>OX596124.1:4335133-5535133 GCA_951394315.1 Lactarius evosmus
CCAACATCTCGATCGCACTAAAATAGGAAACGCTATTGGAAAAGACCCCCCGGTGTTTCGCAACTCCGGAGCCTCAGATCTCAGATCAATTGATCTCAGAGTTGGATGGCACCCGGGCAGACGTCTATTGGCACTCGGGCACGGGTAATGGTCTATGCGGCAATGGCACCCTGGCACCCGGCAATGGCACTGGGTAAGTGTACTGGCACCGGGACAGTTTTTAAATAGGTAACCGTGGCACGATTAGCGCAGCCACTCGAGCTCTCCCACTGTACCCTTCGGTGACCCTACCCCGATATTTCTCTCGTGGACATTCCACATTCTTTCCTCAATGATAATATATCAACCACTAGGGTCTCACCATGGCCTAGATCCCTCCAATACTTTTCGACGCTAACTGGGCCTTCTTCCTCTCTCTCTCTCTCTCTCTCTCTCTCTCTTTTTTTTTTTGGCTGGCTTTACTGCGTTCACGTACTTCACCAATAGTACATTGCTGGCTGGATCACCACAACAATTCCGTTGTCGTTTTGTCTGTCGTCGGCACGACACCTTGCGTTCTGGAGTGGCGGCTTTACCATGCCGTGTACCACCTTGGGCACTCGTGGACCTCCTCATAAGGTATCTCGAAGACAGCATTCCACTCGTCTCTTCCTAGGGAACATGGCTTTCCTCGAAAATCTCGGCTTTTGCGTCTGCAGTTTCTTTGCAATTGCGCTGTCCGGTCTGCGGCTAATATTGTTGATCTCTGCCCCACTGCCTGACTTGATGACCAATACTCACCTCGGTCTGTTTCTCGGCTGGGAATGGATGATGACCAACTTAGGTCATGTGATGGCGTGGGATCTTTCTTTTTCTTCAGTTTCACGAACCGCAAAAAGCAGCTACCCACGATTATCGTCCCTCTCAAGGCAGAGTTAACGCTTTTGACGCACCTTATTTCCTACTTTCGCCTCTTCAGGAAGATGGGTATCCTCGAAATATTCAGCCTTTGCGTCTCGGTCTTGACTGTATATGGCATCTTCATTTACTTTTTCCGACGCTTCCTCCCATGCTGTATCATCCCAAGTATATCGACATTGCTAAACGATGCGGATCAATGTCTCACTATTGCTGTCAAAGCTAGCGCAATCTCAGCAGTGAGCGAATATAGGGCAGACCTTGAGATGTATGGAACTCTTCACCCATGGAAGCGTCTTCTCACTCATTGACCCCACACAGCCTCGCAAGCGACCTTGCGCGGATGCGTATCGAGAGCCATCGTTCTCCGGGGTTTATCCAGCAGATTCGGCTAGCTTTCAGACGCGGTTTCACGTACAAGCTTTATTCACTCTCTTCGCAAATCACGGCTGTTAAGATGAGGGTCGAGGTGGGTTAAGACCACCCTTCGTTTCTGTCTAACAGACGATAATGGTTTCACAGTTAGTGACGGACGAGCGACGCCTTACCTTGCTCACCACTCCGCGAATCGTCGTTAGCCCACCTTTACCCAGTCCTCCTGCCAGAGTGCGGTTGACAAGTCATGGGGTATCTGGGTCCTCACTATCATGCCTTTCCTCAGATATTGTCATACCTATGTCCCACATTACCGACTGGGCCTCTCAACCGACGGTTCCCGTGAACTGAATTATTCATTCGCCGTCGTCAGTCATACACAGCCCTAAACACCCCCCACACACATTGGTCTCGTCTTGCTTCGGACTCTACCGGTCGGACTTTCATTTTCTTATCAGATTTTTACCCTGTCACCATTTACCCAACCGACGTTTTGTTTTTGTTGTGTGTGCCCTTTCTTCGCTAATGTAAATGTGTTTTTTTCCCAACCCTTGATTGTGCAGTAGAGTGAACCTTGAGACTGACCACTATGCCATCCTGTTTTCTTCCAATCAAATTGACTTTGCTTTCCGCTTACTTTGTTCAAATCGTTGGTAAATAATAAGTCCTCGGATGCCTTTGGTTTGCTTACTGCGAAGTGTGGCGGACGGGATGCGATATCCTGGGGCTCTGTACCATACAGCATGCATAAGCCATCACCTGGATGAATCACTTTTCAGGCGTTCAGGATCTCTTTGGAACTCGAAGCCCCGGTCGATGTCAATCGTCTCGACGTCGTGCGGGTGTAATTTTCTCGCGATTGCCAGCGTATCTGCTGCTCCCTCTATTTTTTAACTTGCCGCCTCCACCGCCGCCACCCCAACTCTGCCGTGCACCGCGCGTCCCTCGCCCTTATGCCGCACAACTGTGAAAGGCTCTCTGCCCCCTCCTCGTCCGTCGCCCGCAGGTGCTCCACCCACATCGTGTTCCCGAAAATGATCGCCAGCCGTTGCCGCGTCCTCCTTTACCCGGTCTGACACACGGTCCACCTCGAACAGCGCGACTCTCGTGTGCCATATGCGCACTGCCGTGTCGTCCGGATACGGCTCTAGCTCCGGGTGTCTACACGAGGTCATACTTAGACGTGCGTTCCTCGATGGTGTTGCGCGAGGAGCACAACCATGCAGCTCAGCCGTGGTATTGTTCCGGGCCCACACAGAGCACGCGCCTCGGGATACCACAGCTGGTTGCTCCATGGGTTTGGTAGGTCGGGTTTAGACTCCCTACCTGGTACAGGAGGATCAGGTGAAGTCTGGTTGCCTGGATTGGAGGTCAGGATATTTTGGGCGGTTGTCTAGTGGAATGGAATGACTTGAGCACCGGTCGCAAATTTGAGACACAGGACCCGTTTAGCCTTTCGTGGCCGCCGATTCCATATTGTTTTTTCTTCTATGTTGAAACGGTTGGCACGGTTGGCGTTGCTGGATACAGTAGCAACACTTTTGACTTTAGCAGTCAGACTTGGGCTGTTCGCCTCGATATAGTACTGCAGCAACCATCTTAATTATCGGTGTGGGTAGAAACGTCACGGACTGGCTATCAGACTGACTAAAAGTCTCTCAGTAAGCAAGGAACTGGGGCGACGTTCGGCGTCTATATTGTAACGAAGTAAACAGTGATGGCAATAAAGACGTACGGCAGTTGCAACGGGGTTGATGCGGACATGAAGGCATCCCGTCCTACTGTTCTGTGACCTATAGTAATGATATGGCCGTAACATGGGGGCAACAAGGAGAACGTTTGCATACTGGCACTAGGGCTCTGCCTGGCAAATGATATGATATGTAAGAGCGCGGGAACGCAGGCCCTGCGTTGTCCCGGGACTAAGTACACAGTAAGTAAGTGAAATATACGGGAGGTATGGTAAACTACTGACCTCAAAAGTTTTAGAGAGAAGGAATAGGTATGTACACTAGGACTGCGAAGTATTTAAGAGTAGAAATTTCGAGTAAAAATGAGAACTACGGTCGAGGATCTGAGCTCGACTTAGCAGTGATGTGTGAGCGCCGGTTCCAGCCGGCCCGAGATGTGCGTGACGCTTACACTCGTGTGCGACGACTATACCGATATAGTTCAAGTTACTACCCCGAAGATATCAAAACCCTAAGGTTGAGCCCAATGTCAACTCTCAGAAGAGTAAATTTTGCTTAGCTTCCGCTTGCGACAGCCCATTTAATTTAGACGCATTCCATGCTAGGTATTATCATAAATTCTCGTTGCAGTTCACGAATATCTGCAAGGAGAAGCCAGATAACCTCCCACTACTCGACGTGATTGAGACGCATCCTGGACTGCGCAATCTTCGGACCACCGTCGCGAGCAAAGTCGCCCTTGCTCTACCTTCTGCACTTTCCACTGTGCGGCACTCGAAGACACCAACCACACTACCTGCCCTGAAGGTATCAAAAACCTTAAGGTTGAGCTCAATCCCAACGCCCAGCAGGGTAGGTTCCTTCTGCTTTTGACATTCCATTCTATCTAATTACCTATTTCCTGCATATCGAGTACGGATACTGGCTCCGTTGTTCCAAACCTCCAAAATTCCCTTAAAGCTCGAGGACTCGCTATATGGGACCTGGGGCCAGACTTGCGAGCTTTCTGCGGACGGGGTCGGGTGAGAGTGAGATACTAGATGGCTCACACTAGCAAAGCGACGACTCTTTCCTGCGACATACCAAATACTTCTTCAGGTAAAGCAGTGCCACATTTTTAATGCGTCGTGTTACATGATATATGCCCCCAATGTACCGGAGGTCAATGGCTTCTCTACTGCGTCCACCGTTATTTGTTCTCTCACGATTCTGTATACTTGTTTTTCCTAGCTCAGTGTTCGTGACCACGAGTCTTTACCAACCATTGTGTTGCTGGGGGATGTCGAATGGGGTCTTCGAAGCCTTTCTTATATCCCCGGTGAGTTCTCAATACCTTATGTTTTCTGTAAACTGGGGCGCATATATCTGTTTGAAGTTTTAAAGAGCACAACCTTTCGTATGAACGATGGGGACCGGTTCTCCACCTGCACACGCGTTGGGGCTTCGCTTCATGTCGCAAGTTGGCATCGAAGCCACTTACCATATACGATTGGCTCCTTCTCGCTCGCAAATGCGCAGTAGACCATTGGTAGTTACCGCTTCAGCCGTGCGGTGCGAAAGGATGTTCCTTATCCTGGGCGGAACCCACGGAATGAATAGTGAGGATGTCGTACTCATAGCCATTATACAGGAAAATATCTTAGACCCAAGATAAGCGCAGTCGAAATCTCAGGCCGCGTAGAGTCGATGCAAGCTCGAGTGCTCGTCCGCCCCGCGGGTGACGACTCTCACTAGCGAACCCAATGAGTTGGGCTAATGAACAGGGGCACGGTCCGACGGTGAGCGCGACCATCGGCATTGGCACTCATACGATGTACCACAATAATTGACGGCACCCTTTACTGCGTTCACCATTATTTTTTCTCTCGTGATTCAGAGCATTTCTCTAGAAGACTAATCTAGCTCTGCATCTGTGACAACGAGGGCTTTTCCATCATCATATTGCTGGGAGATGTCGAATGCAAGACTTTTTTTGGAAGCAAGGCTTACACCCAACAGCATGGAGTAAGTTATTTTGAGCACAATCTCTTGCTTCAGAAAGACGCGCTTCTCATCACGTAGGGTGTTCCCAACACAAGGTGCAGTGACTACCACGTGATCATCACACTGATCGAACTCGAACGTACTGTCGCTTTCGTACATTTTCACCTTGGTTACTGTCGCAGGCAGATCTTGTTAGCAACTGCTGCGCCTACAGTAAAAACACCCTTTTTTTACTTCGCAAAGCATCTCTTGTTACAATACACACACATATTAATCCTCGTCCCAGTTTCCAGCTTGTTGAGGAATTTTTGGTCCGCCTGCCGGTCGGCTCATGATGATGCTGTCCACACTGAGAACTGAGACGGCCGCTTCAGTTGCGAGACGAATGGCCCAAGCTTTGGCCGCTAACGAGTCAACGATATTGCGCTCGGTAACATTCACCGTGCCGTCCGTCTCGGCCTGGGAAAACGAATCAGCGATCGTGAAAGGCAGAAGAAGTGCTCCAAACGTAGCTTACATCAACGTCGACACCCCAAGACTCGCCACCGGCCTTTTCGTGCTTCGCCAGTAACCGCGCCACAATCTCGTTCCCCTCCGCACCTCCATGTGCGTTCTCTGCCAGCGTGCGCGGAACGACCTCCAAGGCAGACGCGAACCGGCGCACCGCATGCTGTGCAAGTCCGCGCAGACTCGCGCCATACGTGTCCACCCGACGAGCTAGTGCTAGCTCCGTAGCGCCGGCCCCGGGCACCAGACGTGGGTCTTTCAAAAGCGCCTTCAACGAGGCGACGCCATCGTCTACCGCACGTTCGAGATCGTCCAGATGATTCTGCGTCGCGCCACGCAAGACGATCGTCGCTGTGCGCGTCTTGACACCTGCGCCATCTGGCTCCTGTCGTAAAACCGTGACGCGATCTCCGCCGATTTCAACCGTCTCGCAGATGTCGACATAGCCCGCCTCCTCAGGAGTGGGGGCTCCGATGCGCGCAAGGGGGGTTGCTTGCACGACGCGGCAAAGGCGCCGGAGATCGAACTTGGACAAGACTTTGAGGACGAGAATTTGATTCCGGTTGAGGTAATGAAGAGCGAGCTCTCCTACGGTCGTTCCCGCTACAATCACTTTCACTCCCGAGTCGGCCAGCTCCTTGAAAATCTGCGGGCGGGAATTGAGTGAGTCGTATATACGTACTTCACTTAAACACACACACCTTTTCCATGTGCTTCTCCTCCCCTCTGGTGAAGTTCAGCATGTCGTCAGCATTTTTGATCAAAACGGTGCCCTTCGTTTCTGTCTGGGCAATGTCTATGGGATTCGTGAAGACGGCCACTTTTCCTTTTGCAACTTTCTTTACATCGCCTGCCGAAAGTCGAGCGGCCTTGGCGGCTGATGCATGCGGTAGGCAGAGGTATTACGCACCTTCGGGCTCCCTCCCAAATACCATACCCTGCACGACTTTGCTTCCTGCCAAACTGCCTCCCATGATTTTGACCACCCGCACATTGTCTACGTTAAATGTCTTGCTGTTTTCTGGCATAACCAATAGAGCAGCCTCCGCCACTAGTCTTGCGAGAATGTCTTCCGATCCATACTGTTTTGATGCTATGGCTGGGGTGACGGCACGCGTAAGCGCTGGCTTTGTTAAAGGGGACGGAAGCTCGCTAGTTGATAGCGCTGTAAATAGCTCTTCCATCAGTGGACGTAGGGCAATTGAAGTCGGATGGGACGTACACTCCAGCTCAGCTAATGCCTTCGTACATGCAAGCTCGTAACCCTTGATCACCTCACTTGGGTGAAGACCCATGACGAGTAAACTCTCTGCCTTTTTGAGCAGCTCTCCAGCAAAAATCAATACTGTGTTGGTGGCGTCTCCCATCTAAGCCAAGGGTTTGTACTAACGGCGACAGACCAGACAAATGCAAAACTCGCCTCAGTTTCTTGTGCCTGTGAAGCCATCACAAGCAGTTTTGCAGCTGGGTGCACAACTTCGATTTCGCGGATGATGGTGGCGGCATCGGAGGTCACGAATAGTTTGCCCAAGTGGTTGATAACTAGTTTATTTCGACCTATGACCCCGCCCGTCGGCACTTCCCTAGCCACGATGAGTGAAAGATCGCGCACCATTCGGACCAAAACTTGTTCTGACGAGGTTTGATAGCTCTGCGACGGCTTCGATGTTTCGAAGGACCGCGTCCTCGAGGCCAGACATTTGCTAGGACCGAAACCATCAGAAAAGACCAGAAAAATGTTGCGGCTGCGATCCCTTACTTTATATCCATCTTTAAAGAGTTGTATGTTGTTTGCCTTTGGAACCTTTAAAGCCATTTCGGGATCAAGCGAACGTTGAGGAGGTGCTGCAACCGGGCTGGGCAATCAGTTGAGTAGCGACACTCGAGATGACGCGACCTCCAGATTTGTCTAAATTGGAACGGTCCACGGCCCGCCACTTCCTGTGGACGTCACGCATCGCGCGTAACACAGTGACACAGGAATAAGGCTCTCGCTCACACTACTCCGACTTGAACTACTGGTACTGGCGACACCTCGTCTTCTAGGCTCCATCGAGCAGACACCATGTGGAAGGAAGGATTGCTCAAGGATTCCGCGCAGATGGGCCTCAATCCCAAACGAGTCTAAAGACTAGTTATTAGGTTCTGACCACATGCTCGGAATTCAAGCGGACCTTCAGGGCAACAGGCGCCTCCTGCTACAATCAGAGCTTATCTACTGGGTTGTCCTGTAAAACGACTGGGCTGTGGGGACTGGAACCGAAGTCTGCATATTTCTTGGCACAGTTCCTGTGATCCTCGTCATCAAAAGTAGAGTACCACCGTCTAGACGAAACTAGAGGTGTGGCGAAGTCGGCCCAGGGTCCTAACGACCCCTGTTTTAATGCCTGTGTACGGTACGACTTCACCCGTTTCTATCTTCCTCTCTCAATCACTGCATACCATGTCTATTTACCGCATGTACCAGAGATAATGCGAACGCGACCTTTCCCTCATTGCATTCTCCCACCGGTTCCATGACTGAATGGATCAAGAGTGACAATAAAAGTGGAATCGCGCATGCGGAAATCCCGCTTTCTGATGGTACACATCGTCCTATCCACAAAGATATACCTATTGTCTCAGATAAGAGCCGTGTTGTCCTTTGGTCGGAATTGTTTGATCTTGTCTGCGTCAGTTGTGCAATAGGTGTGAATGTCGTGCACTGCAATCTTGACCAGGAAGATACGTAGTCGCTTGTGAAGGGTATCAGTGATGACATCACGATCTAAGTCCCGAGTCGACTTCTGTCGTGACAGTCTTCGGAGGGTCGTACTGCAATACAATTCGATGTCTGAGCAATACCTTTGTGGGTCTCGCTTTCATTCCCCGACCGCTAGACTTCTCTGCGTCTGAGGCCGAGGCTGGGGTGTGGGTCTGTTCGTACCCTGGACAGCCTGACACCGCGGATTCCACTACTCGAGTGGTCGTGCTGTGTAACACAGCATGCGCTTTGGACTACTTTTGAACCCATCGTCCTCTGTCCGACTTTCTTTTTGACTATGTTACTCTTCTTTCTCCCCATTTCTTACGTCCTCCGAAATGGAATGGCTGCAGATAACATCGGTCTGCTACTTGCCGGGGGGGCGGTGTTAATTCTAATGATCCGGGCCACTTGTCGTGCTGTGGTAAACATACTACCTTTCTCTCTTCTGCCTATCGGACTTTTGACCAAGTTTTCTAGCGTGCTGTCTTCGCTCACTTGATTATACCCGCCACGGACTTGTACTTGAATGTACTTGTTGGCGGGGTTGGTTTTGTCAGCGGCTCCCAGTGCTATTTCGTTAAGCTTACCTTGATCTATAGGTCTTCGACGAGGGTGTTGGAAGACCGGCAGATCTCGACGGCCCTACAGATCGTGCTTCCGGTACGTTGTACAAATCGTGGTACCCGGACCTTGTGTTGAGATCTTGTTGGACACAGACAACCCGGTTGTAGACCCTGAGGAAGACGATTCAACGTAGCCAAGTTCGTTGCGTCACCTCTCGCACACCATAAGGATGGAATTAGCCGCCACTGCAGGCTCGAGCATGCGAAACCGATTACCTCCCGGGTTCTCACCCGCATTTCCTTCCTGCAGAGGCTCAGTTGGCATCGACTGTATAGTGGCCTGACCCAGTTTCTCGGCCATCGTCCAAACCCTGATAACTTCCACTCTTTCGGAAACACACCGTCTATTTCCCCAGTAGTCCTGAGGGGTCTTCTGCACTGAACCGACTCAAGTCCCGCTTCTCCGAGTCCTCAGTCCTCAGTCCACCTCCCTTTATGCTCCCATATGATATGTATATATATTCGCCCGCGCGTTGACTCGGAGAGCCTTGTAGATCGTCCCGCAATGCAACCGTGGTCAGCGGACGTCCTTCTTTCCCGCAACCTAGCATATGACCGCGGGAGGCCATCGTCTCTTGGAACTCTTTGTGGATAATGGTTCCAGCATATGCCGTTGTTAGAAATATGCTCTTCCGTCCCGATAATTATGTCGTATCCGCTGGCAGTTTGTGCGGTGTCTCCAGTCCGGTTGCTGAGGCGAGTCCCGGAATAACCCTTGCGCATCGCCTTCGTACTCGACGTTACGAAGCGTGTCGGGGGGTCGGATAGGGAATGACAAAGGGTGCCTGTTGTGATTATTCTTATTTTTCGCAGGGTTCCTGTCGACGTCCATTACTGTGTGTGACATGGGTATAGGTCCCCTATATAGTGTGCGTTGTGGTAACCTCCCTGTCATATCTAGTGTATAACCTGTCGGATCCCAGTACCCAGTACTCACAGTACTATATTATTAGGTACGGTCTTCTGACCGTCGTATCATGAGAAAGTGTACAAGTCAGCTGAGTACGTACCATGTGGATGCCTCCCACGTCAACTGGGAACCAAATTGAGAACATGAGCACAGCGGGTCGTCGTAACGATTTCATGGCTGATAGTTTTTTGCTTCACTTCCGACCTCTAACATCAACACCCTCCTGGTTGCTCGGCTTCCACCAAAGTTAAATTTTATAGAGAAAAAACCCACAGACTAAAACTAGAACAAGACACCAGACAACTAGATGACAAGCGACAAACATCGAGGCGCGCGTCACAGTGCAGGCGTACTCAACCAGAGATGAGACCCACACGTACCGCCCATAACGACTTGCACAAGGCCATGGGCGACAGCTGTGGGACAGCATCTTTGCAGGCGCCGTCCTCACGACAAAAAAGGTCATACACCAGTAAATTCTCGCAAATATTCTGAGAAGAAATATCAATGACCTCTAACTAGCCAACAACATCCGAGACTCACCTCTGGTTAACTCGAATGCTGCGAAGGTACTTCCAGCGGCCGGGATGCTACTCGGATGGTTAGTATCGAAGTGAAGGTGATGTCATTGGGCGTATCACCTTCGGATAACTGAGGGGGTATCAGCTGAGGAGTCCGAGCACAATGGGATACAACGAACTCACGACTTGGGGTCAGGCCACGGAACAAGCCAGTTCTGGTCGGGTGCCAGTTGAGGCATGGAGGGCGATGAAGGGTGAAACGCTCACACTCCGGACTCAGCAACGACCGCTCTCAACTCGCCCACGATGTACTGCACAGGTGTTCCTTTTGGAGGGGTTGTGCGAAGCTGCACGCGCGACTTTACGACGTCTTCCGGGGAGGGGGGGGGGGGAAAACTGGGTTAAACTTCCCATAGGCCGCCGATAACCAAAGCGACATTACCTAGAGGGTAGGAAGAAAGCCAATATGCGATCTGCGGCAACATTTAGTAAGACGTTAAAGACATCAGTAGAATATAACGCACGCCTCCGGTGGATCCGCTAGCCAGCAGTGCCCAAACTGGTAAGTCGGGACCGTACGTTTGCGAGAATCTTCGCTTCGAGAACTCGAATGCTGTGCGAGTGTCGGCATCTCGAGCCACGTAAAGTACTGCACACGCACCTGTATAGAACCTGCCCGGCACCCGAGTTCAGACGTGGATATGGCTCGTCGGTGAACAACCGTACGCCTCACCCTGCATAAGCCGGAATTTCTCTCGCCACGGTGACCTAGCCACGAGATACGCAACGTCTCGACTCAGTACCCACCGGAACTAACGTGAGAGGTAGACGACGAATGGCGCACCCAATACCCGCGCATGATCCCCTTCCGAAACCCCCACTCCGCCCACATCTCTCTCGCGACGACGCGCAGCCGCTTGTCCGACGGGTTTCCGTACTGCCCCTGCATACGCACCTTGAACATTTCCACCGGACTAGCGAGAATAGCGTTCGCGGCGCCAGCCATCGCGCCCGCGCCGGCGGTCTCCTTCAAGGAGAGCTGTCCAAACGGCGAGATGATCCGCTTCGAGACACCGTAGGCGGCAAAGAGCAGAGAGTTGACACCTGCGATCCCGACGAGGGGGCTGGCCATCCCTTTGCGGTCACTGTCGGTGAGAGACGGATAGGTGATAAGGAAGGTGAGGCGAACCTTTGTAAAGTGCCAGAACACCCTCTTTTCGCACCGTCTGTGACAGAATGTCCATGGGCCCTTTCTGCAAGGCGGATTCAGACGAAAGACTGAAACCGAAGCAGGAACAGCACTGACAAACATGCCCTCTGTCATAAGGTGCAGACGGGGTGAAGTGGTTAGTCTGACACATAAGAGGTAGGGGCGAGGTACTGAACTGGGAGCAATCTGAGCACGCGTCTTGACCGTATCTAGCGGCTGCCCCACTAGGACTTGTGCCGCACCTCCAAAGCTGCCTGCGATGAGCTCATTGGCGGTCTCTAGTGTACTTTGTGGCATGCCAGATCAGGTTGTGGTGGTGGGTGAGAATAAGCGCAGAAGGCACGACATCGCGTCTGCTCATTCGCTCTGCACAGAAACCCAAAATTGAATTGATAGTTGTAATCGATTGGAGGGTCGCCTGCGACAAGCAGATGATGCCAGATTGCCTACTACAGACAGAAAAATATAGGAAATGACGGTATGGGTAACGATACTAAGTCCAATGCGATGTGAAAGGAAATTGTGATCTAATGAATCAAATGCGGAGAGTCCAAAAATTGCAGTAAAGGTACAGCATGCTGCGCGAAACGGCACCAAAGAATTGAGCCTGAAAGAAAAAAGAGGGAATGGAGTACTGAAATGGGTGGGGGGATTGGGATAGTAAGAGGTATTTGAGGTAACGACCACCGGCTACAAGGTCACGAAGAGGGCAAGGCGAAAGCACATTCAGACAGCTAGTGGTGTGGATGAGGCCTCTATTTCGGCTCCTGCTTCGGTCTCTTCGTCCTCCTCGAGGATGGGTTCGTCAAATTCGTCGTCGTCGTACTCTTGGTCCACTTCCGCCTCATCGAAAATAGTGTGGAACTACAAGCAATAAGCGAGTCGTCCGAGAAGCGGATCGATGAAGCTTACGTGGGTAACAAGAGTCTTCACCAGTCTGTTGGTGTGTTGCATGTTCGACATAATCATGAGGAAATCGTTGTGAGGTGCTCGCAGCAGGTTTGGGCTGAATACGATGGCCAACGCGTCCGTCGTCATTTGGTTGTGCTCTTCGTAGTCAGTCACCCTAAGTTCGTGTCATTCAAAAAGCCGCATCTCGGGAGGTAGGTGAAAAAAGAATCGCCTACTTGTCGAGATGTTCAACAACACGTTTTAGCAGATCGAAATTATGTCGAGGCAGTGCTTGAATTACAGTTCGAATCCGTTCTATCCTAGTATTGAAGTCCTCAATCTCTGTGGTAGCGGGTACGCGTAAGCTGCAAAATGATATTTAGGGATTCAAAGGAGTCTTACGCATTGCTTTGATAATGTCATGATACGAATATGATGGAAATGCGGGTTCGGGCAAAACACGGAACCACGTCTTGATGAGGTCACAGACCGCATAGATATCCGTAGAGGGTGTGACAGGCCATAATCCTGTGAGGCGATGAGAAAGGACGGTGACATCAGATTAATATGGCTTTACCTCGATTCAATGCGTCCTTGAGGGCAGCTACCTCTGAAGTTGCTCCGGCGATGCGATCTGTGGGACAACGTTGAGCCCATCAACAAAGCGACGGTCCAAAAAAGGTCGCTTACAGATGCCAACTTCGGTTAAGCCTCTTGCTTCAACCTCCAGTAGACACTTCTCCAAGAAAGACGGGACCGTACCGGGTGGCACCAGAGTGCCTCCTGCCTCGCGCTGAAGTAAAAACTCGAGTTCGACACCGAAAACTGTATGTGACCGTTAGCACGACCACGGAAACTAACAAATGGCAACTCGCCAGCTGTCGGATCTCGTGATGCAGTCGTTGGGCGGTCATGTATATGATCTGCCAGCTGGGGCTTCGGAGAATTGCCGATGTATGTCAGCCGCCTCTTGGCAGCTGTCTTAGAGACGTGGTCGATCGTACGGATCCATTTTTTCATCTCTGCTTTTGTAGTCATCTGCAACAAGTAGTGACCACCGTCTTCAGTATCAAGCTGGACCGTATAGGAACGCTCATAATTCATGGAATGTGAGATCCTCGCGTCGACAACGCTGAGAACCAGCGCCGGCTTGCCCGTGGGCACGAAATCCAGCTCGGCAGCAGTACGCCTGGTTGCGTTGACATCGACATGGTCCAATGCAAACGCGTTCGATATCGGACGCATCAATTGCTGGAAGAAAGTCGACGATCCACTCTTCTTCATCCTGTGCTGCCGCTGCGCAGGGGTGTATTGCCGACGGGTGTTCATCGCCTTGGCAAGGTATTCCTCTCGCTTGTCAATACGGTGTTGCTCCTGCTTTCGCTCCTTCTCGAGACGGTCACGAAGATTACGATCCCGTTTGTTCTTCTCGTACTGAGCAACAACAAGCCTTTGGAACGGTCGCTGGCTACGTTTCGGCTGATACCCGATATTCATGTGGGTAGCTTCTCTGTGAACATCTTCTCGAATGGCGCGCAAGTCGAATTGAATCTTGTTCACTTCTCTCTCAACAGCGTCCAAGCGTTCTAGACCGCTTCCATCGGACTCTCGTCGCTGTACATCGCGCCGAGTCGACCCCGCGGGTAACGAATCGAGGATTAGGTTACACATTTGTCTACGCAAGTACTGATCAGTCCACGCGGAGGACCGTCCGACATTTATGCACCCACCGTCGTTTTTGGAAATTAATGAGACCACTAGCGTCCGTTGGAGTTGACAAGACATCCGGAAGGCTAAGTATTTCGATCATACGCTCCAGGGTCCATCCCATATCGGTAATGAGATCTGGTAAATTGCGAGAGGATCGATAATTGGGCTTGACTAGCATTGAAACCAAGGTGTCCGAGCCAGTCCGGCGAGCAATGGCCACGTTGTTCCATGCTCGGGTGTAGAGACGGCTCTCTGGGCTGAGAATCGCGGAAGTCAAGACGAACTCGACGAAGGTACGAACGCAGCGTCGTTCGTGGGAGGGATGCTGTGAGTGGTCAAAGTCACTTCGGTCCCGGCACACCTCCACGGCCTGCAGTAGAAGCTCCATTCTAGCTTGTCGGACCTGAGACCCTACCCGCGGTGCCACGATCTTGGATATGACCCATTTTCGCAGAACCTGGTGCGCACGCAGACAGCCGCGCACCCCTGGAGGAAAGAGGCGATAAAGTGGCTCCTGGGAAAGCTCGGAAATCAACGGCGTTTGCGCAACTTCCAACAAATGAAGATATATGTTCTGTATCTCCAAGTCTTCAGTAGAGCTCGGGTCCCGCGGCAGAAACCAAGCAGTTCGATCGGCGCTCTGAATCTCCAAAAGGTCGGCAGTGGTGAAGAGATCCTAAAAAAGGTCAGCGAATTATTAAACGTGACAGCCGAGGTACCTGCCTCTTCTGTGACATTCCGCAATGCTGCAGTAGCCATGGCATTGATTTGGCTGACGAGTTCCTCCGGCGTCATTCTGTCAATATCCGGCACATCCACAAAGTTCAACGAGCCCGACGGGATCGTTCTGTGTTCTGGTGGGGTGGTCCTGGAAATAGTTGGGCGCAGAGTCTGGAAAGTAAACAAAGTGGACAAGCTGAGTATGCGACCTTTGAGGCTCTTCCAACTTTCGATAACTTCACTGTCTTCGCGGTGTTGCGATTCGGGGATTGTATGGTCCGAAGGGCTCTCAAGGAAAGATTTGGCCGCAAGGTAAAGGGCATTGTCATCAAGGATGTCCTGGGAACCGCCACCGCTACTCAGCCATTCGTTCAGGACTTCTATGATCTCCCCTCGAACGTGAGCAACATGAGCGAGGTTTGCGGGAGAGGAAAGGTTGACGTTCGAGGCGCTGACGTAGCGCTTTCGTAGAAGCTGCGAAGCATTTCATTTAAGGAAGGATCGCGGGGGAAGCGGCTTACCTCGAAAAAGACTAAAGGCGTCACGAAGCTCCGGAAGACATTCCACCAAATTAACGAGAAATCTCTACGATCGAGCTTGGCATCACGCGTCCTGCCATCCTTAAGCGGCATTTCCCCGTTGTCGTCCGAAATAGAAACTGAGATACCCGGTAGTCCATGCGCAAGAACATCTACTAGACGCTCGAGCGTACCGGCCATGACCACGACCCGTACAGGACGCTCCTTCGGATGCTCAGGAATTACCAGGCTGGTCCGCGCGGAGATAGAGGGGAGAGAATTTCTGCGGGCGAGGCTAGCCTTGCGATCTAGACCATGAGACGACCCTGGTCTAGCGCGAATGGACGGAGCGCGCGACATCGTCTTTTCGCCCGTCGCCGCTAGGCTCGACTCAACTACGATGCTTGGAGGTCTGGAACGAGCAAGTGACGATGGACGGGACGAAGTGACTTCTGACCCCGGACTAACTAGCAACACGAGCTCGCCATCGAATACTGGAATAGTTGTCCCGCCAAAGTCGGAACCAGGTCCCGGATCTGGCGCCCCAATACTTCGTCTTCGAGCCTCGTGTCGACGAAAGTTGATATCACCATTTCGTAGGGTCTGTACGTCTTCTACATTCAGTTGCTGAAGTCCACCGCTCTCTAAACGACCTCGAAGGAGTTGCGCGCGGTCGATGAAAGTGACATAGGGGAGATGTTCGGGAAAGAGTAGGGGGATTAGACTCGTGCTTGCGAATCCCTGAGGGACATTAGAAGATCTCGTCCAAAAGTGGTGTTCATACAGGCCCTTATGGCGGGTCTCTGCAGCCAGAGACATTGTCATGAACTGGTCGATACTGCGGAAGGAGTGAGTAACTAGAGCTCTATGTCAGCGAAAGAACGTACCGAACAAACTTCCTGGCCAGACCGCTGGCGCTTCCTTCGGATGAAGAAAGCACACGCCAGGTATCTACCAGTGTCTCCACAGCTTTCGTCCAACCCTCAGTCCCGGCATTCAATTTCCTAGGGCACAACGAGAATGCGGTGCGGAACTCCTCGAAATCGTCCTTCGCGGACTTCAGGAACCGCACAGAGAACGTGTCGCCTTCTCCAAGCTTAGCTCTGTCGATCGACGCACGCATCCTTTCACAAGTATCGCCCCCCCAGAATGTAAGCCTCCTCTCGATGGGGTCTTTTCCTGCCTTAGAAACCCAATTGTCAACCGTCGCACGCACGCCTGAGTCCACACGTCGCCATGTCTTGTCAAGCCGCGCCACGGGACGAGAGCATAGGGCATCGAAGATAGCGCGCCACGAACACTCATCTCCTGTCACGCGGCACAGCTCTCCGATGCGAGCCCAAGCAGACACTACCTCCGAGCGTGTGTACGTGCGTGATGTGCGCGAGGGGTCGCCGGGTAAAATGGAATTGCGCCCACCGGCAGGTGAGTCTGGCATGAGAATATGGAGGAGGACGAGCTTGGTGAGCCAGTGCAGATGCGTTTCGCTGCCAAATAAATGCTCGATCGTGGAGCGGGATTCAGAAAAGTCCCGAGAGGGATGAACTTGGGTTTCAATGGACGCGGGTATAGACGTCAAGCAATCCCCGGCAACGAGATTCTCTGGGAGGCCTTCAAGCAGATAACGATTGAAAACGAAAAGGCTATGAGCGATGTCTTGAGCCTTGAATCGGAAGAGAACATCTCTCGTGAATCCGTCACGATCCAGCAGCGCCAACGAGATATCCTGGCTGTTCCCAGAGCCGGATGGCCTATGACTAGTTTCCATAGTCGACCTTGATGGGGATGTTGTCATACTTGATATTGGGATCGAGTCCATCACCAGCGCTTCATGAAGCGACATTACTCCATTACTGCCAGGACGAGGGGAGAAAGTACCAACGTTCGGGGAGATGGAATTTGCACTCGGGGTGGACGACAGAGGATCCGGGGATTGCGCATACAACGCCTGGAGTGACGCAGATGCTGGCAGTGATTGACCGGTGAGTAGTTCATTGCTCTTTCGTATAGCATCGGGAATTGTTTCGCGTCGGAAGTCATCCCACGCAGCTTCATCCACTGGCCTGCCATGAAATCGCAAGTACTCGTCTGCGAGCCATGCAACGCGCGCACGATTGTCCTCTTTCGCGTCCGCATCTGCGCCGGTCACGAGGTATGTGCAACATCGCACAAACTCGAATTCGAATTTGTCCGCGCCAAGAGCTAATGGCAAGGCAAAGAGCACTGAGAGAGCAAAGTCCCGCCATGAGGCCGAAGTTGGGTTTTGAGAGGATGGCTGCGGCACGCTAACATTGTCGACTATTCCTTGGGGCGATGAGAAAGTCGTGGCGAAAACAGTCTCGTGGACAAGAGCCTCGAGAGTGCCCCTCATCACTGAGCCATCAGAGTCCAATACTAATTCCGGGTGTGTCCGTCGACCCCAGAACGCGCGTCTTCTCCTTGAAGCAGTGGGCTTTGCATCCAATTTTGTTTTGTCAACTGAGACTTCGTCCGGCTGGCTGGTCTCGTCCTCTTCTTCATCCGCTGGGACAATACCTACAGGAAACAACTGCTTAATCTCAGCGGCCCGATCGTTCGGGGGCTTGTAGAATTGGAGCTTAGTTCCACGCATAACCAGTTTGAAGGGCTTCCATCCCTTAGCAACTACAGGTTGGCCGTATGTAGTCCCACGCGTAGTCGGGAAAGTGAAATCCGTCGCGCGGTTCACAAACCCCGAATGAAAGGTGATCTGAGAGACCCGCTTCTCGTTGTTTGAGTCAGGCGCATCAGTTCCGGATGGTTCGATAATTCTTGGAGGCGGGAGCAGAAGCGTATCACCGGTGGGGGCCGGGATATTATCGTACATAGTTGGACTAGGCGCGTATATCTTGTTGCCCCCTCCTAAAGCGAACGGCGACGTACCGCGGACAAAGGGAGAAGCCATACCGGCCCTGTCTTTTGCGAGTGCACTAGGATCGTAACCCCTTTCAGAGGCGTTTGAAGCCTTACGCGCAGCGGTTGGTGGTCCAATCTTAGAAGCAGAGAGTTTCGATGGGAGCTTTGGGGTAAACGAGTGTGAACGGACGTGGAGCATAGGCATACTAGCACCCGATGGTGGTGTTCCTAAGGAGGGGCTCAGTGATACCGGTGAGGACGGCGCGGAGGAAAGATCTGCGGAGGAACTGGCGGCGGTGAAGGTAGGAAATGGGTGCTGTTGAGGGTGCGACGCCGTTGGTGAATGGCTAGGGCTGCCTGTACGATACTGCTGTATCTTGTCCTGGAAGCTGATCGATAAGGGAGTAGAGGGTGCAGAATTGCTAAATTTTCCAAGTTCCTCTGCCGAGCGGGACCATGGCTTGTGCGAAAGACTTCGCAAATCGCCAAGGTCAGCCGATTTCTTACCGGGCGAGGGAGAGGAGGTAGTCGGGCCATCTACCCCGGCCTGTGCGCGAGCTAGGGACAGATCAAACACGGACCTGAAATACAAGGTACAATTGGTATCACGACGACCGCATTTCTGGTTTTTTTAATAAAAAAAGATAAACGAACCTGCTAGCACTGTGAGTTGGCGACTGGAGATAGGGTTCACTCTGCATGGATGGAAGAATGGGACGGAGATCTGTGGGATGAGAAATTTTTGGTTTGCGGACAAACGAGCTAGTACTCGATCTTGGTTCCGAGGGAACAGTGGAGGGTGGCCGAGCTGCAGTCTGGTTTCTGGCAAACCATTTAGCCGGTTTAGAGAGCAGTTGTGAGAATCCAGATGGCGACGCAGAGCGAGGGAATACAGTGGTGGATGTTGCACCAGTAGAAGAAGGATCGTACGGGCTCAAAGAGTGGGGCTGCGAAGGATTACGACGGGAACGCATGACGGAAAAAGTTAAGGGAGTGGGATGAAACGAGCTACGCGCTCAGCAAGAAAGGCCACGACTGAGCACGGGACCACGGGGATTTAAATGTGGGGGGAAAATAGATGTCAATAAGGAATCCATTGAAGGAGGCATATGGCAAATGAGATATGAGAAAGTACGGAGAAGTAATGTTGCGGTACGAGGACGAATGGAAGGCTGTCATGTCAGCGAAAGATAGGTTCGAAATGGGATAAGTACACACGGGGATAGACCCAGGTTTGGCTACTGAATGCGGATCGACCACGAGTTGCCAGCTTGACCGCCGGGGTAAGACAAGCGAGGCAAGACCTGAGATACGAGGGCGCGCAGGATGCTTCTGTTGTCGATAAACAGGTGGATGGGACAGAAGAGGGGGAGGTGCGTTCAGTTGGCGAAGACAAGTCTGGGCCTGTAAAACCGAAGAGAAAGCACGAACCAACTCAGCTGACCACCGAGACGATTCGGTCGCCTGTAAGCGGCGCGGGCGGTCATTCCATTCAATTCACTCTCACTATCCAACTTATTATATAATCAAATAAAACCCTTCACTTGTTCACCGGTTCCAGTTCCCCTGAGTTGATCCAACCGAGATGGCTCCGACAGCATGACCCGACAGTGCTTCCCTCCCCTCCCCAAAGCTTCTCACAAAACTGACAGTGACAGGAGAACACCTTGCGTCTCTTTGGGGCGTTCCACTATAATTAGCTCGTGTTATTTTTTTTTTTGATCGTTTTGCCGTCCAATCACTGCACGACCACGTCATCCGATCTTTGCCTCTGCCCAGATCCGAATCCGAACAAGCGCCGACGGTCCTTCTCGTCCGAGACCCAGAGTCCAAGTGTCAAACTTCTTCCCTTTCCATGTGCCAGCGCTTTCGTTCACAGTTGTAAATCTTCTACTGATTTACCTGCCACTAGTTCCACCCCCATCTTCGTGCTAAACCTGTAGCAATTCGATCAGCTCGGGAGCCACACTAATGTCACCATATGGGTTACGGTAGGTAATTATTAGGAACCAATTAACCATGTTCTCTGTGTGTTGCACCATAAAGCACCGAAAAGGCATCGACGATTTTCGTCAACTGGAGTAGCGCCTGTCAATGGGATAACGCGTCTAATAACGGCACAATGGCGCGCCGCGTGACTCTTATGCCTGTAAGCACTACAATTACAGTGTCTTTGATGTTCAGACCGTCCGCGGAGTCGTCCAGCGACTCAAGTTATTGGACAGATACCCTTTGGGCAATATCGGTAAGAGGCAGGGGCAGGAGCTCGCTCATGTGAGTCCATTCTGGTTTCCGCAAAGCACTTCGGCGGCTACACCAAGCGGCATATAACCTTATACGACACTGGGACCACCTTTGGAGTTGACATCAACCCACTGACAGCTGAATGGGCCACCCCAAGGTCCCGACCTTCATAGCCAAGGCAGACTCGGTATCCGGACCTCAATGAAGCAAAGTAGCTCCGAGTAAAATGACCGCCAACCAAATGACACGACAACCTTCTCATTCCCATCATACGTCCCTTATATCCAGGCGTGGGTGGTGTATTGGGACTCGTTGAGATGCTACACAAATACTTGCATGCTACCACCACTCTGCGAATTGCACTCCATCAGAGCAGGATCCCTGACACGCGTCGATAGACACTGACGGGGCTTACATCGAATTTGATGACGGAATGGTGGGCCTGGCAGCTGCCTCCGGGAAGTTGGCGCCACAGGAACTGCCATCGCTGTGGGTCCATGATTTGCGCCAGCGCGAAGCGCTAGGCGTGGCATCACACCCATACAGTATCCACCACTGTCTCTAGCGGCCGAAGAACGGCGTTGCGAGCTTTTCGTCCGGTTTGCCGGTATCGCCGCCCTACCCATATTTTTCTTCTTGCCTAGTTCATCCAAAAGGTCAGACTTGGCGCTACTCCTTTGTACAAGCTCTCCGTCGTGACGGAGACCCAATGAACTCTAGTGACACTGATACGTATAGTACCCGTGTTTCACACGTTGTCTCATCGTGCTCCCACACAAGTCTATTGTTCTGGGTTTCGGTAAGTGTCAACCTAGTTCCCTATCATTTAACGCGGACTTCTAATTCCTTACAATACAGTATCCTTCTGGGTCGATCCAAGTCTGTCGGGTTCTAAAATGATCCGTTGATGGATCACACTCAGTGGATTTCTGCCAAAAATTCGTGGCCTAACCGTAGAGGGATATTAGTAACCGGCAGTAGCGAACCCCTGATCATACGTCGCTACTGGGTCTGTGCATTTTGAGAACAAGGCCGGCCGTCGTGAACCCCACATTCCCTTCCAGGGGGTGGCTCTTCCTGGCGTCGTCCTCTGCTCCTTCATCTCGATTTCGAAACGCGCTAGTGATCCCTTAAACTGGGACCTCGAACCTCACGGCGGACGTATGCGCTGGCCTACGCCTCCCGCTATCATCAGCGCTTAACGAGGTTGATGATCACGTCCAGAAACTTGATTGTTGCGCGACTTATGACAGCTATTTCACTCGTCTCGTACGGGACTGCGACTGCCCCGAATTTAACCTGGCTTTGTACGTGTCCTTTCCTGGATAGACCCCTCAAACAACAGTTGGGGCATTCTCAATATTCCGAAAACTGCCACGTTATAGACGTACTAGACAGGTGGGTGCCGCTCTGGATTTACAGTATTGGCTCGTACCCTGAAGGCGACTTCTTCCTTACGTCGCGTCGCCTGTCTTGTTCCACAAATGCAATGATTCCTTTTAATTTGATGACTCCACAACGACTCGTTCCGATAAGTTGAGACAAAGCCTCACCGGCTGCGGGCTTGTGGCTTGTCGTGTCAGTACACGGGTGCTTACGCTCAGGACCACGCTTTCCCCGTTATTTTCGTACTAGTACACTGCTGCCGCTGACACATTTCCACCACGTATCCTCCCGCCGATTCGTTGTCGAGTATATGCGATCTTCGGTGCAAACGAACACCTGCAAAGATCGCCAACAGAATCGCAAAACAGATAGATATTCTCTGGCTCCCCCTGGCGTTGGGTTGTACGTACGACGCGTTGTTTGAGTCAACACACGCTGTGGCCCTTGGTTCGGCTTGGTTCCTTTGGTGGGTGACCGATGCAAGTTAGGAATGCTAATGAACGGCAGATTGTCTAGCGACCTTTCATAATTGGCCGTTGTATGTGCTCCAACAATCCGTTGAGTTCTTGAGTCGCCTTCCAGTACCGTTATCGGACGGCGTAGATCATTCAACTTGGAGCGGTATGCAAGGTGCGTGCTACAGTCATTAGTGCGATATTCGTGGGCCCTGAAACGTTCGTGGAACAAGTCGATCCCACCGACGAACGTTTTCGAACAATAGAAGCTCCCGGACGTTTCACACCCAAGCGCTAGGCACCAGGTATGGGAGTATGGAATCTGATCGTGTTATGCTGGCCAAGCGTTCGAGATCTGGAGTCGATTACTTGTGCAGGAGGGTCGTCAGGCATGGTGTCGCGAACATCGGACCGGTAACCATCAGACCACGTCTTGCAAAGCAACTGAGGTAACGTAGATAGGGAGACGAATACGTTACAAGGGGTTTGGTATCCTTTCTAATGAACGCCATTGGACGAAGAGGCCAGTACAGTTCGCGAACTGAGCCTTCGTCTCCTTGCCGGGCCCGAGGGTTGTAAGGTATCGTCTTCAGGTAACTGTCGGTACTCGAAAGGAAGGAGGACGGCACGGTCTATAGCAACCGGGAGACCGCGGTGTCGCCCTCGGAGCATGACTAGACACACGATAAGTTTAGAAAGCGGGCGGAAAGCGCCAGAAAAGGAGTAGTTCGCCTGATTCGGTTTTTCTTAGGACTGTACGTTAGAAATGAAGTTGAAGAGCTCACATAGGGGAGGCCTAGGCTTAGACCAACGCCACCGTAGGCGGAGACCAATTCGAAAACTACAGAGGTGATTGAAGTGAGGAATTGGAAAGTAACGCCGACATACTAATGTTGAAAATGTTAAACCATGTCGCGTTTTCTGTATCCTCGAGCTGGTCACGCTAGGGTTCGGCAGTCAGATGCAATTAGGAGAGGGAAGTATTGCGGCGAACCTCGATTATGCAAACCAGGAAGGTGGCCAGGCCAAGCCACCACATATCTGCACGACAGTAGTGAATTACCAAGGCAAGTAACTTGTCGTGAGATAGTCTCGTACCAAAGCCCAGTTGCTTGCGGGCGTGCATGGCTAGGTAATTGCCCCAAACCGTCATTCTGTTTCCAGAGAGGCGTATACCCTCCTCATCAATTGAGGTGTCATCCTGATAAATTCCTAGCGATTTTTCTTCGTAGACATTTGTCGAGCGGACACTGTGCGGATCATTTCTTTAGCGCTACTTGTTGATTCTTCGGGAAAGGGCGAACCTCATCGCGATAGGGTCTCAGAGAATGACACGTAAGCTACTTGCCATGACGGCCCACCGAACATTGGGAACTCACAGACACTGATGTACATCATGATGACATATAGTACCCTGCAGTGAGGTCAGTTGGGAGGGAAAGACGGTAGATAAGGCGACGTGCTTGACCGCTGGTGCCAGGGCTGAAAGGTTTACGATCGCGAAGCCTGCCGCACGAACAGCGGTGGCTTGGAATAGCCCGTCGATAATCCGTACACCTGTGGGTATTGACCCGATGACTGCATTTCCCAGATCCAGGATAAGAAAAAAAAACCAGTCTGTTGCGCTAGAAAACAAGATAAGAACTCTTTTTTAGAGGGAAAAGCGTGGGAATTTTCACGTCATGATGATTAAAACGGTTAGAAGGAACCAGGTTTGGTGAGATGGGAAGAGATAGATGAAGCAGCGCCTAGGATGGTCTAGGAGGAAGCGAAGTGTTTCGTATAGTTGGGAATTCCGGGGAACCAGCTTAGTGAGGATCCACCTATGACACGTGAGAATAAATCAAGTCTCTAAAGGAGAGACGTACACCGAGAATCGCAGGCTAGTGACCGTGTGTTTTGTAAGCGACATTCATGAAGTAACAGGAACTGGCGTACAAGATGGGCTGTGGGATGTTCATCAGCTACGTCAAGATAAATCGTGTATACTCACGAAAGCAGTGTTGCCGGCAAAAATAGCAAAAATCATAGCAAAAATCATAGGATAAGCTCTTTGAAAAGGCATCATGGATTGGTCGACCAGGGACATTCCGGCGTTCGTATATGCCGACACGACCTGAAAAATTGAGAACCTTGCATGGCATGTGAGTTAAGGCGGAATTTTTTGTCACGATAAAACTCACCATGAAGGAATTATGGGTCTATACTGTTGTGGAGGGCGGAAATTGTTCTCCCACTTATCCGTTGATATGTATGGCGCGATGATAGTGAAAGCGAGAAGTTGCGCGGAGATATGATACTGCATAGACGGCGTAATGAGTGTAATAGCTAAACAGGAATCGTTTACACGCACGATGCCGACAATCCAAAGCAACGCATTGAGGGCTCGAAACTCAACACCACCCAATTCTTCCAGTTGCTCGTCGGTAAGCGACTCAAAGGCTGAGTTATGACGAACAACAGCGTCGAAAGATATGTACGGTACAGCCCTCGCTCTCCTATCGTTTCCCCGTATAGTTGTGATAGTTGTTGTGCGCGGTATTGTGAGAGTACGTGTGAGTTGCCGGTGCACACCGGGAAAGAAGCGGTGGACAAGTCCGGATATGATCCGCTGTGGGCCCGGAAAGCCGCCGAAGTGGTCGTGCCTCGCGGGACGTGTTGCACTACGAAATGTGCGCATTGTCTCAGACCGATGCAGAGGAATGGGTAGATGATTGGCTACAAATTCTGTTGCATTTGTCAACAAGCTAATGTATTACGGCAGTGGACAACGCACGATGACTATATTCTGTGGGAAGTACTTCCGCGGCAAGGTGTCCGGGAGCCATTTCAGAGATAGAATCGCGAAGGCGAGACTTGTCCCGCGATGCACGATGGCGTGGCTGAGGATAGGGTGCAAACTCTATCGTCTGTGTCCTTTGTATCGGGGGGTCGTAAGTATGCCGGTCCCCATCAACGTTGGACGGTGTACCCAGGCTGAGCTGCCGCGGCCGCTGATGAACTGTGCTGTATGAGCATGGAAATAGAACCGATAAGGTTCGCACAGCTTACAGTCAGAGGATGCGGTTTGAGCTTTGTCTCTTGAGCTCGGCGAACAGTTATTCTCCCTGAGAAGACGTCAGCGATATATACTATTGTAAGACGCGATGCCAGTCCCCTTACGAGTACCGCCTGCCAGTCCGCCCAGCGCGAAATTCACTAGAGGTGGACGAAATCGGGCTGGGGGTTCTACATTCCTCGACCAGAGAGAGCTGTCGAGCGTGCGGGCCCGTTGGGAATGATGGCTCCAAGTTTTCTGACTGGTCCGGAGAGAGCACGTTTACTGGAGTCGATTGTCTTTCAATAATCGACCCACTCGGATTTATTAGCTTGGGAGCATCATCCACGCGGCGGATCATATCTGGATGTAATTTGCGAGAGTGCTTCCCCTGGTTATCACCACCCTTAGCTTCGGATGAATCAAGTGGAAACCGGTTGGCGCCTGCACATAACGAAGACGCGAGACGCGAAGTCATGGTGAGTGGCTCTGCTAAGTCTGTACTTGGGTATTCTGGGGAGGCGTTTTGGGTGGCAACCCGGACAATGTTTTCACAGTGGATGGTAAACATGCGCCTGTCACGGGGTCATCCACCGAGGCGGTGAGCAGAACAGGGGGTGCGTTACCTCCTAACAAAGACCACGAACCAGGACACTAGGACCTTTACTCGCTCGTTAGGGCCCATATAGTCAACTTCAGTCCATGGGTGAACGTACTGGGCTACCAAAGCACATCTGAACAAAGAGAATCGTTTGCTGCCAGGCTGTAAGGGAAGAAAGGTCGACGGATGCAAGACCGCAAACGGCCATGGCGCTAACGGAGTTGAAGAGGGCATCGATATATGCTATGTGAAAACGACCGTTACTGGCGTAGAATATTCCTGAGAATATAAGCGGGGTAAATGTACTGGGAATAGATCATCAGACTCCTGTGAGAGCACTCATATGACCACTCACAAATAAAGGATGTGCAGACGATAGAAGTTAAGATTGCGGTCGAGGAAGGAGTAAATCTTTCGGAAGGGCGACTCGTGCGAGGATTGCTCGTCGGAGAGTGGCATTCCCTTCATCAACAGGCCCCCAGTTCTCGAATGTGGACAGCACACAGGATCTCGTCGGGTGAAGAAATAAATGTTCTTGGCATTTGGCTATAGATCACGTGACTGTATATCGTAAGTTATCAATGTTGAGATGGTGACTAGCGTTCACTAAGCGTCATTACGGCATCAATCATGGCCGAGTCTGTAACGAATGACGAGAGAACTAAAAACCGAAATCGCTTCGAACTCGAGCTCGAGTTTGTGCAAGCTCTAGCAAATCCATTCTACCTTCATTCTTTGGCGCAGCAAGGCATTCTGTACCAACCTGCCTTCATCAATTACCTTAAATATCTGCAATATTGGAAGGAGAAGGACTACGCCAGATTCATTCTGTAAGTGTTTTATTCCCGACGCCGCCCTCACACATTATAGATCAATTGCCCTTAGTTATCCTCACGCCCTGCATCACCTGGAGCTTCTTCAACATGCAGAATTCCGTTCAGAAATCATGAAAGATGACTGGAGAGAACATCTCAACCAGAAGCAGTTTGATCACTGGCGTACATGGTTGGTACCTCCAACATTTCGACCGTACTGTACACTGGATATTTTGGTTCTGCAGGCGAGAGCCACGCCATCTAAATCCGCCACCCGAGGGTAAGGAGGACGAGAATGCGATAAACGATGCGAGTTAGGCCGTCCGAGTTGCATGGAGTGTTGTAAATTCGATTCATGCTGAGAATATTTATCGAACAACGTATCGATAGATGCGTTTCACACGGATCTAACATGACGCCGGGTCAAGGATATGCCACCCCCTCATTGCCCGTGGTTGTTACATTAACTGCACCGACAAACGATTGGGCAGTGTATGCCTTCTGGGAGCGAACTGGGGTCCACTCCCCTCCGCGGGACTGGGGGGGGGGTCTTACGATAGTAAACTGTAAGTATGTATTGTCGCAGTAGGAACTTGGGTACGTTAACGATCCGATGCCATGCCTACGACGGTACCAATGAATTTCCGTGTTTAGCACCAACTTTGTATACGGGTGACAATAACTGCACCATTTGGCGATATTACCGGCATTTTGAGCTTCGAGCCGTCACTGTTTTTGTTCTGGACCCTTTATTTCGGGCGGTGTTACCTGCTGCGCACATGTGTGATAATGGCACCATTCTTGACTCCGTGACACATTTCCCGTCTCGCTTCTGTTCTGATGCTGATATATGGTGGCACAGGAGGGGCGGGGCCAATTGGAGCGCACCAATTAGTTGGCAAAAAGACATGTCATTTGATCCACTAGAATCATTGTGAATATCTACTATCAACGTAGCGCGCAGCACTTGGGAACCCCGAAGTTCGGGAGTTGTTACTGCAGGGCCTTTATTTAGATCAGGACAGGGTTGCTCCAATTGTATAGCGGAACAATACCCTTTGGGTTGAATATAGCCTGAATGGTCTATTCCAAGTGATTGGGGTCTTGATTGATCACGCATCGAAGTTCTACAATCATGTGCGAAGGAGGCGGCGCGCTCCCGCATCAACGTCGCGATCGAGCGAGCAGGAAGAGCCTGTGATTGGAACTACATTTGCGACAGCTGACAAGAACTATGATAGTCCACAATTGAGACGAACGTAACCGTTCCGTGCAGATTCCGAGTATTGTGCTACAGCCTGTAATCGTCTCCATCATCGGTGCTTCCAGTCTGCTCCTTCGTGACCAGTCCCCATACGTCGCTTCCTTCGCGCGACCAGTTTTCGGGGAACCGGATGCCCCATGAAATGGCGTAGTGATCCAGCACCAACTCGAGTTCCTCCACTTCGTCCAGCATCTCGAGCTGCGAAAGCCGCTGGAGTTCCTGGGCTCCGATATACTTACTCCTGATCTCACGCAACGTCAACGCTTGCGCGGTGGTGAAACCCAGATTGAGAAACCTGCCCGTAAGTGAGGCAAGATCGGGGTACGCCTCCGCGCCGGGGAGAGATACGCCGCGGGACTGCCACAGGAATCCTCAGACACCTCCCATACGAGCGGAAAAGGAAGGGAGAAAACGGAGTAATTAAAACTCACCTTCAGATTGCTCAACATAACTCGTCCGAAAGCGTCCCCCAATTTGAACATCTCGTACACAACTGCACCAAGAAGGCCGCCACCGGGCGACCCAAAGTAGTCGACAAACCATTGAACGAGAGCGTTGGATGCAGAAGGGGCCATGTACGCGAGGACACACTCGAAGAGAAGTAGCGTCGGCAGCGAGGGGGAGAGCAGTGGCTCGTCCCCAGAACCCAAAAGCGGCTCTAGTGAGACGACCGGCGGCGTTCGCAGGTCGACAGAGAGGAGGTTGTACACTGGCGAACGCAGCGTAGTCCCTCCACCACCTGTAAGACGCACTATATCAGACTTCCGAGTACACAGCGCGGATTTCGGTAAAAGAAAAGAAAAAACGACCGACCGACCGAGATGGTATCCGGACTGCCGAGCGCGGCGCTCAACACCTTACTCTTTCGGATCGACATGGCCTTGCGCGAGGTATTTTCGGCAAAGTCGAGTTCGATGTACTTGTGTAGCTGCTCGGCGCGTGTGCCACTCTAGCTAACAAGATAAATCGGCGACGGTCGTCATTCATACTTTCTTTCCTTTGGGAAAAAAAAAGATAATAGTACGCACAGCGAGACGCCAGAAGCGTGTATCGCTACCCGCGCCAAGGCTTACTATCTGAACTTTACGCCCACCAGCAAGACGGAACCAGGCGTCCAGAAGGTCATCGATCCCCCGTGAGCGGAGGCAGGTGCCTATGTTTATCAATGGGGGGCGAGGGTGTTGGAGGTGTGCACGAGGGACAAGGGCGGTGATGTAAGGATCAACAAGATAGCCTTTCTGAACAGCAGAGAGACGTGCGATGGCAGCGTCATTGTCAGTGGCGCGGATGGGAGCATCAAGGTCAGCCATGATTATCAGGATAAAAGGGGTGAGCCGGTTCAGGTCAGGCTAGCTTAGGGCAAATGTAAGCAATGACTTTCATAGTGCTGGCGCATAGCATTGGCTCTTTACGGGTCTCCATAAAGTGCTACCGATGGTTTACATAAAAGCCCATGCAACGAGACAAGAACGGAAATAAGTAACAATATGCTGGGATGGCGAACGAAAGGGCTAAACAAGGAAGGGAAAAAAGGGGGAGGATATAGTGTAAATGATTCGTTATCGAGTCGTACAGTAAGCTAGTGACATAGGACAAACGAGACTGAAGATGCAAGCAAACCCGCGTTACAACAGTTGATTGAGTCTATCAGGGTCCATCGTCTTCTCAGCAATCCGCGTATATCGCTCCTCGTCTTGATCTAAACCGGAGCCCTTCAACAAGATGGCGAAATACGACCACGCTTTCGGAATATCAACCGCAAGATCGTCCAGAAGTTCCGCCAAGCCGACAAACCCTTCTTCGAATACGGCGGGGCTGCACAGGTCCTTCTCCCGGACGCGAACAAAGAGGTCGCCCACCAAGTTCACATCTGGGTCCTTCATCTCGATGGATTTCATGACCAAAGTATCCACAAGACGGTGTCGATGTTCGGTCGGAAGACTGGAGAAGTATGACTCGGCCTCATCAAGCATTCGGATGCTGAAGAACTCTTTGACGTCCTCGTCAATCTTCGACTTGGCCTCTCCTTCTGAGATTGCAGCTGGAGCGAGTATGCCATCCTCTCCCGCTGCTTCGTCATCTGAGCCCGCTTCCGACACAGCAGGTGTAGACACCTTCGACTCTTCTCCTACAGGCTTTGTTCGCGGTAATAGCTGGAGCTTCCGTCGCTGTGGTACGGGTTCTGGAGGGCTGCCAACCCCAAGATCCACACTAGGTTTGCGACTAGGAGGACGGCTGCTCTTTGACGTAGGAGGATCCGCGGTAGCGTCCGAGCTCTGGAGCATCAAGAACATGTTCGAGCTTGACGCTGTTCGTGACATTGGCGAATCACGATTCTTCGGATCACCTTTCTTGCTATGAAAGACACTAGTTGGGGCGAAGGACACTGGCGTAGCCGCCTTGTTGATTTTTCCGAATTGTGATAGATCGCCAACCTTGGGTTGTGCACGGGCGGCACCTGTGCCGGCGACAGACCACCCATCAGGATGTGGTGCATCCGCCACATCGCGGTTGCCACCACGACGGGACCCGCCACGCGACATGCTGGCGTTCTGCCGCATGAAGGCATCTTTCTCTTGAGCAAGCTTCTCTTTGGCAGCCTATACAGAAAATCATCAGCCACAAGTGTTTCGTGGTTTTGGTGGGGACCTACAGCCTCATGAACTTGGGCAATCGTCGTAGGAGCAGCAACGGCATTGCGAGGAATCCATTTACGTTCGCGGAGCTCGATAACGTCCTAGGTGGGTGTATCAACCAATGTACCTCATCGGCACAAGGGATAGAAGCACAAACCTGGAGCATATACACCATGCGCGCGTTGACGTTTTTGTTCTTCGTCAACTCCCGCATACGCGAGAAGTATACGTCGAGGTGCGCTCGGGCTTTGGGTGTATCAAGCAGACTACCAACCGTGATCAGGAGCTTGCACAAGCTCTCGATTTCCTCTTCCTCGGGGTTTTCCACGTTGCCGAGGAGTTTCTTGATGCACTCGTGCATGATACGCTCCGTCAACATCTGCAGCTTGAAGAGCTCACCGATGAAACGGATGAGGCCCAATCCGCGACGTTTTGCCTTGGCCGCAGCGTAATACTCGTCCGAGTACAGTTCAGACTCCTCACCTCCCTTGGTTTTCTCATTGGCTTCCCTGACGGCTAGGTCCGCCGTTGCCTTGGTCGCAGCGGCGGCGGCGGCGGCCTCTTTAGCGACCCAACCACGCTCGAAGTCCTCCTGACAGCGATTGAGCAAGTACTTTCTGAACAAATTACCGCCTGCGAATGGCTTGCCCTCGAGGTTCTTGATGCCATCGTCTTGAACTTTTGGGCTAATTTGCTCCATCATCTTGCGACATAGCCGCGCATACATCTCGGAGAATGTTGCCTCGTCGGTTGCCTTCTCGAAAACGAGCTTGATAACTTGAATTAGCGTCCGACCGTCCTTCTCCTTCTCCGACTTGTTCGCCCATGCGATGATTTGATCCGAGATAGAGTCGAAGCGCTCCATGGTGAGCTTGTTCAGCAGTGCCTTGACTTTGCGTTCAACAACTTCGGGTGATTCGCTATCGAGGCCAGAACCGCCACGACGCGTGCTCGCAGCCACCCAGCGGTTTGCGGAGACCTCGAGAGGAGCAATGAGTTCCATTGGAGGGCCCATGTTGGAGATTAGCGAGGTGGGACCCGTGTTACTCATGACACTCGCACGATTGGAGTCATTCGCACCACGCTTGCTGCGTATGCGATCACGGCTGTTAGTGCCGCCTTGACTGATTGTGCGTACCATTGGGGGAGGACGCCCTCCCAGCGGTCCCCCACTAACAGACGCGGAGCGGACAGCACTGGCGGCGAGGAAACGCTCCTCGCTCGACATCTTGCTCGCCGTCGTCGAGAATTGGCCCATCTGGAACCCGCTGCCCGCACTCTTGCCCATCGAGCTGGGCAAGAAACCAAGGCCGATAGATGCCGACCGTACGTTCCCGGGCATGGACATGCTGTTCGACGCGCGACTACGACCGGAGCCGCCTCGAGACATCGCGTGCGAAGTATCACTAGGTTCGAGCCCAATCACGTCGAGTGGTGGAAGATTATCTGGCTTCTCCTTGCAGATATTCATGAACTGTAACAAGAAGTCACGATCATACCTACCATGGAAGTGTTCAGACCAAATGTAATGTCAATCGCGGGGAGTACGTACCGGAACTTGCCCTTCTGAGTGTTGACATTGAGCTCGACCTTAGGGCTTTTGATGCCTTCAGGGTAAGTAATGCGGTTGATGTCTTCGATGTGGCGTGCAGTGGCGAGTGCAGAAGGTAAAGCAGGGGCGATGTTGCTGGTGATGGTGGTCTGAAGATTGAGTGGTCCAGGACGCTTCCGCTGGTGTTCTGGAGAAGGGATAGATGTATCGATACGGAGGGGCTCCTTCTCCGAGGATTTCGCCGACAAGTCTGTCGGGATGGGTGCAGGTGATGGCACGGACGCAGTTTTGCTTGGGAGACTCTCTTCAACAGTAGTGGGTTGCGAGACCTCATCCTCGATCTCGCCCTCCTCTGGAAGGTAATCTGGCTTCGCATCGGAGGCCGCGTCGGCGAGTGCGCGAGTAGCTTCAGCAGCCTCAGCGGCTTTGAGGGCTTCCTCCTCGGCTCTGCGTCGTTGCTCGGCCGCCTCCTTAGCTTCCTCCTCTTCTTTGAGCTTTCGTAACCGTTCCTGCTCCGCCCGATCCCTTTGTGCTTTCTCTTCTGCTTCGCGCAGGGCGCGCGCCTCCTCCAGACGTAAACGCTCCTTCTCGCGCTCCTCGGCCTCGTGTGCCTCTCTCACCGCACGCTCTTCAACTTCTTTGCGCTCCTCTTCCTCCCGAGCAGCACGTTCCTCGGCTTCCTTGCGCTCCTTTTCCTCTCGGGTGGCACGTTCTTCAGCATCCTTCCGCTCTTTCTCGGCGCGCTCTGCCTCTTCCTTCAACTTACGTTCCTCCACCTTGCGAAGCTCCTGCTCCTCCATCTGGCGACGAGCTGCATCCTCGTTGGCCTTAGCAAAAGTTTCGCTTGTCTTGTTTTTCTCCTCACTTTCGCCCTCTCTTGCCTTCTCTTCGGCGAGACGCTTTTCCTTCTGTTCCTGGCTCTCAATCCGGATAGGTCGCTTGATATCCTTTTTGACGGACGCTGGAGAGGACGGAACAGGTGGGACGGTTGAAACGGTTGGAGGAGGCACCCGCCCCTTCAATGCATCAAGATTAACCTCTTGTCCAGAAGGACTCTTGATTGAAATTTTTTTTCCAGGGACAAACGCGCCAGCACTGGCACTGAGGGATGTCGGACGGTTGGGTGCAGAAGGTGTGGGAGGTGGGGAGGTGATGGAGGGAGGTGGATGAGGTGCGGATGGGTGGGGAGGATGGTGAATAGGTGGAACTGCATGCGATTGCGTAGGGGTACCTGGAACTTGCTGTAGTGGTATGGGTGGGTTTCGTGGTGACATAGGCAAAGTCACGGATGGTGGACCTGCACCTGGTGGGTGGTGTGGCGGGGGCGGTTGGTGCTGAGGGGGAATGAGGTGACCAGGCCATTGTGGCGGGTAGAACTGGTCTGGGGGTACGCCAGGAACAAACTGAGGGTGGTACTATAACACGATTTAGTATGTCATAGAAATTGACGTCATTAGATTAAGCGGGACAGCACGCACGTAGTAGCCTTGCCACATGTGTTGGGGGGGGAGACCACTAGGTGGGCCAGGAGGCGCGTGGGGTGTCAATCTTGGACTAGGCATGGCCGCAGGCGTGGGACCAGCGCTAGTACCGCCAGAACCAGCTTGCGGCCGACTACCACTGACACCAACACCACCGTTTTGGCCATTTGCCATGGGACGCGAGTACACTGGAGATCGAGGGGGTGCGGAAGGATTGCCATTTGGACCTTGGCGCAGAGCACCAGAGGAAAAAGTGGGCGGGTAAGGCTGACCCTGACTAGGTTGTGAAGGTAGCGAAGTAGACCGTGATGCGGGCGAGGCCGCCTCATGGGGAGGGGTCGGTGCGGATTGGGTAGAGGGGCCTTGGAAGAGCTTTGCAATGCTCTTCTTGTCGAATTTCGGAACAGGAGTAGAGGCAGAAGGGGGCGCGGGGTGAGTGGATGAAGTAGAAGAGGCTGAAGAGAGAGGTGGCGGTCGATTAGTAACCGCAGTCTTTGCTGCGTCAGAGACGCCATTCTGGACGGCAACGGAGCCAAAAGATTTAACACCATCTGCGGGTTTTACTGCAGGTGCAGATGCTGGTGAAGAAGAGATAGGAGCCGAGGCATCGTCTATCGAGCCAAAGGTCACAGCAGATCCTGGCAAGACAACGAGTTCGGGTAGGGGATGAGAACAAAGATAAACGGAAATACCTTGCTTCACTGCGCTTCGGGGGAAGTTGACACCATCTTTTATGGAGACCCCTTGACCGAGAGCGCTCGAACGGCGGGAATGAGTTGCATGGAAACTAGCAGGATTTGTGACGGAAACGGGGGTAGGTGGGGCAGGAGATTGTGAGCGTGAGGGAGTAGTAGTCGCGCTGTTTTGTGGAGGGCCCCGTGCCCAAGCAGACTTTGACGGAAGCTGGGGAGGATTCTTTGATGTTGACACTGTAGCAGATCTGCTCATTCTATGAAGAGGACGTCAGCAGAGCCGAGAAGTGAAGTTCCTCTAAGAAAGGTCCCCAATTGCAAGAGAAAGTGAGTGGAAGCCAACTAAAAACAACATAGACAGAAACGGCTGGAAGGATGGCCGATCAAATGCAGAGCGGGGCAAAGGTAGTGAGAGAGTGGGCTGGTAAAAGTTTAAGGGGTAGATTGGGGCACTCGCCGCGGACGAAAGTGGGCAGAGGAAAGTGTCACACTCCGCGAATAGAGACCACGTCAATTAGAAAGGGGAAGTGTAGATACTTACGAATGTGGACGAGTATCGCCTGTTGGGATGAGGGGGAGATCTGAGTTTTTGTGAGTGTGGTGGGGTCTAGTGCGCGCTTGGGTGGTCTTTTCGAAAAATGACCTGCCAGCAGGCGAACTAACTAGCAAGTAATTCGACAGAGGCAAAAAAAGAGAATGGGAGAAGGGAGGAGGGAGGGTAGGATGGACGAAGGAGTCCAATCCAGAGTTGTCGGTCCTGGGGACGTGCAAGAGAGCAAAACGTTTAGACTACGAGAAAAATAGGACCCTCCCGGGACCCCTGTCACCTCTCATACAGTACCCCATTGCGCATATATTCCGACCCACACCACCCCAGGACCCCGTCACGCTTAGACACATTTTATTTAAAACAGACTCCATCCCCCACCTCGAGGTGGATGTGTGTTTTCGAAAACATGATCCGGTGACTCGGGTCGGGTCAAGTCTGTAGTAGTAGATGACGATGACTCGGTATCAATCCCAACTCGAATGTAACTTTCTTTCTTCCTCAATGGCACTGGGGTTCGAGCCACACAGGAGCTCTCTTTCCATTTCCCTCATCGACCCCATTGTTTTCCTTCGCGGGGTAGATTTTTCCAGTCGGCGCTCGACAGTACACGAAAATGCTCCGCCATCCATACTGCGTGGTCTCTTAACCCTCAGCTTGATAAAGCCAACTCGTATTTCGAGCATTCAAGTCGAGCTCATCGGCCGTTCAGTTACTACCTGGTCGGAAGGTATCTCCCTCCCTTTCCGCGCACTCGTGACTTGAAACGAGGAATTTTAATCATTAAAGGAACCGCTGTTCGTCCCGTAGAGATGCGAAACGAGAACAAGCTATTTTCTGCGACTCAGACCTTCTTCCAGGCGCCACGGAGCACCGCTAGTCGCCGAGCCTTCTCCGCCGAGCCCGGCCTCTCTTGTAACCCGGGCGAAGATGAATTTATTGACAGTCGTCGTGCTTCCTCACCGTCACCAATTCACAGCTCGGGTTACACTCACTTTAGTGTGGATGAAGCCACAAGAGGTGCGTCCATACTCCCCCAATGACTCGTAATTCTCGGTCACACGCGCCATCCTAAGAGGATCCCTCCGTGCCTCCGGCCCACCCGCCGCGAGATGGCCCACATATACGGGCCTGGGGGGCACCCTCGCGATCTCCACGCGGGCAACTGACGCACTCTATGTCTCCTACGCGTTCTATGACAGATTTCCCTTACGAGGGTCGGTCATTCTCACGTACGCTCCTTGATTAATTGTTGTCGATACTCCTCTCAAGTATCCTGTGCCACCGTAGGGACACCATCTGTTCCTCCCTCTTCTCTTCCTTCCTCGCGATCAGTTTCTCGCGCTGTTTCCATCTCCCACCCGTCGCTGTCCACAATCTCCAGCCTGTATTTACCACACCAGCATGAGTTTTCAGCGCCAAGTTCGCGTCGTACCTCCTTTGATGGAACGAGAGAAAGCTCCCCTGTGCCATCACGTTCGCAGAGTCACGGGCGTAATAGCGCGCGCTTTAGCTTTGCTGGTGTTTCAAATTCAATACTAGAGACGATGCGTAGCCTAAGTGGCACTTCCGAGGAACGCGGCCGGTCAGGGCGGAGCGGCGAGAGCAGGGGGGATGACCATATTCTCCCTCGCAGACCACCTGGAAAAGGGAGCGAAGTTCCCGTACTAGGTGGTGATGAGCACAAGGATGCAGGAGACGGATGGCAAGAATTCAAAAAGGGTACAACATTCATTTTTACCATACGGTACATCCCGCTGAGTGAATGAGCTGCAGGGTTGTACACATTTCCGATCTCTTTTGCCATTCCCTCCTACATGCCTCCTACCATTTCCTGCGACTACGGCTCAGTCACGTGGCGCCTAAAGGCAAATGTTCATCGCCCAGGAGTATTTACGCCCAAGCTCTCTGCATCGAGCGAGGTCATTCTTGTTGCGTCGCCGAGTGAAGACCCCAGGGAGGATGCTGAAGGCTTCGCTATTGAGCGGGTTTGGGAAGACCAGATGCGGTACACGCTTTCTATCTCTGGGCGGATGTTTCCAATCGGCGGTACTATACCCATCACGCTGACCTTCTCTCCAATGGCAAAAGTCAGAATCTACAAGATTTCAGCGCAGCTTGAAGGTGAACCATATTTCGCCATTTTCCGATATCATTCCGGTCGTTGACCATTAGCAGAGCGGGTTATTCTTTTCACGTTCGAGTCAACGATCCGCCGCACCGATGTCGGGCGGCGCTTCAGCTTACTCTCTCTTGAGTCTTGGGCCAAAGATTCGCCGCTTTTACCGCACTCTCCGACAGTGTCAGATTCTCCCCTACATGCTCTTATAGGGTCCGATGACGTCCCTTCAGAGGTCATCGCAAACTTGATGGGTCCTGGTCCATGGTCCCTCCAGATGGTCCTGAAAGTGCCAAACGAGTCTGGGGCGCTACACTTTTCCAACAAAAACAGGCGTGCACCAATCCAAATATCCCATACGCTAAAAATAGTGTTCCGAGTCGAACGAGGTGATGATAAACAGATGGACCCAAAGACAGGGCACCGTAAGCGGTTCGACATGACCCTGCGAGTGCCAGTGCACATTCTCTCGGTATTGTACCCCCACATTTTTATCCGGACTAATAACCACGGCATACTTACGGTACTCGTGCATGTTTGGTTTCTGGAACCAGTCGTTGGCAAGCGCACAGTACGTTGCACTCCCACGCTACGCCGAGAGACAAGACGCACTGTCTCCACCACCCGCTCCACGCGCCTCTTGGGGGAGTCGTCGGTACTCTCTACCACTCTTGCATCACACTTTTGCGCCACAGAGTTTGATTACTGCAGGGCCGTTAGAGCCATTCGTCTTTCCAGAAGAGCCATCACGTGAAATGGACATGCTATACGAGCGCGGCGCGATTTTCGAACGACTTATTACGGGACAGCAGAGCGAGGCGGGCGTTGCATCGCCAGCTTACAGCGCTACGCGATGATGATACTAAGTTATAGCGGGCTTGAAGCTCAAATAATCATATGCCCTCGACTTCGTTCCTACTCTTAGACGACTCATAACTTGTATGAAATAAGACGAGACAACGTAGTAGCGGATTAATTGACAGACATCTGCCAGTGAGGGGGGGGTTCGAATCTCGCGAAAACTCGGAATCGGAGAAAATGCTACCGAACGGGCGTGGTCAACATCTCTTCATGGACATTGAAATGTCTAAGGGCAGGGGATTAGCATTGTGTGTGACGTCAGCCGTCGCCATGATGGGTCCAAGGCACTCACGTCTCGACACGTCCTTCGGCCCGACACGAGCCCTCGCCGTTCTCGCCCCAGGTGACGATCCACCGCCCGAGGACCTTGCCCGCGGAATCCAGCGTCTCAGCGACCGTCTCCTCTTCTCCCGGCTGCACGCCCGCGGCGTCTTCGGGCGGGAGCTGCACGCTCCGCGCGAGCTCCCAGCGCGCAAACGCGCGCGTCGTGTCGCCCAGGAACGCCGGGTCGTAGACGCGCGTGGCGCGTGGCGTGAGCGCGAGCGTCAGAGTGGTGAGCTCGATCCCGGCGGGCGCGTTCTCGTTGTGCGAGTGCGCCGTGTGTTGTTGTTGCTGCTGCTGCTGCTGCTGTTTCTCCGAGTCGAACGCCACCTCCGCCCCGGCGGTAGGTGGCGCCAGCGGTGTGGGTGTGGTGGACGACAGGCGGCGCAGCGCCGTGACGTATGGCTTGCCGCACCACGCGACGAGCGCGGTGGATACGCCGGACGTGGCGAGCGCGGTCGCCGCAAGCGCGACGCGTGCGGTGGACGGGAGGGACGATTCAACGATGAAGATGAATGGGGAGAGAGAGCTCGCCAGCGCAAGGGAGGACAGGGAGAATATTTTGAGGCGACGGAACGTCTGGGTTAGGGGGCCGATGTAGATGACCGACGGGTCGTCGTAATCGCTCGAACGGCGCGCTGCTGTCTTGGCGACTGGAGCGGTAGACAGAGTCGCGGCAGAAGTCGCGACGGCGCGATGAGACGTCGTCCGAGACGGAACACTGCGCGGAGTCGTGTGGGTGTGAATGTCACGGTGGTGTTGTCTGTGTAACAGGGTACGAATAGCGGGGTGCACGCCACATCGCCCAAATGCCGCACCCGCCGAAACTACGGACGCTTTCCGGAGAGTTGCTCGTTGCATTGGAGTGTGGTGATGCGCAAAAGTAGGTGGGTCAGTAATGACACTGAGCTTGCCTACGCACAGGTGCTATTTAGAATATGTCCTTGTCATCGGGAACCGGAAATTAGGGACACGCGTCTCCCCGGCCGACCGCCAAGCTGGCAGCACCAAGGTCTGGCCTTAATAAGGGACACGCTCAACTCAGAGAGGTGGATAATTCTATAAACAAGCATGGTGGAGTGGTATCCAAAAGCCTTGCAAGTACTATTATGGACGTGAGTGGTATGTCAGTACATATGCTAAGTTGTTGTGCAGTAATAAGTTATCAACTGGGGACGGAAGTGTTTGTCTGATTAGTCGTCACTTCAACATCGGTCAGTGACGGCCTTCACGAGATAACTCGAGCAACTTACTCAGCGGGTTCCCGTCGTAAGAAGAGGTCTATGGCCGCGGAAAAAGCAGCAAAAGCTAGACCGCCACCCAGCACTCCCGTTGGACCAGAATTTCGCGCAAGAATTCCCCCGGCAACAAACCCAGCAGCGACGGGGTTCACCATGTCATTCCGTGCCCGATACTGTCACAAAATAGAGCGTCAACGATAGATAGCCAACGCCTGTAAGATGTCCACGAACCGATTCTATGACACACTCTATCCCAGCAAACAAAGCCCCAACCTTGCCGAATCCCTTTCCACTCCTCCACATACCACGACCCATGTCTTTGAATATTTCCACCGTTTTTTGTGTGGTACCCAAGTTTTGTCGGAGAAGCGGGTCCTCGTACGCGAAAGAGGAAGACATCATGGAGAAGAATCCACCAATAGCAAAGCCTTGAGAGAATATCAAAGAACCGTACAGGTGTTCCAGAGTGAGGGGATGCATACCTCCAACACCAGCAATGGTTGTTTTTGCAAGACAAGACTCTGCACCTGCAGTCATGTAGTCCTGGTATTTCTTGGCCTGCAGGAGGTTGGCGCGGTCTTCCTCTGTCATCCCAGGAGGAAGTGGCTCCCTCCCGGCGGGAAAAACAGGAGTGACGAGAGGAAGCGTCATGTCTATCTGTCTGGCGAACCGCGCAGGTGAATCGTTGCTGGACGCGCGCCGTCGCGGTTTTTCAGGAAGCGGGTCTTCGGACCGTTTCAGCCACCAGACAGGGAAACACGGGTTTAACGGATTCAACGAGGCAGGCGTTCGACGGGCAGTATGCAGACGCCCATATACTACCCAAAAGCTGAATTTATCGAGACAGTACGTGGAATCAGTCACACAAAAATAGCGGCGCTTTTTCACATGGACACACAAAGGACACAGGCAACAAAGTCTCGCGTCGTGCAACAATCTCTGGACCTCAAAATATCATCTTGGGCGGGAAAACGATTATCTCGAACGGTGCCATCATACGAGGTGATTTAAAACGCGCAGGCCCTGGACATGCTGTAGTCATCTCTCTGGGGCGTTACTGTCTCGTGGGGGAGGGCTGTGTTATGAGGTGTGTGTCTCCTCCCCGAGCCACCTCGTCTCAATCAACGTGGTTCGTTCAGACCGCCTTACAAGACTTACCGCGGCGCGTTCAACTACTACCCGATGAAGATCGGCGACTTTGTTCACATCGGTGCTAACACCGTCGTGGAAGCGGCCACGATTGGCAACCACGTGGAGATCGGAAAGAACTGTGTAATCGTGCGTGTGGGACTCTTCCGCCCGTCCTTCTCGTCTCTCACACCTGCTCCATGGGCCCCAGGGAAAATTCACAATCATCAAGGATTGCGCAAAAATTGCAGATAACACGATCATTCCGCCTAACACTGTTATTCCAGCGCTGACTCTCTTCTCTGGCTCGCCTGGTAAGGCGCCGCTCTATATCTGAGTGCATGAGAACTGCAGTCTCACCGTCATGGACCTAGGCCACTTCATAGAAGATCTTCCAGAGTCTACGCAGGAGGTCGTTGAGGCGCGTACCAAGTCGTACTACACGCGATTTCAAGCCCTTGAGCGGTGAGCCTGCACAAAGCTTCTACCTCCGGTCGGGGGCGTATCTTCCCGACTTCCGGCTAGCCTGCTATCCGGTCAGTAATTCCACATTCCCCGCTCCTCCGTATCGCTGTCCATTTGATTTGACGCTGATGTTACTTTTCGTTGATAAGCTTATCACCGGATTGCGGTGATAGAGGTTGGCCACACAAGGCACGACGGAGTTAGAGCGCGGGATTAACATCCACCCTTTCAAGGAGGCCGGCCCTGCGTATCCTCCTATACTTACCCATAGTATATCACTCTATCTTTCCAACCCGTCTTAGCAGTCACTATGCATATCAGTCATTGGCCTTTTCATACTAAGTTACAATCACATGAGGACAGAGACATTTTGGGTGTTAATAAGGGATATCGTATACATATGCATGAAACTCTACGTAGCAAAGCGTGTAGTGAGAGTCGACGAGAGTGCGTCATCAGAGCCTGGAATCCCTGAATTTTGCGAGTGCCAGCGGTTGGTCTGCACACACCGTGAGCATAAAGAAAGAGATTGCGTCAGGGGCGATGAAACTCACATGTGGTACGGAACAAGTTGTCCTCGGCTACTGCGCCGGTGTGCACATTCAAGGCGCGGGAATCGACCATCTCGGGCCGAAGCTCGCTCAGTGATCTCACGCCCAACAGGCGCATGTTCATCTCCAGTTCGTCCTACAACAGCAACGTCACGTTAACGGAGGCGGAACCGGAAGGGGTGTGGGTGGGTGCGACGTACGCGGAAGATCTGGATCGCCTTCTCGACACCCGGCTGGCCATATGCACAGAACGCATAGAGGAACGCGCGACCGACGCCGACGGCCTTCGCACCTAGGGCCAAAGCCTTGAGGACGTCGCTCGCCCGACGCACACCGCCATCCACAAAGATGTCAAACTGCCGGGTAACACCTCGCCTCTTCAGTGCCTCGGTGACCTCGACGAGGATTTCGAGACCAGAACGCGCCGTATCGAGTTGGCGGCCGCCGTGGTTGGAAAGGACGATGCCCTGCACGCCAGACTCGTACGCCAGCAGCGCATCTTCGGCAGTCGAGATGCCCTTGAGGATGATGGGCACTGCCAAGATAATTAGGCACGGGGACGATCGACCCAGGTGACAGCTCACGCACTCTTTGTGATGCTCCGGAACCACGGGATATCGTCCCAACAGAGGCTTGGGTCGATGAAAGCCTAGTAGGGTGGGTCAGATGAGATCAGCCGGACGCGAACTGGAGTCATCCTACGCTAATCGCGCGTGCCACACCCTGGTCCTTGGGGACATTCTTTTGACCTTCTTGGACCTTGGCGCCTGATTCGCCCCCAATGAGCTTCAAGCGCATATCCTTCTCACGCCGGCCCAATTGGGGGGCATCAACAGTGATAAATAGCCCCTTCACTCCTCGCTTCTCGGCGTGTTGAACATAGCGCTTCGTGATCTCGCGGTCGCGGTTGACGTATCTATTGGATGCGGTAAGCTAAGTACCGTACATTGTACGGCGAACTCACAATTGGACAAAGAACGGCTGACCAGGGACCCCGGCATCAATGATCTCGTCGAAGGAACAGGATGCCAAGGTTGCGATCTGCGCAAGAGCTTTATCGATGCGCACATCCGTCCCTGTAATATATCACTTACCATTTGAATAACACCGTGCTTCCCGGCGGCGCGTGTGAGGTTAAGTTCGCCATCAGGATGGCCAAGCTTTCCAAGTGCGGTTGCTGACTGAAGCAGGAGTCGACATCAGTGAGGAACGCAAGATTGAACTCGACTCACAATGTAAACTGGGAGGGAAGACTTTTGGCCGAGGATTGTGGTCGACCAGTCGACCTGCGCGACGTTGCGAAGAACGCGGGGGCGGAACCACACACTAAGGAGCACGTGAACCAAGAACTCTCGCTTCAAAGTCAGGATACGAACCGCTGGAAGGCGAGACGATTTTCGCGAATTGTGATTTCATCATCGGACGCAGAGGAATAATAAGCCCAAGCTTTTTCTGGAAGGACAACTTTCGCGACCGCCTGTGAAGGGGCGAAAAACCATGTGAGCTTTACATTGGTCGAGTCTCGGGAGCTCAGAACCCACCTCGAAGTCATGGAGGTTAACAATCTCATCAATGGGAGGTCGGGCCGCCAGTAAGGCCTGGCGTCTTTTCTCTGCCTCTGAGACTTCTTTCACCACTGCGACGACTGTAGCTGGGTCGATCGCGCCGAGACTGCGGAAGATCAGTCCTAAAATTCCTTGTGTAAGAATACTCAAGATAGCCTACTGTTTGTCGGTGGGAAGATTCGTAGTAATGGCGTCCGGGGGGTGAATAGGCTCGTATGCCTCACTGACATATACGTTGAGACCTCTAAGAGCGCCAAGGCCAAAGTTACGTACGTAGCATCCCGCCCTGCATACTTGAGAATGATTTTGCTCCCTCCGGGATGCTCTAATGGCATTTCGTAAGACAGCGTTCAGGTGGAAAAGAGTGAAATCCCTACCGTCCAGAAAGTCTGTCACATCGTAGACCTTTCCTGTTACCCACCTCAGTTGAAACCGTGGGGCGGGAAATACACTGAGAAACACAAACCGTGAACGATGATCCAGCAGCTCTCGCGGCTGGCGTGCTGCTTCACCGTCTCCGCGGAGATAAGAGTCTCGTTTAATGACACAGACATTTGAACTATGGAACCGCGAGTGTGATATACTGCAGGGGTGGTGGGGAACCAGCAGACGAAGCAAGTCTCTTTTGAACCATAACAACGGAGAAAGCGGACACCCAGCGGAGGAAACCAGTATCAAGCGGTCTATGCGGGCTGCGATAGCCAAGAGCGGCCAAGAAAGGCTCAAAACCATGAAGTACGGTGTTAGATCGGCAAGAGCAGTAGCGGGAATCCGAGAATTACGGAAACTGGCAACTCAGTCGTCCGAAGGCTCGTCCCACTTGGCCCACCGTAAGCCTGGACGGTCCTCTAGACAGACACGATGTACTTATCGCAAGCCTTGAGCCCGAACGCCGTGCGTGTGAGCGCTGTGAGCGCGGTCATCCTCGCCGCCGCGCCGTCCTCATGTCCTCATCCTATCACCGTTCTACTTGCCACATCCTCGTGTTCACCACCGTCCTTGCCTCCCAACCGGTAACCTCTCTTTCCGCGGTGCTCGTCACAGTCTTGCTGCTGTCGCTGCCGTCCTCACCCTCCGTCTGGCTTCCTTCCATATTGGTCTTGCCTCCTTCCACCTATCATGTCTCTTCAGCGTCCAGACTCTGCCGAGTCGACTTGCACCGTCCTAGCGTGCACGCTCCAAGGATCCCAGGACTTCTGTGACAATGACAGGCTCCGGACCGATGTTCTTGCTAATGACGCACTGTGCAACGACATTCGCCCGAACAACGCAAGGTTAGGCTACGCGTAGCCGACCTGCGATATTGCCTCAACGACGTTATATCTGCGATGTTAGAGCATGCGCCACACCACTTGAACAATATGTGTAGTTTGTCTCCGTCTGGCACATCGAGGGGGTGAAGGTGGGGTAGTCAATGTTGCGAAAGCATGATTGGACTACCTACTTGTCCCAAGTCCGTTTGATTATATTTCTCTTTACGTCCACTAACCCCTCATGGTTCATTGCTGGCAATCCCCAAAGCCATAAAAACACAACCTAACAGTAGCCAAACTTCCACTATCGGTACAACAACGCAGCGCATCGAGTCACCCTCTCAAGGACCAGCGCATTCGCCTAGCCAACGTGACTACCATGCCTTCATCTTCTCGCTTTGGTCTACTAAACCGATTTCAGTGTGCTCTCCGAGAACAGTATCGTTGTGCGATCACAAAGACATTCGACGGTGCCCATGCAGAGGAACTCGAAAGGCAAGAACGCGTTGGAAAAGTTCCTGATGGGGGACAACTTCGAATGGAGGCCGCGTATGTCGTTCCCTTCTTGCTCAATAAGTTCGTCAATGAAGCATTAGAAGCCCAAAGATTGCGCTTGATACCCTTTTGTTCTCACGTCTCACAAATCTTCGTAGGCAGACAGACACTGCTTGGACCTGGGATACGCTTCGGTCCTGAACGCAAATCGACTTTATGACACTCGCAGGATCGAATATCAACTCTCCCTCGGATGCCATCTATATGATAAGGAAGGAGTGTGCCACCTTCGGACGATCAAGTCTCAAGTCTTGTCTCGCCAAAGAGGCGGTCAGTCGCTTTCGCGGTGACTTGTTGCTGTTGGGATTGGGGCTAATACTTTTTGTACCCAGATACTCCCAACTAGTACAAAGTGCGTATGCCCCAAAAAACACACGGTTGAGTAATGGGTCGTGTGAAGTGAAATGTCGAATTTCGAACTCTGGAGGAACCGTCTGTTGAGTCCCCCAACCCTGATTACCTCAAGGTTCATGCTGCCTTCGCTAAAGTTCTAAATCTCTGCGATGTTGTGCAGAACATGGAAAGTGCCGAAATGGAAGGAACATTGCGGCCGAATGGAGAAACGGATTTCACGTCCTACCAAATGGCCAAATTAGCAGTCATGATGGTGTACCAGCGTCAGCGTGAGTGATTATGCTTTGACTCTTCTCGGGGATCAGATCGGCGCAGTCATCCGACCTTCTGAAAACCGATCGCCTAATCAACGACAACTCGTCCTTGTCTTTGTTCGTCATGCTAGACTCATTCCACCCCACAGGGATACCTGAGACCCTCATAACTGACGGACAGACTGATGGACGTGTGACCTGCAGGGGGATCGGACGTTAGTGTGTCTATCAGTTAAAAAAAAGAATAACTTGCAGCACTTTCCTAGTCTGAAATAATTTACGTAGATTATATGTACATAAGTACTGTATAATTATTAGCATGACCTAGCGCTCTTAATTTGGTATTGCCCCTTCCTCACGAATGACTTCAATTACGACGCATTTCATGGCACATTGCGTGACACAAAGCCATTGTCTTTGTGGCTGTCACTAGTACGGCCTCGTGGCGCCGCTCCAGGGGTGCCAAGACTTACGAATGACCGTGGTGGAGGTGAGAGTGGGGTCGTGTCCCCAACGCCGCAGCACTGAGACGACAAGGACGTCAACTCGAACTGAGTCTCCACGATCTGTCCGGTTCTATCCATCTTAATTTAATGCGGCTCACCCCACGCGCAGCTTCGGCCAATCTAAGGGATTTATCTGCGTTTATGAGGTGGTGCAGAGTCCGTGATGGATGACCTCTATCGCAGACTGCATACAGCCTTGGTTTTTACTTGGCGAGGTCACAAAGACCTCGGAAATAATTAGCTTCTTGACGACTGAATGTGCCGGTAAATGCGCCAGTACGGTGCCGCGGAGACGTCACTATTCCCGATTTTTCGATCGGTAATTGCGTACGCTCACCCCACTGTCCGCTCTATCGCCACATTCTCAGTCTCAGCCCGTGGCCTTCGTCATACATCTCGTTGCAGAGATACTCCGGCTTTTGACTACCCCCATTAGCCGGCGATATGCCTTTACCCTGTGATGTAAGTCAATTGATTCCAACGGAGCGCGAACAATTCACTGCTCCCCACCGTAATGAGACTATTGGTCTTTAACGTTCGTCGCGCGGCCTGGTTCAATGTTTTTTTTTCTGTCAACGCCAAATCCGGCGTTCCGTTACAATCAATTACCACTCTAGTGAAATGGAAGCTGCATTAGTAAAAGATCCACGGCAGCCGGATACCACGGTATCATTTGCAGGCTGTTACACTCACATGCACCTCTGATCCTCACTCTTGGGAATCGATCTCTTGGCTAGCGTGGCGGAAATGCACGCCACCTGGGCTTGGCTTCGATGTATACAGCAAAGAAGACGTTCCCATGACCTTTTGAGACGATCGGACGCTTTTTCCCAATCACGGTTTTGGGGTTCAAGTGCCCCGGGAAACTAGTGGCTCTTGCAATAGTGTCACTCCGCATTGTGCACTTTTCGCGGCACCCATCTTCGGATGTAATGCGGGATGAAGTTCGCGGCCATTCGTATAAATAGTGTATCAGTTCTACGATGTTATTCCTCAGTTCCCTGTGGACCTTCTTTGCAGACTCTCTTCTGTCTCCTTCTAGCCTTCCTTCTCAGACGCTTTCTTCTCTATTACCTTCCAGCCTTTCTTATCATCCTTCTCCAATGGCCCCAGGAATCGACTACTCTCCCGTCACTGTTCTCGAGGCTCCGGCCCCCCCGACCACCTACGAATCGGTCACGACCTCAGTGAAAGAGCAATCTCCATCTCCCTCATCTGGCGTCTACTACAACCCCCGCCTCGACCCCAAAAACTATCTCGATGGCCCTCTGTCCTGGAACCCAGCCACCCGGCTGAGGCAGATGCTGGCTCGCCCTGGTATCGTTGTAAGTCTGATTATTCGAACAATATTTAGGACACACAGTTTATTCGGTCCGCTAGATTGCTCCAGGTATTTGTGATGGTATCAGCGCTCGATGCGCTCTAGAAGCAGGCTTCACTTGCCTCTACCAAAGGTTACACACATCCCTTTGTGTTCTTCGTTCTTGTGTCTTACGCATGTTATCTACAGCGGTGCGGCCACTACCGCTTCTCGTCTCGGCCAACCAGATCTGGCCATCTCCACCCTCAACGATTTTGTGCAGAGCGCCCAGATGGTTTGCAGTCTCGACCCCACCTGCCCGGTCATTGCAGACGCAGACACTGGCTTCGGCGGACCGGCCATGGTCGCGCGCACCGTCACCCAATACGCGCGTTCCGGTGTCGCGGGATTGCACATCGAGGACCAAGTGCAGACGAAGCGCTGCGGCCATCTGCTTGGCAAGCAGGTCGTCTCTCGCGAGGAGTTCTTGACGCGCATCCGTGCAGCTGTCATCGCACGCGATGCCATCCCCGGCGGTTCGGACTTTGTGATCATCGGCCGCACTGACTCCGCGCAAGTGCTTGGCATGGAGGAGGCCGTCACCCGATTGAAACTGGCGGCGGACGCTGGTGCGGACGTGTGTTTCATTGAAGGTGTGAAATCCAAGGAGCTTCTTGAATCGACCGTGCAAGCGCTGGCACCTAAGCCCGTAAGCTTAAAGCTTCCGGATTTGCTCTCTTCTCCATTCTGATGGGATCGCCCAGGTTCTTGTCAACGTCATCTCCGGCGGTCTTACCCCTTCCTTCACCTCAAAGGAGGCAGAAGAGATGGGCGCCAAGATCATCAGTGGGTTTCTTTCTACAGTTACCAGGGGTGGGGCGCTCAAAGATATCTAGTCTTCTCACTTGTCTCCTGCGTGGCCGCTGTACATGGCATCCGCGCAGCAATGCATTCACTCAAAAAGACGGGCACAGACTTCTCGACTGCCCAGGGAATGGACCCCAAGGCATTCTTTGAAGTCATGGGTACGTATTATATTTCCGTTCCGCCGATTTCGTCATTTAACCGGAGAACAGGTCTCCATGATGTTGTACAGCTCGACGCAAAAGCCGGAGGCTCCGCTTTCAAGCTTGTATAAATTTGGTTTTTCTAGATGGTCCAGGGGAAATGAGTAGATATCGGCGGCATAGAGTTCACCTTGCATATACGAATAGATAAAATTACCACGCATTATCTTGTTTTCATTTTCTTGTGTTAAACGAACAGAGTTCGTTTTGGGCGCCGTGGTGGCGTGCATCTTATCTCTTAGCGCCGCACTGACGTCGGTTCCGCGTGCCGCCGTGTGACATGTCCGTTGTCCCCTCCTGCCCCGCCTGACACTCCGTGCGCCTTTACTTCTTGTACCAAACCCTGAGCAGTAATAAACGGTATGACCGCATCTTCCGCAAATCCTATCTCCGGAAAGGTTGTCGCGCTGCACAACTCGAGGGCGAGTTGTTGGATCATTGTACATGGTGCGTGTCTGCTTTACCCAAGTAACTCGCACATGACACTGATGGCCATCCTCAGGCAAAGTGTACGATGTTACCGAGTTCCTGGACGGTACGTGCTGTTGTCTCTTACTGCCTGCATTTGTTGACACACCCGGCGCCTCCCGGCTTCTTCCAGAGCACCCTGGTAAGACCTGGATGCTCCCGCACAGACAATTGTCCCACGTCTCTAATGCCGCTCTATAGGCGGCAGCAAGATTATTCTGAAATATGCTGGAAAGGATGCTACGTGAGTCGTCGTATCATTCGCTACTTTCTGCCGTCAGGCTGATCCGACGCAGGCGGGAATATGAGCCGATACATCCCCCAAACGCCATCATCGACAACCTCCCTCCCGAGAAACAGTGAGTACACCCACTCGCCGAAATATAGCGGACATAAATCGTACGTGAACAGTCTAGGACCCATAGAGGAAGGCACAGCCGAAAAGATTGAGGTCAAAATAACGGATGAGGAAAGGGCACGTTTACAGCGTGTCGAAGCGCGGCCGCCATTAGCGGAGATTCTCAACCTACATGACTTTGAAGTACAAACTTGATACCCTGGCCTTTCTTTCGCTCATTTTTGTTCAAGGCAATTGCCAGACTTACGATGCCCGAAAAGGCGTGGGCATATTACTCCTCGGCCTCGGACGACGAAATTACGAATCGCGAGAATCACGCTGCTTTCCACAGGTCCGTACGATACTCGACAATCATGTTCAAGACCTCATAGGTATCGTCCTCGCCCTACAGGATTTGGTTTCGGCCCCGCATTATGCGTGATGTCACTGACGTTGACACGTCTACGTCAATTCTTGGTCACGCGTCAAATATGCCAATATACATAGTCGGCATATTTTCCTCCTTGCGTGGTTACGCGCTAATATCATGTGCAGACTGCGACGGCTCTCGGGAAGCTTGGACACCCAGATGGAGAATTGAATTTGACTCGAGCGGCAGCAAAACGCGGTATAATCCAAATGGTATGCTGACTGCACATCCTATTACACGCTTGGGATAACATTTGCCCCAGATACCTACTTTGTCGTCGTGCTCCTTCGATGAAATAGTCGACTCGGCACAGCCAGGTCAGGTACAATTCTTCCAGTTGTATGTGTTCGTCTATCCAGGTTCGTGCGCGCTTCACTCACAAGACTCCAAGGTACGTCAACAAGGACCGCGCCATGACAAAGCGCATCGTGCAACAAGCAGAGAGGCGTGGAATCAAAGCTCTTTTCATCACCGTCGACGCCCCACAACTCGGTCGGCGCGAAAAGGTTGAAATCGTTCTTTGTGGAATTGGAGACGCGCGAACTGAAACATGAGACTAGGATATGCGTATGACATTTGACGCGGCGGACCCCCACGAAATTGGAGAGTCTGGCAGTCATCAGGTTGACCGCTCTCGAGGTGCCGCGAAGGCGATCACGGTGAGCAGCCCCTTCAATCTGCGTGTACTAGCTGACCGTCATCGAACTCAGGGATTCATCGACCCAGGTCTGAAATGGGCAGACTTAACCTGGTTCAAGAGCATCACAAAAAGTAGTTTGCTCCCCTTTGACTTCATCTGACTTAATCTGATCGAACATTCGGTGTGATCTAAGTGCCGCTCATCCTCAAGGGTGTGCAGACATGGGAGGACGCCCTCGAAGCGTATGATCGCAACCTCGCGGGTGTCGTCCTCTCAAACCATGGTGGGCGCCAGCTTGACTTCGCGCGCTCTGGAATCGAGGTCCTCGTCGAGGTTGTGGAGAAGTTTAAGGAGAAGCGTGGAATCACTTTCCCGAACGATCGGTTCCAGCTCTTCGTTGATGGGGGTGCCAGACGTGCGACGGACGTCTTGAAAGCCGTTGCTTTAGGGGCGACTGCGGGTACGCATTTCAAAGCACATTGCGCTGCGCGAGGTGGATGTCGGCGTCTGATGTGCTTTGCCCAGTGGGTATAGGAAGGCCGTTCTTGTACGCATTCTCGACGTATGGCGTCGAAGGGGTCGATCACGCCCTCCAGATTCTGCAGGTTAGCTTTTGCGAGTTCCTAAATGAGGTCCCACTCCCCTGACTTTAACTATGTCATCGTCCAGGATGAATTCGAGATGAACCTACGCCTCCTTGGCGCGCCGACGATCAAAGACCTTGTCCCCGATATGGTTGATGCATCCAACGTCCACTCTCACCTGGTCACCGTCCCACGCGATCAGCTATACGATGCCAACTGTACGCCTTTATATTTTTCCTACTCGTGCGAAGATCTGATTTTTTTCGTCTTCCAGACGAGGGCATGCAGCACGCACGTCTTAGAGAGCTCAAGGCGAAGACAAGACTCTAAGCCTAAACAACTCATGACGATGCACAATATTGCTTTAACAACAGTCTCGTTACTAGACGCTGAGACAGCTGACAATTTCGCTACCACATCGATGTGTTATCCGTCATGTACTATATAATCGGGTATTGAGCGTTGGCGAATACCAATCCACTTGCTATGCTACATCGCATGAGGCATATAATAGATAGCTTAATGCCCTGGACCCAATCAAGTTGTCCAGCACCCTCGTCCTTCCCATATCGGTCACCACCACTACCCTAAGCGTCTACTTTCTCCCCACCGCGCCACCACGGCCCGCCGCTGCTCGTCCAAGCGGCGACCATCCAGGCTTCATGACGGAACGCAGCGACCGCCTCCGTGTCGGCGTCGCGATCAGCGCGCCACGCGCGGAGCTCCAGCGAGCGCGCGAGCGCGCTGAACGCCACCGAGCAGCCCGCGTGCGCCGACGGCCGCGCGGCGAACGCCTCGCGGTGTATGAAGATGAGCTCCAGGTACTCGCCGCACGAGCTCTGCACCTGCTCCGCGTCCGGGTCGTACGAGCGCGTGAGCGCCTGCAGGAACGCGCAGGGTGCAGGCGAGCACGGCGCGTCGGAGGAAGCGGAGGGGCCCGTAGCGGCGGACTAAGGGGCGCGATGTGCGTGCGATCAGCGGATAGTTTTTTTGGTGAATGGGTCGGGAGAAAACGAGACGAGACGAGACGAGACGAGACGAGACTGCGTACTTGGGAGCTCCCGGCGTCGTTCATTTGGATGTCGGAGGCGGTGGTGGGCACCGCGGGTTCCGGCTCGCTTGCCTGCCTCCAGATGCAAAGTCAGAAAAAAAATAAATGGAGGTGGAGCCCGCCTTGCATGGCGGACGGACGGCGTGCTCACCCTGAACTTGTGTTGCTGCAGGCTGAGCGAGTCGAGCAACGCTGCAAGCTCGATGTCGAGCTAGCCAGGTAAGATAACGGATCAGAACATCAATCGGTGGTACAGATGTACGGTATTTACCTCGGACATGGAGTGCGAGTGGACATTGGGGGGAGCAGGCATCGTCATGATCATAGTCTCCATTATTGTTAGTGTCTGTCGTTGTCGGGGCGGGAAGTGATGCAATGAGATGAGAAGGGCTGGTCGGTTGGGGAGATCCGTTTCTTTTTATCGGTTCTGTGAAAAAGAGGCCATCCCGGTCGAGTCGAGTCACATTAGCACGCGCCGGCCTCGCTGCGAACCTTGAGGTAGCCATGCCCTGATCGGGTAGGCTCGGCTCATGGACTCGCTTGGTCGAGGGGGCACAACTTGGTATCACAGCGTGTCATCATGTCAACGATCGCGTCACGATCAGCTCTAAAAGTTGAACTACACGAGGCGATGATTATCGTAATCGTACAATTTTTCGTCTTTCGCATTGTCCATGCGTCATTCGTGAGGAAGGTGAACCCACGCCACTCCCCAGAAACCTAATGCAGCGCCCCGAACCCGAACACGAGGCATACACCAACACAGACGCTCCCAAAAATGGCAATGGCTTGTCCGAGCACTCCCCAGACACAAGCAACAACCCCCATGACTGCCAGTATGAATCCAGTGAGCACAAAACGCATACACATGATGTGGCACTTGTTCAACAGGAGCATCAAAGCGATTGCGTCCTTCCCTCCATCAGCCTTGAGGCCATCGGTCTTCCTTCTGTAGCCGAATAACGACTCGCGCTGCATATTGATGTCCAGAGACGACGGGTGGTGCAAGAGCGAAGTAAGCCCTTCAGTTGCAGTGGTGGACGATGTCGAAAACAACGGAGATCTCGCGCCCGTAGGAAAGCTCGGGGTAACAGTCGGCGAAAGACTGGGGTGAGCACTCGATGTGTTGCTATATTCGACCTTCTCCGAGAATCGTACGTGCCGAGATTGGACGGCGCGGGGCATTTGCGAGGAGCTACTGTTAGTCGGCTGAGAATTTGCATGGGTCATTGCAGGGGTAGCATTGGAACCTTGGCTCCCGGTGACCGCTTGCGTCTCACGTAGCCTGTAGCGGACGAGAACGAGCGACCCCAGATATGCCAAGACGGCTCGTTGCATAATGTCACTCGGTCTACGAGGGCCACGAAACCATATGCATGACTCTTACCGGCCGCTACATGGAAGACCAAAGCGCCAGCCAATGACGAACGCGCGAGCTTGTTCGTGGCACTTCCGTCACCCTTTTTTGAGGCGAGGTTGAACAGCAAACTGTCTACGGAAGTAAAGAAGCTAGCCTGTGCAGGGGCGCCGGGTTAGACGGCTGCTTTCACCCATGCGAAAGGGATGTTGGCTGACGCAAATGCTAGTGAGCCGTAAACGATCGGACCAGATGTGCACGACATGTGTGAAAATACGTAGGTCGAGACCGTTTCGTTCTGTGACTACAAGGCATGTCTTCAGGGGGGGTGAGCCTGGGGTTCTGAGGCGCGGTGACTGACACTTCGTATGAGGCGGCACGCCAGCTGATAGGGGCCGATCCGAAAGTGGACTAGAATCTACGTATATGCGCATGTGTTAAAGAGGCAAAGCCACTGTGATCAGATTCTGAAGCTTGAATGGTGAGATATACCGGAACCCATATGGGTCGTTACCAGTGGCGGCCGAGGATGATTGATGGTCGGTTGCATTATTGTGCTTGAAACGTCAGTTGGGATTGAAATCTTCGCGTAAGGGTTTGCTAGAAGGGAACGCCGTTGGGAGGAGTTCGTCGACTTGGACGTCCTGTCAAAGAGACGAAGGTGTTCTCACTTCCTCTGGTGACGGCACCAAGCTTTGTGTACGTCATTGTCTTTATCACTCATCGTGTCGCCTGACTAATTCAACAGCACCGCCGATTCGTATGCCCAGGTCCGATAAAGCCTTTCACAACAACAGATCTTGTAATGGCGCGCCCAAACTGAGGCAGACCCAGGTTCACCCTCAAAGGAAAGGGCACTTCCCTTTTCAGAAACAGAACCTGCCAAGTTGAACTTAATCTCATCGACGAATAGCACAACAGGAGCAACAACAGGACAGGGACAGGGCAATTATGTTGGGTGCCCATGAACAGACGTAACCAGAAAGCTGCTAGGGTAACGGCCAACAAGTGATGCGGCCTTCAAAGAAAACGTGGTAACCCAGACAGCAGATTTCCTGACTGCACGTCGCAAAGATTTCGGTACTCGCGTTAACCCTCAAACGGTTCAACTTAGCAAGGAGGCTATTATCCGTCCAAGCGCAAGCCGGGTCTGTTATTTCGTGTAGCGGTATAGCTCACTCGAACCAGCTCGGAATAGCCATAGTCCCCGCATAACATGCGTTATAGTTAACTGATTTTTCTTTTTTACCAACGATTTGTAGCACCTGGGGTATGTACAAGAATTTAGGCGCGTAAGTTATAAAGGCAAGTTGAAAACGTGCGAATTAGTAGCGAGCGGGGCACAGATATTGTCGAAGAAACTTTCAACGTAGTGCTAAAAAGCCAAAGAAGATACAGACACCCACGCATGCACTACCAAAGATGGCGACAGAATCCTCGAGGACTGCCCAGACAAAGGCAACGATCCCTGTGACGACCAGCAAGAAACCCGCAAGCGCAAAAATGGAGCATACGTTGTGACACTTGTTTAGTAGGCGCACCAAGGCGAGCACATTTTTCTCCGCGTCCGCGTCGGGCTCTCCATCGTGGATAGATTCTCCAACACACGGAACTACCGCACTAAAGTCGAACAACGACACGCGCCGGATGTCGATGTTAAGTATGGGCGGCTGGTCCAGAAGCGACGTGAACATTGAAGAAAGCGTTGAGAGTAACGGTGCGACAGGGGAAGACAGGAGGGTATGAAAACTATGGCCATGTTCAACCCCTACTCCCACGTGGGAGCCTGACTCTAAAGCTGAAAGCTTTCCTCCTTGATCGACGGAGGTTCGCCCAGGAGGCGCATATTTGGCGTAGGCAGTGGTGATGGCGTCCTTGGAACGACCGGGGATTGATTGCGCATCGTTCAATTTGTAACGTATGAGGACGAAAGACGCGACATACGCCAGAATCGCTGACAAAATGGGTGAAGGCATTAGTAGCGGAGACAGTGACACCGTTGAGATTTACTACCAGTCGCTGCGTGAAATATCAAGGCTCCAGTCAACGACGCCTGCATCAGCTTGCTAGTGCTGCTGCCATCTCCCTTGTTGGCTGCGAGGGAGAACAACACGCTATCAATGGACGTGAAGAAGCTGGCCTGGATGTATGCGCTGAGTTCGTGTTGCAAAACAGCTTTGGCGACTCACATAAACGCTAATTAACTGCAGGCGATCGGACCATATCTGAGTTATCCGAGAGATTGTCTGCAAGTCAGTAGCCTTGGCTAGTGCGGTGTTTTCCTGCGCTGTGACTATAAAAATTATGAACTGAGCGAGGGCTTCATGTGATATGGAGTTCAACTGACGCCGTTTTTGGCCCGACGCGTCGACACGAGGCTCCATCGAGGGCCGTGTGCCTACACCATGGCCCATATGTGCAACTTCCGTCAAACGTTCGAATTATAGGCAGTACACTGAAGAGATGAAGAACATACTGGCTGCCGCAGACATGGACGTGAGGGTCGTGAGGCTAACGTTAAATGTGAAAAATAAAGGTTGGAGGAAGGATGTCCGCTTCACTGAGCCTAAGCCAGGCGGTCTTATGATTTTGAAATTAAGTTCAGAAGAGCTTCCGCGCTTTTTGTTGCTGAATAATCAAGACATTGTTCTATCGCTCGCACTACTACCATTGACGGTGGCGGTCATTCACGACGAACTAACTGATATTGTAGGTGCTTCTGCGCCCAAAACGCACGTCAATTGATTTAAAAAAATTTGCAGGTGCTATTGCCCACCTGCCGTCATGTACGCCTTGATGCCTCCCCACCTGAGTGACATGGCTCGGGCGTTCCCGATGTACTGTGGTGCATCATGGAGGTGTGTGTAGTGAGGCGCTCACTGTGAATGTCTCGCTTCTGTCCTTACTTGGCCCTCCTCGGTATGAATACCCCGTGCATACCCATGCCGTAAGTAACCAACCTGAATCCTTTAATTCTGCACCTCGTTTACCGTTCTTGCTCCCCCTACCCACTTACTCCCCACTTTGCAGTCCCGCTGCTACCCTAGCTTTTCCCGCCTTACCTTCTCCGTCCTCCAGCGATGCATGCGTCTATCTTGCTCGTTAGTGTCTCAGCTCGTGTTCACCGGACGCAATGAGCTCACGCGCTTCTCAGGTTCTTGCCAGTGTTTATTTGGCAGCTGCTAAGACCGTCGTCATCACAGTTGGAGGCAACAATACCGGTGATGGGACGACTACATTTAGTCCTCAAAGTGTATTTGTGGAGCGTGGCGATACCGTCCTCTTCAACTGTAAAGTCTTTTTTCGTTCTTTCGACAGGGTCTAATTGATATTTCAGTCACGAATGGGAACCACACTGCAACCGAATCGACCTTCAGTGGTCCTTGCATCCTGGCTCACGATACGGACGTCACCATCAACGGTTTCGACTCTGGCTTCCGAAACACTACGCCTGGCACTACTGGTTCCATTCTGACCGTCCCTATACTCGAGCAGAACGAGAATCACACATTCTGGTTTTTCGATTACAACACGTGTGGCGAGGGTGGTGTCGGCGTTATCAACAACAATGAATCCTCAACGGAAACGCTCGCCGGCTTCGTGGTGCGTATTTTTTGCTTCTTGCCGCGTTGGTTCCGCAATCTTGCGGCGTTTCGGGGGTTTCTCACACCCATATATCTCCTATTTTGAGGACAAACACTAATTTTGACCCGACTTTTTTTAGCGCAATGCCATACGCCTGAACGGCACGAATTCTTCCGACTCCACTTCTAGCACCAGCACCAGCTCTCGGACGTCTTCGTCTGCCACATCTTCGTCTTCTGTTCCCAGTAGCAGCTCCGCTGCCGAGCGCGCATTCGCGATTGGTGCCGGTGGAGTGGTTCCACTGTTTATTGCGGGTCTATTTGTCTAGAATACTTTGACCAAATCTTTACCATCCAACTGTACGAGTTCTTACCATGGACTTCTGGACCTTTGGGCCCCCCTTACTCCCATTGGAGTCCTTTACGTGAATTGCGTGGTGGTTGTCACTCGTAGACACCCGTGTAGTCATTCTTCCTTTAGTATCGCTATTGTATTTCCATACACGCCCATTCTCACTTCTAGACGCATGCTTCACTTTTTCTACTCAACGGCCCTGCCCGCTGCAGGTGATGCCGAAGTGATTTCTTCGATGCAAACAATTCGGGCCGCGAGTCGCAACGTGAGAATGCATCACCCCGGGTAGGGTAATGAGGTTCCACGTGGGACAGGGGGAGTCAAATATGCCTACTCCTGTACACAATTGTGTATTGTGTGATGCATCACACTGTGTGGCGATAAGGCGTCATCGCGTGACTGTTATCTAAGATAGGTAGCATACGTTAGCAGCCGTGAAGCCCTGTGTTCGAGGTTTCTCCAGTGCGTCGCACTTGCGCGCGGCCATAGTAACTCAAGCACGACGCGTCCCAGACCCTGGTAGCCGCTCCTGTGAAGTTTCGCACCGTGCGGAGTCGTGCACAGCTGCTTCGTCCGCCCAATCATTGTAGAGCTCTGTGCATGCAGCTCGCTATTTGCGTCCCCGAGTCTGTCGCACTTGCGCGCGGCCTTGGTAATTCAAACTCGACGCATCCACGACCGCAGCGGCCCTGTATACAAGATGTTGCGCCGGGCGAAGGCCTGTGCCGCTGCCTGCAATGCCTCGCACTCCCCAAAGTCTGCGAACAACACCTGGGTTTGATTAGGAGGTCTCCCACAGCGTCGTGGCTATAGGCTCGATAATGGTGTCTGTTGAAATTAGAGTGGTCGTAGAAGTCCTCATTACATTATTGTCATTGAAGAATACCTGTTATTTTCCAACCGTTTGGATATACGAGCGCATGCGACTTGTGCACGACTTCTGAAACTAACAAGGGTGTAGATGTATTACTAATGACGTTTGCGTTTCATGTCACATCGTCACGATTTCGGTAGCGTTGGAGTAGAGGATCGCTGCAACCCGAGGTAGTTGAACGTGCAGGGGACAACATATTTGTCCCATGGCACACGGTCGTAGCACATTAATTTTTTTTTGGCAGGTACGCCGTGGGGAAACACGTGGACCGGACATGCCCTAATAATTTGTGTCATGGCGTGAATTGAATTGCGCCCGCTGATGGACGCTATCGCACAAAGTTCTGGTTCTCTCGTCCCTGTCACTGGCTGTGTACCATTCGAGGACCTCCTTTTCAAAGACACTTCTCTTCGGCATTATAGAGACAGGCTTAAAGTCCTGGTTCCCCAGGCCTGACTCTGTGTACCATTGTCAGTGAGGGTCCCCTTTTCTTTAGACACTAGTGCACAAGGTCCTTGTTCCCTTGACCTGGCTCTGTACATAACCACACACCAACTACTCTGGATACCGCCCTTATCCTCTTCCTCGGAAGCTACTCAGGCCAGCTTGGCCCCGGATCCTCGTGGATATCAAGAGGACTTGCTGCCGTCTAAAATATCGCCACCTTTATGGCACCCTCGAGTCCTTTCAAGTTGTAAAGGCTTGGTGGGTGGAGTTTTCTGCGCGATCTTAGCATGTTCTGGTCCCGCCTTTCCTGGACCGTCATGTACGCACCTTTCGTCGCTTCACGGCCGAACCGCTCGCGTTCTAGATCTGCCCAATGGGTTATGCAAGCAACATTGGAATTCCAAAGAAATCGAGCTGTAGGTGCAGTTCCATGAACTATGGATTCAAGTAAAGCACGATTGTCTCTAGGTTTGAGTGCCCAGCGTCGTGGACTTTCCTCTGTTTTTCTCGAGTCACGAACCTCACCCTGGGCTCACTGGGACTACCTCATCCACCCGTGTCCAAAGTCCAAAGTAGGGGGTGAATTTATGGGCCTGCCAGCGGTCTGGGCTGCAATTGCGTGGTGATAAACTGGCACGTTTCTCCATGACCCCTCAAACTTCTGTCCTTGATACTCGTGCTGCGCACATAAATGTCAGACACACGCAACTTTGATTCTCCCATAATGTCTGATGGACTATTCCATCCTATGGCCCCGGCCGATAGCCTCCCGAGTACCGTTCGCCGTTATCACCACCAGCACCTTCCGCCTCCGTCCAAACCCGCCCAGTTCATGGTGGATCTCCGCCGCAGCTTGCGTGGGGTGAACCAAGTTGGTCTTTGGGGAAAATTGAAAGGCGCGGGATGGCGCTTTCTGCGTAAGTGCCGTGTCTCTGCGGGCTAAGCGTATCGGCTAACAACCTTCGTGCAGTCAAATTCGATAAAAACTTTGAGGTTCCCCTTCGCCCGGACTTTCCAGTCGCTCCTCCAGGGACTCCCAGGATCCCCACGCCGTTGCCTGACGTTCACATCTCACCAGCAACGAGTCCAAGTTGCGAGCTCAGCCCGCCTTTACCACAAGAGGAAGGTTTCCTAGCCATCCCCACACGCACACCGAGGGGGCGAGGCGCTGAGGTCTATTCTTCTACACGCCCGCTTCCAACCCCTCCGGGTCTTCCCCCGCCGTATTCAGTCCTAATGGCCGAATGTCCCCTGTGTTCGAATGGCACCTTCCACCCTTCCGTGAACGAATTGTTGGCGACACCTGATTTGTCCACCGATGACATCGTCTCGGCCCTTCTCTATGCCGAGTCTGTGTTTCCACCGGACGACGAGAGTCCCAATCACGGTGGTGCAGTTAGGTCACAACAACGGGGCTCTTCGGACGTGGTCAGCGATATGGTCAGCGTCACGGCCTCCAGCGACAGTGCTTCGGAACCTCGGGATAGTCCCATGACACTAAGCGACACCGTGGTCGAAGGGATTAGAGCCACCGCTGCCGATACGGAGTTCTTGGATGAGCTCGGCATGAGCGCACATGACTACTGGCAACTCCTCGAAGGCGCGGACTTGGATCAGCAAGGCGCTAAGGAGGAAGGCCAGGACTAGGCGACGTCGTGGAGTGGGGTTCCGCTGCAAGAAGGGGTAGCAGCGGCTGGACATGCCCCTCCCCCCCCGTTCAAAGGTGAGTGAGCATTTTCATCAGGCTAAGCACTGCATCTGCTGGCGCGACACACGGGAGCTTTCCTAGGTACTCAGACCTGGCGCGGGAAGAACTTGCTTTGGGGACTAACGGGCGAATCTGGACTGGGACATCCATGGGACACCACCGAGATACTGGTCCGATTTGTCAGACTCTGGAACCACCAGCCGTCGGCGGAGTTGCTGGTCGCAGTCCTTCGGCCAGGATTGTGATCATGCTCTCCGTCGGCGGGGAATGGTTCGAGAGCATTCGGGTATGTCGTTTGATTTCTGTCGCCGGCGGAGGACGGGCTAATTTAATTGAACCAACCCCGCAGTCCAGTCCTGGGGCTTGGTACTAGAGGAGTTGATTGGGCGCGACTGCGTAGGGGTGGGATTGTCTGCAGTTCCTTTCGGCCGGGAGCTGTGGGCGGCCTGCTTCTGCGTGGTTGCGCGGCATTCGATTCTTCGGGTACCAGTAAGTCTTCACTTTCTTAGTTACTGGCGATGGCGCTCACACGACTGGTGAAGCGCACTAGGGCTCATCCGAAACTGGCAAGTCTTCGTGGACATGCGTGGTGGGCTTTCCCTGCAAGTATCAGTACGTCGTCTCTTCTATAGCTTATAGTCGGCTTTAAGTTCTGAACCGTTATATATAGCGCTGTTGCAGGCGTGTCATCGATGCGGTCTTCGGCCGACCGTTTTTGTGACGCGTGTGTGATAGTCGTGTTGCTCGCAGTGTCCCAGGGTCCCGTGAGTCACTCCTTTCTTTCGGCTGTACCATGTACGATGCTCACTGTTTGTTAGGATCTTCAAGCTTCAGGGTGCAAGTCCGTCAAGTCCCCCGGTTCTGTGTCTTAGCTTAGGCTCTCTGTTGTGCATGCTTATGTTGCTGCCTTGTGTCCGCGCCTGTCTCGATCCGCATTGTTTTCTCGTTTTCTTGCTTTTTGTAATCGATGTGGCGACTCGGCTCCTGTCTCTCCTCCCGTTAACTGCGTGACTCTCTGAGGTGCTTTGTCTGTCCGGGGTGTCGGATTCGCTCAGATCATGGACCGTGCTACATTTTGCAACGAATCCACTTCGCAAGCACGCTACTGCTCATACACTGAAACGGTTTGTTTATACATTTCGATACTTCGTTCTGAACATAGTACTCTACCCCCAATCAATGTTTCCCCTGATGGGCTACTTCTACTGGGCCAGAATTTAAGCGGGTTGGACGAATCATGCAAATACACACGTAGCTCTTCCGGCAGCATCTTATTGCAGTAATGATTAATCCTTCTTCCAGACCTCCTTGCCTCGGACCCATGTGCGGAGGACATTGCCACTGCGATCGAGAACGACGAGGTCCGCATCTGCACCGGGCCGGAGAGTGCCTTTCCGATTCTCGATACCGAGGCACCGAGCAGGGTTGAACGTGGCGCATTTGATCGCTTCTCCCAGAGAACAGCCCGTAAAACGCGAGAAGTTGCGGACACAGCTGTCCAGAGTGACGACGCTTAGCGCCGGTCATCAGTTCGACATGAGCCGCGTATACGGGACGACACAAGGACGGGTACCGTACCTTCCGGCGAGCGTATCGGTGCCCTCGAGATACAACTTGACGCCTTCCTTCACGAAGCGCTTGCCGTCGCGCCACTCGTGCACGCCGTCTTTGAGATGGGGGTCCAGGATCTTCATGGCTACAATGACGTGAATAGTTGAAGCCACGAACCCCCAGCTATATCAGTTTTAAGAACCTACCGTCGGTGATGAGAATGCAGCCCTCCGGGTACACGTTGTATGCCAGCTGTCGGCACAAAAGGCTAAACGATATTCCCGACATCCGAAAGGTAGCGGACGTACTCTAACGGAGTTGGGGTGCGAGTGGATGCCGTCCACTATGAGCTCGTAAAATGGCCTTTCGAATTCCAGGTCTGCCACCTCTCCCTTGTCCAGGTGCAGTCCGAATCTCGGCACCTTGCCTGCAGCGCGTGTCGCAGCGGACCTTGGTGTCTGTGGCGGTGTTTCATGGTCGTCGAAAGCCTCGCTTTGTGCTTTTGTTGTGTCGCGCAGTGAGTTATGGATAGGGGAGGGAGGCGATGGAGAGGCCGGTGACTTAGGCGCTGGTGGTGTGCCGGCGAGGGGCGAAAAAGGACCGTTGATGTGAGGCGAGGCACCAAGCAGGCCGATGATGGACGGGTCACGGTGATGAAGTTGGGGCATGGCGTTGAAAAGGTGGGTGATAAGACTCGCGCCACGGCGCACTGCTTCCGTCGCAACATTTGTCGACGCGATGCTGGTGTAGTTTATGCCTCTCAGCGCGTCAAAAACAGCCGCCACGGCAGACTCGACATACCTATGTCCAATTGAGAACACGATTCCGCGTTGTCCGAGGTCGCGTACGGCATCCAGTACGCCGCATATTTCTGGCGCCGCGGTTATGATACGCACGCCGACTGAGACATTTTCGTCCATGAGCCAGTCTTCCTTGAGGACCAGGTTCTGCGCTCCGTACATGTCTTCAAACGAAGCAAACCCATTCGGTGCAGACCGGATGTGGAGAGGAGCATGGGCCCCGCGCTTGGCTTCTTGTATGAAAGGGCCCTCTGCATGCCACCCTAAGAGTGTGGCGCCATTCGGATGGGCATAGGGGCGAAGGAGTGATAGCAACGTTGGATATAGCGACTTTTCCTGGGTCTGGTAGAATCTCTATTGAGACCAGGAACGGCTCAAGGGGAAGAGACATACGATGATGGTCGGAACAAGCCTACGTCGACACGACGCATACTTCAGTACAAAGCCACCAAGAATGAACAGGTCGTGTACGATACATACGACGTCACCCCTGTTTCCACGATTTTCTCCGCCACGGTATTCAATCCATGGCGATACGCGTCTGGGTCACCTTCGTATACGGAGAAGTCAAACCCATAAGCGCCATTGATCTGAGAGTCTATGAATCCGGGGCTGACGATGTTCCCCTCCATGTTTATAACTCTGTCGGGCCGCTGCTTTTTTAGGAAGAACGTTTTCTGCACACAATGCAAGATCATTATTTAGGCGGATGTGTGCCACGTCTCACATACCTGAGAGTCAAGCACGATGCCTCTCCGCTCGTCAATCCAGAGGTCCTTTTCGACCAGACTGCCGTCCTCCATTGGGAGCAGGCAGTTCGTAAAACATATCAACCCGTTAGGAGAGGACATCCTGGTGGCAATGCTGGCGGCGGAAAGAGGGCACTGCGCTGGCAGAAAGCAAGATTCGGAGAGGAAAGCATCATAATATTACAGCCCAAAGCTACCTCATCCGAGTCCGAGTTCAAGTCCGAGTCCAAGTCGGTTGCATTTACCGCTTCGGCACGACGGTCCGCCTGGCCGCTGCATGAACTGGATGACTCACTGGCACACGCATGACCCGGAACGAATCCGATGGTTCCTAGGATATGAACCTAAAGATTCGGCCCCGTTCCGTCCACCAATCTCTGAACGGCTAACGGGACCCATGCTGCGCAACTACTTGGGGAAGTTTGACCAGCGTGGAAACATAACACTGACGCACTGGTGCATTCAATCAGCATTAGCTCGTTCCGTGACTTATTGGGGCCTTCCATCGCTATCCCTGGAGCCACCAATCATCACGCCGCCCTGTTTTCCACGTGGTTGACCATATGACCTACAAGAAATCAAGCCCGGAGAAACGAAATACGGCTTAAGCAAATTCAGAAAACTCGGGAAGTTAACTCGGAACACGACGTTTGAGACAGAACACCGATTGACAATACAAAGCAAACAAGCAAATACAGAACAAACGAGACGAGTGGAATACAGGTCCAGTCAAAACTGAGCCTAGGCTAGGCTAGATGGCTCGTAAGCTTCGCCTCAGATGTAACATAGCCTATCGCCACTCACACGTTCATGAACGGGGTGCATGGGACACAGACCCGTGCGAACGCATCACCAGGATGGTTGGCCGAAAACCACCCTGATGACACGCGCACATGGGCACTGTGATGAAAAGACCACTAGCTTATTTGAGGTAATGAAACACCGACACTTGCAGACCAGACCAGCAGCCAGCGCCATCGTGACAAGAAAACCAGTTACGAGTCCGGCCGAGGACCGCCCCTGATCACAAGTCACTGTGGTTGCACGCGTCAGACCTGGCCAGGGGTGGGGCCATTAGGACGTACCGATTCTAGAAGCGCCAGCTTCTGTGCGACCTGCCCAAGACGAAGGCCCACGTGCGTTCCCGGCCGAAAGGACCGCCAGCAAGCACTTCACCTTGGACTTCGCACCTAGCCGATCGTCAGCATCAGCGACCAAAGCGAAACAGCTTTTCTCCATACCTATCCCGTGATCCGAAAAAACACATCCCATAGCCTGAAAGGGACCTAGAAAGACAACGTAAAGACAGTGATGTGGCATACTGCGCGAGAAAATGGGAAAGAGTCCACGAGCTCAGCTAGAAATTCAGAACCAAAACCCGAAGAGAGAATACGGAGAACACCGGCTTGCGGATTGACTTCAGTTCGGGTCCCGATTTCGAAACGAGTCTAGATAGACACTCTGCGGTCAGATCCGGCGCGCGGACTGGACTCACATAGGTGCTCAACACCATCAGGTGCCCAGACAAGTCCGGTGTCCGGTCGAACGCATGCTGATATACTTGTGAAGCGTATGGTTTCAGCATCGCTCGTCTCGTCATCATCTTCGTATGTCGCATTCGGGCTAAGGGAATCTTCGTCTTCGTCTTCATCCTCCTCAAGAATTGTGGAGAGAAGATGCGGATGAGGGAAAGATGAAGATGTGTAGGGAAGGACGGGAACAACGAACACTTCCTCGTCATCAGCATTATCTTCTCCTAGAGGTGAGTCGGGGCGGGTATTCCTGAAGGTTACCTCGACCCCAGACGACGAGACAAGCCACATTGTTTTGTTGACACGCACAGGACCTAAAGACCCCGACTTCAACGCTCCACGCCGGTCGAATGGACCGGTGAGTGTAGACCGCGTAGAGATGTCGGGGGACACCTCGGGAGATACTTCGCGAGAGCGTCGAGGAGACTCATTTACTAGTTCCAGGTCTGAGTCAGAACTTCCGCTACTCGCAAGTGGGTAAACGAAGTCAAACAAGCCCGATGATTCTGAGGCAGAAGAAAGAGTAGAAGTGCTCCTGGGATTGCAGGATAGTTCGTACAATCCCAGATCTTCGGCAGCTAACATATCTTGAATAGCGACATTGGTCAGGATCTCTGAGGCCGAGGCGGTAGACGGGACAAAATATGGTTCCACATTGACCGCGAAATGTTCCACACCACTGAAAGGTTCGACGGCAGGATTCGTAGCGGAAGGACGACATTCAATATGCGGCGAATGCTGTACGCTTTCGGGATCGGGAAACAGGAAGGCGAAAGATTGCTCAGAGTCCATCTCAGAGGCGGAGGCTTTTCCTGGCTGCCCGAAAGCGCGACCTGTAATAAAACGAAGGGTCGCCCCTGTAATGCGACACATGAGTCCACCCGTACTCCAGTGGCACAGATGAGCAACATCCACCGACCTGTAGCGAACACCCAGAATTGTTTGAGACGCGCCAGTCTGTTCATACGATGGAGAGAGCATTTTGAGCTACTTCTGGTGGGATCCTCCTGGGATACAATTGTCGCAGACGATTTCTTGAAACGCAGAGACGCGGCCGGCACGTAGAGAGAGGGAAGCATCATGAAAGAGTCAGACAAGAGCAGATAGCGATGTGATATAGGGTCGATTTTCCAAGCGCTGCAGGTAGGTGGAAGTAAACACAGCCCATAACGCGACTATTCCACTAAGGTATTGGAGTCTCGCCCGTTAATAACGCCGGTGTGGTAGACTGACATGGTGACTGTAGGACGTCTAGTCATGTAGTAAATCAGACTTCACATGAAGGATCAACATTTAACGGCTACGGGCCAAACAAGCGACCGACCAAAACGGCCCAACGGAGAAACACCCTTCTACAAGTAATATATAAGGTGTTGAGTATGGATAGTGGGTGTCCTAAGGGAAACGAGAGAAAAAGGGAAAGAAGAAAATGAGGCAATTGCCAACAACGAGATAGAGGAGATTCAAACAACGGGGTCTCAGCCGCTCATTGGTTCCTGTACCTGTATCCGTACATTGCTTCATGCAACAGCCATTGTCGGAAGTGGGAAAGGCTCGACTCCCATTGTGAGAGGGAAGCCTCTCTCTGTGAACCATATGATGGACAAGTCTCGACCGTTTGGAGGCGCAACAGGTGCGGCATATACACACAATATCTGTTAATGACCAGATCAGGGAGAGGTCCGACTCGAACTTCAAGGACCTGACTCACAGAGAAGAGGGGCGAAAGGGTGAGAAGGAGAACGGTCATCACCGGGCGGTGCATCGCGAGAAAGGGAGTGTTATGAGCGAGCAAGTTTGTACCACGTAGGTCGAAGAAATCGTCGAACAATGGGCCCGAATACCAGTCGATGGCCGATGGTCTTGACTGTACGCAAGGGCTCTACGACGAAGGACGAATGCTCGGATTTGTATAAGAGCAGGCCTGGGGTCTGCCCTCTTACTCGCAGTGATTTATAGACATGCTAGCGCCGTGCACCGAAGCTGCGGAAAGTGGAATCAATACAGTACGTGACGCGTGATGTCGCAACGAACCACCGATGGCCCCTGTTATCGGCTTTGACGTGCAACAGAACCTTGAGAATAGCCAGAACATAGCGTAAGAGTTGTTGATGTGTAGCAGTAAGATAACGAAGTGGGAAAGGGTAAGGCCGCGGCGAAGCCAACCAATTACATCAGACTCCCAGAGAGAACGGGACAAAAGAGCGGAGATCACTGAAGCATTACAAACAAACGAATGGACAGTTGGGGCTCATTTACCTCACTTCTGGGTGTTGGTGCATTTATAATACCTACCGCCACAATGTGAACGACTGTAGGATGCTAGGAGTTGAAATACTAGTGTCATTCACGGCAAAGAACAAAAACACGATAAGAGAAATAAAGCTACTCGGCGAAGGTAATAAACACGAGACTACCTAAGGTAGCGGCACAAATGCTTGAAAAAACACGTCACAAACGTGGTCATGAGTACATGAGGAAGAGCCGTAACCAAGAGTCACAGGCCTTCCAGAACATTTTCCTAGTGCATACGAAGATCATAAAATTTCCCCCGAATCCTGGACCTCTGGTGATGGGAAAGTTCGGTTCAATTTTTGAACCGTATCCATGAGTAGAGTCAAGGGCTGAGCTGGGACTGGATCGCTATAAACCAGAATGCTGGGCCAAGTCTGAAGGTTAGATAGATTGGGCTCTATGTTGGAGCCTGGTCCTGCTGGAGGGATATGGTTCGAGAATCGAACCGAACTTTCATCACTATGTACCTCACACTACCCCGACCATCGGTGTGAGTAAACGCAATTTTCTATTTCGGGCCAAACGCAAGCCTCACGACCTACACTTCGGTAGAGCTGTTGGGCACTATTTCTTGCTGCTTAATACATAGCTTGTCTAAGAACAGAAGACAAGTACTACTAACGACAGCTAAAATCAACGACCGGAATGGGAGATGGGAGGATCTGCGGGGCTGCTTCAACAAAATGCGGTGATTCTTTTTTTAATCCCAAGAGGGGGTGGTGGTGAACCGTTTCACGTGTGCATTGTAGCGGTAAAACCGCGGTTCGAGAAACGGTTGCGAACACTGCCACTGGCAATACACGAGGCACAGCGGAGTAGGCTAGTAAGCCAACCCCAATGATAACTTGGCCTCAGCTCTCGGAAGCAGAGTTCAGTTTTGAAGGCTGGTGGAAGCTCCTTATCCTGGATACATAATCCAGAAGGGCGATCTACGGGTCCCATAGCTCCGCGGTGCTTGTGCTCCATAGAAAAAGGACACCTACAACTACCACAGAAAGCGATAGTCCAGAGAGACTATCCCCATGTATTACAAGCGGTACGTGACAGCGTCTAGCACTGTGCGACATGCTTTTACACATGAAGTAAGGCAGAAAGCGTGGAAATTGCTTATCGAAGCGAAAAACTACTCATACGTTTGTGGTTACAAGGAGTTGAGAGTGGGGCATCGGGATACGGCCCGTCCAAAGGGAAAACAAGCAGGTAAGGGGAACGAAGGTGCGAAGAGAGCTATTGGAACCCAACAGAAATCGAAGGATGGTAGAATGAAATGAATGGACGACCACGGGGCGTCGAGAATGGCAGATATCGCCAGTAACGAGATGGAGGGGATTAGAGCGATGGGGCAGGAAGTGGATTTGAGACATTGCTTCACGCGTCGTCCCCTGAAGCATCAGAGGCAGGAATGGCGATCTCTGTGAACCACTTGATGGGGGTTGGCGACGGCTGAGGGACGCCAGTGGACGGCGCCGTCGGTGAAGGTGAGGATGCGGCGGATGATGGAGACGGCGACGGCGTAGGCATTAGTGTCGGTGGCTCAGATGAAACCAGCGAGGCTTTAGAATGTAAAGCTGCAGACCAAACGTCGTCGAGAAATTTAAAGAGAGCACCGTTTTTCGGCTGGGTGGACTATAAAATCCACCTTCCATCAGACAATCGCACCCGAGGTAAGGTACCCTGGCATACTCACTACCACCTTCTCGCAACGGGCCAAAGTGCAGTCCCGCTTACTTGAGACATTTGGAGATGCAATTGGCGCGGCGCATACAACACCTTTTAGCAATCAGCGAAAACGACGGACAGACTTCAAGGACGCGACACACTGAAAAGGAGAGCGAAGAGGGTGAGTAAGAGAACGGATGATGCTGGGGAGCGCATCGTAAGGAACGGCGGTGTAAAGAGTGAACAGGCCACAAAAAGAGTGAAAGAGTCGTCTCTGGCAAAGGGATATCTGACGCTCACTTGCCCAAGTTCCGCAGGAGCTGATGAATTTATAGGAGATGGCAACTCACCGAATGCCCTGAGAAACTGTAAGCAGCTAAAGGAACACTCAAGCACCAGCGTCGATCAGGTCAAGACTCAGGGTGTCATGAGGGGACCATGTTGAAACCAATGACCGAAATGAGGGATCACAAGAGGACCTCAAGCAATCAGGAGGGCCTGTGGGGGTTTAGTCTAGGCAAGGGCGTCTATCCTTAACCCCATTTGTCGATTCGTTTCATGTATGCACTGTGGCCATTGGAAATGCAATTCGAATGGCAGTTGCGAACAACGCCAACATGAGTGCAGTAGACAAGGATCACCATTCGTGGCACACCAACATGGCATGGAATTCCCACGGCTGACCCCAGATGGCCCAATGGCCCGACATGATCCGCGTCCTCGGGCACCTGCACAATCAGACGACCTTGATAATCCCAAGTACTGGGCGCTTAAGTGAAGGCTCTGTCATCATGTGCCGAAGTGCGCTGTCTCTAACGTCTTTGATTTTGTCCAGATTTGCTCTCTAAAATCAAACTTTGAACAGGCTTGGACCTACGAAGTAGTACTGTGGTGATTCTTTAATTCGTGACGAATGCACCGGTTCGGTACCACTCGCCCACGGCTAAAGAACGTGCAGATTAGTAACTTGCACAAAAATCATTACGATTCCTTCAATATTCAAGCAGCGAAAGTTGTGCAAAGTGCAAAGTTCCAATTGACAAGAAAGATGGGCCATTTGGAACTAGTCCAAGCGTCTAAGTAGCAATACACATGAGACGAACTATTCTACACTGGTATAAATAATGAGCACGAGTGAGTGCCGAAAAGGATAAATATGATGTCTGAATAGAAATGTATAAGTAAAAATCGCCCTGCTACCACAACTATGTGCGCAAAAATGAGACCCATCAACCCAACGAAATGCGAAAGAGATAGGGATGGTCAAGCCAAACCGTTGAAATGGTCCAAGACAACGAAACCCAATGAACGACGATAAGGAGCGAGGTGGTGATAGGTGGCACGAATAATGTTTTCTTTTTCTAGAGGTAAAGGATAGCGATGTGTGAAGGGGATGAATAGTGCAATGGCGCTGGTCGTGCTGTCGCCTACTATGCAGAAGGCTCGGGCTCAATGATGTCTAATTCGGTGACTGCCGCGATCGCGGGAGAGGATAAATCATCAGTGGAGGTGGTGTTGGTCGGCGAGTTTTCGACCTTGAATTTTGTGAGAGCAGTGATCAGAACATCGACTAGCGACAACAACGGAGTTTCGGGAGTATCGCTGGTGGTCGAAGGCTATCACGAAATGAGCACACTTTTTAAAAAACAGGGAGAAGGGATGGAACTCACTAATCCCGCAGTCCGGCATTCCATATAAGTGCAACGCTTAACCCCCGCTGAATCCACTTCAGTCGGGACTGGAGCAGCATAAACAGCTGGAAATCCCACATGAAGAAGTTCAGTTCGAGTCATTTTGTGAGAGGCAGTGGTATACTTACGAGAGAGCACAGTCATGCTGGCGGCAAGGAAGGAGAGTACTGTGGTGGGACGCATGGTGTGTGTGTGTTGTGGTATGGAGAAGCTCTGAAGGTAGAATGTTTACTTGGATCTGGCAAATACAACCTGAGGATGTATGGGCTTGTGAGTCATTTGCGAGCGACTGTGGCCCTTATATTCATCCCATTCGCGAGGGGGTTCACAGGAGAGCATACTAACGACCTAATTTGGAAGGTAGAAAGGGAGCAGACCCATGCCGTCAGTGTTACCCAGGGGAATTGGAGTGCGTGTCCCATCTGGAGAAAAGGTGTACCTTGGGCGTACGATAGTTTTTAGATCCATAAAAGGTAGTCCCTTTATTCGACGATATGAGAAGACACCCCAGTTTACAACAACTTCCTTTTTGAACCACCCCCGATTGCCGGCCCGGTAACTCCGACTGAAGACACTCGCTACGCACACAGCACCCTGTCTCAGTGATGCGAAGCGAGCTCGACGCCCACAGCTTAGGATGGCTCTGACCGCTACTCTGACCGCTACCGATCATTGCTCGTCGGACGGGAATTTAAGGGTGGGCATCCAGTTCAACAAATAGCGGCACGACCTTTGGCACGACCCCAAGAGGTCACCTCACCATCTCTGGGCATTCTTCGTATCTCATGTAACCCCTCCCTCCTCTACTGCACGGATTAGCCTACTTGACTACTTTGATAGACAGTGCCGGTAGCACATTCTGCCTGCGAGTACCAACACGTTTGAACAAGTAACTGACTTGACTCGGCCTTTCGTTTCTTGTGTGCCCAGGCCCGTGCCTAGTGGCGAACCAATAATGCTACACGGCAACCTGAATATTATATTTTCCACTATATCTGTTGGCGGGCGAATCGCTACACCCCTGTTCTAACGCTGTTGGGTGCCAATCATCCTCTCATCGTATCCACGCAAACCCTGGTACCTCTCAACTCTTCGAGTCCGGTTTCCCCTTGCCCGGCCGCCAGCTGTTCTCCTGCCAGAAAGATGAGGCCCCCACTGTCTGTCCTTCAGACATAAATCATCGCCTTCCATATTCTTGCTTGAATACTACCGTTCGGGAAAACACTCAGCAAGGTGCAACGAGCTGCGTCACAGCAGACGGCGACGCCCAGAAAACCTCGGCGTGCCCTCCTTGATTTGTTGGTTATGATAGCTCTGCTTCTAGTCTCTGGAGTGAAGCAATTCGTGCTCACCTGGACGTGTGAGGCTGACGGCACGCGATGAAGCCCGCGTCTTGCCTCCCTCACGTCCGTGATCTTCTCTTCCCACGTTCTATTTACCCCGCTATCTCGTTAAGCAGGAGCACAAGCATCTTTCACGCCATCTTTCTTGCTTTCATGCACAACAGATTCCTTGACTTGCACAATATGTTTGCCTTTTACCAGATCCCGCCTATCGGTGTTTCGGATAACGTGCTGTGGTGCCACTCCCCACTCGCGACGTCTTTGCGGTGTCACTCTTGCCTGGTCGTGGAAACCTTGAAATTTTCTTGACTGAGACGGCTAGCCAGCAGCAACACACAAAGAACCTTGCCTGCGTTGTTTCTATTGCCCACGGTACACAGCGTACACCTTGTCAATGCTTTGATGGCACACAATGCCCTATGCAACGCTTGGCGCCCCAGTGCCCCAGTGCCCCAGTGCCACCTGTCATACGTACCACAAATTATGCGTGTCATGCCATATCACTCGCACGCTACTTGTAGGAACGCTGGGCGTGGACATCGGCAAGTGCTGCCTTGAGATGAGTAAAGCGCCACAGAACTCTACTTTGACAGGCACTGTTGCGTGTTAAAGCTAAATATGCACGATTCCGGTCATAACCGGCTATATCAAGTACAGACTATCTATCTATCCAATTTTAACGGCAAGCGTGTTAAAGTGTAAGAGGTATGCAGTATCATGTCTGGCTGGCAACGGCCAAAAATCTCCTGTGAACTTGCCATGTGGATTGCTCGGTCTCCAATGCTCTGCTCTATGCCCTGGTCTCAACGCGCAGATGTCATTTCGGCCCCGTGGTCTGTTTGAATCCTTTGATTAGGTCAGACGCTAGTCCGCATGGTGACCTGTTCCGGGCCATATGTGGCTGTCACTGTGATATTATGATTGGACACTTGGGCTCTTCTCGGGCTATTCGGTTCTGGGGCTGACATTGGACCATGATATATGATGCATGATGCATGATGGGCGGAGCATGTACAGTACACGCATTTAACTATAAACGCACCCGCCACTGTTGAACGTTGATCCGGGTGAGCGTCATCGAGACGGAGAAAACTCGTGTCTCGCGACCTTGCGACATCCAATAAGGAGTATGGAGTGGGGGTGCAGAACACAGTGCCGCGCATTGCTGTTTTTTTGGGTCCGGACATGGGGATGTGGCAGTGCTGGCCTGTACCAGTCCTGGTACGACGGTCAGTAGAGTAGATAAGTCAGATGCGAACGTGGGAAACGATTGCGGTGTCATTGACTCGAACGAGTACCACATCGGGCTCGGATGGGTCTCCGTCCCCTATTCCAAAATCGCTTTATAGGCCTGACCGTTCGACTCTGCATTTATCCAACTCATACTCGTCCCATCACAGTCTACCGCCACAGTCTACCATCGACCCCCATGTCCACAGAGTCTCAACAGGGCATTGCTAGCCCCACTCGGTGTTTCACTGCACCTCCGAACTATTCCTTTCCTCACCACCGTCTCAACCTCCTTCAGCGCCATCCAGAAAAGCAACCCATCGTATTGGTCGCATGTGGATCGTTCAGCCCAGTCACCTACCTCCACCTCCGCATGTTCGAGATGGCAGTCGACTACGCCCGCCAAAATACTGATTTCGAAGTCATGGGGGGGTATATGAGTCCCGTCTCAGACCAGTATAAAAAACCTGGTTTGCTTAGTGCTCCTCATCGGTGAGCCGCCGTCCTTTGATTGTTCGGTGTTCCGGTCGTTCCTGCACCGTATCTGGCACTACGCTCGTCGGCTAGGTGTCTCCCTCGCGACACCGGTGTCTCTTATTGGGTATCATCTGTGCGGGTACACCCGACGTATCGGTCCGCAGTATCCCCACCTGACCCATTTCCTACATCTTACACCTATGAAGTAATGGCGGATGCACCTGTTCTTCGATGACTCCCTTCGCGAGCGCCGGTGTGCAGTGTCGTAACATAACTTCCTGAGGAGACACCTTGGGGTTTTTCCTATCTCCGTGGTCGCGTCGCACCAGTACCCGGTGTGGCTGACTATCGATTCCCAGAGTAAACATGTGCACCCTTGCGACCGAAGAGACGTCACGGTGGCTCATGGTAGACCCTTGGGAAGCCTTCCAGTCGTATCAACGCACCGCGGTAGTGCTCGACCACTTCGATTACGAAATTAATACAGTTCTCGGCGGCGCGCAGATGCCCTCCGGTGAGAAACGGCACATTCGCGTGGTCCTTCTCGCTGGCTCCGATCTCATCAGCACGATGTCGGAGCCAGGTGTATGGTCAGAGAACGATGTAAGTCTCCCAGCGCTCCGAGTCTGTCGGCGGCCCTCACATGCACCGCTAGCTGGATCATATCCTTGGAAAGTTCGGCACATTTATCATAGAGCGTGCCGGCTCAGACATGGATCACGCGACGGAGGCCCTCGCTCGTTGGCGTCACAACATCTTCCTTGTGCCTCAACTCATACAGAATGATGTTTCATCAACCAAAGTTCGCTTGTTCCTCCGTCGTGGACTTTCCGTTCGTTACCTCCTCCCGGCTCCCGTTGTCGAGTACATCGAACAGCACGATCTATATACCGAAGACGCGTCCATTCATGAGAAGAAAGATAAGGACAAGGAATGGACAAGGGACGATCCTTACAGGCGCCCAGGTTCGAGTACGCCATCATCGGTCGCATGACGGAGGGGATGTCGATCTTGTTCGTCAATAATATTCCAGCATATAGAAGCATTTATTGGGATTCCGTTTGTTCGGTGGGTCCTTACCGAACGCGGTTTGTCAAGGTATATATACCTACTGTATAGCCAACTGATGACACAGTTGTCATGTTGCCTATGTCATATGTAGCACAGATGTTGATACAACTACTGTACTTTAAAGGCAATCCATAGTATCAATCGGCTCTCCGCGGTCTTCATGAACTTCGTGTGAGAAAAACATAAGCTGCTACTTTGGTCAGATTTTCAGGTCGCTACGGAAGGTCAATAGAGCCCCCGCGATTCGGCGCCTTACTGCCTCGAAGGCCTCGGGTTTCCCTCGGAAATTTGTTTCGGTAGGTCTTCGGGCAAGTAGGGGCGCATGACCGACCGTTTCGATGCACGAGCGAGCCAAGCCGGGGCCCATAAATGGGAGGAATGCCTCCTCCCTCGTCATTCATGACGTCCCGGGGGAGTCGCCTTCTTCTCAATTCACACAAGGACGGATGGTAGGGACTTTATGAAAAAACATTGACCGATAGATAAAACACTAGTCTTGGTTCCGGCGTTGTTGGCGACAGTACAGTACCGTAACTATGGTGCCGGAGGGAAGCAATCAGATAAGAACACCAGTAATAACTTACAACTGAAGGACCCGTTGCCAGATCGGCTCGACCTCGAAGAGCAGAAACGGCTCTACAGTATAGCCACCACGGCCCAAAGAAATAGGGTACTCGCTGTATAGGAAGCGTCAATTACGCTGGCGATGACGTCGCTTGCCAAATTCCAATGGCTCGGACCCACTAGTACTGCACCAGATCCGGGCACGAAATACCTTACGGTCTAAAAATCCAATGTTGGTTAACAACGCACGAGAAAGTGGTCTTTCGAGAGAACTTCCCCATAAACCCACACGGGTCGAAGCGCGCCCCTCAAGTGACCGCGCGTCTTCTCCGGTCGGCAGCCACCACCACGCATATGGACGGGTGCCTCGGGTAGCACCACAGCGAGTCCGGTCCTGTCGCTGCAGCCACCGCGGTGATAACGATAGACGTTTCCTAGCGGAGAAGCACATCGCACGCCATGTGGGCTGCTCGGAAACAACGTAATGTCGTCGATAAGGGGGAAGTTGGAGAATTGAGTCTGTTCGGGGGCACGCCGCGAGATGAGGAGGAGAAATAAACGCGAGGATACCACTGACGTAGTCGGGGGTGACTAGGTGAGGCAGCGGTAGGGCGCCATCGTGTCCTGTGATCGCAGAATGCTGGGAATACTGGGGGTACTACCTTGCATGGTACATGGTTCTGCCACAAGAGTTTGATGTCTCGAAGAACTATTGTAGCCCTTGTCCCAATGCCACTTCCCAGGCTCCAGGGGCTGGCGAACCAGAATAGCTGCAGTGGGGCAAAACATTGGGCGCGTTGAGATTGAAGAGTCTGGATGACGTTATTCTTCCTGTATTCCGGGTTGGTCCTGAGAACCGGCATTTTGTCACGATGGGGGAGACTAGGGGCACCGTCCAGAGAATCAGAAGTTTGGAGCCGATGTACGTCTCGCGCGTTTGATTACAACGTAGCCTCATGGGTGGCCGGACCCCTCTTTACAGGGTGCAGGACCGTGTAATGGAAGGTCGGTAGTCCCGGAGGTCATGGCGACTATCAGCGACCATTGTCGCCAAGACTGTCACCATACGTCTTGAAAGACCTCAGACTACGGCCGATCATTAGCTTCGGTGGTCTCCCTTTGTTCACTGCTCAATATGACCAGTCATGGCTTCTGCTATCGTGCTGTGTGCGGCGTCGTTTTGGCTCCGCGGTAGGTGGACAGTCCAGACATGTGATATATACTCTATTGTAGGTCGTTTGTAGTACATGATATCCTTGGTGGCAGAAGCAAATACATATGAGAATCTTATTAGTGCCTATGATCAACAGCAGGGGTGCTTCTTTGAAGAATAGAGGTACACCTAGACATACCGTAAGTCAAGGCGACGTTGTAATGTACTCGAATTGTTGAATTGTTGCTGTTGCTCGTACGTCACAATGACCGATTCGTGGTTGAGGCAAATTTGACATTCGTGTCAAGGCACTTCCAGATGCGGAAGTCCCTCGCACCACAGATCGAGATCCTGCGCACATGTAGTCTAAGCTGTTACTCGTCGCCGGCCATTGCCTGCTAGTCTGACCTTTGTCATGCCCACCTTACTGGTCTGGTACGTTATTGCAGAATAGGGTGGACATCGTTATCAACGACGAGGCAGAGATAGTGATTTCGCTCTGCACTTAACTCGGCGGTGCTCCGTGGGCGCTCCATCGTGGCGTCTATCGCGCATCGTGGTGTTCCTATCGTCCACTACAAGTGCTACAGCAAATGAGCACGGGGTCCTGCGCGCGGCGCCGCAATTCCGCCAGACGGACGGATCACCATGCAGCTATGGCCACCCAGTGGGAGACCTGCCGCCCCTCACTATTACCGTCAATGGAACAAAATATGTTTTATCCCATTGCTCTGGTAGAGTACCACGGGCAGAGGCAAAACTTTGATTCGCTTCCTGAAGGTTACACTACCCCCCCCCCCCCCCCGAGTTTGTGTTGCGCAACCACTTCGGTCCTTTTTTTTTTTCTTTCGGCCTCGGCCACGTTCCCTAAAGTTTACCCTACTGCACTACGGTTCCTGTCTACTCTAAATTTTAAATTGGACCGGCCGTGTTAAAGTTGCAGAGCACAACGGCCTCTCCCCCTTTTATTTTTACCTATCTCCCCTTCAACCCCCCTTCTATTATTTACCCCAACTAGCAAAAATAACCCGACCTCGGCTTGTCTTCTTGGAGGAACGTGGATTGTGACTATTTCACAAGAATACAGTATCATCTTCTGTCACCACGGACCGACGAATGTTTTATTTTATTTTATTTTAAAAAAGTAGGTTTAAGGACCCGTCGCGTTGACACCTCTAGTGAACTGGTAAAAGTAGCTATCTGTTGCCATCGCGCCACAACCGCCGAGCTGACCACGGATCGCCCTTGTTCAACGAAATTGTGATGAGACTGATACTGGGCACATCCGCATCGGAAAAATACGGGGATGATACCACCCCAGCCTACGACTGCACATCGATTGATCATGAAACGAAAACACTGTTCTATTGCGAATCAACCAATCAAGCAATAGATATAACGATACAATGCGATGCGTAAAGGCGTAAAAAGCGACAGAAAACAAGACGACGATATACTATGTATATTGTACGCCGCGAGAGGTTAGTAGCGGAGTGGGGAGCAAGAACAAATTTTTCTACTACCTGAGCGACACCTATCCAACCAAAAACCCCAGATCTATAGACAAGTGAAATGGAAATAGCAATACACACAAAAAAAAAATTGAAGTGTGATGCATGTGTGGTATTTATTTACCGTGATTAATGCAATGTATAGGACGTGAACAATGCGGGGCGGGTATGTGAAATGTTAGAAAATATGGTGCGCCCTGCACACTTTTGTTGTGCCAACAGATAAATATGAGTGGGGATATGCGAAATCAACAGAGCTCGACCTCCCATTCACCAGCAGAGCCATCAAGAGTTGGTGGGCTCTTGAGAGCTATCCGCACTCGCCGCCTACCTCGCGAAGTGTCCACTTCGGATTGCATGGGGACGCCATTGAACAACATAGCGGGATCGAAGCTAAACCCGAGATCCGGGTTTGACATGCCAATGCCGATAAAAGGATCGGTGTCAATCTGGGCAGCAGGGAGCAGAGGGGCCGACGAAGAGGCCGATGATACTGGAGAAGACGCGACGCTCCAGGTAGGAATGTCGTCAAAACTGAACGCAGGTGGAGAAGGAGAGAACGGAGTTGAACTTGAGGATGTGGGGGATGGTGACACAGAAGCGGGGTTGTGAATGCGCACACGTATCTTGCCGTTAGGAGACGGCTCAGCATCAAAGGTGATGTCCAGCCCACCGAGGCCAAGGGCCTGGGCATCCGTATCAACGAATTCAAGCTTCCGCCGAGGGAAGTGGGACACTCGATGGTCTGCGTCAAGGTCCATGGCACCTGGGGTACGCCAGTCACAGTCACGCGGAAGGAAGGAACGGAAGTCCATCTTTGAAGCTACAGCAGAGTTGACTGCTGCGTTTGATAGAGGAAACGTGCCCGACATAGGTACCGCAGACTGGGAAGTCGGGACGGGGAATATCGAAGGAAGGGCACAGAGCAAGACCTGTGAGGCGCATAGTGAGAGATCGGTCGACACGCCGCATTGCTTCGATCAACAGCAAGACTTACAAGAAGACTCAGACTGGCGCTTGTCTTATCTGATGATTTGGGTTGAATGGGGAATGCCGGATGCCGCGGGGGAGAAGTCGGGAGACGAGGTTCGGATAATTCCGTTTTCACATTCAATGGGCGCTTGGAAAGTTGCGAGCTGAGCTCACGTTCCCGTTGCTCAGCTGCTGCGAGTTGCGCACGGAGTTGCTCAACCTCTGACATGAGATCATGTGAGCCCCCTTGGTGCGGGTGCGGAACAGACTTTTGTGCAAGTGCTTGTAGGCGTGCGTTCTCCTGTTCAAGCTCGACAACACGACTGGACATAGTATCATTTCGCTTAGTATATCAGGCATAGCAAAGAAAACGCTTTGAAACCCACATTTCCATGTTCTCAAACTCTTCACGTTTTCTCTGGCGGCTGAGAAAGGCGGCGGCTCTATTTTTAACGAGGCGTGCCTCGCGTTTGCTCAGCCCCGTCACATCCGGAGGGACGAAGTCTCTGGTGCTGACACGCTCGCCGGAAGCGCGGGGCTTTTTTGTGGTTGTGTTAGACGGATGCTCCGGACTTGATGGACGCTTGACCGCAGGTGCCCCGGGACTCAGGACGAGGCGGGGATAATCCGGTGATGTTGGCGAGACGGGGGACGGTGGTGTGTGGGGAGCAAGAGGGAGCTCAAAGACCTGGTGAGTGGGGAGGCAGAGTTGATCTTTTTCGGAGGTGAAGTCTGGGGTCATACGCATTCTGAGAGCGCGGTTCGGGGGTTGGGGAGAGGTACTACCAACTGAGCCAACCGAATAGGGTGGGGAGGGAGGGTGAGAGTAGTGAGGATAATTAAGAGTGAACGTCTCAATGTTCGAAGTAGGAGAAAAGAGAGGTTGATCCCAGGAGGAATCGGAGATGGGTGAAGTGAGGGAGTCACTGGAGATGATTTGAGACATGGTAAGGGAGAGGAGGCGACGCTCTGGAGAGAGTAGCATTATGTGTAATTTATAAGTAAGGGTCTATGTCTAAGAAGGGAGAAAATGGCAACGTGAAGCGGCGGCGGCGGCAGGTGGGCAAGGAACGGGAAGAGGTCTGGTGATGGTGGGGGCAGAAAAAAGTCTCAAGTTGCGGTCGCTTGTCGGCTGGGGTACTCGATACGGAAGCAATGCCCCGCTTGAGGTTGGTAACACTTTCCCTCTTTTGGGGATAACTTGCCCGGTAAACGCTCTCTTGAACCCCTCCAGGCGGCTCTCTACAGTCACCTCCGACGCCCATTTCCAATCCGATAAACCGACGACATTCAACTCGATTGCACCCTCTTCCTTTTCTACTTCGTTCACCAGCTTCGACTTCTAATTTTGTTTTATTACTCCCGCCCTCTCTTGCCTATTGAGGTCATCCGACTCGCTTACTCCCGCACCCTTTTTCTCACGCTCCGGGGGTGGTCCATTCTGTTCCTGCTCTACTCTCTCTCTCATTGTTTTCTAACATGACTCGTGAGCGCGTGAGCGCGTGGGCTGCTGCTCCTTCTCGTGATGCTCCTCGTAGATATCAATGTTCTCTGCGCACGCTTTCTAGTCATTCCCTTTAGCCTTTTCTAATGCGCTCTTATCGATTGATACACCTTTTACCTTTCTGAACACTCGAACGCGTTGATAAACCTAAGCTCGTGTCGATGCACGCGTGTAATCGGGAATTATTCGGGGTGCAGCAGCGTTCGATCTCAGCCAGGAGCATGGGACGCCTCGTCCAACTAGGGCGATGTACCACGCACGATACCATAGGTGTGCTATACACCATATGAAGTATTCCTCACGGATACAATCGTACACCTTCTCGTCCAGCTCCACAACTGGCGTCAACGAAGTCCCATGGGAATGGACGCTCCCAGCAACGAGAAGGTAGATCTTCGCCTGCAGGTCCATGGGGATAGGGTGCTTTTGTGGTTCCTGATATCAACACCCTTCTCCGCCTCACGACATACTTCGAATCAGGGGCTCGTAGCGTTAGCCAAATTCTCTCTCTTAACACTTTGTTCGACCCCCGTGCTTATGGTCCAGAAGAGGCAAACCTTCATCAAGCGTGGCGTCGGTAGGTTGTCCGCGGCCCGCCCCCCGGGAGCCAGGATGGACCCTCATCTGAATCTGACTATCTTTGTGGGACAACTCCCGGAAAAACCATTGGGAATCTGTCTCGCCGATCAACAGCGGCCGTGCATCGCCCAGGCCAAGTCGTCCGTCATCCTTTTTTTTTTTGTTGCGCCGCCCCGGGAAAGATAATGTCATCACGACAACGCCCTCTGTGGAAGTGACCGAATCGTCACCCTTGTCGTCACCCAATGATTTCCCAGTGGGTTTCCCATGTGCTACGTCCGCTGGTGTTCAGTATAGTACATTGTCATAGAACATGGCTGCATGTCGGCAAAACACGCCTCCCGTTCTGCGATTGCCGGAGGTATGTGGTAAAGGTCTTCTTTCCAGTTGGATCAAACGTTATGACCGCGATCATATCGATTGTGGCGTGGAAATACTCACCACCACATATTAGATCCCACTCTGGGCCAAGCCAGAGGGCAAAGACCCAAAGTATATCTTTCCCTGTGAGGGCTAATCAAGTCGATCGATCAGACACCACAACCCATAGCCTTCCCTTCTCCAATCAAAGAGCTGCCCGAGTTGCGTTCTAGGGCTTTTAGTTATTGGCATCGGAAAGTCGGCAGAGTTCGCTGCATCTCCCTACAACGAGAACATAGTGTTACCCCCTGATTGCGGGCAAGCGCGACAATGGACCTCGGATCTTCTACCCGCGACACCTTCCCTCACTCGTACTTGCACCCTGTAATATGCACCTTCCAGGAGCCTAGTCCGCGGGACGGGGAAACCTCGAGTATTGATATGGCGGTATGGGAACCTGGCCCGGGGCATGTCTCGTACAACGGTATCTTAGGGTTAGGCTGTCTTTCCAAGGGCATCTGCCTGGGATTACTACTTTGTACCTCAACTCGGTAAGGCCCCACGGGGACGTGGGGACATAGTAACGACACCACCAGGGGAAATGCTTTCCTGTAGTCGTACAATAGTAAAAGAACTGCTGTGGCTGGACCTGGCACGGTCAAACGAGAGGAATACGGTCAACGAGCTTAGTTTGGGTGTCCTCAGCACGTCCCCACACTAGTCGCAAACTGCGATCAGATAAGCCTCGTCTACCTACCAAACGGGTCTTCGAACCTCCTTTCCGAAAGACGCAATCGCATTCCCAGACATATCTGACTCGCCACCGGAGGCATTAATAGGCAGGGTTTACCATAATATTGAATACAGAACGCAGCCGCGCAGATGGATTGGTCGATCCAATATGCCGAAGCTCGGCAATGTAAGGGGGAAAGAGTGAAGGAAGCTTCAAGAAGGTGGAGAGACCTGAAGTTTTCTGGGGTCTGACCTGACTCGAGATAGCGCAGAAGTGTGAGAGTGTGAAATGAAGCCTGTCGGAGGAGTTGGGAGCGCATTCCTTTTCATCCTGCGCTGTGGGTGTGCCTACTAGTTCACGCGACTCAGAGTGTGACGGACGTGTCTCGTGGTGTGGTGTGGTGAGGTGTGGCCCGACCAAGTGAAATTTTTTTTTTTGGTAGAGCTAGATGGAAGAAAGTTAAGAAGCAGCATAATTACAACTACAGTATACCCTCATCTCGGGTACCCGAAGTTGTATCCTCAGGGCTACTGGCGAAGGCGGACGGATCGGGAAATTCGAACACTAAGGTATGCAAGGAAGTGTGTCACCTCTCTAAACTTTCGGCTTTTGAGCTTCAGATGGACTCTTAACCGAGTGAGTCAAAGGTGATACCCACGGACCCAGAATAGGTGGAAAAGGGTGTCTGGCAAGATCCAAAACGGGGCGGCTGGTAACCGGCAGTCTACGGATGCATCGATTGTGTTGCGATTGTCGCTCCTATTGCCGACGGCCGTCGGGCAGGTTTCATTTAACAAACGGATCTCACCTAACTTAGCTATGCCTTGTTCGAGTGCCGGGTAGCACGCTTTCAAGCTTCAAGCTTCACGTTGCGCGGGAAAATGCACCAAGCACTATGCCCTTGGCCCATCGTTCACTTGGCGCCGGAAAAGGCAGAACTCTTCAGCACAACCTTATTCCATCCAGGCGGCTGCTGTGGAGAGTGGAAAGTACGAACTTTAAGGTGTAAGTGCCGACCAGAACCTCGTTACTGGCACGCGCGACATGATGGGACCATTGAAGCGGTATAACATGAGTAAGAGCTGCTTCGCGTGAGTCTGCATCGCAGTCGTCGTGTTACACAATAGCAAGGCTGGCCTGAACTTGGCAGAAATAACTCTCTGAGTCGGCTTTGGGTCGGTACAGGACAACTCGAAGATGATCCGGGTCATGTGCCTCAGGGCCGGAACTCAAAGTCTATGAGTTCCGGTCTCCGCGGTAGACTCGGCAAACCAACTACAGCCATGTCCTATCCTGCTCGCATGATATTGAGGACGCGTACCAGTGCAGTGGCAGGTAAAAATATCCTGAGTCTATCGAATGGCCAAGTGAGACGTTACTATCAGACTGGTGACAAGCCCGTATTTCATTGGGAGGTCAGTTCATCAATGCAAGTGGTAGCCACATTTTGGATGTCGTTCTTTGCTCCAGGACCCACTAGGTATCGAGAGTCAACTTTCTGAGGATGAAATAGCCATTCGGTATGCGTTCGTTCTACTCCTGTAGTATATCTTTGACTCAACGTATCTTAGAGACACCGCACGGGACTTTTGTCGAGCATGTACAATCCACTTCCACAGCTTCGCAGAAGCTAACAGGCATGCCAGTAGGAATATCTCGCGCCCCGTGTTCTCGAGGCCAACCGAACCGAGGGTGCGTTGTTGACATGTGTAATGGGGAACAGCATACTATATCGTTGTCACAGATTTCGACAAGTCTACCATTTCGGCAATGGGTGCTGTTGGCCTGTTAGGACCAACCATTCATGGATACGGGTGTGCAGGTGCCAGTAGTGTTGCCTACGGGCTCATTTCGCGGGAAATTGAGAGGTACGATCGTTGTTTTTTTTGGCCCTTACATACTCTCCTGACTGCCGCGAGCAGCATCGATTCGGGCTATCGTTCAACTGCCTCGGTGCAGTCTTCGCTCGTCATGCACCCCATCCATGCATTCGGTACCGAGGCACAGAAAGAGAAGTACCTGGCCGCACTCGGTTAGCACCACCAACATCAAACGCCTCGGGCAAGCACTGACTCAATCTTTAGCAAAGGGAGAGCTTATTGGGAGCTTTGTCCGTCAATTTCTAATTCTCTTTGCCAAGGCACATAATTCATCTGTCTCAAGGGACTCACCGAGCCCAATCATGGCTCTGACCCCTCTAGCATGGAGACTACTGCCGAGGAAACAGACGGAGGGTTCGTTCTTCACGGGAGCAAGACATGGATCTCCAACTCTCCTATCGCGTAAGTTGTCGCGATATCGTCTTAAACCTCCTGCCCGAGTCTTTAACACTACAGCGATATACACATTATTTGGGCACGGTGCAAGTGGGATGGTAAAGTGCGCGGGTTCATTCTCGAAAAGGTAGGGCGACGACTATTTCTCGAGAGTCCGCATACTTCTTGACAGTTGTGTCATTACAGGGCATGCAAGGACTTTCCACGCCCAGAATCAAGAACAAGCTCGCGCTGCGCGTCTCGACGACAGGATCCATATTCATGGACAAGGTCAAGGTCCCCCACGATGCGCTGATGCCCGGTGCAGTCGGCCTCGGCGCGGCTTTCTCCTGCCTCAACAACGCGCGCTATGGTATTTCCTGGGGTGTGATTGGTGCGCTCGAGGCGTGTCTTTCGCAGGCCCGAGAGTACGCGCTCGAGCGGCATCAGTTCAAGAGACCGCTCGCGTCCTTCCAGCTCGTGCAGAAGAAGCTTGCTGATGCACATACGGAAGTCGCCTTGGGCTTGCAGGCGAGCATGCGCGTTGGTCGGCTGAAGGACGAGGGGCGTGTCGTCGCTGAGATGGTCAGCATCGTTAAGCGAAATAACTGCGGGAAGGCCCTCCACCACGCGCGAGTCCTGTGGGACATCCTGGGCGGAAACGCGGCTTCGGATGAGTGAGCGTTGAAGTTCGCACGCCCTCTTCTCGTCGTGCTCACAGTCGTCATCCCAGGTATCACATCGGGCGACACGTCGCAAATTTGCAGATCACCAATACATACGAAGGGACATTTGTGAGTGAACGCCCTCAAGTAGCCCATACATTTCTTAATCTAGGCGCAGGATATTCATACTCTCATCCTCGGCCGAGCAATCACAGGTGTCCAAGCCTTCACATAAAGCGCGTGGTGTAAAGTGGACAGGAATACTATTACGAAACTCAATAAAGCACACAAAACCACAACAACATAGCAATACAGCGAATCTCTTACAAGTCGAGCAGGGGACAGGATGCGCATACTCGTGCTCAAGCGTCCGTATTACGCAAGGTTGGGTCGACCCACGGTATGCCAATGATGTCAAACACCTCCTTTTCGGAGTGCGGATAAAAGAGCTGGGAATCGCGCCGCCGCGTGCTAAGGGTCTTCGCATCAGCTTCTTCCAGAAATGTCAAAGTATCAATGAACATACATCCCGGAACTATCAAACTTGAGCCCGCTGGCAGAGAAACCGAGATTAGCCTGCTTTCGGGCGGCAGAAGAAGAGGGAACGCACATTGATTTCGCGGCCAACCTCAAGTCCCTCTCGAACATGGTTCCACCCGTCCACCCAATAACAGCAGTCCAGTATGTTTCGGGGATTGCACAAATGAGGTCGACCCTTCTGTGCAGGCCGTTGTGTGATCGGTACACCGTGAGTGCCTTCTCAAGAGAGTCCCATTGTGCAGTACGTAAAGTGTCGTACTCGTGGAATGAAGAAAGGTCTGCGTGCGTCAACGTACATTGGGCAACAAGAGAAGCAGAGGCTGGCAGGGCGATACGTACGCAGGACGTACTTTATTAAACCCGCAGATCGTAAGCGCTCGACGAGTCTGGCGCAGAGACCTTTGGCCGACGTCTGGTTAGGATGTGTGAACACGATATCAATGTCGTTACTGGCAGGCTTCCCGCGACGGTATCTGTGGCGCCAACTTTGAAGGCGGCGTAATCCACGGGAGGCAAGGCACATACCCGCCAACAATTGTGCTAACGCAGCCAGGCTCAATGGCGTTGAGATGGTCCATAATTGTCGCGTGGATGGCTTCAACATCTTCGCGCGAGATGCTGTGAGTGTATCAGCACGTGGTTTCGGCAGGAGCCCGTGGTTCCTACGTCTGCTGGAGATGATCGTGCAAGCCAAGCGCGATCCGGACGTCCATTTCAGCACTGCCGCTGTGCTCCACCGGCGCAGAAGTGTCGACTTCGTAATAAGCTTCTAGATCACGCAAGGTGCGCAGACCAAGGCCGTACAGCTTGCGTGACGTGGTCGGCCCGATGCCGTAGATAGTTGCAAACAGCGATAAAGAAGCGAAACGTTCTGATCGCTTGATTTCCTCTGTCATGCGCCTCAATCAGACCGCAAGTCGGAGGTAAGAAAGGTGAACGTACCAACTTCAGCTATGTGCCCATTGAAAAGGTACTCGTCGATCTACCCAGAGTAAGCAGATGCATACAGATCTGATCGCGCGCAGCCTACCAACTTAGAGATCTTGGTGCCAATGAAAGGTAGGTTCTGTACCGCTCCGCGTTCACTTTCGGTTATCACTCGCGGGAATGCTAAATAGATAGTAAGCAGGTGTACGTCGGACGACGGACACGTATTCGGGCACCTTTGATAGCCTATCGAACACGGTTAAGTGAAGGCTGAAGTGAAGTGAGGTCACGCTCACCGCGATGGCCCGGGCGTAACTGAGCGCACTCCGCTCGTTGTCCTCAAGCACACGACTACGTCTCAAAACATCGAACTCGGCGCACAAAGATTGGTTCGGGCATACGAGAGGCGACGCCCGAGAGCAGGAGAAGTGAGCAGTATGATCGAGCTCAACTGGTGACGGGGGTTTCGATGGAGGGAGCAGAAACGCCGGGGGAGCAGGGCTTATATGTGCCGCTCGTGAAGGCGGACAAGGAGGATTCTTCAGAGACGGGGATGGAGACCCGTGCTTAGGAAGCGTGGCCATCGTGGATTGGGACTTGCTACGCGGACAGTGCTCTTCGGTGGCCTCCTTTAGCTCCTGCAGAGCGGCGTAGTCCACGCACGGCAGAGGGCGCCCTTGCTCCACAGAGTCGCGCAGCCAATGGGGCGTTACCAAGGCCTTTGTTTTCTGTGGCCGTCATCACAAGGTCAGGGTGTGCGGCCGAATGAAAACGAGGGCAGACTGTCACTGACTGCGAGGTTCCAATCGAGATGGCGCTCTAGGCGCTTGCGCATGCCAATGGCGGTAATAACGACATCCGCTTCGTCCGGGGAGCTGACAACGTCGGCATCTGCCTTTTCTGCGAGGTCATGAAGTTCGGATATGTCTTTGTGCTCAAGCTTCGCTTGGAGAATAAATACGCGGTAGGAGGCGAGCATTCCCGGCACGGTTTTGGCACGCCTTGGAGGATGCCGGATTGGACTCACAGTTGAACGCAAAGAAGGTGATAGGGAACGAGTGCCAGCACGCTTGGGGGCCATCCACTGTTGATGCACGTTGATGTTGGGCTTCAATCAAGTACTCCCGCATTGTGCCTGACCCCCAAGGGGCACCCGGCCCGTACCGTCTCCTCATCCTGTTCCTTTATCGCGGTCCCTTCTTATTCCCTTTTGCGCTACCTCTGCCATCTTCAGTCACTACCTTCTCATCGCCGACTCCTTCTCCGTCTCCAAGTATCGTTGAATGTTTCCGTTTTCTGCGTCCAAGATATCCAAAACAACACGTAATGCCATGGCGTGATTTGCAGAGCAGGCAACCCCGAAAGACACCGCCGAAGCAATGTTTGAGGACGAACAAAAGAAATGACGCCACTGAATCGGAGGCTGCCGCGAAGACCACGACGATAAGGACAGAAGGATGCCTTCACAAAGCTGTAATACAATCAAAAGCCAACGAAGCGGCCAATTCGAGCACACAGTCATTGCTCTCCCACAATCTCCTCTCTAACGAGAAGTGCGATCAAATTTACACCAACGGAGGTCTAGACCTGGGCGTCGTCTTACAGGCACATCTCATTGACGGAAACCCCCGGTTTATTGGGTTATCCTCATCGGACCCACCCGTCTCTGCAATGCAGTGACACAGCTTTGCATGCCCTCGTCGTTCCCTTGCTTTTGGACACTTGTCAGCCTCTCAAAGAGATTGAGATTGCCATTGCTTCGATTCACCTTGCATGTATGTTGACGTTGCAGCAATTCCCTCTTGTAGCACTTGTTCCAGCACTTTCCAGCGCATTCTCAACTCTCTTAAAGTGATACTGTGATGCTTTTAAGCTCTGCAGGCGGAGGGGACGCCATAGACACGGACGAGGGCGAGGTGCAAGGTGACACAGGAGCATTGTTCTCGTGCATCCAAATCCAGCTATTCCGGCTGCACATGCGCGGGTCCAAGATCGCCAAAGTCAAGTTCGTCATGCCTGGTAGGCTCGCCTAAGCTTCCATTCGAGTAGTAGCTGAGTTTACTAAGGGGGAATCAATGGCGGCACGGTGCTGCTCTATTCAGAAGAGAATAGGTGGTTTTTAAATACAAAGGAGACCAGTAGCTAATAGAAAGGGAGGTAAAACGAGGGAATTCGGGAATGGGAATGCATGGCCGAACAAAGGTACAGAACGTGCGCTTTCAAGCTCAGCATCCGAGCTGGCCTTACAGCACTGTGCACATACTGGCCCTACTTTATGAACCAGTCCTCATCACCAATATCCACAAAGCTATTTTCAATCTATCCTAGTGTTAAGTGGTGCAATCAGAAAAAGCAAATAAATACCTACCCAGTACAACAGAATACCAACCACCAAATTGGACCATTCCCCATTGAGATTTTGAGGCCCAGACATGACTGGGAGAGAATGCCTATACTTTGCCCCATGACCACCAGTGTTCTGCACAATGATAAGGAAGATCCATTCACGTCCATTGGTCAGTGCACCACAGAGGGTATCTTTCCTGGGATGCAGTAGCAAGTCAGAACAGAGTGCCATATAGGAAAGGCACCTTATGTTAAGGCCTAGCGGGGCCTTACCGTGCGACGTGCACCGAGGGTACGAGGGGAACAAGGACAGGGTACAAGGACGAGATACTTGGTAAACGATAACCAAGGCCGAGGGAGTTCTAGGTGACGAAAGTCCGCGAGGGACGATCAAGGAGCAGGGGTTCAAGGGTAAGTCGACGGACTTAGTAACGAGGTACAAGGGGCTTCGGGCAGATGGCCGAAGTACGAGGGACTAAGTCGAGCGACTTAGGGTCTGTGTGTGCGCGTTGTTATAGCACAAGCGCAAAGCTTCGAGGTGGTCCCCAACTAAGGGAAGGCCGACAGTGGTGATGAGACGACGAGAGGAGAGCACACAGTTGGAGTAAACAAGTCTGGGATTCGCTAGTAAGATAGACGAAGACAAGACTAAAGAATAAGCACACAAGTGGTCGAGCTTATATAGGTAGCTACTCCGTGTCCGTCCCATGAAGGGGATACTATAATAGGTAACAAAGGACAACGCGAATGGGGAGAGGGTGGAATAGGGAACAATAGGAAGTGCGAAAGGGGAAAGGAGAAGGGGAAGAATCGGAGTAAGGGGGCGTACATAGTAGTGAGTCAACAAGTTAGTACTCCGAGGGGAAGCAGGAATGAGTCAAAGCGATATAGTAAAAGAGAAAATAAGTCCGTGGTGAGCCGGATCACGACATCACCCCCGCTCTTGGTAGATGCGTCCACGCATCAATCACCGCGGTCCTCCGCCTCCCAGTTGACGTCATCGTAGGCGTCGTAGTCGTTATCGTGAGTATCGTTCCCATAGAAGGACTGCCACGGCTTGAAATACCACTCACAACCACCCTTGAAGTGTTTGTGCTTGGGGGGAACGCGGCATCGCTCTCCATCGAAGCACCTGGAGTGCGGGTAGAAGCACTTGTATGCTGGGTGGCCCACGTTGTCGCAGTAAAAGCAGCGCTGCCACATGGGGCAGTTCTTGGCGGAGTGGGTGACGTTGGGGACGCGGCACTTAGTGCACTTGAGGACGGAGGGGCGGACGGGCTGAGTGTTGGGAAGGGGGGGCTTCTGGGAAACGTGGGACTCGCGACCCTGGGTCAGGATCCAGCGAGACACGCCTGGCTTCTCTTCATCGTGAAGCCACGGCATGGGGAAGCGGGTGTAACGCTCTCCTCCTGGGTGTTGGTCCTCCAGGTACTCCCTAATGGGAATGCCAGAGGACGCCATTGCATCGTCGGTATAGCGTGGGTGGGGAATGTAAGCGTTCCCCATAAGATAAGGATGGAGGCGCGTGCGCGCCTGTGATGTAACCAGCCTCTGCCGGATGACTCCTGACCTCCTCCTCCAGTCGTTCCAAGCGTCTGCCAAGTCCCTCTCCCGTTCCAGCAGGACGCGGTGCTCCTCCTCCAAGAAGCGGTACCTATCAATATCAGCATTAACTCCGACATCGTTGAGGACTCTCAGGCCCGTTTTGACGGCCTCCTTGTCAGGGTGGTTGGTGTGGAAGGGGGAGAGGTCGTTGTTATCAGGAAAGGAAGGGGGAGGTCCGTGGAAAGGAGCTGCTACAAGTGGGGCTCCGTAGTCTTGGTAACGGCCTGTGTCCCTACGGCGTTCGAGGATGTAGTGGTTGTGTCCTTCGCGGTCCCACTCATAGTGAATGTAGTGGGGACGCTTGGGAGTGCCATCCAGCCCAGTGACGAGGAAAGAGTAACGAGCGTGGTTGGCTCGTCGTGCGTCGTAGATTTTGAAGCCAGTAGGGGGGTCGTCATCAGACCTGTCGTTGCCCAGATCGACAGAAGAGGCAGGCGACGGGGAGTGGGAGAACGGTGTGAGGGGGCGACTAGGCTCGGGGGTGTGGAGACGGAGGTAGGCAGGGGAGTTGGTGCGAGGAGGGACAGGGAGAGGTTCGGGGGATGGAACAGGAGATTGGATGCAGTCAGCTAGCAGGAGGGGGTTGCCTAGAGGAGACCCAGGGGCGCCGAAGGTTCCCTCCGAAGGGATAGGAGATGCAGCACGTGAACCGATGCGGTCAGCCAAAGAGCGGGCATTGGTGGTAGCAGGGGAGGTAGACATAGCAGCAGGACAAGTAGTGATGGGTGGCAGAGTGATAGAACGGATAATGAGCGGAGTGGGGGAGAAGGCAGGGTTTAAGTATGGTTCGTCGCAGAGGGAGCGAATGGAGCTAGGATTTTGCCGATGGAAGTTGGTGACAAGTTGGTCGGCATGAATATGAGCCGAGGGTTCCCATGAGTCATGGGCCTCGGAGAAGCCCTTCCATCTGACCAAATACTGCAGTTGGTTGCGCCTGCGTCGTGACCCTAGAATTTGCTCCACTTCCCACTCCGGTTCCCCATCAATCAGGTCAGGGGAAGGTTCCGTAAAGCTCGGGCCATGCTCGGGTGTTTCCTTGAAAGGGGTGAGAAGGGAAGCATGGAAGACGTTATGTATCTTCCATTGCGGAGGGAGCTTGAGACGGTAAGAGGTATGTGAAATGGCAGCGGTGACTAGGAAGGGGCCATAACGCCGTGGGGATAGTTTGGCCAATGGGTGGGTGGTGTGAAGGTTCCTGGCCTCGAGCCAGACTCTATCTCCGACGCAATAAGGGGTGAAACGAGTGTGTGACCTAGTCATGAGGTCTTGTGAGCGCTTGATAGCGTCTTGTGCCTGCTGGCGTGCTTCCTTTATCTGCTGCATGCACTGGTCAACAGAGGGGACAGTGGAGAAGCGGAAGGTTTGGTGAACGCGTGGGGTGTGTCCCATGATGAGGTCAAAGGGGGTTTTCTTGGTAGTAGAGCTGGGCCAGGAGTTGTGTGCGAATTGTGCAAGGGGGAGCCAGGACGCCCAGTCGTCCTGTTTGTAATTGGTGAAGATGCGGAGATACTGTTCCAGCCATTGGTTAGTGCGTTCCGATTGGCCGTCAGTTTGGGGGTGGTAAGCGGTACTAATGTTCTGATCGATGTGAAGTAATTTGCAAAGTTCTTTGGTAAATGCGGAAGTGAAACGAGGGTCTCTGTCCGAAATGATGCGTTTGGGAAGTCCGTAATGGGGAAGTACGTAAGTAGCGTAAAGTAATGCTGTTTTCTCAGCGTCTATGGTTTCGTTGCAGGGGATGAATATGGAGGCTTTGGAGCAGTCGTGGTCCGTGATTGTAAGTATAGTATCGTAGTTGGAGGATAGGGGGAGCTTTGTAATGAAGTCCAAGGCAATGGTTTCGAAAGGAAGGGAATGGGGGTCTGTGGCAATGGGGTAGAGCGGTGGCTTTGGGTTGGTAGGGTTATTTTTGCGTGATTGACAGGTGGCGCAGCCCTTGATGTAGTTGGTGACAGAGATTTTCATGTTTGGCCACCAGTAATCGCGTGAGATAGCCCAAAGGGTCTTGGAAATTCCGGGGTGTCCGGCTGTGAGAGAGTCGTGATATAGGGAAATTACCCCCCTCCTTAGATTGTCATTTTCCACGATGACAAGGCGTGAGCCATTCCAGAGGAAGCCTTCCTTCTGAGTGAGGTTGTGAGAGAGCGTCCATCTAGAGAGAAGGTCTGGCTGCTTGAGTTGGTGGGCTCGAGCGCGATCATCGAGAGAGGAGGAGAGGGCAGCATTGACAAAGAGCGAAGGGGGGAGGACAGTGACCTGGTCATTGTCCGCTGAGCCATCATAGAAGTCGGGGCGTCTGGAAAGAGTGTCAGCCTTGTTGGAGGCTCCAGGCTGGTGAACAAGGGTGAAATGGTAATCCGCCAGTTTGGGGAGGTACCTGGCGACACGACGATTAATGCGTTGGGGGTTACGATAGTATTGGAGGTTCTTATGATCAGTGAGGACGGTGATGGGATGGGGGGATCCTGCTAGGAGGTGGCGCCAGTTCTCCAGGCCACGAACGACAGCCAGGAGTTCTCTGTCATGGATATCATAGTTCCGTTCCGCCTCAGTGAATGTCTTTGAGTGAAAGCCGATGGCGCGGGACTTCCCCCTATGGTCCTTCTGAGAAAGGATCACCCCCGTGGCGAATGCGGAGGCGTCGACTTCTAGTTGGAAGGGTTTAGACATATCTGGCTGGGAAAGGGCAGGGTCGGAGAGTACATGGGAGATGAGGGTGTCGAGGGCATGGTGACATTCGGGAGTCCATCGGAATGGGGTCTCCTTCTTCAGGAGTGCGGTAATGGGGCGGGCGATGTTGGCAAAGTTCGGGATGAAGGGGCGTTGGTATCCTAAGACACCCAATGTGCTTCTGACCTCTTTGAGGGTTTTGAGGTCGCGTGGCCAGTCACGGAGGCCATCTGCTTTGACAGGGTCGATCTTGATTTGGTCACCATCTACGATGATGCCGAGGTATTCGATGCGGGGTTGTTCAAAGGCGCACTTGGAGGGTTTGAGGAAATAGGATTCGACCTCTAGGAGGTCGAGGACTTCGTGGACAATGGTGCGGTGGCGTGATAGGTCATTATGAGTAGCGATGAGGATGTCATCCATGTAGATGAAGAGCTCCTTAGGGTATCTTTCCTTAAGATGGCGGAACATGCGGTTCATGGTACGGGAGAAGGTGGCAGGGGAATTGGTGAGGCCAAAGAACATAACACGGGGTTGGAAGAGGCCGAAGGGTGTTTTGAATGCGGCCTTCCACTGGTCTTCTTCTTTGATGCGGATATTGTTATAGCCCCAGCGGATATCGAACTTGGTGAAGATCTTCTTCCCCTGGAGCTGTTCGAGGATGGTGTTAATCAGTGGGAGAGGGTACGTGTCGCGGATGGTCCATGAGTTGAGGGGTTTGTAGTCTTGAGTGGGGCGTAGCTTGCCATCCTTCTTTTTCACGAAGAAGAAGGAGGAGGCATAGGGGGAGTTAGATTCGACGATGTAACCTTTCTCCAAGTGTTCCTTGATGAACTCCTTGGTGACTTCTTCTTCGACCGGGGTGAGGGGGTATACCTTGCAATTGATGGTGGCGGGAGCGTCTGGCTTAAGGGTGATGGCATGGTCATCTTCTCTGGCAGGGGGGAAGCGTTGTGCAGCTTTCTCGGAGAAGACTGTGGCATGGCGCTGGTACTCGGGGGGAATGTTGGTTACTGGTGGGGTTTTAGAAGCGATAGCCTTCTCAGCCCATTTCTGAGCGATGCTGTTGATCTGGGGGTGGACGCGTTTGTGATAAGAGACGGAGTGGAGTGCGAGGTCCCCTCCTTCGAGGGTGTTGGTGGTCCAGTCGATTCTGGGGTTGAATCGTTTAAACCATGGGTGACCCAGGATGAGGCGGTCGTGCCCGAGGTTGGCGATGTATAAGGGCATTCTTACTGCTTGTGCCCCTTGGTTGATAACGAGGTAGGTGAGGTGAGTAATGGAGCCCGCTTGGTTGAGGGTTCCGTCCACGTTGTGGACGAGGCGGGGGGTGCGTAGTTCTTGTGTCCCAAGGTGTAACTTTGAGACGGTGCGAGTGTCGATGAAATTGTTGGTTGCCCCACTATCAAGGAGGACTTCTACTTCAGCCTTTCCGTGCCACATGTAAATTTGAACAGGGATTGTCATTGAATCGTTCTTCGTACTATACATGGTGCTAATGGTTGCCTTGCTCTCGGCTGTTAGAGTTCGGCATCGTGAAAATCCTGGTCATCCAGGTATTCTCCTCGCTCTTCTTCAGTCATGCTGGCTATGATAGCCGCAATCTGTTGAGCCTTGGTTTTCTTGGGGACGCTGGTAGGGGGGGTGGTGGAAACGGTAGTGGAGGGTACGGTGGTGGAAGCGGTGGTGGACGATGTGGAGGTGGTACGAGCACTAGAGGTGCTCTGGCGCTGGGGGCATTCGCGGGACATATGTCCCTGGCGACGACAACGGAAGCAGCGTCCTTCTTTTGCTAGCTTCTCGCGTTCTTCTGGGGTGAGCTTCTTGAGTTTCTGGGGGGTGCTGGTGGTGGCGTCTACGTCCATGGGGACGACGCCATGGTTGTGGGATTGGGTGTGACGGGGCTGTGTGGTGTGCGAGGTAGACTGGAACGGGATTCTTTTCTTGCTGAGGAGGAGGTTGGAGTTGCGTAGCTCGCGCGTTCGCTCTACTTCTCTTCGTGCTGCGTTCTTCCACTCGTCCATGGTGACAGGCCAGGTGTCCCTATAGAGGACACGACGGTGGATGGACTCTTCGAGTTCGGCTTTGAACTGGGCGATGGTGCCCTTGGCGGTGGGTTCCCATTCAGCGGCGGTGGTGAGCCGCTCGAAGGTGGCGATGTAGGTGTCAATGTCGAGGTCCTTCATGCGAAGGTTCATGAGTTTCTGATAGGCCGATTGGGCGCGGGTGGAGTCGGCCCATGCACTCTTGAAATCAGCCTCAAAGGCGTCCCATAGAACTTCATCAGTGCGGGCAATGGGGGTAGTAGAGTGTTTGACTTTAGCGATGAGGCCCTTTTCTTGGGCCTCTACCCAGTCAGCGACGAGGGGTCCCTGGATATAGGACAGGGCAGTGAGGACGCGCAGGTAAGGTTGCGCCATGATGTCGATGTTGTCATTGAGGGCCCAGTAGCGATGGAACTGGCTGAGGAAGGTGCCGCTGAGGGTGCGGTCACCAGTGAAGGTGTTTGGAGCGACTGATCGGAGTGCTCCTGATGTGATGGTGCGGGTGGTCATGGTGGTAGGGGCTGTGGCTGGTGCGGTGGTTATGGGTGGCACAGGTGGAGTGGTGGTAGTGGGTGCTGTGACAGGAGTGGGAACGCGTGGAACAGAGGGAAGAGCCGGTGGTTCGATGGTGGGGAGTGCGTTGTCTGGGTTATCGGGGTCGGTGGGTAAATACCAACCAAGTCCTAGGTCGTGGTCTGCTGGGTCTGCTGGGACAGCGTGTGCTGGAGAGGCGAAGAAGTTTGCGCCTTCTCTGGTGAGTGGGTACCAATGGTGGTTGATGAATTCAACCGGAACTGCTTTTCCGTCGTGATTAAGGTAATATCCTCCTTGTGGATCGCTAGGGAAAGTAGTCCAGTAGGCGGAGCCAACGATGTGGGCAGGGAGATCTGCTCTGAGGCGACGGGGTACTCGGGTGGGGTGAACGGGGTCTAAGGTGATGAATAGACTAGCCACGGTGTTTTCAGGGTACTGTGGGTCGATGGGTACAAGAGCGCAGCAAGCGGAGTCACTGCAACAGGGTAGAAGAGTCTTGTCTTATGTTAAGGCCTAGCGGGGCCTTACCGTGCGACGTGCACCGAGGGTACGAGGGGAACAAGGACAGGGTACAAGGACGAGATACTTGGTAAACGATAACCAAGGCCGAGGGAGTTCTAGGTGACGAAAGTCCGCGAGGGACGATCAAGGAGCAGGGGTTCAAGGGTAAGTCGACGGACTTAGTAACGAGGTACAAGGGGCTTCGGGCAGATGGCCGAAGTACGAGGGACTAAGTCGAGCGACTTAGGGTCTGTGTGTGCGCGTTGTTATAGCACAAGCGCAAAGCTTCGAGGTGGTCCCCAACTAAGGGAAGGCCGACAGTGGTGATGAGACGACGAGAGGAGAGCACACAGTTGGAGTAAACAAGTCTGGGATTCGCTAGTAAGATAGACGAAGACAAGACTAAAGAATAAGCACACAAGTGGTCGAGCTTATATAGGTAGCTACTCCGTGTCCGTCCCATGAAGGGGATACTATAATAGGTAACAAAGGACAACGCGAATGGGGAGAGGGTGGAATAGGGAACAATAGGAAGTGCGAAAGGGGAAAGGAGAAGGGGAAGAATCGGAGTAAGGGGGCGTACATAGTAGTGAGTCAACAAGTTAGTACTCCGAGGGGAAGCAGGAATGAGTCAAAGCGATATAGTAAAAGAGAAAATAAGTCCGTGGTGAGCCGGATCACGACACCTTACTTGAGGTTTTTCAGACATGCATACATTTGACCAATTACTTGCAGAACTTGTTCATGAAGAGCTGCCATTTGTCTCTTCACTTTGGTGATAAAAAACCCTCCTTGAAGGTTTATGTAACCAAGACTTCCAAATGTTGGCAAACTTAAGGGAATTTCTAATAAGCTATGATCAGTCAATCTGTTGATACCAGTGAAGTATAATCAACTTCCCTGCATTGCTTTTGTCAACTATAAAGGCTGAGTAGTCAATGGACCCAGTAGAGAAGAAGGTACAAGTCAAAGATCCACAAGTGTGCGTGGGACAGCTTGCTCCAGCCTGAGAACCATGCACTTGTCAGGCTGCACCATTGCGGACACACGGAAGAAGAAGGCATTGATCAACACATGTGCACAGGCCTCATTCTGGCACAATTTAAGGACACCACACAATCCACAACATGGTGTACTTACCGACTGTGGCACAAGGGCATGCAGTAGGTTTAGATGTTGATGGAAGTTCAAGGAAGACCACAATTTTTCTGTTCCGAGACGACAAGTTGTGGCTGCCCTTTCCACGTAGCCCTGTTTCAGACGGAGTAAGGGTGAACTGCTAGGCATGACATCCATTTCACCCAGATTGGCATCGGTTAGGCGAGAAAACGTGAGAGTCTATAAAGCGTAAGAAGAGGGGCTGTTCACAGATCCGGTTCACACCTTTGGCGGGACCTCTGGGGCCATTATTTCACTGAGCATATGCAGGACATTACTAAAGGCCTCCCTTTCATCAGCACCAGGATTCCGCGTTTTCACTTCCTCAATAACTTCCAAAATGCTTTCTATTGCATCTTCCAAAGCCATGTCGTTGTGAGTAGGGACTTCAGAAGAGGAGTGTCGCAAGTAGACGGCAATTGCCGAGTGAATAAGACATTGTATAATTTCATGAGAAAGCTTTACTTAGTATGTCACTTCCCCGTTGAGATACTGTCCTCCACGACTATCTCTCCATCCTGTACTGCTGCGCTGTGAAGTTTCCTTCCTTGTGTCTCGTGTCTGTCTCTCTCGTCACTGTTTGGTTGTCATAAAACGGGTTTGCAGGCAGCTTCATGTCCTCGTCGCCATGTCTCTCAATCTCCAATACCACGTCGAGCTCGCAGCAGAGGAGCTTATCGATGGCCCACCCGGCGGACCAGAGTCGACGATGGCGGCGTGCATGGACCTCTTACTCGAGCGGTGAGCGGCCTGGCGTGCCATACGCCCATGACGGCGTGCGACTGCAGCGCTAGCGGGGCACGCCACGCATACGAGCTCGTGAGGGGGCCATTCGCCAAGGCGCTCGAGGAGTTCGGCGCGGCGGCTGGTCGCCTCGTGGCTGCCGGGCAACACGGCGGACGAGATGCGGCTCGTCGTCGTCGACCCTGGCGTGCGCATCAAGGACTTTGCCGGCGAGACCTCGCACAGGATCTCATCGCCCTCCTCGAACACCGCCCCAGCGCAGGCCCCAGCGCCAACACTGCCTGTGGACATCCGCGTCCACCTCAGGAAGCTCGGTGGCGGCGAAGGTGCCCGTACTATACTGCCTCGGAGCATTGGTTTGGAACTGGATGATGGGAGAGGAATTTGCCGTGCGTTTTTTCGTTCATCCGCACGGGCTTACCTTACCTTTGTTATCATCTGATCCAAGAAGACCATGCTACCTAAACGCATCTGGAACTTTTCATTCCTCTCCCTGTGAGCGTACATGGTCACGACGCTCAAACACAGCGGCGAGATCCGTATCTACAGCTTATGTGTCGCTCTCGTCTCCCAGGCGGCTAACTCATGTCGCCACGCTGCACCTCCCCACACCGCACCCCAACTGCACCCTGTTCGAGCTCACGACGACAATGAGGCCCGTCCTTGCAGGGTGCTCGCTGGCTCGCCGTTTTCGTTGGCACGAGCGCCGCACGTCCACGTCTTCACGTTGCACGGCGATCAAGGCGTACATAGGAAGCGATGGCAGCTGGCGTACTTCGTCGTGCACAACCGGATGCTGACGCGCTACGCCGAGGTGTGCCGGAGGGCGATGGCGCGGTGGACGTACCGTAGGAGGAATGGGGTCCAGCGGGGACGCGCTTCTTCGTGCTTGCCATGGGGTTCCAGTGACTCTGGTGAGGGGAGGTGAGAGTAAGGTATGCGACGGCCAGCTGATGCGACATGTTCGTGGTGGGTATGTGCACAGGACGCGCGTCGTGTGCCCCTTGCTGCGGCCGACGGGCGAGGGCCGGATCGAAGTGCTGGACTTCAACGTGCATGCCTCGCCGACCCCGGCGGCGGCAGAGAAGGTTGCGGCTTCGTGCCTCAAATCAAACCCGAGAAGCCGGCTGAGGGCTAGCGGCTTGTGCATGAGCCGTCAGTGTTCCCCGCAGGCGAGGTATTTGCGAAGGAAGACATCACTGGGCTACAATTACACAATTATAGAATGGAGCTTCGTTGCGTCAAATACAAACGTTTGTCGAACTAAATATTGTCCTACCCAGGCATCAAGAGGATTTACACATCCTGTGGACTTCAAACCAGTCGCCACTTCCTATGTCTGAAAAACTGTTTTCAACCTATTCTAGTGTCAAATGGGGCAATCAGAAAAAGTAATGCGATACTTACCCAGTGTGACAGAATACCAGCCACCAAATCGGCACGTGCCTCCTGGGTTTGTGGATCGAGCGGACTGAGCTTGACCGGAAAAGAATGCCTGTACTTGGCTCCATTACCATTGGAGTTCAGCGCGACTGTGATGAATATCCATTCACGCCCATTGGTCAGCGCACCGCGGAGGATATCTTTTCTGGGATATAAAATCAGAACAGAACACCAGTCGGTACGTAGGAAAAGCTCCTTACTGAACACTTTTAAGACAAGCATACATTTTGCTGATTGCTTGTACAAGGTGGTCCTCAGAAAGTGGTGATAGCCATACTACCTTCGCTTCAGTAATAAAAAAAACAGATGGCGTCATGGGTGTGACGTTCTTGAGTGTCGGAAAGCTAAGGAAAATTTCTACAACAATTAGTCGATCCAGTTGATCTATTGATTGATCCCAGTGAGGTATAATCAACTTACGTGCACGATATTTGCTTGCTACGATGGTCACATAGTCAACGAATCCAGAGAACGCTGTGGAGGTTGAAGGGTACATACCTGTCTGCGAGGCGGCTTGCTCCAGGTTGAGAGCCATGCACTTATCGGACTGCACCATTGCAGACACACGGAAGAAGATGGCATCAATCCATCCACGCCCACTTGCTTCGGTCTGTCATAACTTAGGATACCACACGAGGTAGATACGGTGTACTTACATCCGCTACAAGGCCTTTCAGCAGCTCTAGATGTTGATGAAAGTTCGAAGAAGACCAGAGATTCTCTTCTCCAAGAAGACGAGTTGCAGCAGCCCTATCCGTGTGTCCTGGCTTTAAACGAAGGAAGGGTTCCTCGTCATAGAAAATATTCATGCTGTGGAGATCGTCATAACTGGTTACATCAATCTATGAAGGGTGAGGAGGAAGACCATTCACAAATCTGATTCATACCGTGTTTTCGGCCAATGAAGCCAGCAACGATGAGACGACACCAGCCAACATTTCCCCTGAGCTGTCCCCCTTGTCAGTGGTACCAGGCACCTGGTTTCCCAAATTTTCAATAGGTTTCTCGAGGGATTCCATCCATGTCTGAGTCACTACCGTGTGCCTCACAATGACGAACTCGAGGTGCACCGGATCCAAAGCAGGGACGTCACCTAACATCACCTGACTCATCACCTGACACGCACCACGAGACCCATCTTTGACTTTCGGATTATTCCCACAGTGCATTCACTTTGCGTTCTAACTGCAGACTTGGTCTGCTCTCCCATACTTATGGCTAACTCCGAGCCAGTCCATCATATTGTCGTCCCCCCTGACCAGTTTCCGTTTCATCTCCAACAGACACCCCACTCCTGGCACTTCCATTCTCTCCGAACCAAAGAACACTATAACACACCGGGTAGATCAATTCAAATAACACGTACGAGCTAATATCGGGGATTGTTGCATTAACTGCACCCACCTCACCTGCCACGGGCAACGCCAGTGGGAAAGACAATGAAAAATGAAACCAGCCATTTGTTTCCGGCACGTTGTATAGGTGTTCGTTCTATTTGTTATGAGGTGGGAGCCGACTAGACTCTATAGCAATCTTGTGGCGTATCGATTTACTGTACTTGAGTCTCAACTGCGAGCAGTTACAGCTTTCTTTGGTGTCGGGGTGTGATTCCGGCGCCTCGTGTGGTCTTTGCGGCAGTTTCAGTGCATGACTCGTGGTAGGGAGTCAATTCTAGCACAGCGCGACGAACGTGACTCGTACTCCCAATTTGGTGCCAAAGTTGGTATACTTCAGTAGCTTCAGTAGAGTACACGTCAGCACTCGCTCGTTATCTGCCTTGGCATGCACCACCATGAGTCATACTATATGCACAACTTCGGTCGGTCAGGCTTGTACGTCTGCTCATCAGACTTAACACATTTGTACTAGTGCGATTCCGCCGGGATTCGCGCCGCGTGGGCATCTCGGTTTACTCGTATCGTACACCCCTTTTCACTTTTCGTGAGTCACGAGGTCACGCTGACTCATCCCGCTTACAGCAGGACACATGTGGACACAAAGCCCACTACCAACAGACCCAGGATCTAGGTGGATCGGGGAACACCATGCGCCACATATTGCGACAGGGACGCACTCGGGTCCGACAGGAATGACAGATCGTCATTTTCCACCCTGCTCTGTGCCCGCGGGTGGGGCTTAGAGATCGCGCGCGGCAATTTGCGCCGCATAGGCCTTTATGTAGGCCTGATAGGCTGCTTTCCTTTTCCTCCTATCACCCCACCCTTTCATCTCCTTGCGTGGACATGGACTATTCTTCCTCACCACGCACTGCTGATCTCGTCAAGGACCTAGGGCTTATCCCGCATCCAGAGGGAGGTAGGTATTTGGCATATTAGCCCTTGGTTTGGGGTGGCGCATTAATGCGATTACAGGATTCTTTGTGCAGACGGATCGGCAGGATGCGATGATCCCAAGCCCTTATGCAGACGGGGCGTTACGCTCTCTCGCAACAACCATATTCTATCTCCTGACTGCAGATGGTCCAAGCGGGAAAATTCATATGAATAAGTCAATCGTGCGTCACTCCTTGATAATCATCATCTGTCGCCTGGACCCGGAAACGGGGGCTTCTCATCCGCTTTGAAGACAATGCACGTGCACCACAGCGGCCGTGCAGAGTACACCCTCATTACGCCATCCCCAGAAAAGGGGGGCTTGCCGACCATCAAGCGCGTTGTGATGGGGCCAAATGTATCAGCCGGCGAACAACGTCAGCTGCTTGTCGGCACCGGGGTGTGGAAAATGTCGCGACTGCTGGACGTAGATCTGAAGGGCCCGGATTTGGAGCGCACTGGGTGCCTCATCACAGAAGTCGTCGTTCCAGGGTTCCACTGGGAGGACCATAAATATATGACGCGGGCGGATCTGGAGGAAGTGTTTGCGGCAAACCCGGAAGGGAGGTCTGAGTTCTTGGTGCACCTCAAAGGCGAGTGACTTCCGTCGAGCAGCAAGGCGGGCGGTCGCGGTCGCGGTCCGTGAGTCGGCGTCTGGCTGTACCACACCGTGACACTTGCGCTACGAAATTCTGTGGCTCGGTTATAATGTACTCTAGTTCTGAATTCAACAATGTTACCGTGCTACCAAGGACACTGTGCGAGAAGTTGCACCCAACGTCGTCGCCCGCAAAGTTCCATCCCACATTTTTATTTAAGTAGACCACTAGAGTAATGTCCAGGGTGTTTCAGTGGATGGCACGCAGCCATTCTTCGATGCCATAGAGCCTTCCTGGCTAAATGCCATGCACACCGTCAAGGGACTCGACGGTGTTCCAGGAGCGCTTCAAGCGCTATACTTATTAGCTGATAGCACTTCCAACATTTTAACGAGCTAAACGTAATGCATGACTGTACGTCGCACATAGAGAGCTGTATAGCACATAACATTGCCCTCATATCGGGCGTAGATACCACTAGCCGAGTGTGGGAAATGAAAAGGTGAGGGTGAACGGGAGTACAGAAACAGATGTCGAGACTTATTCGGAAAGTAAGGTTATCGTAAGGAGTTCAACGCCAGCTGCACCAAGTACGAGGTGGATCAAGATGGTGCCTCGACGAGAAGAAAAGTCAGCCTGACGTGTAAAGGGCAGTAAAGGATAACAGTTACCGATCGATATAGGACGCTATATAAAGCCAGGTACAATATCCAGGCCAAACCTTTTGTCATACTCGCATCATGTCAGCGAGATTATAGCGAGAAAGCACGGCTTGATCGACAGAAGTGATTGATTGGCCCTAAACAAGAGCTGATCACTCGTCGCTGGCTGTGGGCAGGAGCTCTGTGGCTAGACTTACCTATAGCGCCTTTGAGCGAACCGTGAAGTAGGACTTGCAAGACTTGATAGAAAAGTAAATAGAAAAAAGGCGCCCAGCCAGGTCGCGGAATGTTGCCCATCGCCTCACTTCGGCAAGTAAAAAGATCATAAATAGGAGCATATCCAGATTAACGACCCATCCAGCTAGGCAATGACAGACCGGCTCCCCGTTTCCGTTTCAACCGGCCGGACTAGGAGCGGGAACAGAGGATCTCTCCTCGCTGATAAGCCTCTTGACGCTCTCGATTGCCTTTTCTCGAGCTGAGATTTGCCGTCTCGCCTTGACCATGTCCAGACTCTTTTGAAGTGCAGAATAATCCTTCTTTGTTTTGTGGGATTTTGCTTCTGAATCGGGAGATTGGTGATTCGCTTTTTTGACATTGGCGAGCTCTTCGCGTAGATCAGCGAGGATATCATCGAGGCTCTTCAATGTTGAAACGCAGTCTTGCATTTCGTCTTCTACCCTGAAAACCTGACACACTTCGCGCGCGCAGTCTTGAATGTGGGTGAACCGAACTGGTCCCAACATGGTCCCGCCATACCTTCGAAAAGTAATGGGAGGCTCGGGTTAAATTAGAATCAAAAGTCGAGTGACCTGTAATCTTACCAACGACTGACGATAACCACAGCGTCCACGATCGCTTCTGAGCGCATCACTTTCAGAACATGAGAGCCAGCCCACTGCTCCCCATCGTCCTCGCTGCCTTCCTCGATCTTAAAATCATCGTCCCCTCTTAGCCCCGTCCGACCTTCTTTCAAGACCATACAGCGCCAAGCCACGATCTCGTGTGAAGCGGGGCGCCTCGCGTGAGTGACTTGACGGACGTGTGAATGTATGCTACGAGCATTCTCGGGGGTGGATGCCCGAAAAATATATGCCAGAAAGGTAGACTGGCGGTCTAATATTTCGGCAGATGTCGCAAGAGGCTCTGGTAAGGGTAGCTTGTGCGTGACGAACGCGTCGAGGTTATTGGACATGGTCGCGCGGCACGGAAGCAAATCCCCGCCGCGACTCGGCAGCCGGATCAATTTGGATTTTATTCATCCCGGCCGGGCCCAGGAAGAACGGCGCCGGCACTGTTCTCATCACCGATGGGAAAACATTGCCCAACTCGGCCAGTCAGAGCGGGTCACGGTTTGAGCAGCCGTGGTAGTTGCCACACCTTCAGCACATCGATGCTGGCGCTCTTGAGATCTACCAGAGGAGCCAAAGAAGTCTCTCGCCATGTGCGTGCACTTTCTACGATAGCGCCTAGTGCTAGTTCTCCCGACGCCGGCGCAGAACAACCCGACGACGCGCCGCTCGACAAAACGGCTGTGACGCGAAAACGGCCGAACCGGCTTGCGAGCTCAAGTGCGGAGTGCATGTTTGTCTACCCCTGGGACGGGATACGCTCCTCTGCAGAGGGGCTGTCCATAGCACGCGCGGTGCAGGAGAAGTACGGGCCTGCAAAGGAAGTCATCTTTCCTAGGGTTCGTCATGCGTCTCTTGCTCAAGCCGGCGCCGTGTTCTCACCCACTGGATGCCTTTCACACAGGACACAGATAGCGTCACAGTCTTCCATCCGTACTTTTGGCTCGTCTTTGACAACGCGGACGTGCGCAAGCGTCTTCCAGAGGAGTCGGCGAAGATTCGCGTTCGCGTCGCGGACCTGCCAAGGGGAGATGGCAATGTTGGGGTCGAGGGGATGATGCGTGGATTGGGGTTGTCGATGGACAAGGGAGAACCTCCCGAACCACGGCCCTCCGCCGAGAGCGAAGGTGAAGGGTCTGCAGATGCAGATGTAGGCGATGCAGCAGACGGTTACAAAACCCTGGACGTTCGTGTCGAATGGGCCCGTACGTCCTTCTCTCCTTCTCCCTCCCCTCCCCACCCCATCACGCGCTAGCGCTATGGAATATGCTCACGTTCGCCTCCGCACACAACACAACAACAGGTTACGGCCCAAACGAGCTCCTCCTCCGCCGACGTCTGCCCATCGCGCTCCACCTTGACAAAGCGCAGATACCCAAATTTGCCAGCGCCTGGCTCGCCTTTGACGGCTTCTCACCGGACGCCGCTCGTGGCGCGCACACCCCGAACCTATTCCGCGCGCGCGAAAAGTGGCGCGATCTCGCGCCACCCGCGTCTCCAGATGACGTCTCAGACACGACAGTGACGGCGTCTCCGGGGGACGAAGGAGCCAGCGAAGTGGGGGCAGAGCCAGCGCCAGCGCCAGAGCCGGCGGCGGCGTGGGCTGGGGCGGCACCTCGCGAGTGGGTGCCTATCGTCCCGCTGTCTCCTTCCCTCGTCCCGCTGCCCACCGCGAACCCCAAAAGCGATGATGTCGACATTCATACGACTGACGATGATCTCGCACCTATTATTACCGCTGCCGCTGCCGCTCCCGTCGCCGCTCCCGAGACTGCTGCTGCTGCCGTCGCACCCACATTCGCACCCCCTTCCTCGTTTGGACCAGAGAGCACAGACATTCCAGTCGGCCCCAAAATGTCTCGGCGCGAGCGCATTCTCCACCTCGCGCGCCAGAACGCCCAGACCCCGCTCCCCGAGCTCGCAGAGAAGCCCCAGGCAGCAGTCGAGGCGGAAAAGTCCGAGGGGGAGTCTGAGCAAGAAGGGAAGGAGCGGACGATCCGCGAGCGATTGTGGCGGCTCGTCGGCGGCAACTACTAAACTAATCCCTCTCAATCTCGGATCCTGGCCTTACTACTTCCACATCGATGCTATATTTACCCAATTGCCTTTAATGTATGCATGCGGTCTTTCCCTCTTCTCCGGGCAGGTGAACGAAAGACGATGGCGCAGTCGTATGGCAATATATTTTTAGATAGCAACCAACATATAACTAACATATCTTTACAAGTACTAACGAGGGTGACCTGCAAGTATGACAAGGCCCCTGTGCAGTGCACAGTCCGTGAGGAAATGAATTCGTCAAAGTAAGAGAGGGCAATGTAGCGTAAGGAGGGACGTAAATGAAATGATTGTCCGTGTCCGTGAGTGGTGGGCCGTCATGCTGCTAATACAAACGACAGGAGTGAGGGCACAAGCAAAGAGAAAATATCGATGACGAGATCGATGACGAGATGAGTTCACGTGGGATATCCAAACACAATATAATATAGTAAACCAGGGTCGCAAAGATGTGCGATCACCGGAAGCCATTGCGGCCAGCCACGTTAGGACCAGGTGATTCACGTCCGGAGTTAAATGAAAACCCTGACGATCCCCGGTTGTGATACGGCCTGTGCGTGGGTGCCTCGCGGAATCCTTCGTTGCTAGGGACCCGTCCATGATATGCAATGCCTGGTGGTGGTGGGTACTCAGTTGCTGGTGGAGTTGCGTATGGTAGTTGCGGCGAGGAGTAACCGGGTAAGGACTGTGAACTTTGCCCTACACCCTGACCGGCTATGAGAGTTGCAGGAAGTAATAATGGCTGCTGGTCTGCGTCGAACCGCGCAAGCTCGAACTCGCTTTCCCGGCCAGTTCCATGAGAAAGATATCTGCCATATCCGGGGAGGGATGGCGCAGGAGAGTCCCGCCCACCGGAGAAATTTGCTGTGGGGTCTAGGGCAGTCGCAAGTGACCGTTGGTCCCAGTCGAGTTCGCCGCGGTCGCGTTGGTACAGAACAGGATCGTACTCGAGGTCGTTCTGATCCACGCCAGCAATCTTGATGCCACCTGGCAGTACGCGCGCGTCCAGCCGTTGCCCGCCGTATTCTCCCATTTTCGCTTGTTCACTGTCTAGCCGCCCACTGTATACTTGCGCAAGGAGCGGCATCATGTTGGCGTGCAGCATGGGAGTAAAGAGTTCTGCATGCAACGCGGGGTGGCCAAAGCGCTTCCCAAGACGGTTCCCTTTGACATCACCGCGCTGTGAATGAACTTGTGCATTACGGAGCTCGTCCTCTGTTGGGACGTAATACCTGAACGGGCCAACGAACACACGGTCGATGTAGACCTTGAATAGGATCACGATGACGAAAGGTGGTATACCAGCAACCCACGCGAATGACCTCCAACCGTACTGCAGGCCCATCGCTGGTTGAATACGCATGAGTAACACGAGCTAGAGTGACGAGAGCCGGACCCACTCAGTAACATAAGTGCCTGCATCAGCATCACGGAGATAAGGAGACGGTTGACGATCGGGTTCCAAAGACGCTGCAACATAACGTCGGTTGTGGAGCATTTTGACCACGGAAGGGACTTACTCCGCCAGTCTCAACTCTCGAGACAAAACAGAACATTAACTGGTACTTGTAAACCCAAGAACTAATCCACATCACAAGTGCAGCCCCGACGGCGACCAGAGGTGCTAAAGGAGCGAAAACAAGACCAACAGTACCCATAAATAGCTACAAGGCGATGTTAGAATCATGCAGGGGACGCGGCGATATATGACTCACGATATTAGAGCTTAACATAGGCATGAAGTCAGAGAGCCTGCAACTTCTATGATCACGGGAATACGTACTAATAAACTGCATATTGGAACTCTGGTGGTTGGGTAAATTCTCGATAATCTCGAGGAGTGCGTCCGAGTACGCTAGTCGTATCCACGCTACTTAAATGGACATAGGAGAATGTGTTGAGGAATACGCACTGCGTCTTAAACGAAATCCACAGGAGACTGACGATCTGCGCCAGGTCGAAAATAACGAGGAAGCCTCGCAAGCTAGTATCCTTAGTACTATTTAGCACAGAACCGTATGGAAAGAACATACGGGAAAAACGTCAGCCAGTACGAAGCTTGATTGATGTACGTCTCATTTATCTTCGCAGGGAGTTCTGCAGTGTACGGATATGATCAGCACTTGAACGATGGCGACAATGAGATTGGGGTCGCACTGTCGATGTTATTCAGGATTTCGTGGAAACTCTTGTGCTGCCCAATCTGCTTGATGATTTGTGTTACCGAGTCTGCGATAAGAATCAGTATTTTCAACTCGACGCTGAGGATTCGGAACGAACTGAAGACGACGCCAATGACGGTGAATATGATGAGCTGTGAGATCACCAAGAACGCGAAATAGCGTGCCACAACTGCGCGGTCCAAGCGAGAATGCGTCAGAGCACCCTGATACTGCGTGATCCAACGCATTACGATGGGCAAGAAGAACCCAAAACAGGCAGACACAGCTGGAGGCAATACACCAGAGACGAAGTTGAACGAGGTGGGGGAAGACTGAGCCCAGTTTTCAAGGAACGGGACGAAGGTGGCAATCTTCAAGAACACAATGAGGAAGAAAACCGATATGGATAGGTAGGATACGCACGGACGATAAGTTGGCAAGAATTGAAAGAACGAAGAGCGGGACGGTGTTGAGGAAGGCAAATACGGTGATGAAGAACCACCCCATCGTTTTCTTCCGGAACAGTTCAGCCGGGGACTTATTCAGATTTTCCCAGATCTATGTGGGTCATCATTAGTATCGTGGTTAAAACCGGGATAATTTCACCAACAATATCCTTTGGGTTGGGGGCGAGGCCGATCTCTGAACCTTTCGGGTGCTTGCGCTCCAACAATTGGGCGACGATGTGTGCGTATGGGACAGCAGCCATGGACGCAAATCCATAGTTCTCTGGTTTGCGTGTGTCGATCTGGGCTCTGTGTGATTCAACGGCATGTTCTGTCCGTTTAAGCCTCTCACTGTTCATAAAATGATAAGTCTATAGAGCATGAGAAGTTCGCAAGTCACACACGTGTAATAATCGATTGCATCTCTCTTCTGGCCACCCATTCCCAAGAAGCCACCAATACGGATGGTGGGCCGTTTCTTGCCGATCTTCCCACCCTTCAAATATCCCACCAACACCTGTTCAAATGCCCGAACGGTGTTGTTATGCACCTCGATCAAATGGGGAAGGTTTCCCACGCGGCGGCCTATGTGCACAGAGGTGGTAGGATAAGGTACATGAACAGATTCGAAGATGGCCCGAATGCCTTCGTCAGACTGAAGTTTCTTTGACACGCGCGTGACGATCAGAGTGCGGGCGTAGAAAGATTGGGCGTATTCCGGGGAGCGGAAGAACTGAGCGCGAAGGCGGACCATAGCAGTCCAGTGGAACCAGACGACGACAATAACGATCCCCGTGATAACATACACCATACCGACATGAGCCCAGAGGATATTGCCGCTAACATCACGAATGGTGAGCATGGAAAGGACGTCACGCTCCGACGAGTCGACATGACTGAGATTGTACGCGACGTTGACAGGGATGAGTATAGCGCAGGTAGCCAGAGCCACTAAGGAGAATATTGTCCGCATCATGCGGAGGAAGCGGAGGTAGGTTGCCGCATCTAGGCCAATCTTGTCGACCAGTTCAGGTTCCTTTGTGTGAAGGAGCGGGGTAACCCAGCCAAAAATGCTCGACGATATGCGTGGTGGCTTCTTCTCACCGACATGGTACTTGACTTTGGGCTCGTAGACAATCTAAAGAGGGGTACAGTCGGCATACGGACGAGTGAATTTGCCAGTCAAGGCACTCACTTTATTTTTCGGGCGGAGGACGTTAAATAAAACGACAGTGACCAGCTATACTATGAGGTGAATAACGACGTCATTGAGCAGTGGTGTCGATAGACGAACAGAGACAACGGTCATCAGCAGGACCTGTGACCCAACGGCGGCGGGCGCCAGCGACCGCGAGTCAGCATTCTCACTGAAAACATCTCCGATGTTGGGCATGGTATGTTCGAGGGTATATCGTCTCCGCTACACAGCAGCGAAGGATGGTAGATGTAGGTCTAACAGCAGCAAATGGGAGGGGAGGGGAGGGGGAGGGTCAAGACAAAGAGAGATGAGTTGATAGGCACGAGAGGGGAAACAAGGTGTGGGACTTTCGCAGCTCGGTTCGCATCACAAAAAAGACTCGTGGGTAGTGCTGATTATGTAATCCAGACTACCGGGGCAATAATCCCCGATCATCGAATTGAATTGAATTGCAATTAGGCTCCGCTAAGTTCCATCACAGCCCGAGCTACGGCATTGGCACCCTCTCTCGCTGAATCTCTATCCTCTGGCCTTATACGTGGTATCACCCGCCCCTCAAACTTGTCCGGATGAAAACGCAGCATCATCTCCCGTAGTACCCCTTTCCGCGTCCTATCTCTTCCGACATCCGAGCCAGATGGGAAGAGGAACCCAGATATGGCGTCTGCGGTCAGTTTTGGTATTTCTATTTTGCCTCGCACAGGCCACGGCACGTCTCCAAAGCCCAGATCCACAGATTTTGAGTTGAGGAGCTCCGCCCAACGCCGATCATAGGTATCTCGGGCGTCCACCTGCCGTTTGCGTTCGCGCTCTTCGCGTCTGCGCCGACGGGCTTCCTCCTCCGCTTTGAGGACCCGTGCCGCTTCAGCCCGCGCCGCAGCTTGGACAGCCTCCCGATGCTGCTGCTGGCGAAGTGCTTCAGCATTTCGCTTCCTGTATCCGTGGCTAAGCCGCGAACTGTGTGTGGCTTTCAATAAAGGTGTTCGACTCACCTCCAAATACCCATTCGCACCCATTCAGCATACTCATCGTCATTCATGAATCTGGGGTCATCATCTAGTCCACCCGTGCCGTCTAGATTGTATTCCTGCGAGCCAACTCCTCTCCACCGCCGCGGCACGTGTGCGTATTCGTTTAGTTGGGTCTCGATACCGCCTAGTCGGTCGTCATCGTCAAATGCATCCCACAGCTTCTGCTGGAAGCGCTCATCCTCTGCCGTAGTGCGGGCGTAGTAATAGTGCGAGGTAGACGGGCCCGGATCAGGGAATGTAAAGTCAAATCCAGCATCTAGGCCACCAGAATGCTTCGATGTGCGAGCCTCTGAATTGAGGTCTGTATCACATGCACTACGCTGCTTGGAAGTAGCCTTCTTGGCAGCTTTACGCGCCTTGCGCAAGTCATGCTCCGCTTGCTCGGCTGGTGTCCTCTTCAGGCGTAGTCGTTTGGGCATCGTGTGCAGCGCCGTGATGGTGGTGTATTGAGAAGCCCAACGGCCCGGATGGCCGGAGCCCGACCCATCTGCCTGCCATGATCTTCTTACTGTATTCGTAAACCCAAGAGTAGTTACTATAATTGCACCTCGAGGACGTTCTCATTGATCTGGCGTGCGTAGAAAGACAACGGTGGTTCGAGGCGGTGCCCTTCCCTGTTGTTGCGGAATTCACATTCACAAGGGAATTAGTGCGGAATTTCACTATCGCCTCCCGATGTAGGCGCCGTTTCATAGAACCGCCCCCACTGGTGCATTCCGTTTTGATTCCCGTCATTACGGACTTCAGCTTTTTCCCACAACATACTTTCTCCGTGGGTGCGTGCACTGGAATCCCTGTGGTTCCATTGTGTTCCCTTGTACAGCCTTTATGACGAGAATGAGTGACAGAATTGACACAAACACTCGGATGATCATAGCGATTGCTCGTGAATGTGTATGGTAAGATGGCGTCGTGATAAATTACATTCAGATGAGCGAAATGCGGTGCATGAAGATCTAATAAATGGTCGCGAACGTGGCATCAGAAAAATGCTCTGATGATTGATTCCCGTTAGAAAAGAGGGATAACCGGCTACACCGTGATGGGGCACTTCACCGAAATACACGCAATCGTGATGACTGTAAGGTGAGCACAAACACAACACAGATAAAAGCCTTCAAATCATCGGGAGAACGTGCGAACGTAATATACATGACCTATACAATCACCATCCCCTACATGAGTACAACTTTACTTCGACTATTCTGTCATCCTTACGTCTTGCACTCAACATGCTCGTTATCGCCCCGCTGATGATCTAGATGACATCTCCGCATGCACCTGCCTGTCAAATGGTTTTAGTAAAGGAGAAATGAGGAGGGGCCGAAATGCGCTTGGACACCCACTTATACAAGTTTAAATCAAGTTTCGCGCGTTCGTGTAACACCCTCGTGTTAATACACCCGCCAACTAACGCGTGCTGACGTTCACTACTTCGCGGTTCTCGTCGATAGTGATGCGGAGAAATTTAAGTGAGGGATCTTGCGCCTCTTCGTTCGGTAACCACGGGGGGGCAAGTCGTGATCCCGTCTGCGGATCGTGTCCACCGGTCACGACCCCTGCCCCAAAGAAATGGTATCCTGGGATGTAGCGATCGACAAACCTATACGATTGTAAACCATGTTTTGGAGAGAGGATAAGGCCCGGGCTTACTTTTTGACTTGGCCGTCAGTCATTCCCTTTCCCCCTGTGGTAGCCTTCATCGCATGCTCCTGATCCAATCGCCACTTGTATATGTGCACGTATGGACTCTCGATCGAAGGGGCGATCTGTTTGTTCCCATTCCATCGGCGGGCGGGGCAATTAAGTTGTGAGTGGACAACCAAGAAGAAGCGCTTGCGCACCTGGACGAAGACATCGAAGAGATCCCACCACTTTGCGTACTCCGTGAGATGCCGGTTCACGTCGAGTACATGTTCCAGAGCGTACGCAGAGATGTCAAACGTCTGTTCCAGTCCGAGTGGTACCTGATTTATGCGCCGCTCGATGTATTGGCGCATCTGTGGGTAGAATCCCACGCACCAGCCCTCGAGCAGCACAACATCCAGGGGACCATGGATCGGCGTCCACTCAGACTCAGGAAGGCGGTCTCCTTCACCATCGAAGAGACTTTTATCGAAGCGCGGGATACGCAAATGGCCCATCGTCAAGCGGTTTATATCCTTCAATGAACGTAGAAGGGAGAGACCAAGTGCGATGTCGTGCGTGCCTGGCTGGCCACGACCACGTAATAGGGCATTTTCTGGATTTGAAGAAGCAACGACCTTCAACTGTGTGTGGGGAAGGTAGAGGTCATCGATCGAGAGAGTAGCTATGCGGAGGGCCGGATGTCGCTCGTCCACGCAAGAGAGTGAGTTCTTGACGTGCTCAGTGAGAAAAGTCTTTCCTGATCCTTGCGGCCCTTGTAATGCAACAAACAAGGGAGAAGACGGACTTGATTGTGATGGGCAGGGATTTGATAAATGGGCAAGTACGTGCTCAATGATGATGGACACTGCGCTCATGATAATGACTGGGCAAGCCGTACAAGTTGACGCCGCGTTGTTACGTAAGCAGAATGGTCTTTTCGCGCTCGTCACGTCTCGTCACTCTCACCTGCGCTCCCAGTTCTCCCTGTATATTCTCGTCTCCTTCCCTTCCCTTCCCTTCCTGTCCCGTCCCGTCAATCCCTTCCCTCCCCGAGTTATTATAATTTTCATATAATACTCAAAAACCTCTTCCCACGTCTCTGTGAAGACCGGAACTCAAATGATGTCGTCCTCAGAGGCAACTGGAGAAACTTCTGGTTCACTTCAAAACATTCCTGCGACGTATGCCCGCATAAAACGGCAATACCAGCAACTTCTCGACCGTGTGACACCTCATGTTTTGTACCGATGGGTTGGAACCACCGTGACAATCGCAGTATTTGAGCTACGTATCTTGTATGCTCAAGGCGTACGTGTTCGCCGTACCTTCCTTGAAGTCCATCACTTACCCGTAGCACCTTCTTTTGCTTCCTGGGGGTGCTCAGTGGTACATTGGTATGTCGGCCTCTTCTTCGCTTGATATTATTCTTGACCACGATCATTATTTTTAGTCTGCTGTGCGTCGACCTTTTCTTGAATGAAAGGACTACTAAATACGTGCTGCGCCCGTAGATGCGCATGCAATCTACCTCCTGAATTTGCTTCTTGCGTTTTTACAACCAAAGTTCGACCCCTCCCTTCAGGATGACTTGATGGCAGACGAGCTGGAGGGGGGCGAAGGCGATATACCTTCGCCACTTCCCAGTACCCGTGACGATGAGTTTCGTCCATTCGTTCGCCGGCTTCCGGAATGGCAGTTTTGGTGCGACCTTCCTTTCCCACGTATGACCTCCGCGGTAGTTGACCATGGCCCCTACATCGTGTGCAGGCTGTCCACCACGCGTGCGACCTTAATCTCTTTCTTCATGACATTCTCGTCCGTGTTTGATGTCCCGGTTTACTGGCCAATCCTTGTGTTGTACTTCTGTGTCTTGTTCGTGTTAACCATGAGAAGGCAGTTGCAGTCAGTGAGATCTTTTCTTGCTCCGATCCGCCCTTAACAGTTCCACACAGACACATGATCAAATATCGTTATGTTCCCTTCGACTGGGGCCGCAAGACACGTTATGGTGCAAGCAATAAGTAGTAGGGGGTTCTATGCGCTAGCACACTTAGAGGTGTCTGAGGATGACTTGTGGCCCAGGCTGACTGTTTCGTTGATTACCTTTTGTTCGAATATAACCCCATCCCCTTCTCGAAGAACGGGGTCACCGGAGCGCTGGCCAGAATTCAATCACGGGTTGCCTCTTCACTTGAGCGAGTATGCACGACCAATATTTTCAGACCTTAGCATTGCCAATGACAGTGCCGACACCGTCACTGTTCTGCCAGTGCCCGTTATCGCCATTTCTTTTGCGGCGCGGACCGCCCTGCCGGAACACGATGGTGTCGCATGGCGGTCACGGGTATGGTGCAGTCGTTGGGGTTAATAAGTCGCCCATTTCGCTCGTTTGACCTTGCTATCATAGTCACTCAGCGTGTTTGGAACCATGACTCTACCTCGCGTATTAATTTGTGGTACGCATGGTGTCTCTGAACGGCGATCCAGTCCAAATGTTCGCATGTCATTCTAGGTGATATCGTATGGGCACACGAGGAATCAAAGCAATTCTTCCATGGTTTAGCCGATGTGGTTGTCAGTGGGCCTTTTGCCTCGTGTATACTCACCCATAACGTTCCACTTTTTCGATTGCTACAGCAAATGGACTCCCTCGACCGTGCAGACCTCTTCGCGAATCTGGACCACGGGGGAAAGTACGAAGGCACGGTGGCGATTTATCGCGACAATACATCCGCAGAACGTGTCGGAGTATTCGACCGCGCTCTTATCGGGGCGCTTCCGCCTGGTGTGCGGTGGATAGCGCACAATGGGGCGGGCTACGACCAAATCGACGTCAACGCATGCAAAGAGAAAGGTACATCATAGCCGCTCTATTTTCGGCGCTCGTTCCCATACACACCCCGTCCGGAAGGGAAAGCGGCTGATACCTTTTTGTTTCTTCTGTAGGCATCGTTGTCTCTAACACCCCCGTTGCCGTCGACGACGCGACGGCGACAACTGCGCTGTACTTGATGATATCAGCCTTCCGCCATTTCTCAATGGCTGAGCGCGGCTTACGTGCGGGACGATTTAAGAGCGATATCTCATCCTCCCTCACCCACGACCTTACGGGGAAAACGTTAGCCATTCTTGGCCTCGGAGGCATTGGCTTTCGTCTTGCTGAGCTGGCACGGGCATTCCCGATGCGCATCATTTATCACTCACGAAAAAGGGTAGAGGGTGCGCCAGATTGGTGCGAGTATTTTGCCCAGGAGCGGCTAGACGAGTTCCTGGGCCTTGCGGATGTACTGAGTGTGCACGTCCCGCTGAGGCCGGATACGGAGGGCCTTGTCGGCGAAGAGATGATACGAAAGCTCAAGAAGGGCGCAATCCTCGTAAACACCGCCAGAGGGAAGGTCATCGACGAGACTGCGCTGATCGGGGCACTGGAAGACGGACACGTAAGTATCTATCTGATCAACCGATAAGGGTTTCCATGACGACGAGATTGCTTACGAGTCTCAAAAGCTGGGTGCTGTCGGTTTGGATGTGTACCCCAACGAGCCTTCAGTCAATCCGCGGCTCCTTGACTTCCCAAATGCCACACTCCTCCCGCACATGGGGACGGAGACACGCGATTCGCAAAAAAAGATGGAAGTACGGGCATTGACGAACATCAGGGACTTCCTGATCAAAGGGAAGGGCATTGATATAGTTCCTGAGTTAAGAGACTTGGCTACGAAGTTATAGTGGATGTGTACAGTACGTCAGTGGTGACAAAAACATGGGATATGACTGGGGACCAACTTGTTGGAGACCTCCTGCTTAGTAATCCGAGACCATTTCCTTCCTTGGCATCTGCTTAGCCGCTTAACTCCAACTCCAATAGATTTGCGCCACCCTGCACCACAACTGAACGTCATCTATATCGTCTACCCTCTTTCTCAGGTTTCTACACTTCCTCTCCCACTCCCACCCCCGCTTATTTTCTTCTGGCTGTGCGTCTTGTCGTTAATGGTTCAGTCGCGTCCAGCATCCGTGGCAGACTCAGGAATAGGATTTTGTGAATGCTACTCGTCAGATTCGGAACTGGGGGTGAGTTAAATTGCATCCCATAGAATCGGCCGAGGCTACATGACGCCTGACCGGCTGACTGGTTGATGGTTCTCTGTAGTCGCGCTCTGTTGACTGCGGGGAAGGTCGCCCCTTAACCCCACTCTCGCCATCTCCCGCTGATCTGGTTCACGATGCGTACCGACGGCTAACCTTCCAACAACTGTGCCTTTTCTGTTCCGTGAGGTCTCTACCCACGGCAGGCACGCACCTGGAGCTTGCCTCCAGGCTCGCTCACCATGATCTACGCCTGTACCCCTTTCCATCTACAATCGCCCCTTGTAACCCAAATGCAAATGATGCAAGACCCACCGACTCGCAGCCCTTCCCCTCTTCAGATGTCCTTTCGGTTGCTCCTCAGCCGGAGACACCATTATCCCAGTCAGTTGGGCCATCCTTTCCCAAGCCTTCTGATACGGTAAAACCTGTGAAGTCGAAACTCTCCAGGCAAAACACTCGTATCCCTCGTTCCAGAACCTCGCACATCCCCCCTCTTCCCGTCGAACTCATGGCCGAGATTATGGATCAGGTCGGCGACTGGGAGTTGACTAAAGCCGTTGGCCTTCCCACATCTTTACCTCAGCCCTTATTGTGGACTCGCGCTTCCCCGACAGACCATGCCCTTCTCACCGGACACTTGCCTCCATTAGTCTCCTGTGAACCCAAACTTCGACCTCCGACTTCCGTCGGCGCGAGGCTCGTCGTGCGCTTCTCGTATATTCACATCCTTGCCTATTTCCACCGGCACTGTCGTACACGCTTTGGTGAAATATTTCGTCACCACTTAATTCCTATCACCGCCGCGCACCACGGCCGTGTTGACGTACTCGATTGGTGGGAGTCCATGAGGAAAGTGTACCCGGAGGACTTCCCGATTCCTGATTCGCGCGCGGTTATAGAGGCCATCGACGGCGCGTCGCGTGCCGGTCAAGTCGAATCACTCTCTTGGTGGCTCGAATCGGGCTTACCGTTCGAATACACCGAAGCAGCGCTCGAGCTTGCTTCCGCAAAAAACCAGCCGGCCGTGCTCGAGTGGTGGCGCGAGCGGCGCGGTCGGCTCCCGCTCAAGGTGGGCCGCGTCATGGATGCGGCGAGTGCAGCGGGCCACGTCGCCGCACTCGCGTGGTGGGCCCACTCGGGCGTCGACTTCACATACGATCGGCTGGCGTTGTATCACGCGAGCTGCCACGGCCACATCGACGTGCTGCAGTGGTGGATGGACAGCGGACTGCAGTTGTTTTACGATCAAGATGTACTGGTTGGCGCGACGCGGCACGATCGGCCAGAAGTGCTGCAGTGGTGGGACAAAAGCGGGCTGCCGGTGCAGTACCGCATGTGCGACGTCGAAGAGGCTTTGGAAGACGCCACTGGAGGAGGAGAGCGAGCCAGGGAGTGGTGGAAGGGGAAAGGCGTCGATTTCAATACTAACGACAAAGAATGGACGAAGCTGCAGAATTTGAACTGACGGCTGGTAGGGGGATGGGGCTCCTCGGTGGTTTAGTGGTTGGTTGTTGTATTTCACATGCTATCCGTTTCTCGTAGTTCTCATGGAATGGCATTACGTTCTTACTGACCCCACTTGTGCACTCTGATGTCTGAAGAGACGAGGTTTTGGTTTGAACCCGAAGGCATGGACTTGTAGAGAGCATGGCCAATGCCGTTCGGCGCTCGGCCCCGGAGATCACCCAAAGGTGCCAGTGGCCGAACCAAAAAAAATTCTGACCTTCCCAATTAGGAAGTTTTTCGGCCCATCTTAATTAGGTTATCGGTGCGAAGCGGTCACGTGTCACGAATCACTAACATTAGCCGTAGGACTTGTACTGTATTGATTACTGGTACTTGGTACTTCGAATCCTCCATGATGACTCTCATACGTTTCTGTTCCACTTGCCTCCTCGTGTATGCGTTTCTCTCTTGTTTCTACACCTCCTCGTTCTTGCTCTTGTGCCCATTCGTCAAAGATTGTTCCGCCTCCTTCGCCCTTGATATTTCTAAGCTCTACTCTGGCTTTCTCTGGACTCGGCGACTTTTCGGCGATGCACTCGCAAGCTCCTCGTCGAGTCATGGTGATGCTCCGGCGCAGACGACACAAATGATGGTGCTACAGAAAGCGGCGAGCTACAGGAATATGGACGATTTTTTGTCAGATCTCTCTACGGATTCTGTATTATACTGGGCATCTCTCCCTCAAAGCGAGACTTTGCGAGGTGCCCAAATGCTCGACGGTGTTTCTTCGTCGGCTGAGCAGAATTGGGCCCCTAAGTGGTACGCCATGTCCGAGCTGTTGTTCTTGTCGAAAGCGTTTTCTGGCTCTATGCACCCGATGAAAATCTTCCCGTACTTCTACAAGGCGTCGGAAACATTTGAGGACGAAGATATCACGATTACAACGTTAGTTACTCCGAATAGGTTCGAGGTGCTGCGAAAACTCGCCGCCCGGTACGAAGGTACGTCCCCTTGTACTAGACAGTGGTCGTCAGTAACTGGACTTGACCGTCCTTCCCAAACTCAGGTCCCCTCTCCGTGACCGTCCACATCCCCCTCCCGACGTCGACTAGCAAGTCCGCACTGCACAGGAGTCTTCTCGCTCTGCATGCGCTCGTCACGAACTCGCCTGACCTCGCCTCACGCGCGGACATCCATCTTGTTCTCTCTCCATTTCCGCGTGCCTTTAATACGTGGCGCAACCTCGCACGTCTCCTCGCACGCACCATGTATATCCTGCTACTCGACGTTGACTTTGCTATATGTACCGACTGGCGCGCGTCAGTGAGCGCCCTCCTGCGCGACGGGGGGGACGACGCGGGTCAGCGCGTTCGAGAGGGGATCGCTGCCCTCGTTCTTCCTGCGTTCGAGTACGTGAAGCAGGCAGAAGGACGGAACCAAGAGGTGTTTCCGCGAGATAAAAATGTACGTGCCCTCCCCCCCTGCGGGTTCTATTTTTGATCGGCCCACTCTCCAGGCGCTGTTGGATCTTGTGCACGCAACCCGGGTCGCACCGTTCCACGCATCTTTTTCTGCAGGCCATAACGGCACAGACTACCGCCGATTCTATGCCGCCAAGCCAGGAGAGGTATACAAGGTAACACAGTACCAGGCAGGATACGAGCCGTACGTGGTAGTCAGAAAGGACGCCGGCGGCTGGTGCGTTTTTTTCGCTTCTTCGTCATGGTTCTTGAGACAGGTGGTTCACGCACATTGTGTGGCAGGTGTGATGAACGATTCACGGGGTACGGCGGAAACAAGGCGGCGTGCTTGTTCGAGATGTACCTGTCGGGGGTGTCGTTTTATGTGCTGAGTGATCACTTTTTGATCCATCAGAGCCATACGTATGAAGAAGAGGCACGGAAGAACGAAGTGCGCACTCCCGTTTTTTCACCGAACCGTGCGCTTGCCGATCATCGGCCAAAAACAGCGCAGGTACAATCGCAAGATACACTCAGACTTCAAGGAGGAAACTTGTCTCAGGTTTTTCCCATCCTCTAGAGGGTGATGTAGTACTGACATGGCACGCGAAGGTATCTCAAGCGATTTTCCGACCAAGGTATTCTTAACACGACACGCGCGAGCAATGCCCAAGAAGAATGCAGGAAAATTAAGGGAATCGGGAAGATTGTCACGCAGGTGAAATAATTCCACTTCACCCTACATACGCATGTAAAGGTTTATCGCACAACAGCTTCTAGAAGCGGCTCAGTAAATATGTAGAAAGCATGTGAAACGGAGTCCTGTTGATGAAGAATGCAGACGTTGCGTGCTACAAACAGGAAGGGAAACCCTGGAAAACGAGTTCGTTCGTACAAAATTAGTGCGCTACATGCATACGCTTTTCGTTGGCACCTGAACCCATCGCGCAGCTAGTAATAGGAGTGAAGTTATCAAATAAGCTGATAGTAGAGAACGCACAGGAAAAAAAAAAAAAGATTTGGGTGGAGTCCAGGAATATTAAAAAAAAAAAAAGGATGGAACGAACGGGATGGAGAAAAATAAGGCACTACGCTGTCGTTTCCGAGGGCTCAGACAAGTGCCTTCGCGCGGCTATCAGCGTGGCTCGTCGAGTCAATAATACCAATATCGGTGCTTACTTGCCAAGTTCCTTGTTCATCTTGAACATGTCAATCTTTTCTGTGTTGAAGACCGCTCTCAGCGCGCCGTCGCACAGGATCTCTCGTTTGTTCGTTGGGTTCTGTAGCTCGTTGGACTTGATGTATGCCCACAATTTTTTAACGACTTGCGGCCGAGAGAGAGAGTCTTCTTGAACGAGTGCTGCCAGGGGCTCGCTGTCATGAGTGGGATTACGGAATCATAATAGTAAATGAATGCAATCCATCACACAGCGGCATGCCACGACATTAACACATACCTCAGATTATACGCTTTGGACAGTCCACCGCCCTTCCGTTTCTTGGACTCGTCACCATCGCTACCCTCGTTCCCCGAATCGTCAATGGTGTCCGCGCTTCTCGCCCCGTTGGCCCTGCCACCCCGCCCGCGGCCGCGACCCCGTCCGCGACCGCGCGCACGGGCCCCGGGCGCGGACGACGCGCCGGAAGCGGCGGCAGAACGGGATGCCCGCGAGCGGCCGTTGATCTCCTCGGAAAGTTGTCGGGCCAGCGCTTCGTCACCAGCTGTCGACGGCTTGGTGGCCTTTGCCGACGGCACTTCCTCCTCGCCCTGGTGTGGGGCACGGCGGCGCTTCTTGGGAGCCACCGCGGGGACCGCAGGAGACTCCGCGCGGTCGTCACCCGCACCCGCACCCGCATCCGCACCTGCTTCGTCGTCTTGCGCGAAGCCCTTCTCTTCGGAGACCCGGGCAAAGACGACGGAAATGAGGTCGTCGATCTCTTGCTTGTTGTTTTTTATCAGGTCCGGAGGCAGATTGTTTTGTTCGAGCAGGAGACGACGGACGCGCTTGGCCGAGATGGTACTAAGGTCTGTGCCGGGTGCCGAAAGAATGACATGGATGTGGGGCTCAAGGTCGGCTACTAGCATGACGGTGCACAACGGCTAGATCAAGGTTGGCGGGTGGGTTGTATGGAAATACGGAGGAGATGGGCCGTTGGCTGAAGGAGGAAGTAAGTGAGAGTGCAATGTCCGAGCTTGTGCCCTGGGAGCTTGGTTTCTTGGACTAGTCTCAAGCGCTTGACCGTGAACTGAACAGTCAGTTGACACACACAACACTCGACGTGACCTAACCCTACATTAAGGCCGCATCCGAGTCTCCGGTCCTAATGTAGGGTTAGGTCACGTCTAGCATCAGGTTCTTGTTCTCGACGTCGACGGCCCACCACCGCAGCCGTCAGCGGCAGGCTGGACGTCTCGAAAAGCAATGGAGACTCCATCATCGTTTTTCTGTCCAAATTTCCGAAAACCGGTCATCAACGCAGAGCGATTCGACTAGCACATCCTCAAAGTCCTTCTAAAGCCAGGGAAACGCGTCGCCGCATTCTGTGGTTATGACGCGTGATGGCGTGATGGTTGATTAGAGAAGGTCTTTTCGTCTGTTACTAAACACACATAAACCTGCATTCCAGGTCAACCTCCGCCCGACAGACAAGGTCCTGGAAGTTGATCCAGGTACTGGGAATCTAACTATACGGATACTGGAGAAGGCTATGCACTGCGCAGTGGTGGAGTTGGACCCTCGCAGACTCACAAAGCGCGTGCAGGACGAGTGCTTACTCTGTCCACAATTTACCTAGTCTCTTCCACTCGACCACCTATTCGTTCGCCCGAGCAACGACGGCTGGAGGATCACCATCGGCGGCCTTGTGAAAGCAGAGCTGCCCTGTTTCGACGTCTACAGCTCCAACATGCCATACTAGATCCCGTCGCCGCTTGTCTTCCGCCTGCTTCGTCAGGGTCGCGATCCCGGTGTTCCCACACGAGTTGTGATGCGGCTCGTTGCCCAGCCCGGCACCGCGCTCTGGCCGCGTCTCTTTGCGAACGTGCAGCCCTACACTAAGGCCGGCCATGTCATGGACGTCGTCAAGAATAACTTTCCGCCAATGTCGGTTGAGTCCTCCGTTGTGGGCATCGTGCCGTTCGACCTTCCGCCTCCTGTCCACTTCGGCCCAACACGCATCATATTCGGCCGCCGGAAGAAAGAGGCGCACGTGAGCTTCCAGGTTGAGGGTGTCGTCACGGTGCCCGGGAGGACGACGTGGTGTTCAGAGCAGGATAAGTCTAGAGCGTCATAGACTCCCCGTGTCACTTCAAAGGTCATCAGGATCGGATTCGAACCTATTGAGGTCCCAGTTAATGCCGCTAATGGTAAGTGTCCCAAGCACAATTGCATCGTATCTTTCGACAAACATACACTCGGACCTGCACCGTTACATCGTTTATTTGTTAGTTGTGGTATGTCGTGTTTGAATGATGACGTATGTCAACGTGTCTGTTTGGTGTTTGTTTGGCTGGTTATGAGACAGGCGATTTGGAGCGTCGGCCTTCACCGGGCCACAATGAGGTGGATCCACTCACTATGTCTTGTCTTTGTCTGCACCGTTCCTCTCTGCGGTTGCACAGCTCAGGCCTCTCTTTCAGAAGCTGATTCTGCGAATGAGGGTGCGCCTAACCCTATAGGTGCCTTTCTCTCCCTCATCGTCTTTTCTAGCTGCTCGTGCCTACAAGCAGGCGCTTGCAACCTTGGCGGCTCTCACTGCTTTACCCCCGTCTCGTGCGTTTGAGACGCACCACCAATTTTCGTGGTCCACCGGAAATTCCGTCCTTTCTTCTTTTCTCCCTAACCCTCAAGGACAAGGCCCGTTGGGCAGCGCATTGCGAATAGCCATCAAATTACGCCATCAGTCATGGCTTCCTCGTTTCCTTTCGTCGCGTTTCTCTCAAGAAAGCGGGCGTCGGAGAACTGACGAGGAGTTGAGGGGCCGTGCTATCAAGGTAATTGATCTCCTGCAACATGCCGCAGATTTAGGCAATTTGGACGCGCTTTTCGTCCTCGGGAAATTATCTCTGGTACCTCTTTCACTTTCCTTGATGCCTCCCCAGCTGTGGCCTTACCGTGTTTTAGCTTCCACCAACCCCGCATTTCGTTGCAGATCCTGTATTGGCAAAAAAATCTTTCGAGGCACACGCCGCGATTACGGGGAACGCGACGTCCCAGAGCTACATTGCTTTCTTCTACGCAAGTGGTTACCAAAACATTGTACCAGTCGACCAAGCGAAGGCACAGCTATACTACACGTTTGCCGCGCATGGCGAAGACAAGGCTGCTCAAATGGCACTCGGGTATCGATATTGGACAGGAATCGGGGTTGTGGAAAATTGCGACCGCGCCGTCGAATGGTACAGCGCCGCAGCAGAACAAGGCAAGTCGTGTATACCTCTGCTTTTATTCTTTGCTGACCCGCCAATAGCAATGGCACGATTCATGTCCGGCCCGCCTGGCGGACGCACGCTCCCGTTAACGCCAACTCGCCTATCAGACCTTGCGGGTGGCGTTTATGGTCCGGGTGCGAGCGTGGCGTCGACGGGATTAAATGGACAGCGTCCAGCTATAAAAGCCGCCCGCGCCCGCGCCGCAGGCGAGACCTGGGAAGACATTCTTGAATACTATATTGTCCGTGTCCGTTTCTTCTCGTTCACGACCAGTACCGCTTAACCCGACTTAGTTCAATGCAGACCGTGGCGAAACCGACTTTGCCTTCCGTCTCGGAAAGATCTTCTACCACGGAAGTATATACAACGCACCAGGAGGGATTGCATCTGGGGGCGAGGGAGTCGGTCATGTCCCGCGGGACTTTGAGCGCGCACGATACTACTTTGAAACCATTGCGCGGCAAGTGTGGCCAAGTGATTCTGGCGACCCTCTGGGAAAACGGGACGAAAATGCTCCGGTGGGGCTCGCGGCTCCCGCAGCTGGTTATTTAGGCCGGATGTTCCTCCGAGGAGAAGGCGTACGTGTGGACTTGAAGCTCGCGAGGATGTGGTTCGAACGCGGGGCCGCCTATGGTGACAAGGAGTGCCATAATGGGCTTGGCATAATGTGGCGCGACGGTCTAGTCGACGGGAGGAGGGATATCAAGAAGTCTTTGACCAATTTCGCGGTTGCAGCCGGGCAAGATCTCGCTGAGGCACAGGTTAACTTGGGAAAGTATCACTACCGTGAGTGCATTGACACCTAATATCGCTAGTCGCGTCCTGACATGCAGTGGCCAGTGCGTGGTGACCTGAAGCTAGCTAGTTCATTCTTCGAGGCTGCATTAAGACATGGCTCGCCACTCGAGGCTTACTACTATCTTGCGGACCTCCAAGTCGCGCAGATGAAGAACATGCCCGCATCCCTGAAGCCAGGCGCGTGCTCTATTGCCGCAGCTTTCTACAAGGTTGTCGCCGAGCGCGGATCTTGGGGTGAAGACCTCATCCAGGAAGGTGAGGATGCTTGGGAATCGGGTACTCTAGGCGGGAAGCAGCTAGCGATGCTTAAATGGTGGATTTCCGCCGAGCGTGGGTTCGAGATAGGTCAAAACAATTTGGCGTTTATTCTTGATCAAGGCATGTTTTTCCCCGCCCGATTATGTTCCCGCCACTAATACCATTTAGACAAAAGTATGCTCCACCGCACCAACTTATTGCCGTCGAACGACACGGCGAGGCTTGCGCTCGCACAATGGACACGCTCTGCTGCACAGAACAATGTTGATGCGCTTGTCAAAGTTGGAGACTATTACTACCACGGCCTTGGCGTACCAGATGAACCTGAACGTGTTCGCTGGGAAAAGGCAGCTGGGTATTATCGGTCGGCAGCAGATACCCAAATTAGCGCGCTTGCCATGTGGAACCTAGGATGGATGTACGAACACGGATACGGTGTCCCGCAGGTCAGCACTTCTCCATATTTTTCGTTAGATCGTGAGACCGAACGTGTCGTAGGATTTCCACCTGGCGAAACGCCATTACGACATCGCTATGGAGACGAATGGCGAAGCATACCTCCCCGTAACCCTATCTCTCTTCCGTTTACACGCCCGGAGTTTATGGCACACCTTGACTGGAAGAGAGGGCGGACTCAGCCTCTGGTCGAAAGACGAGGTCGACCACGGTAAGTCATATCCATGCGACATGTAGCCAAAGAGACACCCATCCGTCGCCACAGAATTCCCCGATCAGAACACTGCGCGGAAGGAGTTGGACGAAGGCTCAGCCGTCGGCGGTGGCCCAGCACCCGGCGAGTCGGACGAAGATCTCTTAGTCGAAGACGACGGGCCGTGGTACATGGGCAAGGCACGGGACGAGTTTAATCGACGCATGCGCGACGCTACTGCCCCAGGTGACGATGAGGACCCCGTACAAGTACGCCACACCCGTCTGCCTCTTCGCTCACCGGACTTAAATATCACACACAGTGGGCTCGTGATCGTCGCAACGCTGAGCTCGACCGGGATAGTGACGTTGGCCCCGATGACATGTTCGAGGCTGCTCTGCGGGGCGGGAATCACGGGAACGACGAAGCGGACGAGTTCGTCGAGACTATGATGCTCGTGGTGTTGTGCCTCATCGTGTCACTATTGCTCTATGTTCGCGGGCGATGGGTTGAGCGGCTACGACGGGAGGAGCGGCAACAGAGGCAGCAGGAGGAGGCACACGAGGAGCGGGACGACGGAGTGTTCCCGCCTCCTGAAAACCCAGCAAGAGATGACTTGGCCGTGCCACGGTGAGGGTAGGGAATACGGTTGTATTATGATTCGTTTGTATGTGCCCAACCTAATCATATCCATAGACAATGCCTGAGTAGTCTGCCGCATACAGCCCACAGGTGTACAGGCTATAGTGAACAAGGGACTTATAGCCACGGACGCGTCCGGTGTAATGTGCATTTCGCGACCCCGCACTTATGCTTTTCAAGGTCTCAGCAGAATAATTGAATAAAAGGAGCTGAAAAATTGATGGGTATAAGGTCCAAATGTTTTTATAACAAAATACAACCAGGGCGACGTACCGAATATATTATCATCCCGATTGTCCAAACGTACTTTTGGCATATATATAGCGTGGTAAAACTGTCTACGAACTGCGAAGTAGCGGACCCTCCAATCCACCGAATCGCTCGGCCGCACTCAGCGCGTCGGCATGCAGAACGTCCGGAAGCCCCAACGGCGAACCCGGGAGCAATAAATGCGGAAGCACGCGCGTATGGAAGAGCCTATGAGCGACGCTCCCTCCCTGTCCATTAGCCACCGTGTCAGCTCCAAAGCGCAACCATAAACAACTGGGGAGGCCACGCACGAACTGATGCAGCACGCCTCCGACGACCGCCTCGACCATCGTGCCGGCGACCTTATGCACGCCCGCCGCGCGACCGTCGAGCGCGAGGTCCGCCGCGCGCGGTGGGACCCAGCGCATGACCTCCTGCAGTTCCCAGCGCGGCGCGACGTGCGCGCCGAGGGTGTGCGTGTTCAGTGCGTGGGCGACGATGCGCGCGTGGTCGTGCCCCGCGGCGGCGGGGAGCCCCTGGAGGAATAGCAGCAGGTACGCTTCGAGCGTGCGCCGGCCTGTCAATTTTTGACACAACCATTGAGTTAGGGTGGAAAGGGGTTTTTTTTTTTTTTTTTTGTTGGTTGGTTTCGCAACGCACCGAGGAAGGAAAAGCGGGAGTTGTGCCCGACGGCTGAGTCGCGGTGGCTGAGATGGGTCAGGATGCGTTGGGCTACGATGGGTGGGAACTTGAGGGGCGCGAAGGTCTTGTTGAGGTGCTCGGATAGAGGCTCTGGTGCTGTATTTGCATTTGCATTTGGGGGATTGGGTGGTGGTACTCTTCGTTCGGCAGGTGCGTGTGCAGCGTCAGTACGCGTAGCTTCAGTGTGGGGGCGGGGGAATCAATCATGTATAACCGTTAAAAAAAGAACAAACTAAAGATAGACTTACTCGCGTACGCGGTGGAGGCTAGGGTGCGTGAATGAAAATGACCAAGTACGCGACTTGCATGGACCAGACGGGAAGCACGCAACATGAACGAAAGACACGACAGACGACGGGGGCAAAACAAAGAATGTCTGAGTGCAGGGTTAGGGTCGCAATTGTGGTCACATGCCACTCGCACTCACACTCACTTATCTTCAGTTTCGAGCTGCAAACTCTTTACGCTCCTTTCACGGGTTTAAAAATATGTCGACTAACATACTCCATGGGCGTCTGACGTTCTATGACGGACCCCTCGTCTGGATAGACTGCGAAATGACCGGTCTCGACTACAAGTCAGACAGAATCCTGGAGATTGCCGTAACTATCATGAATTGAGCCCGTCCTTCTAAAGCTCTTATTTCCTGCCCCGCAGGTACTCATAACTAATGGAAACCTGGAGATCGTCGACGATGGCTTGGAGTTCGTCATTCGGACCGAGAAATCGGTATTGGATAAGTTCGACAGCTTTTCTCCAGGTTCAGAATATGATACAAATATGCTAAGAGGATGATGACAGCATGAACGAGTGGTGCATAAAGCAACACGGGACCGTGCGTGTTCTTTTCTCTGTACGAATACGGATATCCACGAACTAACGGCGTCATCTTTACATAGTCCGGCTTGACGGCAGCATGCCTCGAATCAAAGCACACGACCGAATCGGTGCAAGACGAAATACTGAACTACATCAAGAAATGGGTCCCCCAACAGCGGGCAGCCGTCCTTGCCGGAAACTCCGTGCACGCCGACCGTATATTCCTGGCAAAGGACATGCCGAAGATTTTGGATTGGTTGCATTATCGGTCTCTGGGCTGCTCCGTTCTTCTATCCGTCTTTTTCTCCCCAGACTGACCAATTTCATCTGCCCTTAAAGGATAGTTGGTGAGCCGATTCCACCGCGTTCTTTTTTTCCCTTTTGGTGTCGAACTTAGATCCGAAGATGTTTCGTCCATTAAGGTATGCGAGATTGGGGGTGTTGGTATTGGTATTGGAGAAACCAGGCTCATGGGGTCCTCGCAGGAGCTGTTCCGCAGGTGGTATCCACGAAGACCTCTCACCGATAGCGTCTTCAAGCGCGAGAGCAAACACCGGTGCGTGCACTGGAGTCTGGCCTCCGCATGACTCTTGGCCGCTGAACACTTTGCCTTCGTCCAGAGCCCTCGACGATATCCGCGGCTCTATCGAAGGTCGGTCCCTTCTCTTGGGCTACTAATTTGTGGTCCTCTCACCCTCATGGCAGAGTTGAAATGGTATCGGGAGAATATTTTTGTCTCCCCCGAGGCGTATGCAAGCGTGAAACGGTCTTAGCCAGTTCCTTACCTGCGTCACGAGACGAGCACGCTTTCGTTCATAGCTTGTTTATATCTTCCTCCCCCGCTAGTTATTAATACAGGCCTTCGTAGCCTACATGCTAGGAGACGATTGAAGATGCAACCCGTCTCCTCGGCCTGTAGGGCATTGCCATTGTGTAGGCCTTGCACCGCGTCGGGCCTGCCTCCGCCCTACATCATCGGTATACCCACCCTCCTGTGTGGCACCCTCTGGAGAGGGCATCCTGCTGGCGAGACCCGACAACTTCGACGGAGAGTATGTAATAGCGTTTGGCGGTGAGGGACGAGCCGCCATTTTGCCTCAGAAGTCCCACAGCGTCCCCTATGTCGGCATACAAAATCAGCTGTTGCAAGGTATAAGGACATATGCTTTACTCACGAATGCCGGGATCCCAGCCTCCTTGCAGTCTTCCATGATCTCCTGATTACCCTGACGATTTGACGTGATAAATACTACCTCTGCTTGCCAAGATGTATACACCTCTTTCACAAGCCTCATAACATCAGGGCGTCCGCCTACAGCAGGGCATGTAGTCCTGTATACCGAGGAATACGCGAGTCACAGACCTTGCTTCTTGGAATCCCAAAGGATCATGCGTTCAGGGCCTATGTTCCGGTGGATGAGCCCCGAGATCGTAGGCCCAAATGTTTTCTCTTGTTCAGAGCCGATCCAAATCAGATACCTATATAAATCCTCAGGACGTGCATGAGAACGCCACACGACGAAATTCCCACCAGTCTGGGCTCTGTGCCAAGTGCGACACCTGAGTTCATGGTTATTATTTTTGCAGTTATCGGCGCACCTGTATGCACGTGGAAAGTGCCGCGCCGATCCCGGTTCCTGTGCATACGCGGATGCCCCTGCGGTACAGCGCCGAAGAGTTCGACACTCCGGCGAACTACACCAGCGTTCTCAGTAGCGTTACTACTACAGTGACGCGCTGTGGCGACGTGCCTTTAGCTGCCGCGTCCAGAGATGTGTCGGCGGGTCGTGGACGAGCTTCCGAGTGAAATCGCCTTGCACGCCGCAGATGAGGTAGTGATGGCTCGCGTGCGTCCCCTCTCTGTACAGTTGAGATTAAGAACGAAAACGCAACGTCCAAGGCGGGGTTGAAACTTACGATACGATGCCGAATGCGTGGTATTCCATGACGGACGATCGTGATATCCGGGCAAGAAGCCCTTGTTGCATACCTCGTTTGAAGCGGATTATGGCTACTTTTGAGGAAGGCTACCGGCCCGTGAAGTCAAAGACGAAGCAAACGTGGAGCATCATACTGACCACCTCGATGTCCACCTTCACCTTGCGAACAGTACACCAAGGCAGGAGAATACTGCAGAGCCAAAAAAAGTCAACGATATCACCCGGAAACATATGAGGTCAGTCATCGTCTTACAAAACGGTCATGCCAAGGCAGAACCACAAATCCTGCTTGTGCAGGATAACAGTGAGACCGTTATTCCATGTATGCGTGGTGACGTCGTAGCTGTCTCCTAGTACCACGAAAATCCATGCTGTCGCAACATGTTTAACTATCTTGAAACACGAGATACTGTGGCCATCACTCACTGAACAAGAGACCAAGCCACCCGCCGAACCGGTGGTGTCGCTCAAAAACACTATCAAGACACTCTGCTCCAAATCAGTGGGTGTTTAAAAACAATCGGCAACGTACTTGTGATGTGTATTGCGGACCCAAGGAAGCGCGCTCCCAATGCACAAAGCCACGAAAATGCCCGTCACAACTCCGGCGAACAGCACCGGATCGGGATTTTCCTTGCGATTCTTGAATATTAGGACCAAGCGGAAGACCAGCCACACAAAAGCAGACGTGGCGCAGCCCGAATGGACGCCGCCAAGGTGTTGGAGGATAGAAGTATAGCCGAGGCGGAACCACAGGGGAGTCCACTGCGATTTAAGAGACGTGAGAAAATGTCAGAGCGATGCCAGAGGACCCCCTATACACACTTACTTTCGCAAATAAAATATTACCGATTAGATATAGAAGCCGACCGAACAGCTCATTGCGCGCGAGGATCGCCATAACAAGATTGCCTAAGACCAGTGCACCTGTATACCTCCTGGGGTACTGCCACATGCCCAAGATTGCGAGAATTAAACCGACAATATTTAGCGAGACGATGAAGGTGAAGAATTTCCTGATGATGGTCACCTGTCACGATATCTACAAGTGGCGAGCGAGGAAGAAGCACACACCTGTAAGTATTGAACCATAGCTGAGACCGAATCCAAAATGATGCCTTCTTTACACTCTGAGGTTTCCTACCCTTCTGTATCGGAAAGGCGGGTTGGGCGGACTCTTCGCCTAGCTTTCCACCGAGATGGAAGGTAGTGTGTTGATCGGATATCCCGAAATCCGCCAGCTCAGAGCTAACAACGCCTTTCTCAAAGTCATAGGCCGCACCAGGCCAGGAACTGACCACAGACGAAGCGCGATAATAGGAGAGCACCCGTGCCAGAGAATGACGCAAGGACTGAGCGATGGGCAGGAAAGAAATTCAGTTGGTCCGAACACATTACAGAGGCAATCGGGGCAGCTTACCCATCCTGGAAGCACGAGGGTGACGGTAGGAGCTTCAGAGAAAACCTGAGGTGTTTGAGTCGACTTTGCATTGGCAGTATACATTCAGTCAGTTTAGTGTAGAAAAAAGCTCCTTGGAAAGTGCAGGAGGTCTAGTGGACCCAGGAAAAACATCTTTGTACCGTCTAGACAGCTTAGAGGAGCAAGGCCAAGGCGTGATCGACCCTTATCACATGAGGATCTCGAGAGTGTGTTGGTGCCTTAGTACTTCAGCTTAAACGTGCATGCAAACGCGTTGATGCTGCATTGTACAGCCCGAATTGGGTGGGTTGTCTAATATTAGCCGCTGGCACGCCCTAACAGCACGGCTTCCACACGGGTTCTGACCTCAAATCGTTTACGCGTGTTCGCCTTCCGCTGTGCCAGTGCTATAGTACCCTTTCGTGCGTTTCTGTCGATGAGAACGCCTGATCGAAGCTGCTGGCACTGTCACCGGTACCGGGCCCGCAGCCGGGCGTCCGCCATGAAGAAACGGTTCGGTACTAATGCCGGGATCCCCTGCCCGACTCGCTTCCATCGTTGAGAACATACAGACATGCTGAAAGAGGGATGCCCTATCGTCCCCTGTGTGCTGAAGTCTTAGCTGTTTCCTGGAACTTGGACGATGCACTTTCCGAGCGCATCGCGTAAGCGGCGACGCCACCCCAGAAATATCTCTATCATAGAACACGAACCACGCCTCGAACTACCCTGTCACTGTATGTATCAAGGCAAACTTGAAATTGCATTTGACTCGACAGCTCGCTCCCGACATTTGGCCGATCTATGGAGTTCGTTTCTTTGATAGCACCCCCACCGGAACTTGAGCCTATATATCCTGTTATGACAGTGCAGCATTGCCCCCGTGGAGTTCAGTTGTCGGCGGTGACCATCAATACCAGCGCATTGGTAATAGCGAGGTTGTCGGAGGTAACTACCCTCTCGCCGACCAGCGGGTTCATCGGTGTATGGTGCATGATGCATGATGGCCTGCGCTGTCACTCTCGCATTAGAAGCATGCGTATCACCGCTCAACTTATGGTGATTGCCGCAGTAGTACTTGCGAGGCTTATCTCATCAATGGAGCGTCCGAATTCGGCAGTTCTGGTGGCTCCTAATATAGCATCCTACCGTAGGGGTAGACTTAGACTTAACTTAGTGATGTATGTATGCGGGTATGTAATAAAAATAATACAAAACAAAATGTGGTCACAAGCAGTATCAAGAAGACAAAACACGTAAGGCGGTGCGTCCTACGGGTCCGCCGCTCCTGCGCCCGCCACCGAAACGCTCCTACCCAAGCGAGATTTTTTTGACTTAGGCGCAGAAACACTAGCAGAAGCATCCTCCATGGTACGGCTGCGTTTCGTCGCCTTGCGTGCGCCGCCCTTCCTCCTTCTGGTATCTATTACCGCATCGTCTTCATCTTCATCTGCACCTTCACCTTCGTTCGGCTTATACGCTGCAGCATCCGGATGGAGGGCCTTGCGCTTGCTTCGTGTGGTAGGAGGTCGACTGCTGTTGTGTGCCTGTTCTTTTTCCGCTGGTATATCGTTCTCCAGCGTGGCAGTGGCAGGTGCATCATCCAAAGTTCCGTCGGCTGACGCATTTTCAAGAGGGAGAGGCTCCGTCTCCTTCACGGCGAAACGTTTGTGCCGCTTGGCTGGCAGATCATCGTCGTCACTGAGGTCGCTTGAGACGCTGTCCCTTTCCTCAGAGTGAGACCTGATGTCCGCCCGTGCAGAGCCGCTCCTAACCGACCCTGAGGCGGATCGTGGTGGTGTTGCCCGAACTTGCCAGTCCTCCAATAACCGAGGTGAATGCTCCCTGGCCAGCGGCCCGCCGCCCGATGCAGACTGACGCCGCAACTGGCGGAGGATTTCCACTGCGTCCGTTTGGCGGCGCTTCCTGGGCTTCTCTTTTTCGCTCGGCAGGTAGAATATTTCTTGTTGCTCGCGAAGTAAATCGACACCCACTAATTGCCGCAATACGCCCACGAGGTACGGATCCAAGTCGAGGGTCTCGACACTAGGCAGCATACGCTTGTGGTCTTCATGACTCGAGAAGCCCTCGTCTTTAATGTCTTCCCTTCCCATGAGCTCGCCGTCACCAAGAGAACAGCCAGGAACAACGAAGTGAGCCCGCTGCCCGCTGTCTCCTCGAGGCAAGCTTATCTTATGGAAACGGCAGTTTGAACGCGTCACAGGCGAGTTCATGCTTTGGGAACGCTTCAACGTTGGTGTTGAAGGTTCCGAGATAGGTGGCGGGGACTTCGACTTCGACTTCGCCTGGTCCGATCGCGGGTTTTTGGGAGGACCAACAGGGGGAGCGGGCAACGCGAGTGGTGGAAGTGTAGGCCGGCCGTGGTGATGAAGCAAGAGGCCATGCGAGTGTATAAGGGGTACCACTCTAGACGACGGGGGAGAAGCCCACGCTGCATCACCTGAGGCTGAGGAGATGACGGATCCCGCGCGAGACGAAGGGCGAAGTAGACGATACACGGCGCTAGCCCCAGAGCTCACAGAGGCGATCTCGCTGGCGTCTTCATCGGCGGAGTCGACGCTGGGATCGACTTGTCCTAACTTGGACTTCTTACGTGCGCCCCTCCTACGGGAGGGCGAGGTATGGGTCCCTTTCCCCCTATCTCCTCCTGCATTGGCACCAGATTTGGATCGAGTTATACGAGCTGACCCCGGGTTAGGATACCTCCGTTTGCGCTTGAGAGTCTGGGTTGGTTCTTCCCCTTCATTGGTGACCTTCACGTCAGATCCTGCCGAGCCATCGGGTATCCCACTGTCATGGGCCAACGAGTTGTCTTGTAATGTAGGAGAGGTATGACTGGAAGAATTTTCCCCAATCGCTTGAGGATCGTCTGTTCGGACCAGAGACCTAAAACGATGGAAGACATGCAACTTAACAATTGCAGCCCAACTGGGACATATTGACTCGGCTCACCTTGATGGAGAATTCTCTGGGTTTGGGACTATTTCCGCATGGTTGCGTGTGTCATTGCCTACTTCGCTAGAAGCCACCTCGGTTTCTTCAGCCTCATCCGCCGCATCCGCATCTTCCTGGGGGTAATCAGGATCAGCCTCTCCATCAGCGTCTTCATCACCCTCGGTGATATCGGTGCCTATATAACGTTCACCAGGAGCCAAGACGTCAGGGTGATCAGAATACTTGAGAGAAGCTGCTGGTGTCTCACCGGTGAGTAAAGGAGGAGAGACAGCTGGTTCCACAGATCCATCACGGGGCGTAGAAGAGATGTCATCGTCGGCCTCGACAGAGTCGGGATTGAGGTTCTGTGCATCTACGTCCACAGCCGCCGACCCCAACTGATGTGCATTTGGAGATAACTGCCCTGGTGCCTTGATAGGATTGTCTATCCTTACGGGGTCTTTATCCACCGTGTTACCTCCATCTTCCTCGCCTGCGATTAAGCGATCGGAGGAAGGAGGGCGATTGTCATATAGTAGAGTTGACACAGCCAATAAACCATTATTTGGCTCGTCGTCTGGAGTTCTCAGTGCTTCCGCAGTCTCATCCTCTAATAGCACCGGTGTGCCAACACCGCTCCTCTGTGCTGGAGTGAATAGACCACTAATCCCTGTGTTTATCTGGGAGGATTCGAGATCAGAAGATTTCAGGGGAGGAACAATCGAAAGCCTCGGTGTAATAAGAGAGTCCATCGGCACAGGTGAGCTCGGCGATGAATCCCCTGGAACGGGGTCAGGGACTGAAGGATCTGCGACAGTCGGTGCGGGGATGACCATGGCTGCTGGGGGAAGATCCGCTTGTGAGGCGCCGTCAGTTCTTGGCGCGCCGACAGATAACACGGGATATTCCAAGACGGGGCTTTCAGGCGACGAAGCTGCTACTTGAGTCCGAGGAACTGTGATAGAGGCGCCCTCGTTGTTGGAGACTTGAATCGCGATCTCCGTCCCCTAAGTAAAGTATCATTAACAACGGATGTGTATGGTGGGATAACGCCTACCTCTGCCGAACGGCCATCAGTCTCCGGTTCCTCTACCTCGTACTGCTGAATTGTCTCTACCACCTCTGGTATAGGTATATCCAGAGGGACAGAACATGCATCATCGGAATCGCCGACAGAGAGAACTTCTGTCTCAGGTCCATCTTCCTCTACCACATATTCCGAACGTTGCGTAGAGAGAATCTCGTCCTGAGAGGCCATGTCCTCCGTTGGGACAAGACCTGCAATTCCTGTTGCGTTCTCGGTCGCAGATAACTCTTCTGAGAGTATTCTTTCTAGTTCCTGATATGCCCAATTGTCTACCGGTTCAGCCCCAGATTCTCGAGCGAGTGAGGTGGAAGGCTTGGGTGTTTGACTACGCTCCTCGTGCATTTCTCTCTCCAGGATCGCGAATAGCTGTTCTATCGAGGACTGCTGCAATCTCTCAGCGTGGTCGTTTGCCCCTGGTGAAGGAGTCTCAGAAGGAGGGGAAGACATTGGAAGATCCCCAAAACTCTCCGCGTCTGTTAGTTGGAAAGTCGGCGCGAAGGTAGGAGTGGACGGATCTGCTATCGCAACTTTCGGGCCTGAGCAGCGGAGACATATAAGCGGACGCAGTCGACAACACTACGGATGGGGTAATGCTACGCACCACTGAGGTCGTTGGTATTTACTTCAGGGAACTGGCTGAGTGTTAGTGCCGCAGTCTTAGCGATATCATTTGTGGTCTGTGTGGGCACTTCCTCTTGAAGTTCGTCCTCCTCATCTTCATCCGATGTGTCATTGGCGCTTTTCTGGTGGCCGATAGTTCTCCAGTCATCTCCGATGTCCAGGTCGCTAGTCCCAAGAGGTGGGATGGCCGAGAATCTCCCTTCGTCATCTTCACCATCAGCATCGGTGTGCTCATCATCAGAGAACGGAACCAAGATTATATCGCGCCTCTGGTCGGATCCCAGTTCGCCCGACATGAGATCTTTTTTCCTGGCGGGTCTCGCCTCCGTGAAACTGGCGACTTCCGCAATCTCAACCCCTTCGCATTCAGTGTCTTCGATGGCATGCACGGTTACGTCTTCGCAACACTCTTAGACACGATGAATGACAAATAAGGGAATAGACAAACCGTCCACCTCAAGATGGTCATAATATGACTCAGTTTCTAGCTTGTCTTGCCGGCTGTTGACAAAGGTGGCTGGCGCAGTGCTGAGTTGTGACGAGGCAGGTTTGACCCCAGCGACATCCGCTGTGTCCCGTGATTTAGGCGAGCTGGGAGTGGACGAGACACTTGGAGAAACAGAACGACTGTCCGCATTTGCGTCTGTAAATGTTTTAGGCGGTAAGTCCGCTGCGAAAGTATGCACTGGACTGCGAGCTACGGGGGTGAGGTGGTTGGGTGTGAGGCCAGGAGCCATTTGGTCACCCCCGGAATAGTAATCCTCGGCGAAAGTACGCGGTCCATCCCATGGATCAAGGAGTTCCACATCGATGAGGGCTGCACTTTGGCTTAAATGAAGGGATTCTGTCCATATGTTCGTTCCTTGCCACAGATAGAATGTAAAGGTCTGAGACGCACCGTCCTCAGAGTCGCTTTTGCCGCCTCTACCCTTCTGCACGGAAAAACCTTCTGTTCCGCTGTCAACGTCGATGCCATCCTCGCGCGAGAACGATTTCGTACCTTCGGGGAGTCGTAGATCATCCTCATCTCCGGTGTCGTGTGCGTCAGTGTCAGAATAATCGGCAACCTCTTGAATATGACCAGAGTCTGATGCGGAGCAGTGCACGCTTGCCACTGGCTGTCTGGGACTTGCCTTCCCGCTCTCGGCCAGTCCAGAACCAGTGTGACCACCCTGCCTAAAACTGCCCTCCCAAGCGCCATCATCTAAATTTTCTGAGCATCCCGAGAGAACAGCACCCTCCTCAAGGCTGTCAGCGACCTCTTCTTCCTCCGAGTCAGAGAGAAGTTCGATGGGTTGATCCTTAAGACCAAGTCCAGGGCCCTCACGAGGATCGCGCGCCTTTCCCTTAGCTTTTCGAGTCGCTATCTGAGCAAAAGAGTCTTCCGACATGCTCTCTTCATCGCGGGATTCAGTGAACGTAGGTGATTGAGCCCGCTTCTTAGTGGCCAAGCTGCCACCGAACTGGTCTGAAAGCGTCTTCCAACTGCTGCTACGACCAGAGAGAGGTTCGACCTCGACCTCCTCCTCGTGACGAAGAGCGCGCTTAAGGGAGCTAGTTATGTCCCCTATCCAAGCGTCGAACTCCGGTCGGGTGAACCTGTCGTAGGGATTGAAGATTGGAGGCCGGAAAGAAGTGCGCGTCGAAGACTTGGTCGAAGAGACATTCGATGTCGTAGGGGTAGAGTGAGTGGCCGAGTGAGAGAGAATATTCCAAACCTCTTTCATTGCAAGAAGTGAAGGTGGTGTTTGCGGTCGAAGCCAGTCAAGTCTGAAGATCTGAAGGACGAGTGAAGCCGAGCTCGAGCCGCTTGTTCTTGTCCGAGTGGTCGGGCCGTCCCTCAACTGAGTCGGAAATTGCTTCCGGTGCGTCACATATCACGTGGCCACGCGTCTTGTGACATGTGACGGCTCCTGGTTTCTCTTCTTGGGTCAGGCAAGAGTGTATGATTGAGGCAGACTATGGTGCGTTGCTTCGCCTTTTTTGTGGATAAAAATGAATTACTCAATTCTTATCCAGGGGAAGGCAAAGAAGACTAGAAAGTTTGCTGCGGTAAAGCGAATGCTGAACCCGAACGACATCCGACTGTATGCCCCGAAGATCATACACTCTTCTTGATGCATACTTAACCCCAGGTTCTATCTGTAGAAAGGAGAACCAGCTGAAGCAGAAAAAGAAAGAAGAAAAGGAAAAGGAGAGGGCCGTCCGTCGAGTGTGCGTCTAATTGTTGACATCGCCTCGATTAGCTTCATCATTCCCGCTTGCACAGAGCTCCAGTTGCTTCGTCACTATTCCTTGCCCACAACACCGCCCTTGTTCCCCCATACCGGGTTCTCATCGACACCAATTTCATCAACTTCTCCCTTCAGAATAAGCTCGAACTTGTCAGCGGTATGATGGACTGCTTGTATGCTAAGTGTGGGTATTTAAGGTGCCCCTTTCCCCTTATGTTCTGAACACTCCCTTCTCGCAGGTATTCCGTGTGTGACGGATTGTGTGATAGCCGAACTTGAAAAGCTCGGACAGCGTTACCGCTTAGCTCTGCGGTGCGTGGGCGTATGCACACCCTTTCTCCCGACCGTGCTCATGCTTCTTTCAGTGTGGCCCGGGACCCCCGCTTCGAGCGCCTTCCTTGTTCGCACACTGGTACCTATGCTGATGATTGTCTTGTACAACGAGTAACTGCCAACCGTTGCTTTATTGTCGCCACCTGCGACCGCGAGCTCCGGCGCAGGATACGCAAGATCCCGGGGGTTCCATTGATGTACATTGTACGAAGGCGTTACGCCATCGAGCGACTGCCAGACCAAGGCGCCCCAGCATGAGGCCATCCTAACTTGGGCTACGTACGTCGCGATGACATGGCGCTCGCCCCAAAATTCAAACGACAGTTGCCCCTTATATCGCTATGTACCGGATGTATTGCACGTCACTTCGCTCGATGCCGTTCAATCCCCACAGGACTGTCTTTCGCTTTCAGGGCCGGGTCTTGCCGCTTGCAAGAGCCCTTGATGCTATGCGTTGCAACGACATGTGGAAGGGATGTATCCCTGCTCACTCTTCCTCACCAAAAAAAAAAATTCGTTACAGAGCTTTGTGTTTGTCTCCGTCTTCCAACTCACTGTCTAGGCTGCGAGAACCACACCACCCGTTATCTGCGGGTCCCCGGCCTGCCGCTACCCGCCTGAGTTGATTCGCTACTAGCTATTGCCATTGCGCCGAATAATCTGTAACATTTTCACGATACCTGTCAGCAACTCTCTGCAGATGCGAGCCCATTGTTGTCATGTGAGACATGGAGTATCCGCGGCATGTAATCGAGAGTAGTATCCCCTTCATTCCTTGGACTTGACGTCGTAGGGCGCATTAGATGCCCACGTGATTACCTCGAGCATCCTGGTCTTAGTGGCTTTCAAATGATGGATCGTCTATGACAGTCATGATTGTACTCATATTTCCGGAGAGTTGACCAAGGGGGCGTTTGGATGTGCTGCCAGATAAATCGATTTTCTCCCTGTTGAGGCGTATTTTTTGTTCCGCGATCCGACGAAGGCACTTGTCATTCTAGTTACCATGCATCATGGCGCAAGATCTCTGCTGTGCGCACTCCACACGCCCATGCCCACTTCGGAACACAGGGTGGCACCCTTAGAGCCTTCCAGTCGAATCGTGCCTCCGAAGGTTTAAGTCAGCAGATTAAATTGGCATGCCGACGACCCAAGCGATGAGAGCAGGGAGGGCTATGACATCATTTGAGGTTCAAACGAGTCTAGGCACGTTTGTGTCTACTCTTCGAAATGCAAGATCCGTCCGAACAGCTTGCGGACAACCAGCAATGCGGTCGCGTTGACGTCTCATCTCCCAAATCTTTGTCAGCCGTAGTACCCCTTGATCATAGATATTTGCGTCTATCATAGACCCCGCAACGGGATGGGAGCCATACCTAGTCATACAGGATTTGGATTTGGGGCGTTTCCTCACAACTTTAGAACGAAGTTCGCGGATATTACGGGTGAGAGTTCCCACAGGGTGAAGAAGCGTCGCTGTGCTGCGAACTCGGTACCTTCTTCGAGTTCCGGTGGGGCGTAAGGAATCGTCCGAGCTCTTTGCAGCCGTACTCGAAAAGGTTTTCACAGCGATCATCGATCATCTATCATGTGCGGCCTTGAAACACACGTACAGTACCTGTAATCTTTCGTTCAGATGGAAGGTGTTGCCATAAGCAGTTGGTCTAGTCTGCGAGTTTCTCTGGAAACATGAACCAGACCCTTGGCATCCGAAAGATACGGGTAAAACTTTGGGAGCGCCTTTGACTGTTGGGCGCCGAGCGGGGAGCGGAAGCTGTCACAACGACCAATCATTGACCCCGTTGAATAGGATCAGCAGTCGTCTCTGCTGCAGTAGCCAGGTTTGCTGACTAAAGCTGTGTTATTCGACGTGACGGTAAAGGATGGCGCGGGAATACAGATCGTCCCGTGCATGTGTCATACATGCGGCGGCTATGTCAACCCGCAGACGGGGAACATTCCATTCTCTAGTCTGCTCTCACCCGCGGCCGTGGCATATGGTCGCGTAGTAGACTTGCGGGTCGCAGTGCCTGAAGAAGCGAGAAAGAAGGCCAGGCTGGCCCAGAGGAACGCACATGCCATTTTTGTTGGAATGGTCAGCGGGCACCAATCCTATGTAAAGTAAGAGGAACCACTCGTGAATCGCCATAAGACGGGAGATTGGTGAGGGAAGTCGGAAGGAAAGACGATTCGATTCATGGGATGCTGCCAAAGGGAGTTAGGAGACGAGATTCCATTCTGAAGCCTGAAGGTACTTCCTGTCCCAGTTGTAGTCCTCCGAGTAGGGTTGGGTTTTTCCCCGGTTCTATCTGCTTTTGGCCTCTAGGACTTAACCTATGAGTTATAGATAGGTGATCAGCTTTACTGTATGAGGCGGGGATAAGAAACAGGTGACTGGCCGAAGCCCGGTTTCCACAAATAGCCCCTTAGAGGACCAGCCTGAGCATTTTCGGCACAACACAAAAATGAGTTAATCATGCATACATAGTAGTCATGTACATACATGGTGTATGTTGCGCGCAAGGTTGCAATTTCCGTTGCAATTAATATCATACAGGTACCCAGCAAAACTTATAGGGGAGGTTTCATTAATTCGTTGCCGAGGCACAGCGCCGGAATGAATCACCAAGCTATCCACCGAAAGATTGAGCGTGAAACCGAAAAAAAGGCGGTGTTCGTGGCAATGATAAGGCGATCAATACGAAGAGTCGGACCTGTTTTACGTTGTATTGCGAGAAGAGCGGGTGGGAGCATATGGAGGGAATGTTGAATGTGTTGTTGTTTGATGGGGGTCAATGCTAGGTTGCTAAACTCGGCCGGATCTTTGGGATTACCGGACGGATCTCATCTTGAGATGTTCACCATGTTAAGCGCCGCGTGGCGCGGCGGTAAACTACTCTGACCCGCTTGACAAGCGAGTCGTTCCAAATACCTGGCTAACACTGACCACGCTATATAACTGCTCATGAATTCACTATCTTTGCTCCCATTCCTCGCCTCTATCCCACTCTACATTTCCTCACAATGACTATTCTTTCAACAGAGCCTCGCGTGAACGGTTTCCTCAGGATCTCTGATACTGTAGTCCATCCCACTTCTGTCAAAAGCCCAACCTCGTACACCAATGGCTCCTCTATCCCTGCGACGGCCGTACCGCGACCCGGTCCCACAAACTTACTTCCCAAATTCATCGAGCAATTCTATGAACTTGAGTCTTACAGGTACGATGACTTGTTCCTCCTGTGATGTGCCACGCCTCATTGTCACGACCTTGTTCAGGAATGGCAAAGCCGTCATCGTCGATGGCCATAGTCTTTCTGTGCCTGCGCTCATTGCCACTGCCAGACACAATGCACAAGTCTTTTTGAACGGTTCTACCGAAATTAGGGCCCGTATTCAAACATCTCGTGATGTCATCGTGGGCAAAGTCGAAACCTCAAAAAGCGTCTACGGCGTCAGCACCGGCTTTGGTGGCAGCGGTAAGCCGGATTACGTTACCCCTTCTTCCGGTTTCTGACTCATGTCCCTGTCCTTTGCAGCGGATACTCGCACGCCCAACACCCTGGCCCTGGGAAGCGCGTTGTTGCAACACCAGCATGCTGGTGTCCTCCCTTCGTCCACAAATGTACTTCCCGCCCTCCCCCTTCTGGATCCCATGGCGTCTACCAGTATGCCGGAATCTTGGGTCCGCGGCGCAATACTCGTTCGCATCAATTCCTTGATTAGGGGCCACTCCGGCGTTCGATGGGAACTTATAGAAAAAATGGTTGCTCTCCTTCGTGCCAATATTACCCCCATGGTGCCTCTCCGTGGCAGCATTTCCGCTTCAGGAGGTACCCAGATTTGGTTTCTGTCAAGATCGCTGACAGTTGAAACCATGCCCAGATTTGTCGCCCCTGTCTTATGTCGCGGGCACTCTTATTGGGAATCCCTCGATCAGGGTCTTTGATGGGCCTGCTGCATTTGGCGCTCGCAACATCGTTTCGTCCCGAGAGGCACTGGTTAAGCACGAGATTGAACCCATCGTCCTTGGTGCCAAGGAGCATCTGGGTATCCTTAATGGCACAGCGTTCTCAGCATCTGTTGCTGCTCTGGCACTCAACGAAGCCGTTCATCTCGCCTTGTTGGCCCAAATCTGCACTGCAATGGGCACAGAGGCTTTACTTGGCGTTCGTGGGAATTACGCTCCTTTCATCCATGAAGTTGCCCGTCCCCACCCAGGACAGGTACGTTTCTTAGCCCATCTGTCACAACGTCCTTCATTCATGGGCGTCATTGGTAGATTGAAGCTGCTCGTACCATTTGGGACTTACTCCAAGACAGCAAGTTCGCAGTCAGCGATGAGAAGGAAGTGACAATAGACCAGGACGATGGCGAACTTCGCCAAGATCGCTATCCTCTTCGGACTGCGCCTCAATTCATCGGACCTCAAATCGAAGACATCCTTGCCTCTTTGAACACGATAACCATTGAGTGCAACTCCAGTGCGTTTAACCTTTACAGGTATACTTCGTTACCCGCTGACGGGCTTCTTTTGTACCTGGTTAGCAACCGACAACCCCCTTGTGGATGCGGAAACCAATGAGGTCCATCACGGGGGCAATTTCCAAGCTATGGCTGTTACCAATGCAATGGAGAAGACGCGTCTCGCCCTGCATCATATTGGCAAATTGCTGTTTGCACAGTCAGCTGAACTGGTTAACCCCACCATGAACCGTGGCCTGCCGCCATCGCTCGCGGCGAGTGACCCGTCTCTGAACTATCATGGCAAAGGCATCGATATTGCCGTTGCGGCATATGTTGGCGAGTTAGGTTACCTTGCTAGCCCCGTATCCACACACATTCAGTCTGCGGAGATGCATAACCAAGCAGTCAAGTGAGTGTCTGAATTTATTTTAGTGACCGTCTTCTCATGTGTCGAATCAAGCTCGCTCGCCCTTATTTCTGCTCGCGCTACCATCAATGCGCTCGAAGTACTTTCTATGCTGACTTCGAGCTACCTCTACTTGCTGTGCCAAGCATTCGATATCCGCGCCCTACAAGCAGATTTCAACCGCGAGTTGATCTCCATCGTTGAAGAGGAATTATCGGTGCACTTTGGCAGGAGTTTGCCCAGGCACGAATCGCCAACTGTCTTCCGTGACATACTCAAAAGTATGTATCGGACACTGGACTCTACCACGACCATGGATGCCGCACCACGCATGATGAAGGTGGCGGGTGCATCAGTATCCGTCCTTGTAGACTTTTTCACCACCGGCCCCTCTGGTGACGCTTCTGCCCTATCCGCGATCCCCGCTTTCCGTGCTTCGGTGGCGTCACGTGCGACATCTCTCCTTGTGACACTCCGAAAGGAGTATCTATCAGGTGCCCGTGGACAAGCACCAGCGAGCAACTATTTGAACAAGACACGGCCTATCTATGAGTTCGTTCGCAAGACCCTTGGTATCCGTATGCACGGTTCCGAGAACGAGAGCGTGTTCTCCAGTGGGCTTGGTGTCGAGGATGTCACTATTGGGCAGAATGTATCACTAATCCACGAGGTAAGTTTCACGGACGTTGAAACTTTGAATGAAGGTTTATGGTTCTCATTTTGACAGGCAATTCGCGACGGTAAAATGCAGGCCATCGTCGCAGGTCTCTTCGCATAATTTCAATCATCTTCGTTCTTCGCCGCATTTCGCAGCGCGCTCCACGTTCGCATCATTTTTCTCACTTCGGATCATTCCTCATTCGTGCTAGATTACGCCTTGTCACCCCTACCAGTAATATTTGTTATGTTGTATGTTGCAGTTTTGATTATAGAGTTTACAATCGTCACGAGCTACTGCAGTGAGCTGTCAGCCCGCGGCTACGCGTACGGTAAAGCAAGGTGTCCTAAAAATGGTTCCAAAAAAAAAAGCAAGGTGTCCTGCATTGATCAGCCCGGACAGTCTCGTTATGAGACTTATGGGGTGTAATAATATATCGCGTGATGACTCGGACCCATGACAGCGATGATGAACTTTCGATCCGACGACCGTCGTTCCTTCTCGATACCGTGACAGAGATGATGTCCATAATAATCTGATACCCTTCCGGAGCCTTCCCCAATTATTCCACAGATGGTGCAATACCCCTGCCGAAAAAAGAATGAAACAGGCTCTTTCGCGATTCATATGGAACGTTGCTGGGAAAGTTTGTTTGCCGACTGAAGCACGGGCCGATATGTAGGCATACCCCTAAAATTAGTTTCCATAATATAAACGGATTTACAGGTAATCCAAAAAGGAATGTAACCTAATTCTTAACCCAACTTCCTGCTACCACTACCAACCATTGCTGCCAAGGGCGGTGATGGGTTCTCGCTGAATGGGGCTCGTTGTTTGTTCCTTTTGACACATACGTGTCAGATCTCAGTTGTTGCCTATGAATATAACATAACGACCAAAAGATCGTCCTTCATTTGGAGTGGGCTGGAGGAGCTGATCGTGGATTCCAATCGTGTATTACACTATCCCCGGCCGGATCTCTCTGGTTTACGGAAGGAGCCTATCCGACCCACTCCCGTCTAAGGAATCATGTGTTGCGCCTGCGAGTGGGTTGCCGCGACATAAAACCATAGGACGGACGAAGTCTACAGAGCATCAATTGAACATACCAATTGTTCGCGTTTCAGCATATTCTGTTGTTCTCTCTCGAAAAATGACTATTCTCGCATCTGAGCGATCTGACCCGCTGCCTGCTTCTAGCGACCGCCAAACAAACTCCGAATCGACGAACCTCCTCTCGTGGTTCATCAAGCAACACCAAGAATTACGCAGCCACAAGTACGTGTCTTGCGCATCCAGTGTGGTGCTCACTCACAAGGGAACGTTCGTGGTTCGTGTTGACGCCTTTCGTCTTTCGTTCACAGGAACGGGAGGCCCGTGGTCCTGGACGGTCAGTCGCTGACCGTAGCGGGCGTTGTCGCAGTCGCCCGCTATGGGGCTTCCGTTGCGCTGAATGAGGCGCCGGAGATTCGGGAGCGCATGGCCAAGTCGCACAGCGTGCTCGTCGACAAGGTACAGACAAACAAAAGCGTGTATGGTGTGAGCACGGGACTAGGCGGAAGTGGTGCGCGTTCACAATCCGTACCCTTCTGCGGGTCCCGTTGCCCCCACGTCTAATTATAACTTTGTCTTGTTATCACGTCTCTATTATTCTATCTGCGGAACACTATGCTTGTCGCACTCTCCGACGCACACGGAATCACAGCGGACACGCGGACTAACAATACCATCGGCCTCGGACTCGCCCTCTTGCAGCACCACCACACTGGCGTGCTGCCGTCGGAAGCGTCCCGCCGGGGCCCCCTCCCCGCACTGCCGTTATCTGACCCGCTTGCTGCAACCAGCATGCCCGAGGCGTGGGTGCGCGGTGCGATCATCGTGCGGATCAACTCGCTGATCCGCGGACACTCGGCCGTGCGCTGGGAGCTTCTCGAGCAAATGATCGCGCTGCTACGTGAAAACATCACGCCCTGCGTCCCGCTGCGCGGGAGCATCTCCGCATCTGGCGGTATGTCCCCATTCTGATCTTTCTTTGTGGCGTTCTGATCCTGCCTTCCATGACTCTTTCTTCCTGTTCGCTCCTGATCTGCGCCCAAGATCTCACCCCGTTGGCGTATATCGCTGGGACCGTCTCCGGAGTCCGCAACATCAGAGTGTTCGATGGCCCGCGTGTCGCTGGCACACGCGAGATCGTGTCTTGCAAGAAGGCGCTTGAGAGGCACCACATAGAGCCGCTGCCGCTGCAGGAGAAGGAAAGCCTAGGTATCATGAACGGGACAGCCTTCTCGGCGTCCGTAGCGTCGCTTGCACTTCACGATGCCGTTCACCTCGCGCTGCTCGCCCAGATGTGCACGGCCATGGCAACAGAGGCGCTGCTCGGCGTTCGTGCGAATTACGACCCTTTCATTCACGAGGTCGCGCGCCCTCACCCGGGACAGGTGCGTCTGCAGAACCCTGGAGCACACGTGCCGGTGTGAATGGACGGACGTCGTTTAGGTTGAGGCTGCGCGGACCATATGGGACCTCTTGAAGGGGAGTAAGCTGGCGTCTGGTCACGAGAAGGACGTGACGATTGAGGAGGATCAAGGAGAGCTTCGGCAAGACCGGTATACACTACGCACGGCACCCCAGTTCCTTGGTCCTCAAATCGAGGATATCATCTCGGCGCTCAACTCCGTCACTATTGAGTGTAACTCCAGTGCGTTACGTTTTGCTCTTCCAGTTCCCAGACATTGAATGCTGTGTAGCAACGGATAACCCGCTCTTCAACGGCGAGACGGGTGAGGTACATCACGGGGGCAACTTCCAAGCAATGGCTGTGACGAATGCGATGGAAAAGACGCGGCTCGCATTGCACCACATTGGAAAGCTCCTGTTTGCACAGGCTACCGAGCTACTGAACCCAGTCATGAATCGGGGACTGCCACCATCGCTTGCAGCAAGTGATCCGTCACTAGATTTTCATGGCAAGGGACTAGATATCGCACTCGCCGCGTACACAAGCGAATTGGGCTTCCTGGCGAACCCAGTTTCGACTCACATTCAGTCTGCGGAGATGCACAACCAAGCGGTCAAGTAAGTGGTCGATCAATATGGTGACTGCTATCATTTAGACGTTGTGCTCCAGCTCATTGGCGCTCATATCCGCGCGTGCCACGATCACCGCTCTGGAGGTGCTATCTATGTCGATGGCGACGTACCTTTACCTACTCTGCCAAGGTGGGTTTCGTGAACACTCTCAATACATCTGACTGAGGGAATGCTCGCAGCGCTCGACATTCGTGTGATGCAAGCCGAATTCAAGAAAGAGCTCCACGAGATTGTGCACGAAGAGTTTGTGGTCAACTTTGGCCCCCATGTCCCACCTTCGGAAGTACAGCCATTGTTCAAACAAGTTTACAATGCGATGCTGGCGACATTGGACGCGACAACCACAATGGACGCAGAAGAGCGCATGGCTAAGGTGGCATCGTCGGCCGATAGCATACTTGTGAAGCATTTCACACGACCCCAAAACCGCGGTGTCGTCGCGCTATCCGGACTGTCGAATTTCAGCGACGGCGTTGCTAAACGTGCAACGACCTCACTCATGAATCTGCGAGAGGCGTATCTGGGTGGTTCTCGTGGACCTGCGCCAGCGAGCAAATACTTGACAAAGACGCGGCCCATTTACGAGTTTGTGCGGAAAAATCTGGGTATCGGTATGCATGGCCTGCAAAACCATGAATCCTTCCCCAACGGGCTAGATCTTGAAGAGGCCACAATCGGCGAGAATGTGTCTTTGATTTACGAGGTGAGAGAAACGTCTGTTGTGCACCGTATCGTAGAAGACTTATATCCGTAGGCCATTCGAGATGGGCAGTTGCAATGGATCGTTGCGGGGATGTTTAGTTGAGGAGTTAGTGTCATGTAATGTAAATTAGGGGGTAACGCAATTTGACATTGACGTAATTGGATAAAGGGCGCAGACATACGTTATAACTTTTTTTTAGCGTTCGTTTTTTTAGAGGCGAGTGTGTCGAGTCAAAGTCGAGCCAACACTTGTCTCCTCCCTACGATGGGGCTACTCAGTCCCATCCAATCTTTGGCGTTTCGTGTGGCAATAAACTCCCTCAAGAAACGCCCTGCGCGGCTATTTCACCTCTCCGCGACTTGTCGCTTCCCCGCTCCTACCACCGTTGCTCGTGCCATTGCTGCGCCCTCCGTTGGTGATTTTGTCCCGCAGGATGGAGAGCGCGTCCTCAACTCGCCATCAGAACTCGCCCGCCGTCTGTCCGCCAAGGTCCTTCCAAAACTTCCGCGTCCCGATGTTCGCAAGGTCGTCATGGTCGGCTCTGGCGGCCTCTCCATTGGCCAGGCCGGCGAGTTCGATTATTCTGGATCCCAGGCGATGAAGGCCCTGCGCGAAGAGGGCATCGATGCCGTCCTCATCAACCCCAACATTGCGACGTGGCAGACCAGTCATCAGTTGGCCTCTGAAGTCTATTTCCTCCCTATCTCCGTCGACTATGTTGCATACGTGCTCGAAAAGGAGCGTCCGGACGGCATCCTGCTTACGTTCGGTGGTCAGAGCGCACTTAACGTTGGTATTGAGCTCGATCGCATGGGCCTGCTGGACCGCCTTGGTGTCAAGGTCCTTGGAACCCCGATTCGCACCCTTGAAGTCTCCGAGGACAGAGATTTATTCGTCCAGGCTCTCAAAGGTAATCGCTCACTCCCTTCGTCCGTGGGTTCCGTACGCTAAATCCCCCCCTCTCAGAGATCGACATTCCGGTAGCGCAGTCGACGGCAGTGTCTTCGGTCAACGCGGCCCTCGCGGCGGCCGAACAAATTGGGTACCCGGTCATCATGCGTTCGGCCTTCACTCTTGGAGGACTCGGCTCTGGGTTTGCGAACAATCCTGACGAACTCCGTGATCTTGCCGCGCGGGGCCTTTCGCTCTCCCCACAGGTCCTCGTCGAGCGTAGCATGAAGGGCTGGAAGGAAGTCGAGTATGAAGTCGTCCGGGATGGTGCTGATGTCCGTCCATGGTCTTGTTTCATTTCCGTCCAGCGCTCATTAACGGGTCGTGTTCTTCCCTTGTCTAGAACACGATTATTTGCTGCAACATGGAGAACTTCGACCCGCTTGGCACGCATACGGGAGATTCGATCGTTGTCGCACCTTCCCAGACACTAACCGACGACGAGTATCATATGCTGCGGAGCGCTGCTCTCAAGGTATGATCGAAGGCAATGTCGAACCCGTCTCCCACGCTGATTGCTTGCAACAGGTCATTCGGCACCTCGGCGTTGTGGGCGAGTGTAATATCCAGTATGCCCTCAACCCTAATAAACGGGAATACTGCGTGATCGAAGTTAATGCCCGGTTGGTCTCTCATCTACCCTTAATCGGACGTCTTTTTATACATCTTTCGCAGATTGAGTCGCTCCAGTGCACTTGCGTCTAAAGCCACAGGTTACCCGCTCGCCTACACTGCCGCGAAACTTGCGCTTGGGTATACCCTTCCGGAACTTCCCAATGCAGTTACGAAGACCACGACTGCGTGCTTTGAGCCTTCTCTGGACTATATCGTGACCAAGATCCCGAAATGGGACCTAGCCAAGTTCTCGTCTCAAGTCAACCGTGAGGTCGGCTCGTCTATGAAGTCCGTTGGCGAAGTCATGGCTATTGGGCGCACATTTGAGGAGAGTCTCATGAAGGCCGTGCGCATGGTAGACCCGCGTTGGGTTGGGTTCGAAGTCTTCGGCAAACGAATGGATAGGGAAAAGCTCGACAGCGCGCTTCAGAAGCCTACCGACATGAGGCTATTTGCGATCGCACAGGCAATGTATCTCGAAGGCTACACTGTTGACCGCATTCATGACCTTACTAAGATTGACAAGGTGAGCGGTTTCCCATCGCCATCCCTGCACAGGTATCTTGAACAAAGTCATAGTGGTTTTTGTACAAGCTCGAGAACATTGTTGACACGCATCGCGCCCTGACTGCCGCTGGCAGTGTGCAGGCTATTGACGCACAACTAATGACACGTGCCAAGAGGATGGGATTCGCAGACACGCATATCGCTTCTATAGTCAACTCAAGTGAGGTGGCTGTCCGTGCGCATCGCAAATCGCATGGCGTCATTCCCTTCGTCAAGCGCATCGACACACTCGCCGCAGAGTTCCCCGCCTATACAAACTACCTATATACGACGTACAACGCCTCGGAACATGATGTCGAGTTTGACGAACACGGTACGATGGTACTTGGCAGCGGCGTCTACCGCATAGGCAGCAGTGTCGAGTTCGACTGGTGTGCAGTGACATGCGCGAGGAGCTTGCGTGACCAGGGCGTGCGCACTATCATGGTCAACTATAACCCTGAGACTGTTTCCACGGACTTCGATGAGGCCGATCGGCTTTACTTCGAAGAGCTCGGATGGGAACGGGTAATGGACATCTTTGAATTGGAGGGTGCACAGGGTGTTGTCGTCAGTGTTGGAGGTGCGCGCTTCATTCTTTGGCCAGGCGTGCAGGGGGACCGACAGTGGTTTAGGTCAATTGCCGCAGAATATCGCATTGCGCCTCAAAGAGAGTGGCGTCAAGGTGCTCGGAACTGACCCCGATAATATCGATATGGCGGAGGACCGCCACAAGTTCTCTTCGGTCCTTGACAAGATTGGCGTTGACCAGCCAGGATGGACCGAAGTGACGAGTGTTGAGGCTGCGAAGGCGTTTGCGAAACGTGTTGGGCACGTCATTTAAGCACTCATTTGACCAACTCAGCGCTGAAACTAGCACCACAGATATCCTGTTCTCATTCGCCCATCTTACGTTCTCTCCGGTGCCGCCATGAACGTTGTTTACGAAGAATCGGCCCTCGAATACAACCTCTCTGCTGCTGCTTCCGTCTCTCCTCTGCACCCTGTCGTTGTGACAAAGTTCATTGATGGCGCCCAGGAGATCGACGTCGACGCAGTTGCACATCAAGGTCGGCTTCTCGTGCACGCGGTATCAGAACACGTGGAAAACGCTGGTGTACACTCCGGTGATGCGACCCTCGTCCTTCCTCCTTTCTCCCTTCAAGAGTCCGACATGGCGCGTCTCAAGGAGATCGCGCAGAAGGTGGCAGTTGGCTTTGACATCTCCGGTCCGTTCAATATGCAGGTTATCCGCAAGGCTGGCGCCAAGGGCGAAGAAGCTGAGCTGAAGGTGATCGAGTGCAACTTGCGCGCGTCGCGCTCGTTCCCATTCGTTAGCAAAGTGCTGGGCCACAATTTCATCGAGACGGCCGCTGCTGCTATTACAGGCGTAAACGTTCCCGAGCCAATCGACCTTATGGCTCAGGTACGTGATTACACATCCGTCAAGGTGGCGCAGTTTTCGTGGACGCGCTTGGGCGGTGCGGATCCCTTCCTCGGCGTCGGTGTGTGCTACCACAACATTTATATTTTCGTATGTTCAATAACGTTCCAGAGATGGCGAGCACCGGAGAAGTAGCCTCGTTTGGCGCTGATGTCCACGAGGCTTATTGGGCGTCCCTGCTCAGCACAACTGGCTTCAAGATTCCCAACGAAAAGTCAGGTGTCCTATTAGGCGGCGATATTAGGACGCCAGAACTGCGCACGATCGCGATGACACTCCACAATCTGGGCTTCCGGTTGTACTGCTCTTCGTTGGCAGTGGAAGAGTTTCTCAATGACTTGCCGTATGTCTCGGCGAAGCGTATCTTTTTCCCGACGAAGGATAAGCGCAAGCTCCGTGAGGTGTTTGACGAGTTCGATATCCAGTGCGTCATTAACCTCTCGCGCAACCGTGGGACATCTGTGACGGATGAGGACTACGTCGCCCGACGGTGCGTACACAGCTCTGCTGGTTTCTTGTGTTTTTGGCGCTGATAGTGGTGAATCCTACGCGCTTAGGAATGCCGTCGACTTTGGGCTGCCGTTGCTGAACAACCCGCGAACGGCCCAGCTCTTCGTCGACAGCCTCGCCAAAAAAATACCCCAAGGCGGCCTGCGGAAGTACAGCGAAGGCCAGATTCCCTCTGAGGTCAAGTCCTGGCGCGAGTTTATTGGCGTCCGCGGCTGAGGGCTTTTGGTTATACCCTCTGGTCCTGCAAACGTTGCTTCAGGCCAATAAAAAAAAGAGAGCACTACTGCTTCGTCTACCTACAAAATTTATCCGTATGGTACCCTTATCATCCGTTGCTGTCACAAGTCTGTACGAATACATACATACACATGCACATGTAGATCCCAATCCAAACTTCGTTATCATCATCTTCAGGGAAGGAGGTCTTCTGGTGTGCAGAGTTGCACAGTGGCGATGTCCACCGGTTTCAAAGTCCCACGCGACAGATCCAAAGTCGTATGCTCGCGATCGACAGCAAACTTTCGAGCTATCGCAGGATCTAGCGTCCTTTCGATAGCGTCCGCAACGATACGCCCAACCACGGGAATGAACTACAGTGCGACATCTCAAGGGTAAGCCGGAAGAACGCAAATGTGACACCTAATATCTTGCCTTGTAGGCATGGCCACTTCCCGAGGTCGCTAAGACTAGACCAGAGTCCGATGGATAATATCCTATCATCCAGTCACCATCAGGGGAGTCCGTGTACCTGCAAATAATCACCGCCCTTAGCCCGACAAAATATCGCTTTGAGTCCCAATAGAAGATGATATTCACCAACAGAGCCGGGTGGCGGAAAAGGGCTTCTCAGCGAGCTCGGGGTAGACGTCGCGAAGTGAGCTGCGCAGACGTCTTACGGCCGACTGTGGTACCCGAAGCCCGTCGTCACCGTGAGAGGAGATCGTGCGGGGCGTCGATACTGGCTGCTTGTCGGTGTCCTCGGGAGCGTGGTACACCACCCCGGAATCATGTGATCCAAGCTTGACGACGTTCTCGTCGTTGGGCTACGCCGCGTAAATGAGAATTCAGCAGTTGGCGGGCAGGCGGGCAGGGTAGGGCATACTGGAAAACTATAGAAGTTGGCGTGGAAATCCAACACGACGGGGACGTCCCTGTACCGGGCCGCCTCGTCTGGTGTAAGCTGGATGGTCGCGAGGGTCTGGCTTGGCGCAAACGGGTGAGCCACGTCCGCGCACGCAACGTTCGAATCGGGGGGGGGGGGGGGGGGCCTTGTTCTCACCCAGTCGAGAGGCACTTCTCGCGAAGGTCCAGCTCGCGGAACGTGGACGCGGTCCACGATCCACACGCGAGCACCACCAAGCGCGCGCTCATGGACGACCCGTCCGCAAGCCGCACGCCGCATGTCGTCCCTCCGTCCTCGCCGCGCACGAGCCCTGTCACGGCCCGCCCGCCCACCACCTTGCCCCCCAGTGCAACCACGCGCGCAGTCAGCTTCTCGACGCCGCGCGCGGCGAGCGCCCAGCCCGAGTCTAGGTTCATGTACCCGGGGGCACGGTCAAACGCGCCGCCGGTCTTCACGTCGGGCGGGAAGGCGGCGGCGCGCACGGCGTCGCCGGAGCTGAACTTGGTGGTGCGCACTCCGGTGGCAACGTCGTTGGCATATGCCTTGGACGCGTAGAGCTGCTCCGGGTCGTCGGCTGCGCCGAGGACGAGCACGCCGCATCTGACCGGTCAGGGAGAAGAGAGTCAACAATCAGGGCACTGGCAAAGTCTCCCCCGCCCTGGAGGGAGGAGGAGGAGGATAATGACGACCGGTCGTATTACTCTCTGTAGCAATCGCCCCACTCGTCGGACTTCTTCCATTCTTGGATAGCGTCACGAGCGAGCCGCGTGTAAAATATGTCGGAGTACGACGTGCGTACGACTGTTGTAGGGAGCTTTTGGTCAGATGGGGGAGAGGAAGGTCTTTTCGCTTTTCGCTCACCCTTGTTGATATCAGTACTCGCCGCATCGGGGGCCGGTAACTTCTCCGATCGGTCGAGGACGGTGACGTCCGTGTAACCTCTCTGAAGGAGGTGATACGCCGTAGAAATGCCAAAGCAGCCAGCACCAACGATGATAACACCCCCAGAGTGTTTAGAGACCATGATTCCGAGACCTGAGTCGCAGATGCTCCTCCTGAGAATCCAGATTGCTGATAACGGGGCCTGAACGGGGCTACCGTACGCCCGACCTATGGTGGCTCTAACTGAGTTGTGTCACGTGCCGTCGGGGGTAAGGCAAGACGCGGCCACACACGCGTCCTTACTTCACACACAAATCCCTCCGCGACGATGTCCTCTACCGCCGCTGTGACGTCCAAGTCGGAAGACCCCACCAAGTCCACGGAGACCTCGAAAGAGGAGGAGCGCGTCCCCCATCTCGGCGTGCTGGAGGAAGACGACGAGTTTGAAGAGTTTGCCGTCCAGGGTGAGTGATTTGCCTACTGGTCGAACGAATGGCCCTTGGCTGAGCCGCCTTTCGGAGCACAGATTGGGACGACTCTCAAACCGATCTGGCGCATCTTGGAGGCGTTGCTCCTGGAGCGGCCAAGTCGGAAGGAGATAAGCTTTGGGAGGACAATTGGGACGATGATGACATCGAGGAGGCCTTTAGCGTGCAGTTGAGGTAAACGTGGCCCCCAATTGATCACCTTTTCCTCCTGTGCTAACTATGTCCTTATAGAAATGAACTCCAAAAAACAGGGAAAGAGGCGGTGCCAATGCAGCATTGAAAGTTTACCCTTTGTACCAGAATAAATCACCCGCCTCTTTATTCCTTATGACACTCGCCCTTGACGTTGAGACAAGGCCATGAGGTGTCACTGCAGGTCCTATGTGGAAATAGCGCGCGAGTGTGCTCTCGTCAATAAGAGTAAGTACAACAAGTATATTGTAGCGGCCGCTGCGCAAACAACCACTATATTACTGCTCGGCTCCAAGAAAAACGTTACCGTCATTCGTCCCATCATAAGTAAACTTCGTTAGATTTCCCACCTAGGCGACGGCAACAGTCTCCTTAGTGTCGACATCCTTTTCGTGGATCGACTCCTGTGACCAATCGTCACCCTCCTCCACGAAGCCCATCCTCGAGGTGTCGTAACCATGCGATTCGAGATACTCGCGGAACTTTGTGTCCTCTTCCCCCAAGCAGTCGCTCGAAATAGGGCGAATGAAGAAGAGAGTGATCAACGCGCTAAGGATCGCAAGGCCGCTACCAACCCAGAACGGCCCGGTGTTGCCACGGTCAGATTTTGCGCCCCCAAAGTCTGTGGATGGTAAGAACGACAATCCTCAGCAAGGAAGAGGCCGTCACACACCATCAATGATCGCAGGGAAGGCTGCACGCAGACCCGATTTGTCAGCACGGAAGAGCAAACCAGAAGGTGCACCATGACATGACTTACCCCAAGTGCCCGCGAACGCGCCGACCTTGCCAATTGCAGCAGCGACACCATAAAACTGGCCACGCACAGCGGTAGGTCCAGACTTGGCGGCAAGGAGACCAAGGCAGTTGCCGGGGCCAAGTTCACCAAAGCTCAAAAAGATACCGTAGATCACAGCGAACGCGCCGATGTGCTCCTTTAGATGGGCGTAGAGGGCGCTCATGATGAAGCCAACGATCGCCTGCAGGAGCAGCCCAGTGATCTTACATAAAGCACGTCACATCATACGTCGGGGCTCAACAGCAGAAGGGAGGCGCACCATGGTGTACTTTGGGCCAAGGTAATCGACCACGAACGCTCCGCCAATGGTTCCAGGCATGTAGAATAAACTGTAGAGATCACAATGACCAAAGGCACGAAATAGTTTTTCTTGGCTTACTTGATGACGGTCGCCCAACCGAAAACAACGCTCAGTGAGGTGTCGCCGCCAGTAATGCTGTGGAACAATTAGATCGGGTGCACTGTCCAGGGATACCGATACATACGTATCTACGACCGTCGACGAATAAATACCGAACTGAGTAAATGAAGTTAGTGGACATTAGCATGAATGATCCTGTCAAAAATCTCACAGGATACCTGGAAGTTGCCAAATTAGTTCGTCTGTCTCCTGCTGATGAGATAACGAATGCACATACGTAATGAAGTCGTAGATGAACCAAGTCAGTGAAATTGCAGTAAGACTGACCCAGTAACGCTTAATCACAAGCCAATACGGAATGCGCGTGTCACGCATCGAATTTTTTCTGTAGTGTGTTGGGTTCTGCATATTCAACCGCCAAATGAGGACGGCTAGAGCAGGAACGACCCCCAGCCCAAGAGACAGGCGCCAGACGGCGCGCAAGTGATTCTCCCCAAATCTGTGGGAATGAAAACGGATATGAGCTGAGAGGTTTCCCGAGTTGGAGCGGTGAGGTAAGCACTTACATCCAAAACAGAACCAGCGGCACGAACGAGGAGATAACGAAACCAAAGTCAATCATGGTGTCTGAGAAAATCACGTAAGTACTGGGAGGCGGCAACGCCGGAGAAGTTGCTCCGCACTTGTAGCCAGGGCAAACCATCGGTGCTGCGCGTTCTTAGCGATCCCCTCCTCCTCTGACTGTTCTGAGGCAGCAACGGAACCGCAAGGGTACTCTGCACCAACGCCGATACCGAGTAGGAAACTACCGCCCCAGAGTCGGATCAGCCGTGAGGAGAGTGATACAGACATTAGACTCACCGACAGGCGCAAAGCATGGCAAGCATACCACTGGCACTATGGTGAGCGCCACTCGACGCAGCCGAGAGCCCAGAAAACAGAGCAACAATTCCAGTAGCAGCCATCTGACAGGAGATGAGCTCGCCGTATGCACCGGCAGCGTCTCGGGGATAGAGCGCACCATCCCAAACTTGCGGCCGATCTTGTCAGAGATCCAACCAAAGACAAGCATGCCAACGATAGTGCCCGCAAAGGCTACGCTAGTTAGCGTCTTGCTGTAGTTATTGCGCTTCACGGCATCAGGATATAAAATTTTCAGGACTTGAATGGTCAATACGACAATCCTTGGCGATAAAGCCTGCCGAATAGAAGCTCACTGGTATTGACTTCACAACGAAGTTAGTCAGGTTTCAGGTTAGCGATAAAAGCTACGTACCATTCCCAATTACGCCGTTAGCATAACCGTCAGAGAAGAGGGCAGTGCCCGCACTACAGACACAGAGATGTCAACGAGATATTTCGCGGCAAGTCATAATGGTACATACGCAAAGACCATAGAGACCTTAGAGAATGCAACCATGTTTGAGTAAGTGGTCCGGTCAGTGGAGCGACCTGAACGGCTCAAGATTGGGTAAGAGGCGCAGAGAAGCGACGGTTCGATACGTCGCAAGAATCGTCAGCCTTTATCGGTTTGTACCCAGGTACCACCACCCCGCGTGAAACAAGCTCACGCGGGGGAATCATCAGTGATGTTCTTCGAATGCACTCTAAGATGCTATATTTAGTACCGGGGATACAAAGCTCCAGTAAGCGCATGCGTCGGTCCTTGGCATTCCATTGGTCGTTCGCATTCCGTTATCGGCAACACGTGCGCTCCAACTCCTCGATCATCTTATGAACAGATGTGGAGACCTGGTGAGCAGCGCGGAATGCCTCGCTTGGTAGCCGGGTCTTGTACTTAGACCAATGACGTTTGACTGGACGCAACAGTTCTGACATGCAGGGTTGCCTCGTGCTGGCTTTGGGGACAGAGCAGTGTTCATTTGGGTAATATGGAGTTGCGCCGTGTCGCACGCTATCGAGGCCGAAGAAACCGAAAACTTCGCACATGTGACCTGTTTTTGGCGCCCTGTTTCCGGTTAGGTTCCATGATGGTCTTCTTTTCAATGGAATGAACAAAGTTTTTTTTTCTTATAACGAGAAAGAAATTCTGCATTTGTATACCCGCAGCGTGTAGATGAGATGAAGACGCTGTAGCCATCAAAGGTGACTTTACCGTTTAACACATGACTGATGGCATCACATGACGTTGTTGTTCACACCAGCTAATATGTTTCTTTCCTGTCCAAGTGTTGACGCATAGTTCCACTGGCAGGCGGCGCGAGAAAACGACAAGTCAATTCTACTACTAGTACAGTAAATGGGGGAGACTACTTATCTCTATCTCCGTAAATACGACCGAATGCGTTGCGCTTGGTGTGCCCGTTAGAGCCAACTCGGAATTTTCGACCGTTGGAATTGTGGGCGGCGACAGTGTGACCGATAATACGAGCACACTCAAGAAATGCAATTGATTCAACGAATAATACAATTCAACATTCAACCCACAGACCCTAATAAGAGAAGCGAGTCACAGCGAACTGGCTGAGGCTCAGTAAGCCGATTATATAATCGGGTTGGCCTCAACCCACCGTCGTTTGGCTGTGGCACGGACTCAGCGCCTTCGTCGTTGACCTCCACCACCATGCCCTTTGGTCTTGCCATTAGCACCGAACGCGCAAAGATACTCGAGGTATTTGCATATTTTCGGAGTGCAACCAGAGCCGTACTTACTCATTTGTCCCTACAGAGCGCCATCCAAGATGAGCTGATTAAACGCGGCTACAGCGCCGAACCAGGTCTGTTCACTGTTACCCGTCAATCTTTAAAAAGCGTTGACCAGGGATTTCCAGACCCAGTAATGGCCGAATACATCACAATTATGATCATCAATAATAAGACCCGAGGCACGTTTCAATCCAGCTCATGCACGATTTATTTTTGACGAATTATCTTCAGACCAGATATCCTCTGAATTAGAAGACCGTGCGTTCTATATCTTCCCCCTGTTTGCTGCGCTTCACTCATTTTTTCTTTCTTTCTTAGTGATCGGATCTGTAGTAGGTACGCAGTGTGGCTCGTAGCTGTCGTCTTCTTCTTTCTCATGTAGTTTCCAGAGAGGGGCTTCATAGATTGGCTTTTCACAGAGGCTGCCAAAGGCGCGCCTGAGTCAGAGCTGGGATCCCAAACTCAGACGCAACCCACCGATTCTCAGCCATCGTTACCCGCTACCTCTTTGCGCCAAGTCCCTTCCGACGCCCGCCGGAACCCTCCCAGCGGTCCCAGAGGCAATGCGCCGCTTTACCAGCAAGCCATATCACAAGCTATTCCCAATCAATCGCCCACCGCTCAAAAACGAACGGCTTCTGCTCGTTCGCCTTCACCATCCGGACAGAGTCCCAACAAGAGTCGACGTACGGACCTACCATCTGGACCGCGCGCCATGCGCGGTGACGCAAGACAAAGTGGTCCCCCCGGCCCGCGCAGCCTCCTCGAGCGAGTTGGCCCACGCACCGCGGGTAGTGGGTTTCCTAGGGCGGACAATATGCAGAATAATATCCCTGGGCCGGCGGACATGGACATACAAACTGCTATAGCTGCGGGGTTTGTGCCGCCTGGCATGAACGGAATGGACATGAATGCCTTAGCCGCGGCACAGATGGGTCCGAACCCCCTTCTGCTACAGGAAATGATGATGAACCAGATGGCAATGATGGCTCAAATGGCTTCAAGTCTCGGTATGATGAATCCTGGCCAGTTTGGTGGGTTCCCCATGCAACCCGGCGCACAGGACGTGGCGATGTACGGTGGTCCTGGTGGTTACAATGGCCCACCCATAACAGGTGGGCCAAGTCGAGGTCGGGGCGGCGGGAGGGGTGGGTACAGCGGACGCGGTCGAGGTGGAGCTCCTTCTCATTTACCTGCCCCAGAATCTGCACCACAAGAGGAGCAACCCCCTCCTACTCCTCAGTTAATCGAGGCTCCTGCATCAAACCCCGCTCCAATAGTAGCTCCCACACCCACTCTACCCCAGCCCGCGCCGCCGAACTTTGCAGTTCCTGAGCGTCCTCAGTCACCCACCCTTTGCAAATTTTCTCTGAAGTGCACGAATCCACACTGTCGGTGGTCCCATCCCTCACCCGTTGCAACACCCGAGAGTGGTGTCGTACTTAGCAATGAGGCGTGTGAGCAAGGGAAGGGGTGCAAGGACAAAGACTGCATCAAAGGACACATTAGTCCTGCGGCTGTGAACTCTGTTTTTGGTATTTGCATGTTCTTCGGTTTCTGTCCGTCTGATTCTGATATGCTATCGTTTAGCTGAGCCTCAAACAACAACTCCGACAGCGGCCCCAGTATCGGCCCCTCCTTATAACAATATCTATTGCCGCTACGGTGCTGGCTGTACGCGCCGCGATTGCGCTTTCCAACATCCGGCATCCCGTGGTCAGCTTGGAAACACCCGGTCACAGGCTCAAGCGCCCCCTTGTCGATTCGGTGCAGGGTGCACTCGTGCAACGTGTCCGTTCCAGCATCCGGAAGGCCGCGTGCTCCCGTCGACTTTTCATCGCGGGCTCTCAACCACTACGCCAATAGTGAGCGTTGCTGCGCCACAGACGGGGTCAATAGGCGCACCGAGCCCCCACAAGACGGTCGTTTTTAACAAACCCGCTCCGAGCAAAACTCTGAGTGCGAAGGCGCAAGAAATTGAAGACGAAAAGAACCGTACAATCCAGGCTGTTAAAGAAGCAGAGGAGGCAGCTGCCAAAAAAGCCGGCTCTAAGCGCACGCCCATCGCCGCATAGCCTTTTCCCCGAAGCTATTTGCTTACCCATTGACACTGTCAGAATATGGTGGCCATTGCTTATGTTACTGATTCGTGCATGCACGTAGCCCTGTATACGTATTATCTCTCTCCTCGCATCCTTGCGCACTCGTTACCCACGAGCTAGTGTTGCTAAATTTACGCATACGCACGGTACTGCTATTTACTACAATGGGGCGACTTGGGGGACCAACCTCGTAATAGATGTTTGTTCTGACTGCGACCCACTTTGGGTGCAGACATCCGCTCGCTCACTGCATATCTTTGGTGATTCTGAGTCACGAAGTTTCTGGAATCCTCCGCTGAATTCGAGAAGCGCTCAACCATACCGTGTGGTATGATGGGCCTTAAATGGGGCATTAGAGCCCATGACCTTTATTTTATCTGAACGGCGATGTCAGCATATGGTACTATCACAGCTGCCCCCGCCAGACCAGTCGACCTACTCCCGCCGAGCGTTTGGGTGTCGCCGAGCGTTTATGTACTGCCAGTAGAACCCGCGCCGCCCGGCAGACCCGCTGCGCCGTTCCACCGACTGGCGTTGCACCACCTGAGACTGGACAGTGCGCGGGCGCTGTCCGGCGGCCTCGTCGAATACACGCACCGGGTGTTCGCGGCCGAGGTCGAGGCGGGGCGGACGTATCCGCAGGAAGCGCCGCACACCCGCGCGGCCTTCGAAGCGTATTTCTGGGCGGCGGACGTGATCGTCGCCATCGGCCTCACGAACCGCGACGATATGACATCCGTGACCGAATATGACCCGACGTCGGACGACGTCGAGGCCTCGCGCGCCGGGCGCAGCTGGGAGGACGCTCTCGTCGGGTTCTACTACGTCAAGCCTAATTATCCGGGGCGGTCCTCGCATGTGCGTTGCCCCTCCCCTTTGTTACGATGCCGCCGTGTAATAATATCGGACATCGGCCGCGCCTCCGAGCTCGGCGTGGTCGGTGTGCGGTATTAGACGTTGATCAAGGCGCGTTGATGCGGCAAATGGACAGATCTGTAACGCGGGCTTCGTGATTCCGCCTCCTCACCGGCAGAGTGGCTACGGCAAAACATTGGGAAAATCGTTTTTGCACTACGGTCCCTTGCTCGGATACAAAGCAAGCGTCTTCAATTTGGTATATACGAATAATACAGGAAGCACGAGGTGCGCCCGCAGTTGCATCAGGTGCCTGGTGGTGCTACAACAGAATCTACGCCTAGGATATGGGACTCATTAGGTTTCGTCCGTGCGGGCCTCATTCCCCGTGCGGGGCGACTACGGCGGGAGGACGGCAGTGGAGAAGAGTGGGTCGACTCGGTTATTTACTACCGGAGCTTCGTGGATGAGGATGAATGGGCACGCCCAATAGAATAAATGGTGCATAGCCTGGCATTTTGGAGGAGAAAATTGCAGAGTCAGAAAGGCGAAATCATATTGACAATGGTCATTTCTGTGTACTAGTCCGCGCAAAATGTTCTCCAATGCCTCGAGGTCACGAGGAATCAAAAGGTAAAGAGAAGTAGGAGAGTGCTCCGAATAAGATCTCGGAGTAAGAAGCAGGCAGTTTAGAAGCACGGTTAGGTGTAGCCACTAGAATGTCCAGGCGAAGAAGGCGAGATTGTGACTCTGACACCCTGTCTTGGAGCAGTCTGATCTAATTTAGCATCGCTAGGATCCGGCGCTGCTCTTCGGATTACGATTATGCGGTTTACCAGCTGTAAGGAGGTAGAGAGAGGAGAATAGTACCTTCAATATCGGCCTTCGCTTGGGACAAGTGTGCTACCGAGTGCTTCTTGCGGTCGAGCTCCAGTTGGTTGGCGGCTTTCTCTTCGGTTAGAAGGAGTCCCTGTAGGCCAGAGGTAGTAGTTGGCATCAACGAAGAAAGGCACAAATTGCGAGCCAGGTAGGTGATAGCGCGGGAAATGGTGCCAACAACAAATAGCTTAACAGACCGTTAGTGCCTCTCGTCGTCGGGCTATAGCTGTCCACAGGCCACGGATCTCGTCTAGATCTTTTGCATGACCAGTCAAATAGTCCTGCGCGCAGCTAGCCCTGCCGGACGGAACCAGTTATAGTTCGTATATATGCGCACTGAGGAAACACGCCGCATACAGTTGACCCTGTGCCTTGTCCAGCAACTCGGAGCGCGCTGATAACTGTGCGACGGGACATCTTAGGACAATCACTCGGTGGCACCTGACAAGGGCAACGTGCCAACTTTTCGAGTTGGTCTCTCGCAGCCCGCATGATCCTCGCATTTTGGACTTTGTTCTTCTTCTCCGAAGAAACTAGAGCGTTCAATGAGAGGGTAAACAGCAGAAGGGGACTGTTTACTATCCCACGTTTCATTTGGTTGACTAAGAGGGAGAGAATGCTGTCATTGAACTGATTAGACGGTGGCGTTGCTCGGGGAAAGCGCCACCAATAACATACTCGGGATCAAGGGATGGCCGTGCGGATATACCATCGATATCCAGACCTGGGGTTATCAGTTGGCCAGCCTTTTTGGAGTAAGGCATCGTCGTGGTTGACTGAGATGAAGGTCAGTGCGCGATAGCTGGGAACACGATAACGTGACTCTTTGGTCAACCCTTGAATCACATGACGATGGCTCGCTCGGTCTCAGCAGTCTGTTCACACATTAGACATGTACTGCTGTTGTAATTGGGCCGGGTATAACTCCTGATATAGAGCACAACAGTGCATGTCCAGAGCATAGATAACAACACACATTTTTTGTCAGTTCCCTCAAGTTGTACTGTGGTCACTAGTGTGCATATCCACGCTTGGGGTTTCAGATATCATTGACCTGGAATGAAATGCGCTTCGAGAAGGATCCTGCTCGATAGTATTTGCCTACCTTCGCTTTTCCAGTGCGGTGAAGTGTATACAAGTGGAAGAATTAAATCCAGCTTTAGACTTCCATCGAAAGGTTACTAATGTGTGCTCCTCGGGGGCATATATACGCTGTACTGCGTTTGATTTGACCGAAGTTCGATCACCTCCGCATGGACCTGCTGTCGTGGTGGTCACTGACATTACTGACGGTGATATTGCGGGTCACTCCCACTTACGCAGCGTCTCACTTAATTGCACCGGTCCGACTCTTCACCAGAAGTGTGTGACCTTGCTTGCGAGGGCGCTCTGATCGACAAGCGTGCCACACCAAAGAACAGGATCTGTACTCATTCTTACCACACAGATTGTCCAAATTAGCAGCCCTCGAGAATCAGAAAGCAGCAAAATTTATGTCTGTCCCTAAAGATTTGACCATTTTCATCTAGAGTGATGCTATTCTGTATTGTTCCACATAGTGTTGTTGATCTGCTCTGATATAGGTTGATACGTGGGACGAGTCAGCGTGACTTAGGTACAGAAGCGGTGATAAGACAACGATCCCAAATCTATCACCATCACTGATCTCCCTGATCCCTAGCCTTTTCATCCATAATACCGCAACGATACGATGCCAATTCAGAAAGAGACAAAGCTGAACACTGGGGCAGTCATGCCTCTCGTTGGCCTCGGTATTATTCACACGTTGTCATCCCGGAGCGAAAGCATCAGTTGATCTCCTCCCCCCTCGATCCACCCAGGGACGTGGAAGTCGAGCCCAGGGGACGTCGAACACGCAGTCGAGCTCGCGCTTAAAAGTGGCTACCGACACATCGACACGGCCGCAGCCTATGGTTCGTGCTGCAAACATCACCTGACGCTTGTTCGTGTCTCTAAATAATATCAAACTGATTAGACAACGAGAAGGAAGTTGGGATCGGCCTCAAGGCATCCGGGGTACCGCGCGAGGAAATATTTCTGACCACCAAACTCAACAACTTCGACCACAAGGATGTCCTTGGGGCCTTGAACAAATCTCTCGAGTTGCTGGGAACTACCTATGTCGATCTCTGTGAGTGATCTTCACGCCGCAACTGGACACCGACTCTATAACTCGTTGCAGATCTGATGCATTGGCCCGCCCCCATGACCCCAGACTGGAAGGCAGATAAATCCCTGAACTGGGTCGATACGTGGAAGGGGATGGAAAAGGTTTATCTCGCCCACCCCGAGAAAGTCAAGGCTATCGGTACGCGCCGCCATTAGGTATTCTAGGAAAGTTGAATACAACCCATTGGTGGTTTATGTACAGGTGTATCAAACGTGTCGGTTGCCTATCTCGAGGAGCTACTTAAAGTCGCCACCGTAATTCCCGCCGTGAATCAGGTCGAGCGTCATCCGTAGGTTACACCGTTCTATGAAATACCGCGTTGTAGTACGGGACTCATGATCTGCGGGTCGATTAGATCTTGTCTCGAAGAGGATGTCCTCGCTGCGTGCACAAAGGCCGGTATCGTCGTCACGGCCTACTCTCCGCTCGGTTCGGATCACTCGCCTCTCTTGAAGAACGACGTTGTCGTCCGCCTCGCCGAGAAGTACAACATTGCCCCAGCCAACGTACTGGTCTCGTTCCAGGTGAATACGCCCAACGTTAACGGTGAGTGAGAAAGGTCACTGCATCACCGCCCTTTTTGTGAAGACGTTGAAATCTACGTGTCTGTTCGAAAAAGTTCTGCCAAAGTCTGTCACACGCGAGCGTATCATCGGTAAGTTTGCTATCATGTCAACTTGATGTGTTAGTCCTTGGACTTACGATATCTACAATCAGCGAACCTCAAAGTTGTCGACTTGACCGAGGAAGAGATCGCCGAGTTGAAAGCGATCGACAAGACAGCTCACTTCCGCGCGTGTCCTCCCAGCTGGACCGGTTGGGGAAATCTCGGATTCCCGGATTGTTAAACACACGCGCACTCTACGCTCAGCTTTGGCGTCTTCGCCTTGTGTATGATACTCTGTTCCCGAAGAAGCAAATTACTCATTTGACCTTGTAAGATTTATGAGACGAATGCTAGGTACTGGACTGGTCTAGCCAAGCTCTAAGTACTCGGGAGTACGCATTGCACAGTGCACAAGCTCGTCGGGGCGTAAGGCAGATTACGATCCCAATGAATGGGCCACGGGCAATAGGAACATCAGCGTTGTTAGGGCTACCACCATTGATAGACGGAACAGAAGCAAATGGCCAGGCAGCATGAAAACAAGAAGAGCGCTACCGCTCGAAGCTCTGGAGTCCACATTGTCAGGACAACGCGGATGCCTCCCATATGATAATTGATCTCGCTGCCTCTGGAGGTTCTTGACATCGTAACGATGTACCAAGCCATTGCAGCGCCAGCTCCTATTAAGGTTGGGAGAGGAAGTACGCCAAGCCAACGAAGAATGGACACGGCTGCACGAATCAAAGGTGTATCCGAGTAGGCCAATGTCGGTTGCTGAAATGAAAGTTCTCGTGCCACCTCATCATCGCTTTCTCCGTCCAGGTCTCCCGCCGCCCGGTTCGAGTACAATCTTCTCAGCAGTAGTGGTAATTTCGGCGCAAGTACACTTCCTCGGCCAATACCAATGATGTCGGCGTGTCCTTGGGAAAGTGCATCCTCAAAAATCTCAGGAGATCGCATTCCACCGGTGAGGAGAACTAACGGATGCCGCGGAACAGAGGATGCTTGAGCGTGGATGGCATCTCGTGCTTTTCGAGCAAAGCGAGCGAAGAAGGCTTGTCGACTTGTGGACATGAATTCTAGGCGTTTATCTCAATACGTGACAACAGAAGAAAGTTGCACGGCGGTCGCACCAGGATTCTCATAGTCTCCTCCGCTAATCTCAATGAAGTCTACCATGTCCCAGCGGCCGATATCGACAATATGTGCGAGTGCTCTGTTTTTCGCTTCCTCCTCGGCTCGTGCGTTGTAGAGCGAGCCAGCACCAACGTAATCGGATGAATTGAGCTTTATCCCCAACACGAAGGGCCTAGGTAGCACCTTACGAATGGAGGACACAATCCGCTGGAGCAGGTGGAGCGGAGCACGACGGGTACCATAAGCGTCATCTCGGATGTTACTCTGAAGTACAGTTGAATAGAATTTGAAGTAGCAACCCAAGCGACCATCACCTTTGGTGAAATAAACTGAGCAAGCAGATCTGCAAAGCGACCATTAACCTCTAACAGTGGGCAGCAACACCAAAGACACTCACATCCATGGGATGCGTGCAACTCAATGCCGTCGAATCCCGCGTCATGTGCCAACTTCGCGCCGAGTACAAACCGGTCCACAATATGATCAATATCTTGCATGCTCATGGCACGAGGTGTCTGGAATCCAAATTTATAAATGAGTCTGGCGAACCAGCCTAAATGGGCCGACAAATGTTCATTGCGACCGATTCTAAGTGCACTCGGTGCGAAGGGTGGGGTAAGAGGGAGACGGCCACCAAGAACGATGGGAGACTGCCGTCCTGCGTGCGACAGCTGCATGACGACGAGAGTGCGAGGCCTCGATACGTCATCTTGGTTGTACTTCTCAGAGGCTGGGCGCATTGCTAAAGCGAGCGCTGCGTAGGAGCGCAAGGTATCTGAGGTAATCGTCTTCGGGACGACCATATCCCTTCCTAGAGTTAGGTGGTCCTGCGACACCTGGACATTTCCCGTTATGATCATTCCCCAGCCGCCCTGGGACCAGAGTGAGTAGAGCGCGAAATGGTTTGCGTTTGGTAAGCCACCGAAAAGAGGTGCCATGTGTTCGTACATAGCAGCCTTTACAAGCGCATTCGGCATAACTAGACCAGACGGTAAGGTGACTGGTCGAAGCGCGGATGGGGGAGAGTCTGTAACAGTTGAGAGACATCGACCTAAAAGAGAATTGTAACTGACCATGGCGGCTGCTCATATAGTTATCCGTCACAGCCAACCCGTGGCGGTGAGTGGTGAGTACGAGACGGTTGGCACGTGCAGAGCACGGCGGGTGTGTACGCTTCGTTAGGCTTGCTTCGAGTATATTTGCACTATTGAGAGAATCGATATCACAAGACACTTTGCTGTCTTTCACCCATGCAGCAGCCACCAAACGCAGAGACTCAAAGTCCTCTCACCCCGCCCGCCGCGACTCGAGGCTTTCTTTCTTTTGCATGGGCCCAAGGCCAGGCTGCTCAGTCCAAGCGGCAGAGTACCAGCTCACCCCCGCTTGATTTCGACGCGGGTATCAATGCCTCGAACGCGTGGACGGTTTATTTGGACTCTGACAGCTCGCGATCGCGTTCTCTCTCTGACGAGGAGGCCGAAGACGAGGTCGGTGATGATTTCGAAGGGGACATCGACGGTCGTGGCGCGAGAGTACTGTTCGCGTTCACAGGAAAGCCGGAATTCAGGGAACTGGATGTTAAAGCGGGCGACGAGATTACCGTCCTTCGCGAGCAAGCCGGCGACGGTTGGAGTCTCGTGAAGACTCGTCAAGGTCTGGTGGGGCTTCTCCCCCGCTCATATTTTACCGTGAATTCTTTTCTCCCCTTACCACCCACAAACCCTTGACCTTCCCTAGTTCACCGTCGACTTCATTTCCGCACCAAAGACGGGTAGCACGTTGCATGTGCGCCACTTAAGTCAAGGCAGGCGCGATGCTTCCACTACCTCGTTGACCCCACGTGGTTCGCCTACTCACACATCATCTCCCCTTCCTCCAGCAAAACCAGTCGTTGTACAAACCACCGGTGAGCGTATGATGGCAGCGTTCCCCAGCTTTCGCCAGGGCCTCCTTGGAGGCAAGAGCCTCCATCGTTTCTCCAGCTTCGTTACCAGTGGTGCCGAAGCTTATGTGCTCAATGGGGCCAGCGCACCGAAGTCAGATGTCCCTCCGCCCTCGATAAAACATGTTTTTGAGGCCAGCGACGATGAAGACGAGTCAGTTTCTCGGACAAATCCCGGGCATGCCGGAACCGCGGGTGCAGCGCACTCGAATGAAGCTGACAAGCATTTCGTTGATGCGGGTCCTTCCTGGAGGCAGAAGGTTCCTCCATTCCGGGTACTAGTCCATTCGCCTTCAAAGCGCACTTCGACACTCTCTGGTGCATACATTGTCTACAGTGTTTCCTCGATCTTCTGTCTGCAGACACCCGAAGGTTCGGAAACGGAGTCGGCCGATTCTGTCAATTCTTCACCCAATGCCTCCCGCATCACTGTCCATCGTCGATTTTCCCATTTTGTTGTTCTACATACCGCCCTGACCCGCCGCCTCCCCGGGATTGCCCTTCCTCCCCTCCCCGAGAAGCAGTACGCGGGTCGTTTCAATGACGATTTTGTGGAAGCGCGTCGCGGTGACCTGGAAAGATATCTCGCGACGATTGCAAGGCATCCCGTCGCACGATACGCAGAGATTTTGACCTTCTTCTTGAGCTGCGAGAGTGAGCAGGTGAGCGCGGCCTCGTCTCTAGCGTAGCTGGACCGATTAATGACTTGCTTGAATCGAAGGAGTGGAAACGTCAACTCCCTCGTTATGTCGGCCTCCCACCCGCTGGCCCTTCGTTTTACGCTAATGTGTTCCACCCCGACTTCAACTTTGATCCCGAGGAAGCTGCCGAGACCATCAATAGGTTCGAAACTCATACAAAGGCTGTAGACACTGGGGTACAGGGTCTTCGCAATGTCTTTGCACAGATCCGGCAGGCCCGGGTAGGTGAGGGACAGTCACATATAGCCCTGCCTAGAGACTTTATCCGCTCCAAATACAGACATGTCGAAGGCCGAGCGCCTCCTATCATACTCTCTGCTCTCTCTTATCACAACTAAACCCATCGCTACGTTACCCAACGCCGGCGTAATGACTCGGGAAGAATACACGCATTCGCAGCCAGATATCGAGGATATCGATATTAACGAGGAGGACAAACCGGCGAAGAAAGTGAATGGTTATGTGAACGAGCAAGGAGCGTGGTGTTGGCGCGAAGGTTGTGAAGGTACGTTCTCTAAACTATATGTTTTTATGCGCTTCACAGTCACCGCGCAGATTGTCTGAAGCTCACGAAAGCGCTGCAGAAGACAAGCGAGACACTGCAGAGCGTCGCAGACTTGTATGACGACCATGCACGTCACATTGACTGTAGAATTGTTATGAGATTCTGAAATCTCTGTAGGCACGCAGAACGCAGCTAGCTACGCACGAAGCTCTCAAGAATGTCGCTCACCCTTCTCAACTTTATGCGGTAACTCGTCTCGATGCTTACTCTATTTTCGGTGGCTCACACTTTGCAGCCGGTCGTAGATACCCACCGAAGCGCGCTGTCGCGATACACTGAGGCGGTTGGAGGGTCAAAGGTATGTCGCCCTCCTCACTCTTCCTCCGCAAATTGATGGCGCACGCGCCTTGTCCACCTGGCTGACCACTACTCTCTCCCCCTGCAGCCGGACGAGGAGATCGCATCGAGGTGCGAGACCGTTTTGAACACGACGATGGCCGAGATAGAAACGTACCACGCCCAAAAGGTCGAGGACTTTTCCTCGATCGCCAAGGAGCACCTCGACGGCGAAATCGAGTTCTACGAGCAGGTAAAGAAAGTTATTTCGGAATCGGTGGAGGACCCCCGCACTAACCCAAAAAAAAAAACGCTTCGTAACAGGTCCTCAACCGCCTGCGCACGGCGCGCCGCACGTTCGAGCCCCCGATTTACCCCCGCCTGGTGTCCGGCCCGCGCCAGCCGTCCATCTACGAACGCGACCTCGAACGCCCGCGCCTGAACCCAGACCCTCTCCCGCAGCCGTGCCCGCACGTGTTCGACTCAACGCCGATGCGGCCTGTCAGCCACGCCATCCAGGAGGGCGTCGGGCTCCTGCTAGGTAGCGCCACCAATGCTGTTACGGGCCGCGGCAGTATGTTTGGGAAGCTGTGGTAAGGGGTGCTGTAGCACTTTGTATATGTGGAAGGGAGACCTTGATCCCGGACTTGATCCCTTTCCTCGTGTTGTGCGGCGTGCAACGCCGTGATCTATCCAATTTAGTTGTATTTTGGTTTGGTGTATTTTTGTGGCATGCGGAACAGGACATGCACGTACCAGGAGGCCTCCCTCGTGCAGCCCTCACGATTATCCCACTGACAATGTTCGCCCCAGCCAGAGTTACGGGCAGTGACCCAACGGCGATCGTATCAAGTACCACACTGGTGCATGACCTGTTGCAAAAAAATAAACCTCTCGACTTCTGTAGCTTCAACAACACATCACAACCACTGCAGAATGTGCATGGTCGTAGAAAAGGATATATTCAATCCAATGGTGTCTTTTTTCCTTTTTTTTTTCGAGATCGTAGCAGTCGTCTAAGTTTCCACATGCACATGTGCGTCACGTCCAAGTCACCCTCTTGGTGAGATTCCCCTCGTAAAAAATCTATCGTACGCATCTGGTGAGTCCAAATTTCGTCCTGATGCTCTGTTCTGACCCATTAGAACGACAGATCTTCATGAATATTTCAACATCTACGGGACCTGGGGTTGAGGTTACCCCTCCTGCACTTCCTAGCCTTTTTTTTTCGTTGTACTGTCGTTATGAATGTCTACTGATGCCTTTTCCCTCATGGAAGCGGACTTAGCGGATATAATAGGATAGATTGGTGTGCGTGTATGTACATATGGTGTATCCAGGGAGGATGCCACCGGGAAATATCTAGTGGATGTAGGGTGTTGATGATAGACTACGTGACAGAGATGTGTGGCAGAAAAGCTACTAGAAATACAAAGACGCGTGATGCAAGATTCCTACGCGCGAAAGCATGTAATGAGCAGTGTAGAGGCGCTCGACATAGAGGAAGTAACGAAGTACCTGGGAGCACATAGTTGGGTCCCAACAGTGACAAGGCGTGAAAATGCAAGAGTAGTTTTCAACCAAAGGTTTAAGGAAGGTCCGCCCTCGATAGTGTGTATAATGATCTGCTCGTGGAACCTACGTTAGGGCAAGGGGCGCCTTGACACACTTACCTTGATCTATTCCATGTCGTCGTCGTCATCGTCATCATCGCCGTCGGTGTCGCTGAGCATTAGGACTCCGCCATCTGGGTGGTTTTCGGGCCATGGGGATATTGGAATAGCGACCTCTGCTGCTGGGATTGAAAGAAGGGCTGTTTTCTCTTCGTCAATCATGCTGTCGGAGAGCGTGGATCGGCTTAATTATTCAAAGTATGCGAGGCCCAACATTTGTTGCCAAATGACCCACCGATTGTGCTCCCGGAGAACCGTCCAAAGTCTGTCTTTCTCAACCTTAGACTGAGTTTCTTGAATTTCCGCCATGATGACCCTGGATCTTTCAATGTGTGCCTCCAGACGCTTTCCCCAAGCAGCTAGAGCCGACGCAGACGGCGTGATTTTGACGCGCTTGGCGGGCGGTGGACGGGAGATGGCATCAGAGATGAAATTCACGGCAAGCTCTTCCAAAGCGCTCCTGGAAGCGGCGGCCGAGGAGTCTGACGTCGGCTGTTGGCCATTGGCAGCCGCGGCCACCTTCCTCTTCCTGCTCCGAAGGACCATCTGTCGTAGCGCAAGCTCCTTTGCAAGCGCCACGGAATCCGCGGACTCCAGAGGTCCGTTCGTGACGGGACGTGTTCTGTCAGCTGGAGTGGACGCAACCTGCTTGACTCCCGTCTCTGGATAAGATGTCTCCATGGGCAACTGTGACTCTCGCATGTGCTCCCGGTGAGAGGACATTGAAAACACCTTATCATCCAAGACCGTTGACGTACGCCACGAATCGGGCGTGTTTGAGGACAGAGAAGGAATCAACGAGGGCGATATACTTGCGGATGATGAAGCCGGAGTTGAGGAGGAAGTGGGAGACATCGGAAAGGAAACAAGGGTTGGTGAGACAGAGGCACCTGGGGCGAAACCAGCGGCCCCGCCATGAGGCTCATTTCTGGTCGCAGGATCGTCGGTAACCAATCGTCCGTTGGGAAGATCACTAGATGTCGTAGGATTGATCCATGGACCAGTCGCCATGGAAGGAGAGGGGACAGAAGAGTTTCCAAATAGATGATCAGAGAGCGAGGTGCCAAACGACATATTGGTGTTAGGGCTTAGAGTCTTGTCTTTGGTTTGCGACGTGACTACTGATCCGGGATCTTGAACTTGAACTTCAACAGTGGGTGCTGGGGGAGAGGGCTGTTGAGGCAGCGAAACCGATTTATATTGGGGAGAATGTGGCGCCGGAAGGACCGTCTGAGACTCAGAGTGACCGTCAGAGGCCAAGTCTCTGGGCGGGTTTAAAACATATTGTGGTTGTGTGGCCTTCGTAATTGTTCCTGTCGCATTGACCTCCTTGGTATCGCCCAATTGCTCCGAGGTAGATGGCGCACGATACCAAAAAAGGCGGACACCATGTAAGCCCTCCTTGCCACCCATCCGAGGACTATTCCAAGCGAGCAGCGCATCATGCTCAGTCTCGAACTCGAAAAAAGATCTCCCTTCTACAAGCTCATATCGACTCGGCCGGAAAGCGAATTGCGACAACCACTCAAGAACGAAAGCCTGCGTGCGAAACTTTCGCGGAAGGATCTCCATCACGACAGAGCAGGAGGGGTTGGGAGGTGGTTCGAGTTGCTTGGGAAAAGAGCCACGCGATCCTGCTCCCTTCTCGTTAGGCAGCATACCAAGCCTTCCCCTCAACTTGGGTGAGTAGGGGATACAGGATGTTGGAGGTGACTTGGGAAGCGGAGTGGTATGAATCGAGCGGGAGTGCACGTCATCAGAGTTCAAGGGAGGACTGACCGGCATGCTGACGTGAGAGTCGCCGGGCGAGAATGGAAGACGCAAAGGAACTGGGGAAGGTATCGAAAAGAGGACGGAAGGCGGAAGTTTTTTAGGCGCTGTTCTAGGAACATCAGGGCTACGGAAGGTGTCCAAAAGGTGGGACGTGGGTGATGAAGACGGTGTCTTTGCGGTGTTCACGTTGTGCTTGCCATCATCGTGAACTAGTGTTGATCCCCCTCGGAAGGTAGTGCTAACACTAGATGAAACAGCGGGAGGGTTGCTCGGAGCACTTCTTGGAAGTGAAGCGGGTGGAGACTCATGGTTTAAAGAACCCCGGGGGAATATAGTCTTGTCTCCGGGTAGTGAAGAACTAGTTCCTTGGGCGTGTTTGGTTGTGGTGGGAACGGACTGAGGTTTGGTTGTCGTAGCACCATTTTCTTCGGTCCATTGAGGGATCTTGGAGGACCCGTCCCACACATTACTTGCACCAAGCCCAACGGAGATTTTCTGAAATCTAGCGCAAGCCTTGACGGGACTTGTCACCCCTGAAAGACAAATCAACCACCCAGAGACCGGCTGAAAGGGGACGATTACCTTCGAGGTTCATGCCGAGGCCAAGTCCAGGTCTGTAGCCCATCCTAACAAGTATTGAGTAACCTATATTGTTTTTCAGACGACCGAATTCTTCTGGGTTGGCAGGAATAGGATCCTGCGGCTTGACCATACCAAGGGGCTGCTGTGGCGGAGTCACTGAACGAGACGACGACGAACCTGAATCGACTGTGATAGGTGACGGTCGACCAATATCATCGTCATCATCAATAACGATCGGCGAGCTTCGTGAACCTATGCCCCTAGCGGTCATCGTTGTTTGAGATGAAGGATGAAGTTGACCTGTATACCTCCTCGAGGTATTGGCGGCGGCGGATTGCATTATGTAATCGGAACCTCCATCCGACTTAGCGTAGAGACAATAAAACAGGCAGGCAATGTCTAAGTCAATCTATTTTGCCTTTGGATGTCCCGCCCCGGCACTGACATCTCGTTGAATGAGACCGACACCCGTTATGACTCCGTCTGCTAGCACATCTGCTATCTTTCGACTTTCTGCGGCTTGGTGCTGTACCTTCTTCACAAATTCTTCTTTGATAGCCCTAGCGCGCGCAATCTGCAAGGTTTTTGGTATCCGAGACCGTTAAGAGAAAGTGGGACTAGTCAAAGTACCTCTTTGGTGTGATGCAGACACTCCAAGTAATCGTCGGCCTGTAGTCTGCACTCTCTCGGGCTGTCCGTTTCTGCATAGCACTAAGGGGAAAGGGACGGCTGAATTCGCAAGCACGTGTTGGATAAACAAACGACGGAGTACCTTGGAGAATTCCTGCCAGAATGCGAAACAACGTGATCGACCTAGAGCCTTGGTGAACACGGGCAAATTCATATGATTTCGTCGAGCACGACATACCACCGTTGAAGCCGAAACCAGACTAAAGAATAAGGGCTTTTCTCAGTTGTAATGATCTGGTATATGGGCTTTACTCACAGCCATGATGTTCAAGTGCGAAAGTCCGGAGTAAAGTGCTGTACGGCAATTCCCGTCTGAGCTTGCGCCGGTCCCTACGGCCCGATCCCCCGCGGCTCTAATTCTACGCCTGCGATGCTCGAGGGTAATTAGTGGTTCACCATGGCAGATCAAGCAGAACTCGCGTTTGTCAGAGGTTTCACTAACATCCTGGCTTCACAACCAGTCACGTTTGAAAACGATTTCCAAGAACAACCTGAGAAGACACTTAGGAAAGTTCCCGTCCTTCAGGTTTGTGCGAGTTGATTCGTCGGTGAACATGTGTAATTGGGCGTGGTGTCTAGGTAGATGTTCCTCCTCCCCCCGAGTCCTTAAAGAAAGGCGGTACACAATCATCCGGTGGGTCTGGTACAAATATGCTTCTTAGCGAACCACGAACGCTGAATATCGATGTCCAGCTCTGGCTACTCTCCAAGTCACATTCAAGTCCCTCAAACCGCCGTTCTCCGTCACCATCCCCGTTTCGCCTACGGATTCCGTATCCTCCATCAAAGGTCAAATAGCAGCCCAGCCTCACGCGCCCCCTGCCGATGCTCAGAGGCTTCTCTTAAAAGGCAAGGCATTGGCAGATGCCAAGCTGCTGCAAGAGTATAGCATTCAGGATGGTGACACGATCAACCTCATGGTCAAACCGGGTGTCGACTGGGATCCTACGAAGTCCCCAGTACCGCCTGCACTGTTGTCTGTAACCCTTCCCCCAGAGACGTCGTCGTTAACCGCGGCCTCCCCGGCGAAGAAACGAGGCCATTCCCGCATCCCTTCCGTTGTCCTCTCCCCTTCCCCTACTCCATCGTCGCCTTTGGAAAAGCCTCAAGACATACAGCTCGTTGACGCTGACGGGTTCACCTTCTCTGCAGAGATTGGAACCGAACCTGCCATCCCGCAAACCACGTACCGCACTACCGTGGCTCAACCAGAATACTGGGAGAAGTTGCTCACTTTCCTCAGGTTCGCGAATCCTTGCGCCGTGTGTCACTGTAGTTTTTGACCTTACATTATTATCGTTATCTTGTCCCAGGTCGCAATTTCCTGCCCACCCAGACTCGTCAACAGCCTTTGAAGATTATCTCGCGGCAAGCAAGGCTGTGCTGACCGCAAGCGAGATCGCAAAGATCCGTGACCGTGTTGGCGTTAGCGGCATGGCTGGAACTTGACAGGTGTAATGATAGGCGCACTACTCTTTCAATCGTTTACTCATGCGGAAATAATGCCTTTGGGCGCTAAATGAGTTGCCTTCCCACCATCATTGGCGTCTCTGCCATGGGTGCTCATCGCTTCTATCCGCGCCATCAGCCCTCGCGGCTGATTCACAAGGCTGAACAACGTGCGAGCACCGCTTTTAGCCGCAAAAGTATATATCACCAGTTCGCATGACCAGTTTCCCCATGTCGGCGCAATGTTAAAGACGAACAGCCGACAAGCTGGCCAGGGAAATCTCCCTATGGAGTACACTTCAGTCTCACATGAGGTCGGGGTGCATCGAATTCCGCACAACAATGATACAACGATAGACCAGACCACTGGCACCATGAATTTACCATTTACCTCGGACTCGGGAACGAATATTAAGTTTTTGCGCTTCGCTCCACACTACAAATCCGCCTCCAATGGAGCGATGTGAGGAACTGGCCCGATGGGCACAATCCGAGTAGGATTGACCTAGAAACGTCTGGTCAATTTCGGGATCTTCCCCTTTGCCACGACATTCTAACGTACATGCGGGTGGGACCAATAGTAGTGGGTCTTTATGTGTTCAAAGTCGGCGGTGGACTGAAAAGCGTCATTCTGCCAATACAACTTACGCAACCAGCTAGAAATTCCAATGACCCAGTGAGCAAAGAAAGGGACGTAGTGAACAAGTAAAAGTAACTTGCAGATGGATGTTAGGATAACCGTGGCGAATGGTCCGAATGTTGCACTTGAAATGGCCGACATAAACCGGGTCAAATCGTATCTAACACCAAAACGATTAGCACACTCCGCATACGTAGGCGGCTGATAGGTACTTACGATAGTTACGAAGAGCCTGATATCGGCCTCCGTCAGGCGGTCGCCGATGAGATAGGTCTTGTCCTTTAGCAACCTCTCAACACGATCGAGAGCCTCAAAGAGAGGAAGGACCGCAGTACGATATGCCTGGGAGGTCGTCGCAAAACCGGCCTTATATACGCCATCTGCGGGAGGTTGGCTCCACGATTCTACGCACACAGGGGGTGCAGCGAAAATGCAACGTACTATTGATTTGGTCGTAGACCCACTCATTCAACCCATCGATCTCCTTGCGCAGCTCCTCGGGATAGAAATCCAGCTTCGCCTTGTCCTCCGGAACGAGGTCGTTGAACTCCGAATTGAATATGCGGATGATCTCCGACGACTCATTGTTCACGATGGTGTGCTGTTTTTTGTCCCATAGCACCGGGACGGTGAAGCGACCGCTGTAATTGGGGTCTGCGCGGAGGTAGAGGTCCTTGACGTGCTGGGCTTGATAGAGGGGGTCGACATCCGCGCCAGGGAACTGGTCGACAGATGCAAACGGCCAGCCTTCAGTACCCATACGAGGCGAGACGACGGTGAAGGCTAGGACCGTAAGGACCGTACGACTGTTGCATGAGGAGCTGGGTGCTCACGAATGATATCCTCCAGTCCTTTCAACTTGCGCATGATAAGCGCGCGGGTGGCCCAAGCTAAAGATACTGTTCACTGCCCGCGCATACACATGGGCACTAGGAGACGTACGGCACGCATAGGATACGTAGAGATGATAGCGATCTGCAACATTAACGACAACGGTCGAGGCGCGGGTTCAGGGGGTAATTCGAGAGAAGACGTGCCCTTTTCTGGGGGGAACTGGCCGCCGGCCTTTACGAAGTTCCTGAAGGACGACGCGCGGCGCTTGAACGAGCCATCCGCTTGAGTTATGGATTTGGATATGTCGGAGAGATGAGAGACGTCGCGAGACATGGTGTTTAATCGTTGGAGAGTAGTACCGACACTAGCGTGGGATTGCAGAGCCTGGGGGGCTTTATATGCTAAGGCGAACGGCCAGAGACGGCGAAGAAACAGGGGGCGCAAACTCCTGAGACCAAGTGAGGACATGACTAATACGATGGGTTTCAGCAACTTTCGACCGTGACCACTCCATTTGTACTCCGGAGATGTGGTGGGTCTCAAGGAGTAAGCGAGACTACTAGCCGACACCGTTCCTTGGATACGCGTAAATATTCTTCAATTGATTGTTCTTCCATTCTTTTGTCATACTGTAAATTTTGTTCGTACTTGGGGTGGTAAGTAGCGGCTTGGTACAGAATGAGAGGCTCAGGCCTTGAAGCTTGAAGCTTGAAGCTTGAAGCCTAGGACCTGGCTTAGGGCCTGTTAAGAATGTAGCCGTGAGAGTAGCTGCAATCTCGATGAGAGGGAATGAGTGGAACACCAGCATGAGGCCGGTGACACTCAATTGGACAGGACAGAGTGGGAACTTGGAATGAGGTCCTATGTCGCAGTAAAGTACTGTATCTGCCTCCTAGCACTAAACACCCTCTGCCACAAAGAAATAAAACTGTTTTGTCCCTATGGGTTGAGCTGCCATGGCAGGGCTCAGTGTGTGTTCAACATCCATCCAGGATCAGATATGTCGTGATCCGGCTCACCATAGACTTTCTTTTCCTTTTACTAATTCACTTTAACTTACATTCGGACTTCCTCGGAGTACTAACTTGTTGACTCATTACCATGTATGCCTTCCTACTCCAATTCCCCTTCCATTCCTTTCCCCTTTTACGCTTCCCCTTGTTCCCTATTCTATCCCTTCCCCATTTGCGTCTCCTTTTGTTCTCTATTAGTACCCTCTTCATGGGACGGACCTGGAGTAGCTACCTATATAAGCTTGACCATGTATACGCTTATTCTCTAGTCTTGTCTTCGTCTATCTTACTAGCGAATACCAGACTTGTTTACTCCAACTGTGTGCTCTCTTCTCGTCGTCTCATCACCACTGTCGGTCTTCCCTTAGTTGGGAGCCACCTCGAAGCTTTGCGCTTGTGCTATAACAACGCGCACACACAGACCCTAAGTCGCTCGACTTAGTCCCTCGTACTTCGGCCATCTGACCGAAGCCCCTTGTACCTCATCACTAAGTCCGTCGACTTACCCTTGAACCCTTGCTCCTTGATCGTCCCTCGCGGACCTTCGTCACTTAGAACTCCCTCGGCCTTGGTTATCGTTTACCAAGTACCTCGTCCTTGTACCCTGTCCTTGTTCCCCTCGTACCCTCGGTGCACGTCGCACAGTAAGGCCCCGCTAGGCCTTAACATAAGACAAGACTCTTCTACCTTGTTGCAGTAACTCCGCTTGCTGCTCCCCCATACCCACCGACCCACAGCACCCTGGAAACACCGTGGCTAGTCTATTCATCACCTTAGACCCCGTTCACCCCACCAGAGTACCCCGTCGCCTCAGAGCAGACCTCCCTGCCCACATCGTTGGCTCCGCCTACTGGACTACTTTCCCTAGCGATCCACAAGGAGGATATTACCTTAACCACGACGGAAAAGCAGTTCCGGTTGAATTCATCAACCACCATTGGTACCCACTCACCAGAGAAGGCGCAAACTTCTTCGCCTCTCCAGCACACGCTGTCCCAGCAGACCCAGCAGACCACGACCTAGGACTTGGTTGGTATTTACCCACCGATCCCAATAACCCAGACAACGCACTCCCCACCATCGAACCACCAGCTCTTCCCTCTATTCCACGCGTCCCCACTCCTGTCACAGCACCCACCACCACCACTCCACCGGTGCCACCCATAACCACCGCACCAGTCACAGCCCCCACCACCATGACCACCCGCACCATCACATCGGGAGCACTCCGATCAGTCGCTCCAAATACCTTCACTGGTGACCGCACCCTCAGCGGCACCTTCCTCAGCCAGTTCCATCGCTACTGGGCCCTCAATGACAACATCGACATCATGGCGCAACCTTACCTGCGCGTCCTCACCGCCCTGTCTTATATCCAGGGACCCCTTGTCGCTGACTGGGTGGAGGCCCAAGAAAAAGGCCTCATCGCTAAAGTCAAACACTCTACCACCCCCATTGCCCGCACTGACGAAGTTCTATGGGACACCTTCGAGGCTGACTTCAAGAGTGCCTGGGCCGACTCCACCCGCGCCCAATCGGCCTATCAGAAACTTATGAACCTTCGCATGAAGGACCTCGACATTGACACTTACATCGCCACCTTCGAGCGGCTCACCACCGCTGCTGAATGGGAACCCACTGCCAAGGGCACCATCGCCCAGTTCAAAGCTGGACTCGAAGAGTCCATCCACCGCCGTGTCCTCTATAGGGATACCTGGCCTGTCACCATGGACGAGTGGAAGAATGCAGCACGAAGAGAAGTAGAGCGAACGCGCGAGCTGCGCAACTCTAACCTCCTCCTCAGTGTTACGTCACGGTAGGGACGTTCACCCGACGTGGGTTAAGTCGATCTACTAGGACGCCGCACTAAGGGGTCTGGTTCTGGTTGTCAAGGGAAGTTCCGAAGAGGAACTTCAGTGAAGATGTACGAGTTGAAGAGTCAGCCTAAGCCAATAGTGGAACTTAGGATTCTTCAATGAGAGGAGGGTTCTGTGAGAGATGGAGTATTCAGGGTCTTCGATTGCTCGAGTACCGTAGAGTACAAAAAGTCAAGTCTAAGGCTACTACTACCTGGTGAGCCTGTATTTATAGTAAAGTAAAAGGGGTATCCTAGGATAGAATGATAATGGCATCCTAGGATCGAGTCATCGAGCAATCACTAAAGAAACAATAGGAACTGCGGAGCACAGCTCGCAGTAATCACATGTAAGATGTGAAACACTAGATATAAGTGAAACTGATATATCCGAAACAGTAGCCCCTTCGCAACGGGCAAGAGTCGTCATGACTCACAAGGGAATATCAGTAAAGAGTCACCATGACTCTTATGGAACCAAACAAGTAGCAAGTCACCATGACTCGCGTGAGAACGACCATGTGATGAGAAAGTAAAAGGTTATCACGTGTCCTAAGGCGAGTGAGGAGGGGATTAAAATTAGGCAGTGTCATAACACAGCCCCCCTTTCAAGCGCAAAGTCGCCTCGGCTTTGCCAAACCGAAAGACCCCCTTGATCCAATTGAGGGTCTTCGACTCCTTCCCGAGTCTCTTCTTCTTCTTGCCATCCCTGGCATTTTCTTTCTTTTTCTTCATCCTCTTTACTCCCTCTGTCGTCCTCACCCCAGCCTCAATGTTTGTTCTTCTGGGTGGTCCCCCTCCCTCTTCCTTTTTGACCTCCGTGGTGACCCAAATTTCGATTGGCGTCACCAGTTTCTGGTGGAGTCTCCAGGACCTGTTGGCGAGGGGGTGAAGGAAGCCAGTACGTCGGCTTTCTTCCACTAATAGGCCAGCTAATGGGTAGCACCTCTTGTTGCTGCGGCTATTAGTGTCTTGGTTCTTGTGTCTTGAGGCTGGTCGTCCCTCTCCTACGTTACTGTCTTCAACAGTAACACATCTCCCACTCTTCTTGTCGTCCCATCCTCCAGCGTATGTGGTCCGGGAATTCGCGCCCACACCAGTTACAGTACTTGTGACCGGCGGCAATGGCAGCCTTCTTAAGTGAACGCCTGGCTCCATTCCTGAGTCGTTCATAGGTGGGGTTGTGAATTTTGTTCGTGCTGTAGGGTGGACAGCCTGTGATCGTATATGCGTGTCGCGCCAAGGTACGATGGCAGGTGGGTGCCTCTTCGTCTTTGAGGGCTTCTGAGTAGAGACGCAAGTCATAGCTGGGGATTGGAAAAGAGTGCATGGCATATGACTGGGATGAGATGGAGGAGCTATGATGGGAGGTGATGAGGCAGGGAGTGTTGGTACAGTGCTGGTGGGAGCAGATGTAGTGGATAGCATATGAGGATTGAAATCAGAGTGAGGAAGGGGGTTTGGTTCCTCTGTCGTTTTGGCCCATCTTATATATGTTTTACGGGCTTTTGACTTGTTTGTCCCCTTCCTGGCTTTAAACTCCGCTATCAGTTGGTCCGCATGGACATCTTCTGATCTCTCCCACGAACTGTCACTCGTGGGATAGCCTTTCCACTTGATTAGGTAGTAGAGCTTGCGCCCTTTCCCACGTTGCTGCGCATCTAGAATCTTCTCGACTTCATACTCGGGTTCTTCGTTGATGATATCAGGTGGTGGCCGAGTGTAGTTCGGCCCATGGAACTCCGTCTCCTTATAAGGTGTTAGAAGGTTCGCATGAAACACGTTGTGAATCTTCCACTGTCTTGGCAGTTCCACGCGGTACACCGCTTCCGATAGCTGTTTCATTACTTTGAAGGGTCCGTGCCGCTTCGGCCCGAGTTTAGCCGCTGGGTACAGGGTCTTCAGGTTGGTTCCCTCGATCCACACTTGATCTCCCTCTTTGTACGGTTGGAACTTCTTGTTCCCTTGGTGCGCAATGGCCATCATCTTCTGAGCTTTGATGATATTTTCATGGCCGTCTGTTCGCGCCTTCTCTATGGCTGTAAGCCTTTCTTCTACCGAGGGGACTTTGCTTTTTGTCCCAAATTCAAGCCTCGGTGTGTACCCTATGAGCATTTCATAGGGGGTCTTTCGGGTGGTGGAGTTCGGCCATTGGTTATGCGCGAATTCCGCCATTGGCAGGTACTTGTGCCAATCGTCTTGCCTTTCATCGCACCAAAATCGAAGATACTGTTCGAGCCATTGGTTTGTCCTTTCTGACTGGCCATCAGTTCTGGGGTGGTATGCTGTGCTGATGTTTTGGTGTATTTTTAATGCTTCGCACAGGCCTTTGGCGAAGTGTGACGTAAATCGGGTATCTCGGTCAGAGATAATCTTCTTTGGGGCACCAAATCGGGTGTACACGTGTTTCAGGTAGAGTTCTGCTACCCCTTCCGCAGTAATTGTTTCTTGGCAGGGTATGAATACCACCGCTTTACTGCAATCATGATCCGTAACTGTGAGGATCGTGTCGTATTTGCCCGAAAGTGGCAACTTTGTGATGAAGTCCATGGCAACTGTCTCGAATGGCAAAGAGTTTTCTGGAGCAATAGGGATCATAGCTGGTTTTAGTGGCTGCGTGTTGATTTTATTCGCTTGGCACGCTGCGCATCCCTTCACGTATTGTTCCACATCTTCTTTCATCTTTGGCCACCAGAAGTCCCGTTTTGCCAGAGCGTACGTGTTTGTGATTCCTGGGTGTCCGGCTGATGGGGTATCGTGGTAAAAGTGAATTACCCCCCTCTTCAGATCGTTGTCTCCGGCAACGACGATCCGGTCTGTATCGTTTTCAATCTTCCACCAAATTCCAACTAGTTTGGTGAGTATGTAGGTGTTTGACCATTTCTTGAGCACTTCCTGGCTCCTTTTATTCGTTTGCTGGTCCTTTTCCACCTGGTCTTGAAGGGATTGGTATTTGCTATGTTTTACCGTTGCACTATAGTGCTCCCTTTCTTTCTGGTTGCTGGGGTTATAATATTCTGACCCCATCATTCTTGCGAAGCTGAATAAGGCAGGGGGTAGGACCACCAATGCCTTATTATCTTCCTCGCCATGTTCGTAGTCCGGGCGTCGTGACAACGTGTCCGCCCAACCATTTTTCTTCCCGGCTATATGGACCAATTCGAAGTCGTATTCCATGAGTTCTGCATGCCATCTTGCCACCCTTCTATTGTGGTCTCCTGGGTTTTTCCAGTACAATAGGTTGGCGTGGTCCGTATGCACCTTTACTTTGAATGCTGGTTGGTGTAGGAAATGTCTCCAATGCCGAAACATTTCCACAAGGGCTAGAAGCTCCTTGTTGTATACGTCATAGTTTCTTTGGGCATCGTTCATGGTTTTCGAAAAGAATGCTACCGGGTGGAGCACTCCTTGTTCGTTTCGTTGCATTAGGACGGCTCCCATTGCATAGTTCGACGCATCAACTTCTGCTTCGAATGGTTTCTTCTGGTCCGGTTGTATCAAAACCGGTTCTTCACATATTCGCTTCTTTAGCGTTTCAAACGCGCTTTCTTCCTTTGGTCCCCAGTTCCATTGAACGCCTTTCTTTAGTTGGTCGTTTAGTGCCTTCACAATAAAGGAAAATCCACGGATAAATCGCCTATAGAAGTTGCAGAATCCAAGGAAAGCCCGAATATCTTTCGTGGTTTTCGGTATTTTCCAATCAGCGACTCCAGCGACCTTAACTGGATCCATAGTAACGGTTCCTTTTTCTAAGATTACTCCTAGAAATTCGATGCGCTCTACTTCAAAGAGGCACTTGCTGGGCTTCAAGTATAGGTCCAGCTTTTGAAGGCGTTCAAGGACTTTGTTAACCAACTTGCGGTGTTCTTCTTCATCCTTCTTTGTTGCTATAAGGATGTCGTCCATGTAGATGATTACTTGACCGGTTGCTGTTAGGTCATTAAACTGTGTGTTCATCATTCGTTGGAACACTGCGGGGGCATTCTTCAGCCCGAATGGCATTACTGTTGGTTCAAACAGTCCTAGGTTCGTTTTGAAAGCGGCTTTTGGTTCGTCGCCTTCTCGGAAGCGAATATTGTTATATCCTGCTCGCACGTCCATTTTGGTGAATAACCTGGCATCCTTCACCTTATCCACTAGTTCCTGTATTAAAGGCAATGGGTATCGGTCGGGGATTGTGAAGGAGTTCAGTTTCCGGTAGTCCACTACTGGACGAAGTTTTCCATCTTTCTTCCCAACAAAGAAGAATGGTGACGAGTATTGTGATTTTGACGGACGTATATAGCCCTTGTCCAAGTTATCTTTGATGTATTCGTCGAGCTTTTCTTGCTCTCCTTTAGATAACGGGTATATTTTGCAGTCCAGGGTTTTCGGGGCATCCTCTGTAAAATCAATAGCAATATCCCATGGTTGGTGTTCCGGATACCGCTTCGCCTCTTCTTCAGAAAAGACCTTCTTCCATTTGTGGTAGTGTTTTGGGACTACCTGGTCCCAGGTTTTCTCTTCTTTTGGCAGCGCTTTTACTGCCATCTTGGTTGACGTCGAGCTTCTTTTGAGGATTTCTTCGTCCATTCGATGGACAAAGAGTTCTTCCCCAGGGGTGCATAATGATGCAGCCTTCTTGATCCACGCATCTCGTATGCGGATCACTTCTGCGTCCATTTTGTGTGAAAGGGTCTTGATGACAAGTGGTTGCATGCTTTCATCAAGGGTCGCGCTTCTCCAATCGATCAATGGCTGGAAGGCAGCGAGCCACGGGTACCCTAACACCATCTCGTCATCTCCTAGATTTGTGACGAGGAATCTCATGTTCTGTTTCTTCTCCCCAGTCCGGACGTGCAGGTCAACGTAGTACTTGATGATCCCTGACTTATTCTGGGTCCCGTCAATGTTCCACACAATGCGGGGTCGTGGCAGCTTTAGTTTGCCAATCTTCATTCTTTTCAGGAGCTTGAAGTCGATAAAGTTGTCCGTGGCTCCTGAATCCACGAGAACTTTTCTTTCGGCCGTTGTGTGTGAAGTTTGTATCAGAGTTGGGATTTGGAGACTTCGATATTTACAAACAAACACATCTTTAAACTGTAACGCACACGCCATGGCCGCTAGGTTTGTGCGTTTTAAAAATCCTCCCTGTGCTCTTCTACCCAAGCCTCTTTGATTATTGCGTATTTCTCTTTGGTTGAGAGGCTTTTGATGAGGGAAGATCGCACATCAGTAGGGGTGGATCCAGTTTCGGACTCTTCTTCCGATTCTTCCTCTGCTTTGCTTTCTTCGGCCTTGGCCTTGCGAGCCTTCTGAGGTGGTTTCTTGTCCTTCTGCTTGTCTGGACAGTTGCGGGAGAGGTGTCCTTGTTTGTTGCATGTGTAGCAACGACCTTCTTTCTTCTGGACTTCAATGTCCGGTTTCTCTTTTGCAGTGGTCGCTGCCGTTCTTCCTCGAGTTCCCTTGTTATAGTTGGAACGGGAGCGGTCAGCGCGTGTGTCCATTGCATCTGGAGCAGGGGCTGGCATTTTAATGCCCAGTATCTTCGCCAATTGGGCGGGGTTCATCTTTCCTGCTCCCTTCTTCCTTGGAGTTTCTTCGTTAATCCCCCGAATATTCTGGACTGCGGTGTTGTCCGAGTGGTACTGGCGCACTCCGTCGGCCCATCCTCTGAAATCCAGAGGGCGTACCACCTTATAGACGTGATCCATCATGCGGTAAGGAAGTTTTGATGCGAACAAGGAGAGTGTCAACTGAGCATCCAATGGATACGTTGCTTCTGCTGCAAGGGATTCAAACTGGGCGATAAAAGCGTCCACCTCATTTGGTATGAATGAGAGGTGGCGCAGCTTATCTTCTGCCCGTTCCCTTGCTCCCGTATCCTGGAATGCTTGTTCGAAGCCTTGAGACACTGCTGTCCAATAGAATTCGTCATTCGGGAGTCTTCCGTTGTTCATTTCCGCGAGGATCCAGTTGGTCCATCTCTTGACCCAGTCCTTTACGTTTGGTCCTTTTATGAAACCGAGTAGCAGGGCCGCTCGTTTCATAGGTATCGCCATTTGTTCAGCGTCCAAATTTGTGATTCGATACAGGTTGAATTCCTGCATGAATTGGTCCGCAAGCGATCGGGTACCATCAAAGTCGGTTGGGGGGTTTCCTCCAAGTTTGCCATTTGCCACTCCTGGGCCTGGGCCGGCACCTGCCCCGCCTCCAACAGGGACGCCACCGGGAGGGGGTCCTCCGCCTCCGGGCGCGCCTCCGCCTGCTGGGGCACCTCCGCCTCCAGGTGCACCCCCACCTCCTGGGGGGCCACCTCCTGGCGGTCCGCTTCCTCCTGGTGGTCCTGGGGGCCCACCTCCGGAGGGACCACTTCCTGCTGCTGTAGTGCCAGCAGGGGGGTTTCCGCTTCCTGTTCCTGTCCCCTTCGTGAAGAATGTTTGTATCGTGGATGGGGGGACAGCCGTCGTTATTGCGGTTGCAGCTGTGGTGGTCGTCTGTGTTGCCATTGGAGAACTTTTTGTATCACGTCTCTTAGCGGTTGGCACGGTATGCTGGCCTGCCTTCAACGGTGTATCGTCTGGTGGAATTGCTGATACTGTCGTTGGTCTGATCGATCTTCTTCCCAGGTTATACAGAGAGGGGACTGGTTGAATTGCTGTCCAACGCCTAGTCCTGCTGTCTCGCTGTATGAAGTACCACTGCTCGGTACTTTCTTCGTATTCGATGGCTTGATATGTTGCGCTGAGTATGTCGTATACCCAATATCCTTCTTCGCCTTCGATTTCCTGCCAAAGGGCTGCTCCTTTTACGTGGCCAGGAACTTCGTCTTCTGTTCTCCTCTCGATGGGAAACGGTTTGAATCCAAGGACTGATCTGGATTCGGAAATTCTTCGTCCCTTAGCCAGAGTGGTTGTAGGTTCGATAGACTTGACTTAATGTTACGTCACGGTAGGGACGTTCACCCGACGTGGGTTAAGTCGATCTACAAGGACGCCGCACTAAGGGGTCTGGTTCTGGTTGTCAAGGGAAGTTCCGAAGAGGAACTTCAGTGAAGATGTACGAGTTGAAGAGTCAGCCTAAGCCAATAGTGGAACTTAGGATTCTTCAATGAGAGGAGGGTTCTGTGAGAGATGGAGTATTCAGGGTCTTCGATTGCTCGAGTACCGTAGAGTACAAAAAGTCAAGTCTAAGGCTACTACTACCTGGTGAGCCTGTATTTATAGTAAAGTAAAGGGGTATCCTAGGATAGAATGATAATGGCATCCTAGGATCAAGTCATCGAGCAATCACTAACGAAACAATAAGAACTGCGGAGCACAGCTCGCAGTAATCACATGTAAGATGTGAAACACTAGATATAAGTGAAACTGATATCTCTGAAACAGTAGCCCCTTCGCAACGGGCAAGAGTCGTCATGACTCACAAGGGAATATCAGTAAAGAGTCACCATGACTCTTATGGAACCAAACAAGTAGCAAGTCACCATGACTCGCGTGAGAACGACCACGTGATGAGAAAGTAAAAGGTTATCACGTGTCCTAAGGCGAGTGAGGAAGGGGATTAAAATTAGGCAGTGTCATAACACCCTTGCACAATTCGCACACAACTCCTGGCCCAGTTCTACCACCAAGAAGACCCCCTTTGACCTCCTCATGGGACACACCCCACGTGTTCACCAAACCTTCCGCTTCTCCACTGTCCCCTCTGTTGACCAGCGCATGCAGCAGATAAAGGAAGCACGCCAGCAGGCACAAGACGCTATTAAGCGCTCACAGGACCTCATGACTAGGTCCCACACTCGTTTCACCCCTTACTGTGTCGGAGATAGAGTCTGGCTCGAGGCCAGGAACCTTCACACCACCCATCCATCGGCCAAACTATCCCCAAGGCGTTACGGCCCCTTCCTAGTCACCGCTGCCATTTCACACACCTCTTACCGTCTCAAGCTCCCTCCACAATGGAAGATACATAATGTCTTCCATGCTTCCCTTCTCACCCCTTTCAAGGAAACACCCGAGCATGGTCCGAACTTCACGGAACCTTCCCCTGACCTGATTGATGGGGAACCGGAGTGGGAAGTGGAGCAAATTCTAGGGTCACGACGCAGGCGCAATCAACTGCAATATTTGGTCAGATGGAAGGGCTTCTCCGAGGCCCATGACTCATGGGAACCCTCGGCTCACATTCATGCCGACCAACTTGTCACCAACTTCCATCGGCAAAATCCTAGCTCCATCCGCTCCCTTTGGGACGAACCCAGAGTAACTCCATACTTAAACCCTGCCTTTTCCCCCACTCCGCTGATCATCCGTTCTATCACTCTGTCACCCACCACTACTTGTCCTTCCACTATGTCTACCTCCCCTGTTACCACCAACGACCGCTCTCTGGCTGACCGCATCGGCTCGCGTGCCACGTCACCTGTCCCTTCTGAGGGAACCTTTGTGTTATGACACTGCCTAATTTTAATCCCCTCCTCACTCGCCTTAGGACACGTGATAACCTTTTACTTTCTCATCACGTGGTCGTTCTCACGCGAGTCATGGTGACTTGCTACTTGTTTGGTTCCATAAGAGTCATGGTGACTCTTTACTGATATTCCCTTGTGAGTCATGACGACTCTTGCCCGTTGCGAAGGGGCTACTGTTTCGGATATATCAGTTTCACTTATATCTAGTGTTTCACATCTTACATGTGATTACTGCGAGCTGTGCTCCGCAGTTCCTATTGTTTCTTTAGTGATTGCTCGATGACTCGATCCTAGGATGCCATTATCATTCTATCCTAGGATACCCCTTTTACTTTACTATAAATACAGGCTCACCAGGTAGTAGTAGCCTTAGACTTGACTTTTTGTACTCTACGGTACTCAAGCAATCGAAGACCCTGAATACTCCATCTCTCACAGAACCCTCCTCTCATTGAAGAATCCTAAGTTCCACTATTGGCTTAGGCTGACTCTTCAACTCGTACATCTTCACTGAAGTTCCTCTTCGGAACTTCCCTTGACAACCAGAACCAGACCCCTTAGTGCGGCGTCCTAGTAGATCGACTTAACCCACGTCGGGTGAACGTCCCTACCGTGACGTAACACTTTGGCACTCCTGGGTCTCCTCTAGGCAACCCTCTCCCGCTGGCCGACCGTCTCCAGTCTCCTGACCCATCCCCTGAGCCTCTCCCTGTCCCCCCTCGCACTAACTCCCCTGCTTATCTCCATCTCCATACCCCCGAGCCTCGTCGCCCCCTCACACCGTTCTCTCACCCCCCATCACCTGCCTCTTCCATCGATCTGGGCAACGACAGGACCGACGACGACCCCCCGGCCGGCTTCATGGTCTACGACTCACGACGAGCCAACCATGCTCGTTATGCCTTCTCGATCACCGGGCTGGACGGTACCCCCAAGCGTCCCCATTACATTCGCTATGAATGGGACCGTGAGGGCCACAACCACTACGTCCTAGAGCGTCGCAGGGACGCTGGCCGCTACCAGGACTACGGAGCTCCCCTCACCGCCGCCCCCTTCCACGGACCCCCTCCTGCCTACCCTGACAACACCGACCTCTCCCCCTTCCACACCAACCACCCTGACAAGGAGGCCGTCAAAACCGGTCTAAGGGTCCTCAACGATGTTGGGGTCAACGCTGATATCGACAGGTACCGCTTCCTGGAAGAGGAGCACCGCGTCTTGCTGGAAAGGGAGAGGGACTTGGCAGACGCTTGGAACGACTGGAGGAGGAGGTCAGGGGTCATCCGGCAGAGGCTGGTCATATCACAGGCGCGCATGCGCCTTCATCCTTATCTTATGGGGAACGCTCACATCCCTCACCCACGTTACACCGACGACGCGATGGCGTCCTCCGGTATTCCCATCAGGGAGTACCTGGAAGCACAGCACCCAGGAGGGGAGCATTACACCCGCTTCCCCATGCCATGGCTTCATGATGAAGAGAAGCCAGGTGTGTCCCGTTGGATCCTGACCCAGGGTCGCGAGTCCCACGCCTCCCAGAAGACCCCCCTTCCCAATCCACAGCCTGTCCGCCCCTCTGTCCTCAAATGCACCAAGTGCCGCATCCCCAACGTCACCCACTCCTCCAAGAACTGCCCCATGTGGCAGCGCTGCTTCTACTGCGACAACGTCGGTCACCCTGCATACAAGTGCTTCTACCCGCACTCCAGATGCTTTGATGGGGAGCGGTGCCGCGTCCCTCCAAAGCACAAGCACTTCAAAGGCGGCTGTGAGTGGTATTTCAAAGCTTGGCAGTCCTTCTACGGACATGACACCCACGACAATGACTACGACACCTACGACGACGTCAATTGGGAGGCGGAGGATCGAGGTGATTGATGCGTGGAAGCATCTACCAAGAGCGGGGGTGATGTCGTGATCCGGCTCACCATAGACTTTCTTTTCCTTTTACTAATTCACTTTAACTTACATTCAGACTTCCTCGGAGTACTAACTTGTTGACTCATTACCATGTATGCCTTCCTACTCCAATTCCCCTTCCATTCCTTTCCCCTTTTACGCTTCCCCTTGTTCCCTATTCTATCCCTTCCCCATTTGCGTCTCCTTTTGTTCTCTATTAGTACCCTCTTCATGGGACGGACCTGGAGTAGCTACCTATATAAGCTTGACCATGTATACGCTTATTCTCTAGTCTTGTCTTCGTCTATCTTACTAGCGAATACCAGACTTGTTTACTCCAACTGTGTGCTCTCTTCTCGTCATCTCATCACCACTGTCGGTCTTCCCTTAGTTGGGAGCCACCTCGAAGCTTTGCGCTTGTGCTATAACAACGCGCACACACAGACCCTAAGTCGCTTGACTTAGTCCCTCGTACTTCGGCCATCTGACCGAAGCCCCTTGTACCTCGTCACTAAGTCCGTCGACTTACCCTTGAACCCTTGCTCCTTGATCGTCCCTCGCGGACCTTCGTCACTTAGAACTCCCTCGGCCTTGGTTATCGTTTACCAAGTACCTCGTCCTTGTACCCTGTCCTTGTTCCCCTCGTACCCTCGGTGCACATCGCACAGTAAGGCCCCGCTAGGCCTTAACAAGATATCTGCAAAACAGAAGTGTCTGCTAAACTGCTTGAATGTATTTGAATGGCTCTAAATGGCTCTAAACACCTTATATTTTTGCAGGTGAGGGGGACTTGTCTAGATTTGGGCTAAAAGGATGCACATTGTCACAGATGTGTTAAACTGCTGTATTTTTATTTAAGGCCAGGGATGCAGAGTAACACACACTGCATGCAAAGCAGAGTTTTCAGTTAAATAAAACCCATAGAAAACACTGTAGGAGTGTTAACTACTTATCAAAGTTTATTTTTCCAGAAAACCTTAGAAAAAAGAGTTTGAGTTCTCATAAAAAAAGGTTTAAATATTTTCCAAGTCATGTGAGACTTCCCTCCCCAGTCCAGGGCCAAAGGAGCTGGGAAAATCTCATGTGATCAGAAAATAATCAAACTCTTTTTTGTGAACACCTTGTGACAACTTAAACTCTTTTTTTCTGAAAAATAAACTCTGATAAGAGGTTAACACTCTACAGAGTTTTCCACAAGTTTTATTTGCCTAAAAACCCTGCTTTGCAAGTGGCATTATAAATCATGTGCAGGTAGTCACATGCACCCAAAGTGTCACATGATCCTGGGAAGTCCCCCTATATTTACAATTACGATCACGCTGACTCATCCTATTCACAACATGATAGGCTGGCTTCCGGTCCATAAGCTGGGGCAATCACCGTGATCCAAGCCGCATGCTGTAGGTCAATAATGACCTCAGCCGGATAAAAGTATCTCCTCTACCCCACACGGGCATACTGTGTCTTCAAGTTTATAGCCATATCCCCAGCATCGCCTTGGTGCCCCAAATTGAGCTTCCTATGCTCGCTTGGTTAACTTTGTGCCGGCCTCATGATAAACGCTCGGGAGGGGAGATCCATAACCCGAAGTGACATCGAATCGTAGCCACTCTACCTCATAAATGATCCGACTTTCCCGTTAAACTTATATTGGGAATGCGGGAGCACAAGGGGGTGCAGTAGATGGAAGAAACGTAAAGTCATCGCAATAAACCCTGAGCTAAGTACGAGCTCGCAACCAAGCTATAGAGTAAATTTGTAGTGATCGGAGCAGTATGGAATAACTCGGGTATCTTTCGTCCGAGGGGATTAAGGCAAAAGTGCAGATGCCACCTGGAACCCGCACACGGTCCATGAAAGGAATCTAGTAATGAGAGCGAAAAAGGAAGTCCACAATTGCATAAAGCGCGAGAAGTCCAACATGAGAGAAGTCCCACAACAAAGTCCCAAACGGTGTCCCTAGAAAATAGACGTGCCCACCACAACAGCGATGAGGCCGAGAAGAGCTCCACTGCCTGGAAGGCGGATGGCCGGAGCGGCATTTGATGAGTTTGTCGGTCCCGCACCGCTGGATGTCCTGGTAGCGGAAGAGCTGGAGGTAGTAGGAGGTGCCGTCTGAGGAGGAGTTGTAAACGTCATCAGTAATTAGGGTGACAGAGATATGGAGAGCAGTGCCGAAGTGACAACAGGAGGTTCAATGGGTGAGGATAGGAAAAGGACCTACCGGTGATGACGTCGAGTTCGTAGAAACTGCGCCAGAAACAGAGACACTATTGCCAATAGTTGAGAGCGTCCTGCAGGATGATGTCGCAGGCGCCGGATGAGGTGGTGGTGTGCGCCCGTCACCTTGGTGGAAAGTTGACCCGCCATATACGCCCATAGGCTAGGAGATGCCATTCACTATGTGCTCAGCTGTGCGGGATTTGTTTGGGATCTGAGACACACCTCTCCGGTGTCACCAGCGCACTGAGCAAAGCCCTGACCATAGTTGCCGGGCATGTTCCACTCGCAACCCATCACATCGTAGATGTGCTCGCAGAGTGCGGGAGCCCTAGGTCCATCCTTGCAACCGCGGAAGCAATATTGAGAATCAGACATGAAATTCTGGACGAGAAAACGATGCGATCGGTAGACCGTCAGCAATGTAAGATACCACAAGTCCGTTGTACGTACCGTCCACTCGTGTAGTTGTTGCAACTGACCCGTGAAAGCAGATGAGAAGACAAGGCCTCCAATGGGATTGCCTATCTGGGGTATTAGTAGCGCACACAGAGCGTATTGCTAACAATATGCCATACCATTACCATCCGCACCATGTGGGTCCAGTTCTCCTCCAGCATCTCCCTTTGGGATATTTATTTTGGTGAAGTCGCCAATACCTCAATAAATAAAAGAAGTCGGCTACTATAATGTCTCAAGAAGGCAGACCGGATATACCAGTAATTTGGACGTAATCTGGTGTCTGCACAAAGTGCGCACCCGTGACGGTGCCGTCAGGGATAAGACGTGTCCCATATCCCGGCTGATGACGTCAATGAGTTAGGTTCTCAATGAAAATCGATAGTCCACATGCCTTGATACACCACGACACTTCAATGCGCTGGAAGCGGGCGATCAATCATGCATTCGCCCGAAAAAAAGTAACCAGCGCAACTGACCTCGGTGTTGCCGATAAGAGAACCCGGCCCAGGTTCTGGAGGCGCGAAGATACAAAAGTCCTCAACCGAGTTTACTAAAGGGCCGAGTCACTTTTCTCAGAGTGGCCTTTCCGACGTCGGAAATCGCATGATACTCACTGTAGGCGTTCTGACATTGTGACGTCTGGTTGGAGGCCGTCCCACACTGGTTCGTCCCGGACTGTCCTTGCTCTGAGTGATTTGGAGCGTTGGAGGGTAGATATGTCGCCGAGTACGTCTGCGCACGGACGCTGACGAGGCCAAGGTGGAAGAAAAGGGGAAGGACGGCGGACAACATCAGGGTTCGTCACAGGGAGGAGGGGGAGGTCAAACCGTTCTAAGACGTGGGACAATCATATTATTTGAGGTATCGCTTGGTCACCGCTGGCAGGGACAGTTTGGCACATGTCGATCGGCGCGCGCGCTCAGTGGGCGGCACGGATGAACCAAGAGACAGGACCTCAAGGAACAAGCACATGAATGGACCTGTAGGTGTTAGCGCGCGCTAATTAAATTATAAAGAACTGGTACCTGAGCGTGATGTGCATTATCCTGGAAAGAAAGAAAGGCCTCGATGTCCAAAGTTGCAACAAGGAACAGTGTCCTACACGCTCGACGGGTCATACAGCGCTCATGGGCCCGAAAGACGCTAGAGATAACAGGCGACACGTTGTCTTTACCTATAGATGGCAACTTACTCCTGACCCTCCTGATCGAGGGGATGTTCGGGGGGATCGAGCCAGCGAGTAAATAAGTATCATTTCTCACGTTAGTCCCTCGCCCCTTAAAGCTTAACGGCCTCTTTAAGTGCGGATTTGAGGTGGGGGGTTTCCGATAGTGGGGGGTTTCCGATATGCTCAGTTCATTCCATACCATCTGCATTTCTGTCCACAAGAGGTTGAGGCCCACACCCCTGAGGTTTGCATTTTAAGGTTGGATCCAATTTTGGCAGTGTACCAGTGAAAGACTGGCCGTTCTGGTGACCAGCACGGACCCGCGCGACGACGCTATGTCAGAATCGCTCTCTCGCTTGCTATCTCCGAGGGTAACCGGAGACGCTCGAAAAGGTCGAGGGAGGGGGCTCTCCTTCGGCGGAGTACGCTCAGGGGCGAGTTGTGCAAAACCTATCCTATCCGTTCAAAGCGCGACTGATGGCTGCAACCGTAACGATATGAGTCTTGCTAGCACCAGCGCTTCTACGTCCTAACCGATTTAGGTTGCGCTCCGTTGCACTGCGGGGTTCGGGGCTGTTAGTCACGGATAAGTACTAGATAAGTAACTCGTACTCGTCCTACTGTACTATTTTGAGGGACGAACTTCGTCCACGATTTTTTGATAAAAACACCGACTTCTACTTCCACTTGCAACTGCCCGCAGTTGGCCTCGCTTGGATCTTTCCGCCCAAGCGACCTGTGGGCGTTCTGTTTGTGTCGGAACGTGTGCATCATACGTTATGGAGTACGCCACAGCGCAGAAGACGTACAGGCCCAAGTACCCTGCAACGCAGGTAGAACTTCGCGCCGCGTTGGTTTTCGGGCCCGCATTTACTTACGCTTTAACTGCAGCAGTAGATTGTGGTGGCGGTGAATGCTGTCCTCGTCACGGTGCCCAGAATGGAAGTTGTAGCGCGGAACGTCCCCATCATGTGTGATGTGTCCTAAGATCCGACCGAGGCGGTAGCCTCCTGATGGTTATATAAAACGTCATGGGTTGGCAGTGGCAGTCCTTTCAACCCATTGCCCAACATGCCACTCGTAGAATATCTACTGAATGTCAGTCCTACATCGGTCATCCTCCTTATCCCCACACTCGTCATACTTGCACATCTGGTTCCGTGGCTTGTAGATCCGCACGGCCTACGATCGTTTCCAGGGCCGTGGTTGGCCCACTTTTCGGATTTGTGGCTAGCTCGTGTCGCTCTTCAGGGTCACCGTTCAGAAGTTGTCCACGAATTGCACGAGAAATACGGTAAGCTCGGGTGATATGGTCCTGATTATACTACGTTCAGATTTAATGTTACGTCTCTCAGGAACTTTTGTCCGCATCGCCCCGAACCACCTATCCGTCGCAGATCCCACTGCATTGCAAGTCGTCTACGCACACGGGAACGGCTCACTTAAAAGCGACTTCTATGACGCGTTTGTCTCCATCACGCGTGGCTTGTTCAATACCCGTGATCGCGCTGCGCACGCGCGCAAGCGCAAAATCATCTCGCACACATTTTCTCAGAAAAATGTGCTCGAGTTCGAACCCCACGTAAAGAGCTACGTGCTATCGTTCCTCCAACAATGGGACCGGCTCTGTGCCGCAGGCGTCAAGAGCCCGCGTGGTGATGACGGCGAGGGTGGATGGCGCAGTCGCGACGGACGGATCTGGTTGGATTGCCTACCCTGTGAGTTTCTAGTCTCACCCCGGAGTCACTTTGCCGACCCGAAATTCTAGGGTTCAATTACCTTGCCTTTGACATCATTGGTGAGGGCATCTGGCTTTTGCTTTCTGCGAGCGAGCCTTGCTGATGCCACGTCGCAAGGCGATCTCGCATTCGGAAGTCCTTTCGGCATGATCGCCGCAGGCAAGGACTCTGCCCCAGTTGCGAAGTCCCAAGAGCAGGGTCTCTCCGTATATGGTCAAGACCCTAGCAAGTGCGAGACCGTTTCCATCCCAGCCATCAAAATTTTGAATGATCGCGGAGACTACTCAGCCTCTATGGGCGTACTTCCTCCGTGGGTTCGCCCCATTGTCAAACGCTACGTCCCGTGGTTCGCCAAGGGATCTGAGGCTTCAAAAAATCTTGCCGGTCTTGCGATAGCTGCCGTGGCAAAGCGTTTGGCCTCCCCCGCCTACCGATCTGATATCTTAAGTAAGCTGCAACAGGGCAAGGATGAAGATGGCAATCCCATGGGTAGGGAAGAGTTAACTGCTGAGGTGCTTACCCAGCTTATTGCCGGCAGTGATACGACTTCAAAGTATGTTTCCTGTTTTTTCATACACGTACTTTCGGTTGTTGACACGTTGCTTAGCTCCTCTTGCGCGATCACATATTATATTGCCTCTCATCCCGAGGTTCAGAAGAAATTACAGAACGAACTAGACGAGGCGCTACTGGGCGACGATGACCCGGCCTCGTCCTACGATACTGTCAAAAATCTCCCGTATCTTAACGCCGTCATAAACGAAGGGCTTCGCGTACACTCTACTTCCGCAACCGGCCTGCCCCGGCTTGTTCCCGAAGGAGGGTTGACGATCCAGGACCATTTCTTCGAGCAAGGGACAGTCCTAAGCGTTCCAAGCTATACCATTCACAGAGACGCGGAGGTGTGGGGTAGTGATGCTTCCGTCTTCAGACCTGAAAGGTGGTTCGAAAGGGATAACGACGCCATGCAGAGGACGTTTAACCCGTACTCGTTTGGTCCTAGGTACGTACCGTGTGAGAAATATCCGTGCACGGGTTATTTATCTCTATCTGCAGGGCATGTGTCGGTCGAAACCTCGCCTCCCTGGAGCTTTTGATCATTATCTCATCCGTATTCCGTCGGTTTGATATTGTGCTGGAACACCCTGATAAGCCGGTGAGCTAGTCAAATTATTCGCGCCGACATAGAGGTGGCTAACGCCACCGATAGCTCGAGACAGGCGAAGGCTTCTTAAGGAAGCCACTGATGTGCCTCGTGGGTTTGAAAAGACGTTCCACGTAGCTGGTCGGTTGTGTGGATCCGACAATCTTCTACAATTTAGCTTGTAATATCCTCGCATCTACCTTGTGACGAACTATTGTATGGACATGTCTATCTTCAGTCGATGATGTTTGCACATCAGCTGCGTGTGACCAGTGTGGCCTGGGAACGTAAGATCCGAAGCTGGAACCGGCTAATCTTAAAGAGTCAGCACTAGTCAGCCGTTTAGGGGAGCACTCGATTCGGTTGCTGTGCTCGTTCCCTTCACACACACATTCTGATTTGGTTCCCAGCCATGGTGTAGTGGGCCACTACACTCACAAGCCCAGTTGTCACCATGTCCTCTACGTCGCCCTCGCTAAGCAGCACCGCGGACACACCGGCGGCCACTTCCCCTGCCACTTCCTCAAGCGACAACTCACCTCCTATCTTCGTCGGTTTCATCGGCGTCGGTGTCCTCGTTCTTTGTTTGATATCCCTCTGCATGTGGCGGAGGCTCCTCGGTCGGGACCACTCGATCATATCTTTCTACGACACAAACACGCGACGGCTGCAGAACGACAATGATCTCGCGAGCGGTCGGCCGGAGCTGTTCGACGCCTGGACGGGAGAGCATGCGTCGGATGGTCTGAAATGGGGAGAATCTATGGTGAGCGCGACGTCGATCCTACTGTACCCCACGGCTTACGATGCACAAAAATACGACTTTCGTTTTCTCTCCCCCCCCCCTTTCGTAGCCGTTCTCCGTGACGATCTTGCCGGGCGCGGAGTGTAATCGTACGCCCGATGCCGTTCGGAAGGGGAGGGCGGGTAAACGTCGGGGCAACGGTGCGAAGGAGAAGCAGAGGGAGAATCAGGTTCCGGGAAGCTCGAGCCTACAAGTCGCCGTGCTGGTTGCCATGCCTTCGCCACTTCACGCCAAATCTCACGATGGCGTCGGCCAGGAGGCCTCGGGAAGCTCTTTGCGGGACGAGTTAGCTATTGGGCTCCTTGAACTGCCATGGATTAAAGGGGACCGTCATTCGCTTAAGAGAAACACGTCCTAACCCCCCTTTCACTGCCGGACCCATCTCATATTGTACTGATTACTTATGTTGGTTTTTACTGTAAGCGTGTTGTATTTTGTATTTCTGACAGCCAGTGATTCGCAGCTCTCTGATACACATGACCCTGTCTCCGACGAGAGACCTTGCTGAAGCGTGATACAAGACCAATTGATGATAGTTTTAACACGGCGACAGGCGTACCAATACAACCCCCTCTCGTGAACGGTACGTGCAAACATCATGGCCGTAAATACACCAAAGGTGCACAATAGTATAAAGGTCAGGGTTGAACAGGGGTCTCCTCCCGGAAAGGGGCATGATAAATTCCAAGAGCATACTCTCTTTGCCCCAAGTCCCCATTCACACTTGGTCCTTGGGAAAGCACGGAATAGCGGCGACTTGGGGGCTCCCTGTAGGGCATCGCGACAATGAAGGTCATACGGAGACTGTTCATAGGAGCAGACGCCACTGTCTCCGGACCATCGGGCGACGCTTCGGGGGATGGTACCGGGCGACGAAATGCATTACGGAGCACGCGGCGGGGGAGCGACACGGGTAATGGCTCGGGCTCCGGATTGATACTTGCAGGTTCGACGTCTGCAGATAACGGCTGGCATTACGGCCGCATTAGCAGCTTGCACAATGAAGCGACAACTGTGCTGCCCAGGGTGTAGTGGGGCGGCACAACTCACCCTGACGTTTCCCAAGTCCCTTTGGCCCCCGCTGGGTTCGCCCTGGGTCCACACCTCCCACATCTTTGGCACGCCCCTGTACGTGCCTATCGTCTCGTCGTATTCGAGCACAACCCCTCTACGTTGTGCGCGGCGATACTGCCAAAAGAAACAAAGGAGCAGGAAGGCCGCAAATAGTGAGGAGAATATGACGAGAGAGCCAAACAGCAGCGTCGTAGACGCAGGCCCTTTCTTTCCAGGTTCACCGGTAAAGGTAGGGGAGTCGGTACTGAACGTTGGGCCGGTACTCAAAGGGGGGGATGTGAGCGACATGACGGGGAAACGTCGACGAACGTGGGTTCCACGATCGAGGAAGTTGAAGGTAGCCTACTTGCCAAAACTCAACACTCAGGGTCTAGGGGGAATTAGCCCCGCAATTGCCCCCGCAGCCAAGTTTAACCTCTCATCCGCCGCGGGTTGCAATGGAAGTCGGCTTCCGAGGCTCGGATTGTCCCCGACTGAATCAGGGGAGTGCAAATACAGGCACGTGATCTAGCCACTATCATGTACGACCGGTCGTACTATCACCACGTCATGTCTATCGACAACTCAATAGCGAACTATTGGGAGAGTCGAAATGACTCACCATTCGCTAACCTATCCTTCCGAACCTCACTCATAAGACCCAGCGCGTGTTTCTCTAACATATCAACATATGGCCTCAACGAGGTTTTTTCCCAGTCTAAAATGAAGACGTTGATTCACCATTGGCATCATTCGGTCATTTTCATAGAAAATAGCAAACCTGAGTGTTCTTCTCCAGATGGCTCAGACGCGACCGCATCCAATTCTCGCAGAAGTTGGCCGACCGTGGGGACGAGGTCAGGGTCGAAGTCGTCTATCTTCTCGGGGTCCACTGGGACACATACCCGCCCTGTCTTAGGATGAACACAGAATGGGGCTTTGAGCAAGTGGTTTCTGTGCTTCGACACTTCTGCATCGATCCGCGGGTATGTAAACTGAAGGATTATGTCTTCCAATACCTGTTTCATCGGTTGCTGCGACACACAACCACATTAGCTCAGAGAAGGGGGGAACGAGCCAGATAGAGACTAACCCGCGCTTGCTTGGTATTGTAAAGCACTTTAATCTCTTCTTTGAGATCGATCCATTTGTCGTCTGAAGAGCGGTCCTCCAACCGTGCCCACTTCCGTTCGAGTTTCTCAACGATCTTCGAATCTGGTATCAGCTGAAGAAGCTCTTTCCATCTTGCTTCTCCCCTGAAACAGTCCTGGTCCTGCAGAATGAGATCTCCGAAAGGGTCCGTAAGCTGGTTGACAGCTTGTCTAGAGCCGAGACTTAGCGTCGCCCCTGGAGCGCCCTTACGAGATTTTTTTTTTTTTGCTTACTGGATCGATGGAGGGAGATCTCCTGCCCGGCCCTTGACTACAGGACGTACATTGACCTTCTTGTGCATCTCTTTGCCGCCTTGAACGACTGTCAAGAAGTCGACGAGAGATCTCCTTTGATCGTCCGTCAGTCCCATCGCCTCCCGGTCCGACACCCACAGATGAATTCCGCGACGACCCGAGTACACCCAGAGCAGATGCTTGTAGCCAAACTGCTGCCTTACGGCAGCGTCGAGGACACGGACCGCAGCGCCGATGAAGCCCCAGCAGCGTTTGCAAATGTCCGCTCCAGAACAGCAAGTTCGGATGCTGTCGTAGTCCGTCATGTCGATATCAAAAACGAGCTCTCTTTGTGCGGGAATAAATGCTCCGGGTCGTATCGTCTTCCGGTCACGAGGCTTTGAAAGCCGATCATTATTACTCGTATCAGCATCGGGTGGCGGAAATAGATGCGGCACGAGAACGAGAAGGCAATCGACACACGTACTCGAGCAGTATACACAGGCCCGATCTCGAACCGGGTCGGGTTCAACGTGCACGTCTGTTTTTTAAACTCGTCCGCTGTCGTAAAAGAGTTGTAGCGTAAATACACGTCGTTTTGGAGAGTGAACGCGATCTCGCGGTGGGTGAAGAGCCGGCTCGGGGTATGCTCGTGGTTCAGCCACTTGAATATCGACTTGAAGGGGTAGAGACGGCGATAGAAGACGAGCATGAGCTCCGGAGTTGGAGGCTCTGTCTCAGCGGAAGGCATCTGGGATTCGTGTGTACCTCGAGTTGTCGGGGGTGCGGTGCGGACTGAATGAAAGCCTTCTGGGAAAGGGTCGGCAGGGCAGGGTCTGCAGACGGGCTCCAACGCAAACTCAGGACGCGACCTGTCACATGTGACGGTCGCGCATTTGTGACGATGTTCGGAGAGTTCGTCCCGACCAACCGACCGACCGGTCTCGTGCCCCGTGTTTTGATGGAGGACGCTTCCCAAAGAACGCGCGTAATATGATGCGGGTGCGGCACTTGTTCCCAACGTTGTTTCTCTGTGACTCTCAGGTCCGATAGCCACCGACAAACCAGCAGCCCAAACAGGAGACGGATAGCACCACTGCACCCTGCACACTCTCTGCTGACCGGGCCTTCGCAACGAATCTCCGCAGTTGCCCCTCTCTAGTCCATCGTTTAGCGTCATGCCGTCATTCACCCCACATACAAACGCTTTCACTTGCGCTCGGATTTTCTGTTGGTTGAGGCATCTCGACAGCACCCGAATTGCCCTGGCAAAGACGTATTAGAAGAGGAGCCGGTGTCTATATAGAGATAGCGGCGGTCTTTCATTCTAATCGCTGTCTAACCTAGCGGTCAGCGATTTGTTATTCTGCCGTACGGCGTCTGGCAGTTCACGAGATTGATCAACACAACCGAAGAAAGGTGGACAGATTACGGTCTGGAAGCTGCCTCGCCCCGCTTAGGACAGCCCGCTCGCCGAAAAATGATCGACGCAACCCCTCTTCGCCCCGGCTTTGTCACAGGTGACCGCTGTGAAAGGGATCTCAAAGCTGTGTGATCAACACATGCCGTTTCGTTTTGACAAAAGAAAGAATTATTTTTTTTTGGTGAACAGAACATCTTGGCGTAAGGAGGACTTCGGTAAGCGACATTGAAATCTCTTCTTTTGTCTTTTTTACTACGGAACATCGAAGGGACGATCTCGCTTGTTTTTTTTTTTTGAATGTTCTCCAACGTTAGCTCCTCGTGTTGCTGGTACGTCTCCCGGGAGTGAGCCGACATCTTGCTGTGCTCAGATGTTATAGCGCTCAGGTCAGGTGTATATTCCGAATCACCTCAAGACAAATGATTGCTTCGGGACATCTGCATTGCGCTGTGTTTTTATTACCTGGACGACTTGTGACCATTGGCCCGATTGTAACCTTACACGTGCAATCACGTCCGTGCTAGGACTCCTCCCTAAGGCTGACCCAGCAACTTGATCCGTACGCCACCGATCGCCTAGGGCACCACAACACTCGTACAGTGTCCCGAGGCAGATTCTTATGAGACCCGGTAGTCACCCGGCGACATAGCCGACGCGCTACAGTCTCTATTTAGTGACGAGCGTTCAGAGTTGGCCTGTCTCCGGAGAGCCCAACCCGAGCCCGGTAAACTTCTATTTGGATAAATCCACATCTGCAATGCCGTTTGAGAGACGAGATCTCGCGGATGGACACCACTGACTGGGGGATTAAGCTGCGAAACGGCGATCATCGCATTTGAAAACAAACCGTTCCGGTACGAGGTGCCGTACCCTAACCTGTATCGATCGATCGACTCTCAAAAAGTGTGTTGGCCTGCTGGCTTGTCTGGGGTTGTGGCGCACTGCACCCACGGTGAAAGCACACTACGTGGCACAACTTAAATTTTACAGCAAGGTGGAATCTAGCTGTTCATGAACCAACTCTAAAAAGGCTCGCGTAAGTAAGAAAAGAACAAAAGGAATGGAAAAATGGCCGACGTGGCACCGCTTCCAACAGCAGGGTACCGAGATCCTCACCCCCAGTAGTGGGCTTCCATCTTTGCATGTCTTCGACCAGGACTTCGCGTGCGCCGCGTGACGTGGCACCTCCTCATCCTTCAACCCGTCTCAAAACTCAATCTAAGAAAAGTAGGACCGTCCCCTGGGATCCCCCCCCCCTCCGGTCAACCGGGCCTTAAGCGATATGAGGAGAGCAGCGAAGCGAAGGGATAGCGGCGAGTGCCCGAGATGTCCTCACAGTTTTCTCCTTTTTTCAAATCCACTCCACATCCACGTTGTCGTCCACTTCTTCGTTTATAGTTAAGGGGCGCCAATTCAAAATCCATTACACGTATCAGTCAGCGCGATTATGGGCCTACCGTACAGTTGAGTGTCTTCCCCCTGTTGTATGCCCCTACATTCGCCGTGTGCGCAATCGCTGTTCCGTACCGTACAGTAAAAGCTCGGAGGACCGGTACGAACACCCGAAGTGCGGGGTTTCTAATCCGAAATGCAACCCCCCTCACCCAATTTTTTTTCATCTGATGGGCCACTTACATTATGTTAGCGCGCTAGACGGACGAGCGCGCTACGTACGGACGGAAGGATGTAGGAGAGATCTTCACTTCTGAACGCGAAAGACGCATAATTACGCCACCACCACTCAAAACAGGCAAGGCAAGCAGCGGTGGCAATAGAGCGATGATTCTTTATTTAATTTTAATTTTAATCTTTTCCTTTTGCGGTAAATGGCTGCTGGGGAATCAACTCGATCGGTCGGTCATGAGAGCGGCAAGGCGGGCCGTCGGAAGTCGACGTCACCTTTCTGCTGCAACATGCAACAAACAAACTTGTTTTGAACAAACCCGTACGCAAAAGGCGCGGGGGGACGGAATTCCCGCGGGGTGCGTGTAGTTACATCATTGCGGTGAGACTTCCTTGGAGTGGAGAATGGAATGTATCGATTCGGACAGTTGTGTTTCAATCCCCCCCATCCCCTCTCTTAGCTCCATCGCCCTGGAAATCACTCCAACACACCATCCATCGACTTGCAAATGTTTTGGCCTGTATCACGTCAGCACAATGTAGTGATCACCGTTCTTCAGTGAGGAGCATCATTTGTACACGTCAAAGGAGGAATGAGACAGAATGGAGACCCGAAATTGAGAGGGAACTGAGATGATTGTGCAACGGCTGGTCTTTGGGTGGCGTGATGTTTATAGTAAAGTTGAGAGCGTTAGAGGCGATGAGGTTTCCCCAGACAGGGGGTGGCTGAATCCGTGAGAATTCAAGAGGTCTATCGGGGTCCATCGTTAGACGAGATTAGGTGAAGTTGTAGAATCAGTAGTACAAATGATCTGATTCTAGGATATAATACTTGTAACAAATGCGAATCAAGACATAGGACAACGAACATATGGAAACTGTGGCGACCAAAAAGAACCAATAAATATAAGAACGCAAACGCAGCGAACATCACCAGCCATGAGGAAATAGAGGGTGTGCATCTCATAAGCAACGGGTATAGTGCTTAATTTAACCGACGGACGACAACTACCGGTGTGATGGGGGTGTACCAGACCCAACCATGATTTTGAGAACCATATCCCCCCGCTCGTCCACGCCACGAGTGAGAAGATCAAAAGCGTGTGCGGTGTCGGAGAGATCAAAGCGATGGGTGACAAGTTTATCAAGGTTTTGTAGCTTGCGGGAAGCGAGGAGTTCGAGTGCATCGGGGTATGTATGCGCGTATCGGAAGGAGCCTTGGATATCTACTTCTCGCAACGCTGCAGCCGAAAGTGGGAGGGAGGTACTGCGAGTTCCCATTCCGATAAGCATCAGCCGCCCACCAGTGATCGCCGTCTGTATGGATAAAAGTGCCGAGGACGACGTCAGTTGATATATGGACAGGACGGGGATGCGTAACCGTACATGAATTGCCATTTGTATGCATGGCTCGGCGCCAGTGCACTCGAACACCACATCAAACCCGTTCTCCTCACCAAAGACCTCAAGGAGGAGGTCGGCATTCTCCTTTGCTTTTCGGAGTTGTTCTTCTGGCGATTTTGCTCTTGGACTCGCCGGAAGGCAAAATACATCTTCGGCAAAACCGTGAGATTTGGCGAAGGCGAGGCGAGCTTGATTGATGTCCACAGCGACGACACGTGAACTGCCGTAAGATTTTGCGAGGGCACAAGCCAGAAGGCCAATGGTGCCGACACCATAAACGAGGACGGTCTGGCCCGCTGAAAGGGCAGCCCGACGAGTAGCGTGGATGAGAACGGAGAGGGGCTCTGCTAGGGCACCTTCTTCGAAGGAGACATCGTCGGGGAGACTATGATATAAAGTGTGGGAATTAGGGCGGCGACAGTTGGGGGACGGGGGCGCTTACGGGTGAAGGACGTGGGCGGGGTGGTTCATGCGTTCTTGGAGAGTCCCATCAAGATGTGGGAACGTTTTCGCGCTACTAGCAAAACGGAGGTTCTTGCATAGGTTGTAGCGGCCTTTGGAACAGTAGTCACAGTTGTTGCACATGACGCCAGCCTCAATGGCAACCCGTTGACCGGGTACCAGGTTCTTGACGCCAGGACCGACAGCAGTCACGATGCCGGCGGCTTCGTGACCGAGGACTAAGGGGGCTTGCAATGCGAAATCGCCGTTCCGGCCATGGAGATAGTAGTGCACTGTGTGAGTGGGTGGGAGGGTGAGTAAAAAATATGAAAGGGGTGATGATGAAGGGGTAGGGGTAAGGGTGAGGACTTACAATCGCTCCCGCAAAGGCCGGTAGCTACGATGGCGACCTGGGCCTGGCCATGTTGAGGAGGCCAGAGGGTACGGTCATCGACCCTAAGATCCTTTGGGCCGTAGAGCACGGTGGCTTGGTGGCTAGGTAGAGCGATGGGAGACATGAGAGGGAAGAGATGGGTGATGGGAATGGGTGAGTGGAGAGAAGGGATGGGGGATAAGCATTGATATTTATGCAGAAAGGGAAAAGCGTCTCGTGAGTGAAAAAAATAAAAAAAGGAGAATCAATGGTTACTGTAAAGGATTCGATGGAATAAACGAGAGGGCGCGAGATAGAGCTTGAGTCAGTAGTGAATGTGACCTTGGCGGAAAGTTTCCTCTCTGCCTTCTTTTCCTTACGGACCGACTTTCCGCCCGTCGTGCCAGCCTGACACATGTTGCGAGCCCCCACGGGCCCACTCGCTCCATCTAGATCCTAATGTTCCGTTCACCCCGACCTCATCAGCATCCCCGCCCCGCCCCGCCCTTCATCTCCACCACACCCCTTCCTTCAGGCAGGTGGACAAACTATTCCTACCTCATCACTTAAATCACCTCATTTTCCAATTCCATCGATAAACTTGATCATCCCCCTTCCCCTCGACCTCTTCCCAGTTCCTCGGCACGATCCCCCGGTCCGGCCAATTTAATGTCTCAATACTACAAGACGCAGGCCTCGGGTCCTCAGGACAGACCACCGCATCCATTCACTCATGGAACCTTCTCCATCCGTACCCTCTCCTTCTCTCTTTGACTTGTCGGGTCAGAATGTCCTCATCACAGGTGCCTCCAGGGGTCAGTCTCACACCTATCTTTCCCTTCATTATTTGATTTCCCTACTTGTGCCTGTTTATTCCCGTTCTCTCTCGTCAAAATGGGATTATATGCCGATCTCAACCTAGGTATTGGCGCTGCCTGTGCGATCGCACTTGCTGAGGCCGGCGCCGCTATCTGTATTGTACTCCGTGAACCCAAGGACGACACGCCACCAAATCTCACCACCATCGATGCAATTCGTAACCTCGGTGCCACCGCACACTTCGTTCACTGTGACTTGGACAACCTTGATTCCGTAAAGGGCGTCTTTCAGAAGGCTCTCGATGCCATGGGAGGCCGCATCGACGTCCTAGTAAATTGTGCTGGCATTCAACGGAGATCACCGAGCCTCGACTTCTCAGAAACAGATTGGGACGATGTACGTTCCTGTCGTTTCTGCTCCACATCTGTCCTCTGTTTTTCTCATTATGGTCCAATTCCGTCTTTCTCATGTGTGACTTCCGTTTCCCTGCACATTCTTTATTCGTTTACTCTACTTCTCCTTACTTTACTCCGCAGGTTTTAGACGTCAACCTTAAGTCCGTCTGGCTCCTTTCGCAGGCTGCAGGCCGCCACATGGTCCCAAGGCGTCATGGAAAGATCATCAACTTTTGTTCCCTCCTCACTTTCCAAGGGGGTTTCACTGTTCCCGCCTACGCCGCTGCCAAAGGCGCCTTAGGACAGCTCACGAAAGCCTTAAGCAACGAGTGGAGCCAACACAACGTCCAGGTTAACGGCATATGTCCCGGCTATATCGCTACAGACATGTGAGTGTGGCGGTAACCATTCCCAATCCACCTCCCTTCTTCTCTTCAGCAACGTACCAATGCGCTCCATCATGATCACGATTGCCCCTTTTGTAACGGGATCTATAAAGTCCGCGAACTTCTCCGGCCCGCCGGCGGCCCGTAATCTTATCTTTTCCTAAGGAGGCACCTTCTTGGGAACGCCCCCTTCATATCTCGAATATTACTACCTCATATGACCAGAGAACGGCGCGCACTGACGTTGCCTCTCTTCCCAGGAATGAGAAGCTATTGGCAGATCCAGCTCGCCTCCGCCAGATATCTGAGCGCATTCCGGCCGGGCGTTGGGGAGATCCCAAAGACTTTGCCGGTCCAATTGTGTTCCTTGCTAGCCGAGCTAGCCAGTACGTTTGCGGCGAACTCGTCGTCGTCGACGGGGTAAGGCATATCTCTCATAAACATCTTCCGTTATTAACGATATATACATTTCAATTTCCATCCACTCTGTAGGGCTGGATGGGTAGGTAGGCGGCTAGGCGTGTCCATCGAAGAAAGAAAAAGAAACAAAGTGTAAAAAAAGGGTCCAGGTTCTGGCGCATCACGGAAATACAGGGGTCTATGTATAAACGCACATGTGCTGACTCGCTTGTCGACATTATCCCACATTTGACAACGCGCGCTTACTTACTGTAGGTCTTCTATCTGATCTCCAATTGCGTTGAGCAGAGAATGCGTATTGCCACGGTTATGAAGGTGTCCCTGCACTTCGCTTGTCTGACCCCACCAATTATGACGGCCATGCGACTTCTATTTTCGTCAATGAACCAGCCTCCACCAACTACGCATACGACAGGTCGACGAGCAGAGCGGTCGGCCGGGTGGGTCCTAAAAAGAAATTTGATAATGTGCATTGGATATGCGTTTGCACAATTTTTTTTTTCGCACAACGTGGTCCGTTCCGACGAAGTAGATCAATCAGTAAGACCATGAAATGGAAGACATAGTGTACATATATACTCCACACGATTGGGACGGCAGGCCGGCGGCGTGAAGCTAGATGACCCGTGCGCACTCACTGAGCACGTTGCAGTGAGAGAGCATACAGGCTGCGGTGATCGGATCTAGCGGCTGATTCCGAGGGAGTGAAAATGTATCGGACTTCTTGTCATGTGGTAATGATAAAGGAGGGTCTGAGAGTCGCACCGAGGCTGGCGTTGACAGGGACACAAGATTGTGACGATACAACAGATGCAATGCAGGGTAGGGGGAATTCCACGAAGGGTGGCGACAAGGCACCCATCGACTTTACTTCAAGCCAAGCCAAAGCAGCATAAAAGGGAACGAATCGAATGCCCGGTCCGAGGAAAGGGGGGCATGGCAAGGCTGGGCTGGGCCTGAGCTGAGTGTAAGGTTCGGACCGCCCACCGCCAATTATATTACCGCCCCAGGTTCCCGACTCTCCGGCTATGGTGGATGCTTGTCTAGATTTGACTTGACAAGTGACAAGTTGCTTCTGGGCACGCGGCGACATTCATTATCTGACATGTCAACCGACTTCTTCTGACTGTTTCTCTTTTCTTCGTTCTTTCTCTCTCCACGTCTGATTGGTTGATCGGCCCGGTCAAACGGGGAATGCAGAGGAACGGGGCAAGGGCCGAGGTCTTACACTGCGACACGTTCGAGGTTGTCCCGGCTAGTCTCAAACTCCCACTTACTCTCCTCTAAAGGAAAGGTGAGTGCCCAACTCGTCGCATCCCGCCACTGCGCCAGAAGGGCAACTCGCGGAGTAGCTAATAAACGCCGATCTCATTGGACCGATCAAGCTTGTCGTTTAACTGGGTTGCGTGCCGCAAGGTACTACTACGTGTTCGGAACTTCGTTAGTGCCTGTTATGCGTGTAACGTGTATGGAAGGCGCGGCGGTAAAGTGTCTGGAGCGGCAGGGATGGAGCGGGAAAGCGGGAAAGAAAGTTGAGAGACAATTCGTAAACTCGTAAAAGAATCGCTCTCGGCTAGCACACTCTCCCCTCACTTCTCGACGACTGGTCGTTCTAGCCGCGAAACTGGGCTGGCTATAGTGCGCGGGCGGGACGGCGCAAGGTGGTGGGCTGCTCCCTGACGATCCGGTTCGGACGGACTACAGAAAGCACCGAGGCGGATCGGGGTGTGGTGTGCCGTAGTGCCGTCTGGGCGAGACAAAAAAGTGTTGGAAGGGGGATTGCCGCTCCGCCCCGACGAGCTGCCTGACCATTCGAGCACATCACCAACCGAATACATACAAAATAATAATCAAATTTACGGTAATCTTGCGCTCATGCAGGATAAGGGGCGGGGGATAGGTGGGGGGGATAAAATCAACCCGATAGCCAGAGGCGGCAGGACGCAACTCTGAGGTAGGTTGTCATGTGAGATTCATCCATTAGTTGCTGAGCGGCCAAAATATCCCTTTTGTACAATAGTAGCTTCCCCAGAGCTTCCCCATATTGATCTCTCCCGCAATCGAGGGGCGGGCGGTGATTAACGCGCCTGAGCGTGGTGACTTTACTAACACTCATCGTTTTTGGGGCAACCATACAACCCGGTCGTGGGGCAGCCAGGGCGATAACGCGACATAGATCCTGCCGAAAAGACCGGCCGTCCATCCAGGTGACTCTGCGCTGGCCGGGCCGTGGGGTAGAAGTGGCGTGTCGAAAATCTGATCCCGCCACAAGTCATAGAAGAAGGACATTTCAGGGTCCTGACCACTCCATAGAAGCCGTGCGAACAGCCAGAGATAGGCAAAGAGGATCGAGACGGTGGTCCGTATGGGACAAAGGACCTGCCACACAGGTCAGAGTGTTGAAGTTTGGACGTAAGATCTCATCCCTATGGCATGCGGCGTGAGTCTGTGTAGGAATATATCCGGTAGCCCATCGACTATGGAGTTCGTCAGCCTGTCTCAGTACAAGAGTCCGCGACAAGCTTCACCCGTGCGCCAAGCGGACGGCGTCTAGCGGATGCGATACACTAGTACCTTGGTTCTAACAGAATCGATCGTCTGGGGAGACCGCCAATGAAACTATTACCCCAATCACTGGGCACTCGACCGCGTGTTTCTGACGGCGCTGTGGGATGATAGTGCGCAGATTACCTACATGGAGAGCGGGATGCGTTGTGACATTTCCATAGAGGCCTCATGGTCCTTTGTTAGTGCCTGGACGTGCACATGATGACGTGCGATCGACGAGTTTGTACGCCCGTTACGAGTAAGGAAGGATCATCTGCATAGGACCAATGACTGAGTGCGTATAGTTTATTTCCTTTTTTGGGTCTAGAGGCACCTTGGCCCATACTCCTTGTAAAACATCGGAGCTTGGTGTGGGCCTCAGAAGAGAGAAGGCGGCAGGGCAGGAACGTCGACCAAAGTAAGGGCACAGCTCCCCCCGCCCGAGGAAAATAAGAATAATGCAACAGCCCCAGTAACCGGTATTCAATCTTAACAGCTTCAAGTTACCGTCTCCGTCTCGTTGGTTTTCTGGCACACACTTGGGTTCGGAATTGCCGTCGCTCGTGTTGTTACGACTATCAGTGCAATCAGTGGACCGGCTTTTCAACAAATTCTCGTGGCCAGAGGCCACTCAAAAGGAGAAAAAATCTTACGGCCGTGACGTGCAAGTGAAAAAATGTACTCGTTCGGATATCTCTCGGGATGGCTCAGGCCCGCGCAACGAAGATTGGGTGTTCACACCCTACCTAAGGGCGGGCCAATAGCCCGTCTAAAAAAAGGGCGGCGAGCACCATGAGGAATCTGTGTCATGCATGACTTACCCACGATAAGCAATGACATCAAAGGTCGCAGTGATCCACCTCGATTGGTTATGGAGCGGCCCCACCACAAAGTCCTATTTAGGATCATGAAGGGGCTCGATGCTGTCGTTCTGTGCGCTCGCGCTCATGATTTCTCGAAGCAGCAGAAATAGCCAGTGGTTAGACTTCGGTTTCCGGTTATCGGGAGTGATGAATGATTTAGAACTGGAGGTTCAGGTCCCCACAAGTTTATACACGGGTACACGGGAACGGGGCAGTGTTGGTGAAACGCCTTGGGGCTTGCAACAGGCCAAGCGGTAATCAACCACTTTTACGGGCGCTTGTGATTCCGCAGACGGTGATGGCAGTCAGTTTGTCGTTTCGAACTCTAAACGTAAGGTGCAATTCTAGACCATTTTTGAACTACCGCAGATATACAGGCCATAGAAAGGGAGGCGATCACGGGTTCCACATCTTGCTTGTTACATACGTTAAAAGTTGTGCATCACTGAGCGAGCGCAAATCGCCGTTTTTGTCCGCACCCTAAAGAATCCAGCGGTAAGTTCGGCCGTTAGCATGCAAAATTTGTCCGCTTACCTCTTTTTGGGCCATGCGGATAACTCGGGTGGCTATGAAGGCGCTTATCTCGCGGATGCGTGCCAGACGGGGATAGGGAAGGTCAGAATCACGTTCCTCTAGGTTGAGGGAATCAGCGAGGCCAAAGGAAGAAGCCTCAACCATGGCGTCCGTGACAACGCTCGCACGGGATAGGATGGATTCCAAACCCAGGCCTGTATCAAACAAAGTTTTCAGGAAGAAGCGTACGGCATGAGCCAAATGGACCCCGACCTGGGAATATATACATGTTATTGCCTTGGCTGGGGTAGTGGACCCTGCCATCCCACACGGTATCGGGGAACGGCGAACCAGAAGCAAAAAGAACACTGCCTTGGGTGAACCTAAGGGCTTCGTGGAACTCGCACTCTGAGAGGCGGACAGGATTGGAGAGAGGAAATATTATGGGGCGAGCATTGATAGCAGCCATTGCCTCGATGACTTCCTGGTTAAAAGCGCCCTGAAAACATGTCAGGAGTGTCAGGAGCAAATCCAGATAAGACAATTGGGGATAACGACCTTTATGGTAGAAAGACCGAGCAATGCCGTCGGCTTGACATACTCAATGATGTCGGTCAAATTTGTTAAAGGCGGACCACTGTAGTCGCTCCGAGAGAAGTCTACGTCACAAGGGGTCAGAAGACAAAAAAAACAAAATGCTTCGGGCTGCACTTACACTTCTTGTGCTCTGCCATAGGCCCTCGGGAATCGAAAATGAGGCCTTGCGAGTCAACCAAGTATATATGGCTCCTCGCCTCCTCTTGAGAGAGGCCTTGCAACTTGAAGAAACTGAGAAGTTGCATAGCCACACCTACCCCAGCGGACCCCGCACCTAGGAAGAGGGCTCGATGGGATGTCAGAGGCTGACCGGAAGCAGCCGAGGAGAGCTTGGCGGCGTTCAAAAAGCCGGACAGAACTACAGCGCCGGTGCCTTGCACATCATCGTTAAAGACTGGGTAACGGTTTCGGAAGGAGTCTAGGTAGTGAAAAGCGTGCTCGGTGGAGAAGTCCTAAGTGAAGTGCATCAGCGAGACCCAGCTATGAAAAATTGGGTTCTTGAACCTCGAATTGTACTGGGAGTCTGGGGAAGGCGCGGGACATTTCGAGTATAAACTCCTCCATAAACTCAGTCATGTCTTCATCTGAGACCCGCCTCTGCCGGAGACCAAGATACAATGGGTCATCCAAGAGCTTTTGATTTGATTGTTGGTTCCAAGATCGAGACAGATCGGGACTGTAGATGAGGGGCGAATCCTAAATTGCTCATGTTAGTGCTTTTCGGCTATGTTTAAAAACACGTGCAAGTACATACCCTACTCCAACAATATAAAGGGACAGTTTACCGATGGAGATAGGCATCCCATTGACCCCAAGATCCCCCAGGCCAAGGATGCGCGAGCCTGACACGCACTTTTGGTTTTAGGACAACAAAAAAGGGGGGAAAAGTCGCACCGACCGTGACTACAGAGATCCTTGCGTCGTCCTGGTGCGGCCAACTCCTCAGAATGCCCCCAATTTTACCTCTGTCTTTTATGGAAATATACTGAAACAAACTGTCGATGGACGCGCATGATGATACATCACGCGGCCTACCAAGCCTTCAGGGTGACGAAAAATGTGTGAATGCTGGAGGCACGCATCTCCGACGGTGGGCGTGTATATAGTGGGCGTAAATTCCTATCTCTAGTTCAATACCAAGTATCCGGAGACGTAGAACATCAGACGTTACGTACAGACAAGTTGGCCAAACACAATCGATAGAATAAACCCTCATTTGCGTGTCTGAGTTGCGCGAGATAAATATACTTTTCAATAGGTTTGTCTTTCGAACGAAGTTGAGCGAGACAACGTCTGGCGTGCCGAGTCATTGAATGCGGGAGGTAAGTGACCATGAGGTGGGGGCAGGGGCACTGCAGCAACAGGACAGTCAATATGAACTCGAGCCACGCAGGAGGCCACGACTTACGTTGAGGCTCTACTTTTAGCTTTTGCACATCATTGGACCAGTAAGGGGTCAGAATCACGGTCATCGACAAAGGTCAAAGAAGGGAAAAGAGGAGTTAGGGAAGTGGAAGGTTGTCAGTGACGAGGAATAGGTCCATGGATTCTTATATGTTGAGATGGCCGCTGGAGGAACACGATCTGAATGAGCGCGAGAACGCGAATGAAGATGTGCTGTCGCTGGAAACAGTTGCGTTGCTCAGTTAATTACTACCTCTCTGTGGCCAATGGGAATGCGTAGAGAGAGCTCTTTTTCGTGAGGGTTTGTTGCCAGGAACGACCGAGACCGAGATGCAAGGAGTGAAGGTGCTAGAAGCATCAAATATATATGCGCGCGCGATATCACAGGTGAAACGGCGATTTACCACATCATGACGCATCAGCACCGGCGGCCACTGCTGTTTCTACGGACGAAACACATCGATGCCAGTCCTAGGCCTGAAATGAGAGCACTGAGTTTATGATTCGATCCTGTCCCAGCCCATCATGAGTGTGTGTGTGAGAATGGCATCCGAGTCGGGGCCGTGACCTGACTCGAGTATTCGCTCGGACGTGTAAACGTCAACCATTGACGCGCCTTGTTATTTGTTGTGACTACAGTCCCCGCAGAGATTTCAAGTTCACGCGGGGTCTGCGCAGAAAGGCTTCCCCTCTTTCTGGCCGCCGGGATGCCATTGAACTTCCAGCTTCCAGTCGCCGTCACCCTCGCAGGCACCAGCCTACTTAGTCTTGCTATCCGCGGATTGTCCGCTTCGAAGCGAGGTAAAATCGCTCTTCCCATAACTTTGGATGGACCATTGGAGTCTCGACCTGACCCCTTCGACGTCACCTTGCCGGAAGAGATCATTGACGGAGAACCCGTAGATGAGGCTAGTTTCTGGGTGAACGTGAGTTCAGCCGTTAGAATGCACATCCTTTTACCTATTCTATTTTAGACAAAGCTCCGGGGGGTATTGCTTGTCTTTGCTTTTGCTGTCGTCGCATCCCTCCAGACTGTATTACTGGGCTATTCTATTTCATTATCGTCCCCAACCGTTACTGCCACCCATCTGCTTCATGTTTTGTTTTCTATCTACCTCTCTGTCCTTGCTGCCCAGTCCATCGGCAAAAGCACAATTCATTCGCACACGAGAAGAACCATTCACCTCTCCGCACTCACAGCTCTCGCTTTTGTGCTACTGGGAATCACGGCTCTTTACCCTAGCAATCGGGTGTCCATTTCCATACAAGGTGATGGTTCTCAACCTCGCTTTATGCAAGTGGTTTGGTATGTCGTGCTCAGTCTGTACGCGTCCTCGACCTTCATCGCGGTCACCACACCGCTCGGCCCTGCTCTCCATTTTCCCGTTTCACGCATTTACTCCGAGAAGACTGTGGCCGCAATTACAAATCAGGCCATAGACAACGTTTCCGGTGTCACAGGTTCGTGTTTCTTGCTCATTTTTAAGATAGCTAACCGTGGGCATAGGCGCGTCAGTCTGGGACCTACTTCTTTTCTCGTATACAACCAAAGTCGTGATGCTCGGTAACACTTCTGAATCGTTAAGTATTGGCGATCTTCCAATTGTCCCGGGAGCCATGCGCGCCACCTATCTCTTCCGCTCCATGCGCTCTACGCTTTCGACTACACGCCTGAGACGGTTCCTTCTCTGGGATATTCGCCCTGGCAGTGGCTGGGAGCTTGGATATAGACTTGCACGTGTGAACAGAGCGGGCTTTGCCGTACAGATGACCTTAGTTTCAATCGGGGCAGTACTTTACTACGCCCCTCCGTTCTTCTTGCAGCAGCTAGTCAAATACCTCGAAAGGGATCCCGAAAGGCATGATCGGAGCTGGGGCTGGTTTTATTCTTTCGGCATGTTCTTTGGAATTACGTCCACCCATCTAAGTATGTGTTCTCTCGGTCTTTCTACACCGCGGAAGTGATCATAAAATGCGTTAGTTAGTGGACAGGTGTGGTCTATTTCAACTACGACGCTGCAGGTTGGCATACGTGTACAGCTGAACTCGATTCTTTTTGCCAAAACGCTAGTCAGAAAAGATGTCGCCTCATCTTCGGGTCCATCTGAAAATAAGGCCAAAGACAATAACATTACCGACACAGCGTCAGAAAGCTCCGAGAAAAAGGATGACGAAGACAATTTTTCCAGCAAGGCCCAAATCATGACACTTATGACAACAGACGTGGATAGAGTCAGCGAATTTAGCTGGCACATGTTCACACTTGTCGGTGCGTCGTGACCGCTTGCCGCTCCTGTAGCCGCCTTTTTGACCTGCGTCAAAGATTCCCCTATCGAGATCATTATTGGCACAATTTTTCTGTATAGCTTGCTTGGTTCATCTGCTTTTGTGGGACTCGCGGTAACTTGCCTATTCTTACCATTGAATCACTTTGCCGGCAAGATTTTCGTCGGTGCACAGGAGAATCTTATGAAGGCGAGGGATGAGCGCGTTGCTCTAATGAATGAGATTTTAGGTGCTATTCGGATGTTGAAGGTATTGGCCATCTTTTCTACTTGGTTCATAAAACTGATTTTCTTAGTTCATGGCGTGGGAACGTAATTTTGAGAAGCGTGTATTGCGTATCAGAGAAAAAGAACTGAAATTCCAGAGGCTCAACTATATCATCGAGGTGCGGTCTCTTATGATGTTAAAGGCAGTCGGTCGATTAAGCACTTCGAAAAGGTTCTCTGGAATGGGATCTGGTGAGCAAAGCCTCACCCCTTGCTAGCTCCTTCCGACCTAGTATGACAGGAACGCTTCTCCCATGATCGTTACCTTGGTGGCTTTTTTCCATTACACCGTGATTAAGAATCAGCCCCTGACGCCCTCAGTGGCGTTTACCTCCGTACGAGTGACCTTTAGTATGTATAAAACACTTACTGATGAAAATCGTGTCATAACTGCAGGTCGCTGGTAAGTGTTGTTCATGACGTCAACAAATTTGTTCTCAATAGGATCTCGCCAGTATTCTTTGAAATGAAGTACGCTCTGAACGCACTTCCTGAGGCCTTGGTGAACATGCTTCAGGTGCTTTTCGCCAATGACATCTTGCCATCTCATCGCCTCATTTATTCTTGCAGTCCTTTGTTTCTCTCCGACGGATTGAAAAGTATCTTCATGCGGGTGAGGTTGCTCCTGTTCCACCGCTCGGTGGAAACCCTTCTCCGATCGCCTTCCATGGCGCCACAGTTGCATGGCCACAGGATCGTGCACGTTCTGGTACTACCACAACGAGTACAGTTTCCAGCACGTCATCTACACCGAAGACAAAGTTCATGTTAATGGATCTTAACATTGTCTTTCCTAAAGGCGAGTTGAGTCTTGTCTGTGGCAAGCTGGGCAGTGGTAAAACTCTATTACTCCTTGGTATGTGCGAATGTGGTGATTCACCCTATTACTTTCACTGATGGGGCACAGCACTTCTCGGCGAGGCGGATTTTCTCACTGGCCAGGTGTTGTGCCCTCAAACACCACCCGACGCGATAGCCTCCTTCGCCGGTGTCGTTCCTTCACCAGGTGAATGGGTTGTTGACGGTGTCTGTGCCTATGTTCCTCAGGTCGGTATTGGTTTTCACCCACTGGGATGATGGTTGTATACTCATCCCTCTGTTCATCTCAGAGTGCGTGGTTGCGCAATGCTTCAATCAAAGGTGACTTACTGGTACTAGCCTCTCTGGGCATGCTAACAGCCAATTTCGTAGAAAATATATTATTCAACCTTCCCTACGTCGAGGAGCGCTACCGGAGGACTCTCGAGGTGTGCGCGCTCGTGAATGATCTCAAAATTCTCGAGGACGGTGATGAGTCAGAAATTGGAGAACGCGGAGTGCATTCTCTTCCTTTCACTCCCTCGCGAGACGACGCTGACATGTTTCATAGATCAATCTGTCTGGTGGACAAAAAGCGCGCAGTAAGTTTTTTACGTACAAAAAATCGGTTCAAGATCCCTCAACGTAGTTCTTCTCTAGTCTCACTTGCTCGAGCCGTTTACTCTCGCGCATCCGTTCTCTTCCTTGATGACGTCCTTTCAGCCGGTGAGTGCCATACCATTCATCCCCGATATTGAGCATGGCTGATTCCTGGGCGGCCAGTTGATGCACACACCGCTCATCACCTCTACTTTGAATGTCTCAAGGGCGATCTGATGAGCGGGCGGACCATCATTCTCGTCTCTCATCACGTGCAGCTGTGCGCCCCTGGCGCTAGCTATATCGTGGCTTTGGAGAACGGTCGCGTACTATACAAAGGCGACCGTCAAGGCCTCCAGTCGTCTGGTGTAATGGACAACCTTACACAGTCCGGAGCTAGTGAGACTTTTGTAAAGGACGATGGAGAAGCTGTGGCGGACCAGACCATTGAGGAAAAGCTCTTACAAACCGAAAAGGATGACACTAAGGGGGACAGCTCCTCGAGTACCGAAATGCAATCACAAGACAGTTTTTCCGGTGCTGAGACCCCCGTTGACACAGTCCCTGGCCTCAAGAAGAATGGACCTCGCAAGTTGGTTGAAGATGAAACGAGGGCAGTGGGCAGAATTGGCCGCTCGGTGTGGGAGACCTACATCAAGGCCTGTGGGGGATACCCTTACTGGCTTATTTTCGCTGTTTCGTTTTTGTTTGCAGCCGCAAGCCCAGTCGCGGAAAACGGTTGGTTGAGGTATGCCAACCAACCGATTCGGTGGTGTCAGATTAAAAGGTTTTGCGCAGTCACTGGTCAGGGGCTTCTCAGGGTGGTCGTGTGCCACGGGGTCCGATGTTTTACATAGGAATCTACGCAGTGGTGAGCATCCTTAAACCCGACACTCTTATGTCGTTTACCCGTCCACAGATAACCGGCGTTGGTTCGTTTGAATGTTATAAATGTCCACATGGTCATTAACCCCTTAGATGAATAGGCCTTATTATCACAACTGTTCGCTGGTATATCCTTTGTTCGTATAGTGATTAGTCTCTCGACACGCATTTTGACTTACCACATGCTAGACACGGGCTCAATCCACGCATCCACCGTGTTGTATAAAAGTATGTCGTGTCCCCCGTTCGTGGTATTTTGTGCAATGCTCATTCGACCGCAGAGCTCTTGGAAACCGTCTTGTTTGCAAACATCCGATTCCACGACACCGTCTCCCGTGGAAGACTTCTTAACCGCTTTGGGAAAGATTTCGAAGGTCATACCCCTCTAGTTCACGTTGCAACAAACATCGTCTTACATTGAAGTAGGCATTGATAGCAAACTTTCCGATAACTTCGGTCGTAGCGCAGTGAACGGCCTTTCTGTCATGACCACGTTTATCACTCTCAGCATCGTCGGAGGCCCTCAATTCTTCTTAGTCATAATCGTCATTGGCTCGCTGTATTGGAACGGCAAGTAGCTTTTGACTACATCTCTGCAAAATTCTTAAAGTTCTCTCTTTAACAGTTTCGAAAGTGGGTTGCAGTAGTACGCGCATATAGTTTTACAACTTATCTACAAATAGGTTTATGGCCAAACGTCTCGGGACATGCGACGACTGGGTAAGTCACCTTGTCTCAAATCCTCTGTCAACTTTGGGCTAACACCATCAGATTCGGTCACGCGGTCACCTCTGTATTCAATTTATGGCGAAACGATATCTGGAGTCACAATAATACGTGCTTTTGGAGCGTCTTCGAAATTCCTGCGCGACATGCTGAAGTGTGTCGATACGGTCGGTACACCCGCGACAGTATCCCGAAAACTATCTGACGACGAATCACAGAATACTAACCCGTTTTATTGGACGTGGGGAGGTGCGCATGCAATGCGTGTAGTACCATCCTTCTGCGCCTTATGATGTTTCATACAGTGAACAGGTGGCTCTCCATTCGGTTTAACCTTCTTTCGGCTGTTATCGTTGGTCTGGTGGCATTCGTATCAATTCTTACACCAACCATTGATGCCGCCCTTGCGGGCTTTATTCTCGCTTTTGCATCCACCGTCACGAACGACGTGAGTGTCGCCCATGTCTGATACCAGACAAAATACTGACCTCATGCATAGATCTTGTTCATGGTATGACACGTTCATGATCTGTGCATCTAGGTAACGACAATACATAACAGGTCCGACGGTTTGTTAGCCTCGAGCAGTCAATGGTGCGACATCTCTTACCTTCGGCCCGCCCAGTGGAGTTGATCTCATAAACAGGTCGCACTTGAGCGGGTAAAAGAATACTCGGAGCTCGAAATAGAACCCCCCGAATTCGTAGAGCCCCGCCCACCGGCATCGTGGCCATCCAACGGGGAAATCAAATGCGAAAATCTCGTGATTAGATACGCAGTAAGTAGTGACGATATCACCACGTCTGCTTCCGCCTCATCATCGGTCTCTAGCCTGAGCTCCCAGATGTCCTGCATAATCTGAGTTTCTCCGTCAAACCCGGCGAAAAGGTCAATATAGCCGACCAACCCGGTGGTCCCGATCTGACTGTTTCAATAGGTTGGGATCTTGGGTCGTACCGGTTCGGGAAAGAGTACTTTGGCATTGTCCTTCTTCCGCTTCGTTGAAGCAACCGAGGGGCGGATTATGGTCGATGACCTCGATATATCCAAAATCGGACTGACTGACCTCCGGAGCAAGCTGACGATCATACCTCGTACGCGATCCTCCTGTCAGCATACTTAAACTAGAACCTTTCTAATCTTTAGAGGATCCAACTATCCTAAGTGGAACCCTGCGCTCCACTCTGGATGTCTTCGATGAATATCAAGATGCCGAGATAGTAAGTTTCATCTGATGCTACCTCCCTTTTTCCACGGTTCACTCGTCCTACTTAGTATGAAGCTCTACGACGCGTCCATTTGATTCCATCTGGGGACGATGAGCCACAAGAAGATAGTGTGAACATCAACGTGTTCCGTGATCTTGATTCACCTGTATCTGAAGGCGGCGAGAACTTCTCGACTGGGTAAACGGGTCACTCTTGCATCTCGCGGATTGTTCTCAAACCTTTCAGCGAGAAACAGCTACTTTGTATGGCCAGAGCCATCTTGAAGCGCTCGAAAGTACTTGTCATGGACGAGGTTCGCGAGCTTACATATGTTCTTCCGCCGCTCGAGTCACTGACACGCTTGTATTAGGCAACTGCTAGGTGAATCCTTACTTCCCATCACCAATATCGTGACTAAAGCGACGCAACAGTGTCGACTATGCTACTGACGAACTCATCAGTCAAACTATTAGACAGTAAGTATCCGCAAGCAATTCCACAAACCCAGTTCACTGCACTTGATGTTACTCGTCTCACACACCCTCATTAGTGAATTCGCCCAGAGCACAATCCTTACTATAGCACACCGCCTTCGCACTGTGATCGATTACAACAGGGTGCGTTTCGATGCTTCCAGGGGAAGAGAGTTGGTCCTGAACTAACTACTACAACTAGGTAATGCTCCTTGAAGAAGGAAGTATAGTAGAATTTGACACCCCGGCTGTGTTACTCTCCAACCCCAATTCCAAGTTCTACTCGCTCTGCAAAGCCACGGGTAAGAAAGAATTTGCAGTGCTGAAAAGAATGGCTGGTGTCCCTTGAGGTAGTTGTTGTTACGTGGCAAATTAAGAAATTTCTCACGGCTATGGAAGGCTCGAGTCGCGTGTGACGGTTCTTTACTTAGTGTAGCGATGTTCTCGTCACGACCAGCAACTCTGTTTCTTACACTTACACTACTGAGTGTCCTAATACTCCCACATCCGGCAAGTGCTATCAAGTTTTCTCTTCCGGCCACCCGCTACCCACCGGCGAAATGCATTTGGAATGCAGCTCACACAAACGCGCTCGTAATCATCACTGCGAACGTTGGCTCTGGCTCCGACCAACGCATAGACATCGAAATCATTGACTCAAGCCCCCAAAAGAACGTGTATCTGCATAAGAAGGGTATCACCGGTGAAACAAGATTGGCAATTACCGCCCACTCGGAGGGCGAGGTTGGCGTGTGCTTCAAGAACTATCTGGATCATGGTGCGTGCACACATATAATCTTACGTTGCAGAGATGTGGACGATGCGCAGACGTGCCCGCACATGATGCTAAGACAAAAGCGCGTATCGTTGATTTGGACGTTGACATCGGTGCCGACGCCGTGGACTATAAGTGCGCTTCTCCTGGGCGCCACATACCGCCGCGTGTCCTGACATGAGGTTTCCTAACAGTGCCATTGCGAACCAAGAATCTTTGTCGGGGCTCGAGACGGAGATGCGTAAACTTGAGGGGATTGTCAAGGAGATTGTGGACGAAATGGATTACCTCAAAAGACGGGAGGAGCGATTTCAGAGCACGAATAGTGCGTTCTTCCCACGTGTTCTATAGCGGTCCGCCTGACAGAAATTCAGTATCGACGAACCTTCGCGTGCAAAATTTCGCTTGGTTCACAATCGTGGCACTGCTTGCACTCGGCGCGTGGCAGATAATGCACCTGCGCTCGTTCTTCAAGCGTAAGTACTTGATTGACTAGAGGCACGCGAGTACCTTCGTTTCTGCTGTACCCCCGATATATACGTGAACACAGCTGTTCATAACTTTTCTGCTTCGGCCGGAGTGTGTTTACATCTCCAACATGAACGCGTCGTGGTCATCAAACAGCCCATCATGTATAAACTCTGTCAATCTACGACCTTCCGCCTGTTTGTCCTCCTCGTCCATCGGCTCACCTCCTTCCGCTCCGCTCTGTGATACGGAGCAATCCTTTAATTTCTGCCACCGTCTTACTTTCCCTCTCAAGAGTGTCTCGATTTCCTCTGTGGTTGTGCACTGTCCGAGCCTCGTACCAAACTGAGGAAACCATGTGCGTCGCCGACTGTAGGATATCACTCATAGTGCTGGATCGATATCGCTAATACTCACCATTGGTCCTCTATAAAATGTTTTATATGGGTCTGGACAGTCTTTAATGTGGCAGTGCCAGGGTAGGTCCTGCATAGTTCCAGATACTCTAAAGATGTAGAGACAGGATCAGGAAGTGTACCCTCGAAGAGGCTGCTCCAAATGTCAACGGTACATGTATATCGATCTGACGCCCACTCACTGGGGATTGCCTAACAAAGTCTCACCCACCATGATGCCGCTTGCGCCAGTAAATTCCGCATTTTGTAACACGTCGTCCCAAGTACGGACATTGCCATTACTGACGACTGGAACGCCAATACCCTCGACGAGGGTTTTCACCATCGATAGATCAGCTGCTCCTTGCCTGCGCCGGCGTGCCGATGGGTGGCGTGCGTGCAACGCGAGAAATGCTGCACCCGACGCTTCGAGATTACTTGCAAGTGCAAGTGTCGATGGTGCTGGGCTGCAGAGTCGTAACTTGGCAGAGACAGGAACGTTCAGAGATCGCGATAGAGACGTGACTTGTGAAGTGTTCAGCGTTGGCGAACAAGACTCTTTTTGCGAGCTTACCGATGCCTTGAACGAGGGGCCAGTTTTTCTTTCCTAGCAAGTATGCCCCAAAGTGTTCCTCTCGAGCGATGTCTTGCGGACATCCGAGGTTCAGATCTGCATCGCTTCGCACATACTTTCGTCAGAGCGACACACATATGAGAGATGAGATTGCCCAGGCCCACGGACCGACGCCATCACAGAGATCCACGACCGTCTTGGCACCACGAACAATCACATCCTGGTCGTTGCCACAGATTTGGACTACTACCGGTCCAGTGGTGGATCGACCCAGTTCCAGAGCGCGCCGGTGGAATGCGAGGTAGTCCGGATCCGAAAGGAGACGAGCCGGTCTGAGCATTTCAGTGTACGTTAGCGTTGCGCCGTGACGGTGGACGAGAGCGCGAAACGGAGTGTCCGATTGGTTTACCATCGGCGCCGCGATGTAACTGAGGTCCAAGCCGAGTGAGGTCGCCATATTATTAGCGATGGGTGTGAGCGGCAGGAACGGAACGAATGCACGCGACAAATATTCCGGTCACGATGCCTGGTCTCTGATTTTTCTCAGCACCGGCAACAATCTATCACTACTGTGATATCGGCGATCTTGTCGACGAATCGATATGACGGCAGCTGTCGTTCTTCCTCCAACCTCGCGGCTTCCACCCATCAAGACTCTCGGGACGACACCCGTCGGACTGTTGCACGAGGCCATCCAATATCTCCAGGCCGTCTACAACCCCGAAATCCGCAGTTCTCGGCGCGTTATGCGCGGGGCGTGTCAAAGCGGACCCGCCCACAACACCGACACCGATACCGGACCGAAAGACACGGCCCCATCGTGGGTAGCGGTCCGCGCCGATGCTTTCGAGCACACGTATGCAATGCGGTGGCTAACCGCGCTCGTCGCGCAAGCCACCACCACCACCCTGCCCCCAGATACCGACGCGGACGCAGACGCAGACGTCATGGAGCCGCTCGTCCAGCACGCCGCCGCGCTCCTGGCCGTCTGCGCGGGCGCCGCCTCCGCGGGCACGCGCACGCGCACGTATGCGTTCGGAGGCGTGCGTGTGCAGCTCACGGACGTCGCGCTGCGGAACGACGACTTTGGAAGCGTCGGTGCGCAGACGTGGGGGAGCGCGTGCGTGCTGGCGGAGATGATTGCGGAGGACCCCGCGCGGTTCGGGTTGGGTGGCGCGGGTGGCAACACCCACCGCGGTGGTGCACCCGAGGCGGCGGTGCGCATGCTCGAGCTCGGTGCTGGGACGGGGCTTGTCAGCCTCACGATTGGCAAGGTCCTCGAGTCGCGTCGCGGCTGCGGTGCGGAGATCGTCGCGTCTGACTTTCACCCAGTCGCGCTGGAGAACCTCAGACTGAACATCGAGAACAACAATAACGACGACAACTTCTGCCCCGGCTCCCGCGGTCTACTGGTATCTGCACACTTTTTGGACTGGAAAGAGGCTGCAGACCCCGCAAACGCACTTGAGGCACCCTTTGATCTCCCGTTTGATGAAGTGTTTGGTGCGGATGTCGTTTATGAGGTCGAGCATGCCGCGTGGATCAGTGCGTGTCTCAGGCGGCTTGTTCGCTTGACTGGCCGCTTTCATCTAGTGATGCCAATTCGTGAGGGGTTTGCGCGCGAGTCTGCGGCGATCGAGTGTCTTTTCCCTCGCGCGGAAGACATGCACCCGGTGGCAGCAGTGGGGCCTACTTTATGTATCACACAGAAAGAAAGTATCGTATGTGAGGCAGGGCCAGACAGTGCAGCTGGAAATAGGGGTGATGTAGAATATGCCCATTACACGATACAATGGGCGGGTTGTAGAGATGCTGGACAACGGGCAGGTTTACATGAGGAATGATCAAGTGCTGCCTGTAGTACTCATCGGTACTAGTAGGTGCAGATTCATTTCTCTGCATACAGTTCAAACTCCCATGGTAGCCTCTGTGATGAATCCTCTTCGCTAAACCATATCCTTTTCAGCCGGCATGTCGCGTAGACCTTGACATAAGATATGTGGGAGAACCTTGCGTTGGGAAGCTCGATCTCGTGGAGCCTTGCGTCTTCCTCCTCATCGTGCAAATTCTGTACTAGCGCGCGCGAAGAGAAATGAGAAAGGAGTGTAGGGAGATGTGATGATAGGGTAGACCACGATGTCAAAGGAGTCGTAGAAGCCTGGGGGAACGACAGCGGGAGGTGAATTAACGGAGGAGAGGTCAACTTGAGCACAGGTTCATTCTGCAGGCAGAAATCTGTCAGTGGGAAGCAAAGTACATCGACGGAAGGACAAGGACGAATACGTCTGAAAATGCTCCCCTGAGCGCGAATCGTTAGTGTACCTATATTCTCGACTCTGGCACCTCTGCTGTGGCCGATAGAAGATAAACGGTAGAAAGACGAGATCTACCTGGAATGTCGAACATCGCACAGCACCCTCCTTCCCCGCACCGTCGACCAGGCCAAACTCAAACGACCACGGTCGACCGATGTTCCGCACCTGAATGTGCACCCAAGGGTGTTTCAAACCCAGGTCGCCTTCACGACCCATGTGAGCACGACCCTCACTGTGGGGAGGACATCGCAGGAAAGTTGTCGATAGGGAAGGTGACTGCATATGCAAAACGGTCTGAGTGAGCGTATATCCCATTCCCTGAGAATTGTTGTCCAGTCCATCGCCATTGTCCGCCGTGACGGGGTGAGGGGAGATGAGCACAGCTGGATCCGGTGGCGCTGGAGTGGACTCCGAGTCGTTGAGGAAACATGCAAACGAGTCTGCAGGGAGGGATGGATCCGTCTTCAATGACCATAGACAGAGCGGCTCGCTGCCCGTGGAAGAGAACAATGAAACGATCGCAGGTTGAAATGACCCGGAAAACATCAGAACATCAGACCATCGCGCGGCCCCGGCTTAGTTCGCGCGCGTTCGGTTGCTTTCACGATCACATGGACTCACCCAACAGTACCCACTCAATCACAAACAGCCATGACAACCGGCCACGACGCACCCCAGCAGCAATGGCTAAGTATTCATGATCCAGCTACCTGCACTCGCAAGGGTCTCTGTCCTGTAATGAAATCGGGGGGGTATGGCCCGCCTCTGGAAAGTCACTCTCTGTACTTCGAACAACATGGCACGGGGCCCGTCAAAGTAGTCTTCGTCACGGGGCGAGCATCACGTCTACTTGGTCTTTCTTCTCGTAATTCAAACAACGCATCTATAGACTAAATGTTTCCGCAAACTCCTGGGCTGCACAAGTGAGGCACTTTGCTCGGCTCCCACAGTTCTCTATTCTCGTCTTCGACAATAGGGGAGCTGGGAACAGCGACACTCCAATGGGGCCATATTCGTCTGTACTTTCATCGGCCACCCATTCGACCGAGGCTGATGACCTGCTTCCTCGTACGTCCTGTAATATACCAAAAACTTTAGGACGAGTGCCATGGCGGAAGATCTCATTGTGCTGCTTGATTTCATTGGTTGGACCAAGAATCGTAGTCTCCATGTTGTGGGACTATCGCTGGGCGGTATGATTGCGCAGGGTGCGTCGGCAACCTAGATCTCTATTAGTCCCGATTGTTGGATCATTCACAGAGCTAACCTATCGTATTCCTGAGAGATTCATCTCTTTGAGCCTTGTGGTGACGACGGCCGGAGGTCTCCCTATATTCAACATTCCTCCGGTGCGTTGAATTGAGGCCTATTCAAGGAAGACTGAATTGGAATGTGAGCAGTGGTTCGGTTTGAAGAACATCTTAAGGTATAATGCAACGAGGTGGCGTGTATAGCCGATGTCTGAATATGAAAACAGGATACAATTTATCAAGGACCAAGAGAAGCGTACACCCCTCGCTGTGGAGATTTGCTTCAACCCTTCATGGTTGGATGCAAAAGCCGAGAATGATTTTGAGGGCAGGACAAACCGCGAGGTTCAAATGGTGGTGCGTGCTCAGTTAAGTGGGGTCGATCGTCGTGTTGATCCCTCGCAAGCAATATAATGAACGTGCAGCCGTGACACGCATCCAAAAACCCCTCGGGGCTATCTCGCAGATGTGGGCGGGGCTTACGCACCATGTGGAAGCTGACCGTCTCGCACAAATATCCAAAACCATTCCCAAGATATTGATCCTGACCGGAGATCAAGATCATTTAGTAAGGCCATCAAGATCATCGTATTTAAGCAAGCACATGCCCGAGGCAGAGTACGTGGTGTGGAAGGACACGGGTCATGTCGTGAATATGCAACATGTAGAGAGATTCAATACGCTGTTGGAACGAGTTTTCCTCGAGGGCCAGGCACGGCTGGAGGGAACCAGCTAGATATAATATAATAATACAATAGATCACGTTATTTGTTTTGATGATTCCCACGGTGATGCCAGGCGATGCGCGACAGTTCCGACGCATCCGACCGCCGACAACGTTGCACGATCAACCAAGCCTCACACAAGACCTCGACCAACCAAGCACAAGTTTCCTTTCCTCTCCTTTTTCTCCTCGCCTTCCTCCCCTCGCATAAAGAACTCATAACCTTTCTCCAAAAAAAAATTATTCCAAAAAAAATTACTGCTATCATTCCCACACCCCACTTTTCCGCATTCGAAGCATCACCCAACTCTCCTTACTCTCCCCACCATCTTATCGGCAGCACCTGAGGTCCAACCCACCCCGGACGTTCGTCAAGTTCTTATTTCGCCGTACTCTTACGACATTTGGTTGCCTTTTCCATGGGGGATAACGCCACTGAAATCGATCTCGACTCGGTCATTGACCGTTTGCTCGAAGGTACGTCTCCCTTCTTTGCTAGTAAGATCACGATTTGCGGGTCCCGTGAGACATCGATTGACCCTTTGTGTCGTATTGCTGGTGGCATCCCTTCCTTGAGAGTCTCCACGTAGCGTAAGGTGACACCACCCCACTGCGTTATGTGGTTACCGTCCCAGACCTTAAAGGATGCCGGAAGAGCCGGGAGTCCCGCCTGTCCAGAGGAGTCTTTACCCCGCTCTTGTCACCTCATCATTGCGGTCATTCCGTAGTTTGTCGTTCTCTCTTTGTCCGGTTCACCGTCTTTGATGGTTGTATGATGCTCACAAAGCCCTTGCATAGTACGAGGAAATCGGCCTGGGAAGCCCGTTCAACTCCAAGAGTACGAAATTAAATATCTTTGCACCAAAGCCCGTGAAATTTTCATCAATCAGCCCATCTTGTTGGAGTTAGAAGCTCCCATAAAGATTTGTGGTATGTTTACTGTCTCTTGCTTCTCAAGAGAAACTTGTTTATCGCATGGACCAGGGGACATACACGGGCAATACTACGATCTACTGCGACTCTTTGAGTATGGCGGTTTTCCACCCGAAGCAAACTACCTTTTCCTTGGTGATTATGTCGACCGTGGAAAGCAATCCCTAGAAACAATTTGCCTCCTGCTGGCATACAAGATCAAGTACCCTGAGAATTTCTTTATTCTCCGTGGTAACCATGAATGCGCTAGTATAAATCGCATTTATGGCTTTTACGACGAATGTTCGCTCTTGCCATGCTCTAACTTGGTCACATCCTGATCTGAATGCATACAGGCAAGCGACGTTACAACATCAAGCTCTGGAAGACCTTTACAGATTGCTTCAACTGTCTACCCATTGCCGCTATCATCGATGAGAAGATTTTCACCATGCACGGTGGTCTTAGTCCTGATCTTCAGTCCATGGAGCAAATCAGACGAGTCATGCGACCGACCGACGTTCCCGATACAGGTGCGCATTATATCCTACAGTCTTCCCTTCTACTCACGTGGGAATGGGTTTCAGGCCTGCTCTGCGACTTATTATGGTCAGATCCAGACAAGGACATCACCGGCTGGTCAGAGAACGACCGAGGCGTATCATTTACCTTCGGGCCAGACGTCGTGTCGCGTTTCTTACAGAAGCATGACATGGATCTAATTTGCCGGGCACATCAGGTGTGTCTCCAGACAGCCGTCGTTCCCCCGCATCTATGTGCGGTATATGTGCGCGGATGGAACTTGCGCACGATTGTAGCTATTCGCGGGCTTCCCTCGATGTATCTTTGCAAAGATTTCCACTTGATTCGCCGTGTGAAAGCAGATACTGATGACTGACCTTTCTCTCAGGTCGTCGAGGACGGATATGAATTTTTTGCAAAGCGTCAGCTCGTAACACTCTTTTCGGCGCCAAACTACTGTGGAGAATTTGACAATGCTGGCGCGATGATGAGCGTAGATGAGACATTGTTATGTTCCTTCCAGGTGTGTTGTGACTTGTTTACATTGGCACACCCTAACCGGTTCTACACGTGTAGATCTTAAAGCCAGCGGAGAAGAAAGCAAAGTACCCCTATGGAGGGATGAACATGGGTCGACCAGTAACACCGCCGCGCAAGCAAAAGAAGAAGGACGGCAAGATGGGCTGAAAACACCTCGGCAGAGGCGGAGCAGCATCTCTCCGGCAAGGGTACCTTTGCCCTTTCCTCGCCTCATTTGTACCGCCTTTCCCCGTTCCATTCCTTCCCTTCCATCTCTTTATGTTTTTGCTGTTCGATGTTGCGATTAGGTGTTAGACGATTATCCAGGCGGTAATATTGGGCTGCAGTGCTAGTAAGGGCTGCGGAAGATGTTCGGACCAGATCTGGCCCATGGTTTTGGATGGCGGTCGCTTGGACCATGACTATAATGCGTGGGACGACGCGGAACTGGAGGCGGCGGGGGATGGATGCATAAAAGTATCGAACGCGCATGCATGGATAGCATCGTCTTCCTGTATCACCACCACCCTCACCTGCTACCTGTCGCTCCCTGACGAACTTAATTATCTACTTTCCTTACTGACCCCCGACGTCTCAATATCATGTATACCATGGCGCCAAGTTCCGATGTCTCAAGCTAGTGCGTGCACAGAAATATGTTTGCACATGACGTGTATTTACCTGGCCGCGAACTTGAACTTGGACCCACATCTGTGCCTCCTCTTACGCGGTCTAAGTGTGAAGCTATTTAATGCCAATGTCGCTATGGGATATGTGTCTGGCTCTTCGTCTTCTAAACTAAATCCAATCTTGACTATGCGTGTCAGTCGCAGTCGGTATCATGACTTTGGACTAGACTGGCTCAGCTCTCTGTCTGGCTTTCAGAGATCATAGTCATGGCTCAATCCCAATCCCTTCTCCCTCACCTCCAAACTTAACAGCGATCTTGCAGTCCTGTTGAACGCACTTGGTTACCCCTCGCTTTCTGACCTGCTGTGCCCTATGTCCCCGCGACAGCTGCGCGGCGTCATATTTTCCTTCTTCCAGGCTGTCCTTCGCTCTACGCTCGCCTTGTCCCCTCTTGTATTGTGCGCCCTATGCTTGCTCTCTGAGAAAATGTGTTACTAATCGCCCATGCGAAGAATAACTACAGCTCTGCCGGACGGAGTCCCTGCCCTGCAATTGATAGGACGCGACCACTCTTCACCTTCACCACACCGCGATGCCTCGACTAGTCACACCACCGCTCTCGTGCACCGAGGACACAGCTCTCGCATTTCCACCCCGGCCCTCGCGGCCATCGCCATCTGCTCGACCGTCGCGTTTTGTGCATTCATCGGGTGTCTCCTACAGCTCTCCGCCGCACTCTCTTCTCGGCGCAGGCGTGTTCGGTCGTGCACGCCCACCGACACCCAAAGCACCTCCAGTACGGCAGAGTCCCCCGACCCCGAGACGGGCGACCTGCCTATCCCCATGGCTAATCACCTGTCGCCACCCCCGCCTTACTCACGCGCACCTTCGTATGAGAGTTCTGGGGGGAGCTCTAGCAGACTCGGGCGAAACACGTGTGCGCCACCAGTGGTTGCTCCTGCCTCGATTGCCTCGGTTACCCCTATATAAGACACCTACTTTCTCCTCGTAGATGACTCTAATGCAGCTTATGTTTAAAACGCCGTGAGGCGACAGATTTCTATGCGAGATGATTTTGCTCATTCTGGAGGTCCGCCTCGTAGAAAACCACGTGATAAGTAGGTCCCATCACATGACCTCCACCGACCGTCGCGTCGAACTCGTCACGCGACACTTTTTATCATTTGTCGTCACGGTGATGGCGACGACAGCGGAGCCATCAAGCCCATCTTCCCCCCTTCCATCAACGGCGTCAACGTTATGGGCGCATTTACTCCATCACCGCGGGCCATCTAGTAGGACCAACGGTGTCCAAATTCCCACTTTTGCTCAGCTCACGCCACAAGACAAGGCTAGTACATCAACCCGGATCCTTCTACATGACACACACGCGCGTCTCGAGAAATTCTCAGAGCGCGCAAACACCATCTTTTCCGAGGTTGAGGCTTCCAGGAGAGAGATGGTCCGTGTCAGGGAGGAGGTCGAAGGCGCGCGGGAGAAGGAATTCGAGGCGATTGTTCAACTGGGCGCGTTTTGTTTCGCGCATATATGCTTGCCATTGTACGCTCACGCACAGCCCCGTTAGTCAATCGGTGTCAGTCCTTTCTCCAGAAAGCAATTGGGGACCCGGTGCAAGCACGCGAAGCCGCCTCAATACAGGCCAATCTCACGCTGGCCCTGGAGCGCCTGAACGCTCTTGATGAAAAGATCAACGGCAAGCTCGATTCGTTGACCGCGGTACGGTGGAATCCTGATGCTTCAGCGAGAAACCATCAAATAAACCCGTATGCAGCTCCTCCAGACGCAAAGCCGAACGTCGCAATCCCTTCAGGAACAGTTTTCGTGTCTGCAAAGCCAGCAGAACCGGATCCTCGAGCTCCTCGCGCCACTCCATCCAATCCTCCAGTCCGTTCCGCTCCACATAGACATCGCGCGGAATGCTATCGTAGAGAAGATTCCCGTGGGTTGCCAGTGCACCAACACGTGTTCTGGCCCCACACCTTCCGCTGGCATGACCCCACCATCGAAGCGAAACGCGGAGCTATCCTTAGCATCGAGGAAAAGACGAAGGATAAGGTTGGATTCTCCACATCCTGATACACATATGCCTGCTGTTCGGGGATATCTGGATCTGGACCAAACCAAAAGGCAACAAATGCCTCGCGGGCCTATGGAAAGAACCGTAGAAACCCAAGATCCCGTCCACGATCGAAGGACGACTGCTCTACCATCCGTCCAATCTCCAAGCGGCAGGAAGAATGATAGCAGCGGCAGTGATCTCACTGTGGCAAGCGGCAGCTATCCAGAGAGTGACCGTCCTGGATCTGGCAATGATGCGCTGGCAACTAGATTATCGGCCACCGCGAGGAAACCACCACCAAACAAGACCGTTGGTGGAAAGGGCATAGCCCCGCCGATCACAGTGTTTCGCCACTCTAAACGCACTATGGACAATCCGATTTCCTACATCTCCTCAAGGGTGAGTTGTTTCATCTATATTGGGCCATATACGTCCTATCTTTGTGCGCAGCAACCTGCTGTCCCCGGAAAGAGGTTCATATTATTCGATGAAGGCGACGATGATGATGATGATGATGATGATGACGACGACGACGACATCTGAATTTTCCCATGTCAATCGCCACGACGGAGACGATACTGTAGCCCTCATACACGCTGATTATAGTAAGATACATTGGAGGAAATGTCACTGCCATGGGAACTCAGAAGTCCTGGAATTTCAGAGCTTAAAGCCTGAAGTCAGGGATGCTAGCTGGCAAGGGTCAGTCTCGGCACGAAGCACTACTTTATCCGCGAAGCCCCGTACGGAAACTCAACTACGCTTGACATTCGGCCTCCGCATGCTGATTATTGCCTGATGCCGCGCCAAGCCAGGATCAATAATCACGAGCGGCCGCCTCCTCGCGCGCCACTTCAGAAACTTTGTGCAAAGCAGGGCGCCGTGGGGGCTCGGTTCTCATAACCACGGAGAAAAACCATAACAGAAACTCAAAAGGAGGTCATCCCAGTTTGCGCCCCCCCCTTTTTTTTTTTTGGCGCGAAGCCGCGCCGCGTGGTGGTGCTAGTGCTGGTTCCGATTCTTCGCTTCCCTGGTTTCTGCCAGTGTTCGCACTGCACGTTATTCATGGAAGCTGCCGCTGCCGCCATTGTTGCTGTGGCTGGCCTGCTATTCATTTTTAGTCAAAGCGTGCCGTCTACGGAGCATTGCCGCGGAGCCTCTTACAGTAATACCCCTTCGCGCTCGTTGGCTCGTGCCGGTGCCGGCACCAGTTAGCGCGTATCTCGCACGATGAGCCAACTCGGCTCCTGATTATTTGTAACTGACAGCAGTACAGTACAGCAGCAAAAGGAAAAAAAAAAAAATTTCTTCTTAGCTCAGAGAAACTCTTGGGGATGAGATCGATGAGAAGTGACCTCACGCCGTAAATACATATATAACTTTTAGGCACAGTCCGTGTCGGATTCCAGCCAGTTGGGCGTATTTATGTGGCGCCCTCTTCGCAACATATAGTACAGTAACTCACTGTACCCGCCGCCGCATTGATCGCGATAAGGGTCATGATATGAGCAAACGTCTCTCCACACGTGGTATCTTGCAGCGCGGCTGGCGCCCATTTTACGAGATTTGAAAATACAAATTACCCGGAATAACTACGGAAGATGGGACGGGGGCTGGGCTTGAGGGCCAGTGCTGGTTCCAGAACGACATCCCAACTTCTTTCACTCCACTCTCGTGGGTTACGCATGTGGGCAGGGACGATTCAATAGTAGAGTAATAAGCTGGCGTTGCGCCTCATAACTGTTCCCAGGGTCGCAAATAAAGATTGTGTCACGTTCTTTTTGTACGATAAATTACCGGCGCGATAACCGCACCGGGATACAGTAAAGGAGAGGATGTTGAAAAGTGCCGTATCTCGTTACGTGAAAAGTTCAAAAGAGTGGGATGTGTCGCGAAGATTATATATTAGCGAACCGGACCTAACAAAGGGTAAACGGGGGGGAAGTCATCGTACACAGGTGGTCGCCGGTACGCGTTCAGATCCACCCAGAGGTTTTATCCACAGCACAGAGATGAGGGGAGAAATCAGTAGAAGGGATGTTATTCGCGAGCAAGCCAGTCATTGCTGCGGGAGACGAGCTCTATTGAATTATCGGTCGTCCAGAAGACACGTTCGGTGGCACTGCGTCCGGTCCAGCTCTTTTGGTCGCGTAAGATCATCGCCTAGGAGACAGTCGATAAGAACACAGTACATAACGTAATCAATGTGCTGGGGCGACTCACTTGTTGCGCGCCAAAATTCCGTTGGTCATGCGCGAATAGATCCACGTTCTCCTCGAGTGCATCAGACAAAATTTGCATGTCTTGCAAGATCGCCTGTAGCACCCGGACAGAGGCGAGCGTGAGCTGTTCTTTGCGGTTCCGCGTCATACCGCCATTTGACGTGGGCGGCGGAAGAGACTGCGATATTTGCTGCAACACCGTGTGTATGATGCGCTTGGTCTCGTTCATGATCTTCTGAGCTGCCGGGTAATTCTTGCGTGACACAAGCACCAGAGCGCGTGTGATCATATCCGAGGCTAGTAGCTCCATGCGCCGCCGTACGATGATCGTATCAGAACGGCCCGCAGGCTGCCGCGCCGGACTACTGCCCCCAGTGGGGAGTAGCGTGACCGTAAGGAGAACGGGATGTGCGAGGCGAGAGACGTGCTTGCCCGCTGCGGGATCGTAGAATGTACCGTCGACCTCGAAAACTGGAACCTCGTCGATCATTCGATCCATCATACCATCTGTGAGGTCGGCCATGTCATCGATACTGAGAGCATCGAGTCCCAAGCTCTGGTTGAACCGTTCCGTCGCGCTCATGGACCGTTGTGCACCACGACGGTCGCCATTACGCACAGCATCGGAATTATCGAGCTCGAGCTCGACGAGCATCTCCTTGCGCTCGCCATAACGCAGTTCGCCCATTTCGACGTCGACGTTGCGCCCGTCTGACGAAACAATGGAAGACGGTCCGCCGGACACCTTGCGGATGCGGAAACGGTTTCCGTCCACGATCTTCATGTGCAGCTTCATGTTCATGGACCCGATGGACAACATCCCACCAATGCAACCCGCTAAGCAACTTCGGAGGTCGTACCAGTCACTTACGAACGTGTACGTTCCACCAGTGTGGTTCGACATGAGCCAGAGAGACGCAGGGTCGTGTGAGCGCCCATAACCAAAGGAGTGGATTGGCACGTTGGCCGCTTCTGCCCGAGCAAGAACAAGGTCCATCTGTGCGCGCCGTGTGCTATCTGCTGCATCGCTGACAAGAACCATACCTGCCACGGGATTCCGTGACTTGCGTTGCAGCACGACATCAAGTCCTGTCGAAGCGTTTCACGTTAAAAGTTCATATCACCCAAAGATAGCCATACCATGATTGACAGCCGTGACAACATCTGTCTTCTCTTCTTTGCTTCCTCGGACAATAAATTCATCCTCAAAAGGCTGGCCTTCCTCCGGTCGGAATCCGATCTCATCAATGAATTTTGCGAGTCGTGCACGGCTCTGCGTGCGTCCGGGTGACAGAAATGGGGTCTTGCGCACGGCACCGCCGACGCCAACCTCGAAAGTAACAAACGACAAGCGATCACGTGGCCCAAGCGACGCAAGAACGAAGTCAAGAGATGTCTTGATGACACGATGCTTGAGTGCAGCCGTGCTTGGTAATGCATGGATGGTTGGGAGGGAGATAACAAGGATGAGGTCCAACGGTGGGTGAGGGAGAGGAGTGAGTGAGTTGGAAGGGCCAGCGGACATATGCGGTGCGTATAAGGGACCAGAAGAGTAATGTGACGGTGCCTCGTCTTCTTGAAGGGGTGTGAGTTTGCCTGTCACACCGCTGTGATACCCGTGGGTCATAACAGAGCTACCATGCGACGTGTAGCTCGAGAGCGTCGACCGCCCCGAACTGTGTAGTAAACTGCTTTCCGCCGTGCTCGCACTTGTTCCCGTACTGCCACTGAGTATCCGCGCGGCCTTGGCACTACCACCAAATTCTTCCATGTCAAGAGGGGCGCGATCGGGCTCCTGCCTCGGCCGTTGTACAGGCGCAACGAGCGATTGAACGTTAACCCTCCATGTTTCGAGTGAAGGACGGTCTTTGAAGATAAGAATGAACGAGTCGAGCCTCTCGTCTTCCATATCTATGGTGAGACTCAGCTCTCCCTGGACGGATGTGTCCGTGACCTGGCGAATGTGCTTGATGTAGATGCGCCCTTTGAGCCGCAATACGCCTTTGGACTGAGGCGGTACTCCGCTGGCCATAGAGGCACCATCAGTAAGTGCCGATGCCGCACCTGATGCGCTTGAGAGGAATCGTCCAAGAATACGCTTCTTCTCCTCTGCGACGCATATAATCGCCTCTTTGAAAAGATAGACGTAGAATTCGCGCACAAGAGCATCGCGTCGCACCGACAGCAGGTCATACATCTGCAGAGGGCCAAGTCCCGAGAGCGGATGGCCTTTCCAGTCGATGATACGGTTCCGAAGGTCCTCAGTGATCGCCACGAATGGTGATTCTTCCTGAGATTGCAGCGATGCTGGATACGGAATATCACGAGCAGAGTGATTCTCGTGAGCGTGGGTTGAATCTGTGGGGGACATGGTGCTACTAGGGTCAGGTGAAGGCTGGCGCCGGCGCACAGTTGCCGGCTCGGGCACACTGTGTGTGGCATATGGATCGATCACTGGTCCAGGAACGTGTCCGGGGCCGCGCTTTCCTGGCAGCTCGACCACTACAATACAGGTGAGCGCCTGGGCGGGCTCAGCATTGCGTGTCAGGGAGGAGAATTCGGGGAGCACTTGAATCGATGGCGTCACAACGAATGCGGGGTGGTCGTTGTGTGAGCCCGACTTGAGGGACGACCCGACGGGTTCTATTGGGTCATCTTCTGTAGGGTCGTGGGGGTGTGCAGCATGGCGGTTGGCTAAGCGACCCATAGTTGGCGTCTCGCGTCCGGGATACATCATAGGTGTATTCCGATCAGCCATCCCAGTAAGGGCGGCAAGTTCTAAATCACGGGTGAGTCAAGAATACAAAAAGGAAGTTATCGAAAAAAAAAAAACTGGCGTACTGTTTGATTTGCCGCCATCACCGTCACCGACTTTCATCGGCCGCCGACACACCCCGCATACACCCAGGTTTGATTTGCGCAAAATTGCAGTCGAACGGCCCGGCCCTGGAACAGGTCCATATACGGCGGTAAAGCAGGCCTAACAGTAACGAGAAGGTCAATGTTGGATATAAGGGGGGAAATTGCAAATAAGATCGGTCGAGACACCAAAATTTAGTGAGATGGCTCGGGTATGGTGCAGACACTAATCTCGGAATAGGACCGAATTGAGCAATCGAGAAAGGACCAGGGGGAAGGGGGGGGGCAACGTCCAGAATTCCCATCAACGAGAACAGAGACTTGGGAACACGACGATGATACCCGCCCATCTCACCAACGACTCGTGCCGCGAATGTCGAGAGCCCATAGGACGCCGTAAATGCAAACGCCCATATACCGGCAAGGGCAACTAAAAAGTGAAATCTACTCACCTCGTGGAGGGAATGACCACACTCAGGCACGATATGTGGCTTCTCTCCCGGAAGACGAAAGCTGAAGGAGAGGGGTTCAAGACAAACGGGGCATTCCTCCTCTTCTTCTGAGGAGTCGTGGCTCGATACCACAGGGAGTGGTGCGTGGACCATAGAAGCGAAGGGGTGAGAGTAGAGGTCTTGGGTATGGGTATGAGGTGTAGAGTGATGAGATCCCGAAGCAGCCGAAAAGGCGGAACGAAAAGAAGCAGCCGAAGAGGGTCGGCCGGCGTCCTTGTTACGGGCGGTGAGATGGAGGGAGGTGAATACACCAGGCGCTGTGGTTGAGCGGGAGGACGACGGTGGGTAGAGGGAGGGCTGTTGCCTGTGGGATTGGTCGGGTTCTGGCGTTTGTGACTTTTTGTTGCTTCTCTGAAACCAGGCGGAAGGATGAGCGGACCTCATAAACCGGTCGAATGAAAGATGCGGGGAGAGGGAAGCCGTGGTTGTTGGAGAACGAGGAAAAGGAGCCGGGAAGAGATTTCGCCCAAAAAGATTATAATATCGTTCTCCCACATGCGAGTAGATACCGCATATATCCTGGCATTCAGGCACGACCCTAACCACACACCTTCTGTCACTGGACGACCATCGGAGCCATCTACTATTCCGTCTTCTCGCCGTTTCCCCGTCCCCTTTGTGTCCTAATATGGCTTCGTTCAGACCCCCCCCATTTTGGATGTCCCAATCTCAATGCCAGTTGCGCCCGCCTTATCGGCACCATCCCGCGCTTTTCGACTACATGCATGTCCTCTTTTGCGGCTCAGCCTTTTGACTCAACCTTCAGAAGCTCTGACCTCGTCTCACCTTATTTTCTCTCACGCCTGAGCGGAATACTCACCCCTCTCCCAGCGCTCATCAGTGGCGTGATGGACCTGCAAGTATAAAGCCTCCAAGACTTGCAACTATTTTTTTTCGTGTCTCAAGACGACATTAATCGTGAATGTAGTCAAGGCAGTGCGATTCCATGGCCCACATCACACAACCCCCAAACAGGGCTTAAGTGTCGCCCACTATCATTCCGGCCCTCATCAATCGCGCACTGCTCATCCTATCATCATGGACACGATTTTGTGGTCCTTATGCGCCCAGGGATTGGAATTACAGTAATCCCTGGTGTCACCTGCCCATGGCCATCTGTCACCGCGATGTCTCACGCCGATAGCACGTGCGCCACTACAGCGCGTTTGCACCTCGCATGCCCGCCAAGCTCACCGCGCCTGTACCTTTGCCCCAAACCTTAGCAATTGAGAAGGAACTGGCCGCATGTTTCTTGCGCACAAGACGTGGCCTGACCCAGGCGCACGCCTCCCTGACCTTAAAAGTCCTCTGATCAACCTCTGAACGACTGGTGACATCTACACGCTGTCCCTACGGCATAATGTGCTCACCGATCCCGATCCGCCTCTCTTACAATACGATACATTGAGTCTCTTCTCTGGCTCGGTGGCGATCTCGGACCGCCTCCGCAACGATACGGTTATATGTCCGAAGCAACAGGCTTCTATGCGGGACCTACTCCACGAGATACCCACGGGTTGCTTCTAGCCTGCCGTGGAGACGCCCTCACGCTTACCCTCACAATTAAGCATCGGGTAGATGAATCCCCATTGATATACACCATACGTACAGTTACAGCGTCTCAACGACATGCAAAGTCTGCACTGTCAATGGATGCTGGAAGCGTGTTCCTGCCTGTCATGCGATGACGCAATTTTGTGGGAAAGAACTCTTGATGGCACGCTTCGGTAAAGTAACCCGTGGCCCCGTGGGAACACCCATCCACTACATCCCATTAAAAATGTGAAATGAAAACCCCCACTAAGCAAATTTGACCCTCCATCGCTTCGGTTCGCTTCGGAGACTAAGTCTGAGGTGACTGCCATAAAACCAGACGGACATACGGTCTTGTAGCAAAATACATACATACACATAGTGACTAAAAGTTTTCTTTTTTGCACCCGCTTCATGCGACGCAATAGATCGAAGCTCGAATGTTAAACATATGATCGAGGGTTTTCCCCCTTCCCAACCATCACGAGACACGGGACTGAGACGTGTCTGCGGCTCCAACATAGTTTGGCAGGCTTACATGAGATAGATAGCGTGCGTGATGTGTGGGTAGTTACTGTAATCAAAGCGGAGTATTATCACACTGGTGACTATACGACAAGCAAGTCACCTCGAAATACCAAACTACAAAAGATCAAAAAATGCGTATGGGAAACTCGATACAGTGATCTCTGACCAATGGGGAAAAAAAAACATCGACAGTAGCATCCAGACAAAACTCCAAAGAGATGAGGGCAAAGGAGGCCAATGGTAGTGAAAAAAAAAAAAAAAACCAAACAAGAACAAAAAAAGAAAAATTCAAATTTTTTCGTGGATCCATCCATCATAGTTTATGCGAGTGCGACCCAGTTACCACATACTCCTGATCCGTCAGCTGCTCCGAGAGCCCGCGTCCTGCACGAGTTCAGCGAAACTTAAATTGTGATTGCGTTTCCCTTGGCCCTGCATGGGGCCCATTCCTTTGCGGTGCGTTGGTGGCGGGTAGAGCCGTGGATGCTGCTGCTCTTCCGACCGCGGAGTTCCACCAGGCCCAGGCAGCGAGATGTGCATGTCGCTGTGCATACGCTCGATGACACTATCGATACCTGTGCTGCCATTGCGCTCATTCGCACTGCTCCGGCCACTCGAGCCACTGCTCGTGCTCGGCTCTTCTCCATCAGGCCCATTCTCGGGTGTGGGGCCCGAAGCAGCTTGTCTTTCGCCGTTAGTACTCTCGGGCTCATCACGTAGGATTTCGTGAGCAAGGCTACTCCCCGCTTGCGGAAGTGGAGGAAAGTAGCCTTCACCTTCGTTGCTTGCTGTGCTTGCACTGGCGAAATAGTCGATTTCCTCCTCACTTTTGCCCTGCGTCACAGGCGCGCCCACCGCGGCGTTGGTCAGTGTATTGCCTCCCGGCCGTCCCCAGAACGCCCCCGGCGACATAGTCGATGCGGGCGAGAATATCGCTGGAGGTTGACTCGGGTGGCTTGGGGGCGGTGGACCGGGCACGAATTGAAAAGAAGGCATGCTAGGCGTAATGGGAGGCAAGCCACTTGGCGTCATGTTGAGATGGTGCCCATGCGCAGGGTGGTGAAGTGGCGATCGCACATGCGAATGCATTGGATGGGCTAGAGGAGAATGCGCCGGCGCGTGCGACATCGCAAGGGGCAGCACACCTGGGTGATGCAATGGCGAAACGTGAATGCCTGGAGGGGCAAACATCGGAGATACCGGCGAAAAATTGGGAGGAGCCGGTATGACAAAGGCAGAGGGTGGAGGCAGGGAGATAGGACCGGGATGGGCCGGGTGCGCCTGTGCCCGGTGCCACGATGGCGGTGAAGTTTGATCAGGAAGTGGTAGGGCCTCTCTCGGCGAAGACGAAACTGGCGCCTGTGTCGAATAATGTGGCTCAGGTCGTACAGGGGCTGGGGGTTTGGACAACGTCAGTGGAACGGGGGCACTCTTAGCGTGGGTCTGTGGTAGTGGCGGCGGCGCTTGTTTCAGTGAAGGTTGTGAGAAAGCATGTATGGGCTGGGGTAACTGGAGCGGAGGCGACGATACTCGCGATCCTTTTACTGACTGTGCACCGGCACTGGACGATGGTGGAGTGGGCAAGTCTTGGTTATCGGGAGGGGGAGACTCGTATTTTACTTGGGATGCATTCATATTTATGGCGTCGTCGACCGAAGGGCCAGAGGAAAATCGCGCGAGCAGCTGCTGCTCTGAAACAGTGCCCAGGCGTGGCAAAACAGCCTGAGGCTGAGCCCGAGGAAGGGATGAAATTGCACCCATTGGCGGGGGGGAGGTGCTCATCTTGACATGATGCATGCCATATGCGTTATATTCGAGCGGCTGTGCAATGGATAGTGGGGTGCCACGGGAGGACGTCGGTCTGATAGTAACGTTTGCAATTGAGGAGAGCGATGCTGGGCTGATACCCGGGAATGGCGAGGCGAGTAGAGGGGAGGACGGCGCTGTCATTGACTGTCCAACTGAGGGCATGAACTTGTCAAAATGTACTTTGAGGGGTCGGCCGTTGTACTCGTAGCTAGAAAAAAAGGGGGTCAAGGAAACTGAATGAGAAATTATGCAACGAAATGTTTTACCCGTTAAACATGTTGACTGCACGTTCGGCGTCATACTCTGTGGCGAAAACTACAGTGCCGAACCCCCGAGAACGGCCGTCTTGGCCAAGAGCCACATCCGCACGAAGGATGGTACCGGCTTGGCGAAATAAGTCCTTGAGATCTTGCCATTGACAATGAAAGGGTAACTAGACATCCTTGAGAAAATCGGAGTAGATCACGACCATAGGGAGACCCACGTTGCCGACGAATAAGTTACGGCTAATACCGCCTGCAGTGGTGGGCCGATCGTGGCCAAGAGGCGGGATGGTATTGTCTGCGTGGGGCTCATCTAGAGCGTTCCTTAGTGGAATCTGGGTAACAAAAGACGATAGGGGGTTAAAGGATGGTGAAAGTGGGGCGGGGAAGGTAAAGGGTGGTCTTAAACTAGGAATGATTTGGGCATGGCCGTTGATAAGCGCGGGCGTGTGATAGCCAGAAGCAGGATTGGAAAGGTTGTCGAAATCGGAGGGCAGGCGGTCTAAGCGAACTTCAAGAACGCGAGATTGCCAGGAGTAGCCATTAAACGTGTCGACCGCGCGCCCAGCGTCCTCTGCAGTGGCGAGCAGGACGGTACCATAACCGCGAGAACGGTTGTCGGGGCCTAAGGAGACATCTGCGCGAAGAACCGTGCCAGCCTTACGGAATAGGTCCTTTAAATCCTGCCAACGGACACGGTAGGGAAGCTGTGGTAAGAATCAGTCATTGGTTCTGGCAGAGAAGGAATAAAGTGGGTGAGAAGTGTGAAATGTGAAACGCCAAAGTTGAGATGGGAAGGCGTCGCCAACACCAGCGCCCGTTTCCAGTCGCCTATGGAATGGAAGGGGATGCAGAACACGCAATGCTGAGAAGAGGGATGCACCGAGCAGGAAAAATAAAACAAACTCGCGGTACACGGAGACATGAGGGCGGCCAAAGAAAGAGAAGGGACAAAGAAGAAACGTACGTTTCCAACGAAAAGTTGGGTGCGGGTGTCCTTGAGTGGGACGTGACGACCATCAGAGGACACAGAAGAGGTGGCCTGTTGAATGACAGCATCTATCTCTTCGTTAGTAGGAGGATGGACGGGACGGGGAGGGGGGATGGCTGATTGCTGCGGTGCGGGGGAATTCGGGGAGCTCGGGGGTGGGGAGCTAGATTTCTGGGGTGGTGGAAGAGGAGGATGAATAAGAGGAATAGCGAAGGGAATATGGACTCACGAGAGGGGAGTGTAGTTGCATGAGGAGGACAGGGACTGAGGGCAGAAGGGATCGTAACTCACGCAGGGAGAGGAATGCCGCGGACGGCAGACATCCATAGGTCTTCTCGTTGAAGCACTACTTACCCGGCGGACGGACGGACGGAGGGGGTTGCACTGGACCAGTATCCACTCGACTCCACTTTGAGTGAACCACCCCGATCTTTTGGGTCCATAAAACAAATCTTGACGTCATCACCCTCTATTCGGCTTCCTCCCTTTCCTCAAACGAGTCCCTGATTGTCCCCCCGTCGTGCACCTACCGAAACAAATGTCTGGCACGACCCCTCAAGTTCTCTCTCATGCTGTAGCTTCCATATACATAAGGACCTTTTGCCTGACCGCATGTAATCTACCTCTACTATGAACTAGGGTCCAAGGTTCTAGCTTTACTCCCCCAAACCCCACTGCCCACGTACCCTCTCCTTACGCTCGCTGCTGCATTCCCATGCGATGAAATACAGTGTCATGTGATCCACCATCGTCAGATGACACGCGAGCGTGAGGTCGAGGAGCAGGACACGATATTCGGTGATCATATCCCAGACGGTCAAGGCGTATGCCAGAGATCCACGAACTCGCATCCCAGATATTATGGCTTCTCAAGCGATATTGATGTTAACTGCCAGGACAGTACCTTTTCAGCAGCCGATGTGTCGTGTGCTCTTAACTCTCTGGGTTTACAGTGTCATCGAGGTAGGCGTTGTCTCTCCAGGGCGGAACGATTGGGACACTCAAGTTTCCTTCCCTAGGTTCAGCCGCGGAAAGTGATGGTTGCTCCGGCTACACCCTGAAACATGTTTCGGGGTCCGGGCGACTGCTGTGTTATCACCGGACCAGCCTTCGACAATACGGTCAATACAATTACCTGTGGAGCTCCCGGTACGTGTACAAAACCGACGCCTTTTATGCGTACGTCGCTAATTGTATTCGCGACGCCGAGGAGACGGCAAGCGTGACAAAAATCGCTTCGCGATCTCTGACAAGGTTGCTGAATTGGGTGGCGATTAGAACCGGACGTTACTACTTTCCATTCAGGGAATGGATCATCCATCTTGCGCGCACAAAGCTACAACGGCGCTTCCAACCATTCTGTCAGTCCAGGACGTCAGAGTTAATAGTCTTACTGGTCAAGTCTCTTTGACATACAAAGAGTCATCGAACCTGGGAAAATAGCAAAAGGACCACAGAACTTACCGGATATGCTTGCGTTGTTGGCTCAGCTCAGCTCGAAGGGAGACACAGAGTACTTCGCATTGTGCTACCCACAGTTGCCGGATCTTCTGAAAAGGTCTCAAAGGTTCCTCTCGGCATGGAGATTCTCAGCACGTCGTGTACTACTTCCGGCACGGTGCTTGGTGTTCAATACGATGCTGCTATGGTAGGACCCCGCAAGATCGTGGACATCTTTGCTAACGTTGGAGGGTCTTTCCTCCCGCCGTCAAAGTCTATCGCCAGCTTGCAATCTTCCAAAGAAATCTACGGTCTTTTTCTCCGCACCTTGACTTTTTTTATCCTCTGCACTCCCGTGTTTGTATTTGCTTGGGCAATACAGCCTCGACTGATCGTGGGTGCCATATCTTTTTTTTTTTTGATCCATTTAGGTGCCATATCTCTGTTCCCTGCAATATGCGTCCAGAGCTGTGGCGGGGGACCTCTGTATTCTACGCCTTCTTCCTGCAGCATACCCTCGACACGGATGCCCTCGTTATACTCTCCTCTTCAATCGCATATGTTTTCTCCTTTGTCGCATATGTGGTACGAGTCACTGGTCACGAATTCAACACACCATTCTTTGAGACACCGACACTTTTGTTGACCCTCATCACCCTCGGCAAGCTCATCTCGGCGTATGCACGGTGCCGTGCGATATCAGCACTGGATAGTTTGGGGACCCTGCAACCAGATTATGTCCAATTGGTCTCGTCGGATGGTTCAGTAACGGTGATTCGCGCAGACCTCACGCAGAGGAATGACGTATTTCGCGTTTCCGCGAACACGCTCGTGCCCACCGATGGTATTATCATTGGGTCTGCTCCCATGGGGGAGAGCCTTCCCCGGCTGTCGTCAAGGGTGCTGGGCCGGCTCTCACAGCTGACACTCGGGACCTGACATCGTCTGTCAAGATGAAAGTTGTTCGAGTGCCTGCAGAGAGCATAGTTGCTGACATCAGCGTACTCGTGACACATCTGCATAAGGCGTACCTTCCCATCCAAGATCTGATGGGTCGCGCAGCAGGTTTGCTTGGCCCGTGATTCTGGCTATGGTGGTAGTCGTGTTCGTGGTTTGGATTATCGTAGGGTTGCGCGTGCGCAACGAGGAATCCGACCACGCGGACTCGGCAGCTCTGCGGTATACAATCGTGGTGCTTGTTGTGTCATGCCCATGTGCCATCGTACTATGTGTGCCTATGGTTATCGTGATCACTGGTGCTGTTGCGGCTAGAGAGGGAGTGTTGTTCAAGGTATGTTGCAGCCAGCATACCCGGCCCTGTGCGATGCTGATAAGCGCATAGACAGCAATTGCGACACAATGTGCCAAAAGGCGCGGGTATCGCCGTGTTTGACAAGACAGGTACTCTCACGCTAAGCCAGGTGGCAGTCATCGAGGCACATATCACACGTCAAGATGCCATTGGGACGATACTGTCGTTCGTCTCCGGAAGCTCGCATCCCGTTGCTCCATAGCCAAATACCTACACGCGATTTTCCCACACTCTAAGGCTCGGACAAAGTTCTGTCGATCCTCGGGAAAGTGATGACACTCGACGGCGTGCTCGTCCGCGGCGGTAGCCCGAGCTGGCTTGGCTTACAGGCAGATCCACTGTACCCCGCGACGATGGCGAAGGCCCTGTCGATGTTCGTTGTCAGTTCGACGGCGAACTGGTCGGGTTTTTCGGACTGGCGGACCTTCCTCGCCCAAGCGCCCGCGCAGCCTTCCAGCTCCTCTTCAGGCCCAGGGCATCCAAGTGCACACCATCTCTGGTGATGCCGCGCCCGTCGTCCACGCGCCTGCGGAACAGCTCGGTGTCCCGTCAGAATTCACGCACGGCGGATGCTTGCCCGCGGAGAAAGTCGTGCACGTGCGCGAGCTGCAGGTGGCCGGGAAGTCTGGTGCTGTTCGTTGGGGACGGGACGAAATGACACGCCGGCGCTTGCTGCAGCGGACGTCGGCGTCGCGATGGGCAGTGGGGCGGACGTGGCGCGAGACACGGCGGACATCGTTTTTCCCGCTCCGGACCTATCACGGGCGCTGGGACTGCTCCTGCGTCTGTTGCGCGGGGCCGTGTGACGCATCTACGTCAATTGTGTGTGGGCGTGCGTCTACAACCTCTTTGCGGTGCTCCTGGGCGGCGGGCCCGTTTGTGCACGTCCGGATCATGCCGGATCATGCGGGCTTCGGCGAGATGGTGAGCGTGGTGCCGAACGTGCTCGTCGCGTGGAGCATGTGGATCTGTCAACCCCGTTATCATATTCGAAATCTCAATATAGACTTGGTTCCTGCTCTGTTCCCGACCGACCGTCCTTAGTGTTCTCGACGCCGGTTCCTCAAACATTGAAGGTTGCCTCCGAATCGGCGAACCTACGCGGGACTGTTTTCTCGTTCAGTTAAACATCTCCGAGCCGTGGGCTGGGCATCGGCCTTAATTAATTTTTCGTTGGATCCATGTGGATGTCGAGTCCGAGTCGGTGCACGAGACAATTTCTCTCCTAAACCTAAACACGAGGTTCCACGCTGGTGTGGGATAATCTCGATGTCAGCGGATTTCAAAATCGAGTTTACACAGAAATGAAATACAGCATCTAATACTTTTGTGGATCCAAATTCAATATTTATGAAAAGATTGTCGGCTCAATCTGATAAAATTCGAGACAGTTTCTTAAATTGTGTGACTGAACTATCCTGGATATTTTCACAAGGAGGTAGGTGAATACAAATCGGACTCCCATGAACCACTACACCCGGCCCGTTGACCCGCGGTAGGTCACGTGCTTGGGTCAACTGCCTTGTTCAAACCTAGGTTCGCGTCGGTCTGATAACGCCGCTGAACGTCACTATTCATTTGATGGCAATGCAAATCACTTGTATGCAATTAGTACCATTGAGATTCAGCGGACGAGAATTGAATGCACTCATTTGACATCTATGCAGATCACTCATATGCAATCCGTATCAAGGAATTATGGTGAGCAAATGAATTATAATGTATATGCTCCGGAACTCGGAATGTGATCGAATATAAATCGATTGTATTCAACACCATCCCTTTTTATTCACCAGGATTCTGACTGGGAGCTCGAAGCCTGATCCTGATGCCCTGACAGAGGCTCAGTTACTTGGCCATAAAACATTGTCGGTGAGTGATCTATTACACATAACTGTATTGGTTAAGTATTATGCGATATGAGAAGCCAGGTGAAACCAACCATTTTTGGAAGACGGTCCATGCGTTGTAGTACAGCACATTCACGCCGACTATCCCAATTTGGCCGAGCTAGAAATGCTCTCTCTCGGATAAAGTATCTGATTGTCGAGGGGGTCACTGGTCTATTTCTCCCCCTAGATCTTGATATCTACCGAGGGTTCCATGACATCTTTCACATGGCCCAGTTTCGCCTCGCCTCCAAGTTAGGACTTCTTGGCCCCGCTTCCCATATCGCTCTATCCCGTCCAGAGTGTACCGACTAATCAAAGGTGCGAAACTATCCTTGTAATCCTTTTCCGTTCTGCTGGTCTCTTCTCGATTTAGCTAGCGCCTACATGTTTGACATGCGGCATCCCCAGTATTGGCGGATATTGTAACGTCACATACCTCGATGCACTTTCTCATGCTGTGGTTTCCCCGTGTACATAAGGTCCGCTGGCCGTGGGGAAGAGTATTCGGCTTGACCGCCTCTTCTCCCCCAGGCGAGTACAGTATAGTCCCCTCTTCCTTGCCTCTGAACCAGAGTCCAAGGTTCCAGTTCTACTTGTGAACTACGACTGTGCGAGCCTTTGCGTGCCATCAAACGGTATCCTCGACACGAGCCTGAGTGTGATTCCATATCCCCAAACCCACCGATGTCGGAACACGTCCACCCTCCTGAGACTCCCCCTAACCCCACTGCCCACATAGCCTCTCCTACCGCCACTGCATCCCCATGCGATGATATACAGTGTCATGCGGCGCACCATCGTCAGATGACAGGCGAGTGCGATGTCGAGCAGAACACGATAATCGATGACTGGACCCCAGACGGTCGATGCGGATGCGAGAGATTCACGGAATCACCTCCCAGCTATCTCAGCCCCACTCCTATCCGGTTCGAACAAGGTCCGCCACCTAGAGCACAGCCTGTTTCCGACTATTATCCCTTACTCCCTCTTTTAGCTCCAGCTTCTTCATTTTCAAGCGGTATCGGTGTCGGCTGCCAGGACAGTAACTGTTCAACCGCCGATGTGTCGTGTGCCCTTAATCCGCCGAGCACGCAACCCCATCGAAGTAGGCGTTGACCGGCAGTATTGGAACGATTGAGGCGCTTATGTGTCATTCCTTACTAGGTCCACCCGCGGAAAGTGACTGTTGCGGCGAGCATACCCGCGGAGTTACCCGTGCGTGTACGATATCGACGCCGCCTGTGCGTCCGTCGCTAATTGTAATCGCGACGCGGAACAGGCAGTGAGCCCAATGAAGATTGTTGTAAAGATCACCCCAAAGGCCTGGTGACTCAGTGCTCAAGCACCTACGACAATTGCCCCACTCACTTGATACATTCTCCATCCCGCGCCAGCTACGGTAAGATCCAAAACTTAAAGTGTCATACGGAATGCGTCGTTGGGTGCTTCTTCGAAGTTACGTGTCATTGTGAGATTGGTTGTCATTCGGGACCACTCGCACAGCGGCATAAACACCATGACCATACACACCCCGAGTCTGCGGGGGAAAAGTGCAAGAAGCCTCCGCATCGACATCCAAACCATATGCATTCGAAATGTGGGAAGGGTAAACGCGTTGCAGGCCCCGAGAATGCGGCTGAACTGGGTGGTGGCCAGAACCGGACGTTATTGCTTTCAATCCAGGGAATGGACTGCCCATCTTGTGCCCACAAGGTCACATCGGCGCTTCTAACCATCCCCTCAGTCCAGGACGTCAGAGTCAACAGTTTTACTGGCCAAGCCTCTTTGACATATAGAGAAGGTCTCATCGAACCTGGGAAAATAGCAAAAAGGACTACAGAACTTACCGGATATGCTTGCGTGGTTGACTCAGCTCAGCTCGAAGGGAGACATAGAATACTTCGCATTGCGCTCCCCATATTTGGTGATTCCTCCGACAAGGTCCCAAAGCTTCCTCTCGGCGTGGAGATTCTCAGCACATCGTGCACTACTTCCGGCACGGTTCTCGATGTCCAATACGATGCCGCCATGATAGGACCCCGCAAGGTCGTGGACACTTTTGCTACCGTTGGAGGGTCTTTCCTCCCGCCGTCAAAGTCTATCGCCAGCTCGCGAGCTGCCAAGGATTTATACCGTCTCTTTCTCCGCACGGTCATCTCCTTTATCCTCTGCATTCCCGTGCTCGTATTTGCTTGGGCACCAATACAGCCCCATCCAATCTTATACGGCGCCATATCTCTGTTCCTTGCGACATGCATTCAAATCTATGCCGGGGGACCTCTGTATTCTACGGCATTCCGCTCCCTCTTCCTGCAGCATACCCTCGACACGGATGCCCTCGTTATACTCTCCTCTACAATCGCATATGTTTTCTCCTTTGTCGCCTATGTGATACAAGTCACCGGTCACGAATTCAACACACCATTCTTTGAGACACCAACACTTTTGTTGGTCCTCATTACCCTCGGCAAACTCATCTCGGCATATGCACGGCGCCGTGCGACATCAGCACTGGATAGTTTGGGGACCCTGCAACCAGATTATGTCCAATTGGTCTCGTCGGATGGATCGGTCACGGTGATCCACGCAGACCTCACGCAAAGGGATGACGTACTTCGCGTTTCCGCGAACACGCTCGTACCCACTGATGGCATTATCACAAGAGGTGTGACTCAAGTCGATGAGTCTGCTCTCACGGGCGAGAGCCTTCCCGTCGACAAGGCTCCTGGGGCGGCTCTCACAGCTGGCACCCGGAACCTGACGTCGTCTGTCGAGATGAAAGTTGTTCGGGTGCCTGCAGAGAACACAATCGCTGACATCAGCGCGCTCGTGACACATCTACAGGAGGCGCACCTTCCCATCCAAGATCTGGCGGATCGCGCGGTTGGTTGGCTTGCCCCCATGATTCTGGCTGTGGCAATAATCGTGTTCGTGGTTTGGATTATAGTAGGGTTACGCGTGCGCAACGAGGACTCCAACCACGCGGGCTCGGCAGCTCTGCGGTATACAATCGCGGTGCTTGTTGTGTCATGCCCATGCGCCATCGTACTATGTGTACCTATGGTTATCGTGATCACTGGTGCTGTTGCGGCTAGAGAGGGAGTGTTGTTCAAGGTATGTTGCAGCCAACTACTATATATATGCCCGGCCCTGTGCGGTGCTGATGGACGTATAGACAGCAATTGCGACTCAATATGCTAAGGACACGACTGTCGCTGTGTTTGACAAGACGGGTACTCTCACGCTTGGCCAGATGGCAGTCATTGAGGCACACATCACACGTCAAGATGCCATAGGGACGATACTGTCGCTCGTCTCCGGAAGCTCGCATCCCGTTTCTCAGGCTATAGTCAAATACCTACACGCGACGTACCCACATGCATCTGCAGGCCCATCTCTGGATAAAGTCCAATCGATCCTCGGCAAAGGCCTCGAAGTGAAGACACTCGACGGCGTGCTCGTCCGCGGCGGTAGTCCAAGCTGGCTTGGCTTACAGGCAGATCCACTGTACTCCGCAGTGATGGCGAAGGCCCTGACGATGTTCGCTGTGACGTTCGACGGCGAACTGGTCGGGTTTTTCGGACTGGCAGACCTTCCTCGCCCGAGCGCTCGCGAGGCCGTCCAGCTCCTTCAAGCCCAGGGCATCCAAGTGCACATCGTCTCTGGCGATGCGGTTCCCGTCGTCAACGCACTCGCGATGCAGCTCGGCATCCCGCCAGAGAGAGCGCACGGCGGGTGCTTGCCCGCGAAGAAAGTCGCGCACGTGCGCGAGCTGCAGGCGGCCGGTGGCCGTGTGCTGTTCGTCGGAGACGGGACGAATGACACGCCAGCGCTTGCAGCGGCAGACGTCGGCGTTGCGATGGGCAGTGGGACGGACGTGGCGCGGGACACGGCGGACATCGTGTTCCTCGCTCCGGACCTAGCGCGGGCGCTGGGGGTGCTCCTGTGTCTGTCCCGCGGGGCCGTGCGACGCGTGTACATCAATTTCGCGTGGGCATGCGTCTACAACCTCTTTGCGGTACTTTTGGCGGCGGGCGCGTTCGTACACGTCAGGATTGCGCCGGAATACGCGGGCCTCGGCGAGATGGTGAGCGTGGTGCCGGTCGTGCTCGTCGCGTGGAGCATGTGGTTTCTCAAGCATTGAAGGTCGCCCCGGCTAGGGCGTACTACGAACGCGACAGAACCCGTGGAGTTGGATGTCGTCTTGGCTACGGGCCAACGAAACGGTGTTTCTCTCTCTTACCTGCCTCTAATTGTAACAGAACTGTAGCAGACCCTTCATTCGGACAGGGCCCCCCAGTGGGACACCTTAAATTTCTCACTTAGCCCTAGCTCAATTACTACCAAATTAAATGCATGATGTCTTCTAGCACCCCGTAACATGCTCCAACTTTTTTTTTGTTAAAATCTTAATGTGTTGCGAAGTTGGCAAAATGGCCATCTGGCACGCTTGCCGACCTATGCCGTTGTCGGGGGGGTTTACGGCCTTGGCCGGGAGGAAGATTGGCCCAATAAGGTATGTCAAAAGCAATTCGTGAGGTGCCATCCAGACTTCCTGGCTGCGAAGAGTGCGCCGCATGTACGTTTTATCGATGGGATTCCCCAAGAACATGTCTGTAACACGTATGAAAAGGGTCTTCAATTAAGCTGATGCCCACCCGCCGCGGCGCTCGGCATGGAGGTGGTTCTGACGCCAGTATGGACGTCGGTGTGGGTGCAGGTGTGGTGATACGCCTGCTCTCTCCCTGGCCTCGGAAAATGTTATTTTTGCAGTTTACAGTTACTCGCCCGCATTCTCTGCACCTGCTGATGTTTTGCTACACTGCCCGCGCCCGCCCGTGCTCATCCATGCGCGTTCTGCATTCTCACGCATTGCCGCTTTTCCGCCCTCTGCGCGCTCCCTAAACGCGACGTTCCTGTACTCGCTTTCTATGTATTTCAGTTGCCCCCTGGTCCTTCGTTTAGCCAATACACCCTGGATTCATTAGATCACTCTCCTAAGTATATATGTCATGCACGTACAGCTTTTACAAGAGGAGCAACAGAGCAGACTTTCCCAGAAAGCTCAGTTCTGACATGACGTGTCCGAGGCCTCGGCTGCCACCCACGTATAGTTACTCGCCGCGTGGAAGCGTGTGCGCCCGCCTCCTCTCATCTGCCTGACCTTTTCGAGCTCTGTGTAGCTCATTCCTTGCACCACCAAGAGTGGTCCACTCGCGCGCAGCCTCAGCAATTCAAACCCGACGTGGCCACGGCCGCGGCCGTCCAGTATATGCGGTCTCGCGCCGTGCGGAGGCCGCTCGATCGCTTGTGATGCCTAACACCACATCCCCTCCCTACACGACACCTAGGATATATTAGGAAGTTCCCCACAGCGCCAGGACTCCCAGGCTCAACGTCCAACGTCCGTCTAATCGTGCCATGTGGCCACGTTATCTACGGTACTGATGCCCAGAAGGTGGGAAGAGAGGCCCAAATCAGCGGGGACGGCGTTCAAAACAGGAATCCCTGGGAACTCTCCCCACGGAACCAAATGAGTCCCGGCAAAGCAAGTCTTTACCGAGCCTGCCGATCAGTCCGCAGTTTGGCACGTTTTGGCACGTTTTGGCACGAGACCCGTGCACGGTATGCAAGAGGTGGTGAACTCAAACCTTTTCGCAAATACATCGGAGAGTTAGCAAGTGGGCGAGCCTAAAAAAGGGTGCCCCCGCGCGCGCGAGGCGGGGGGGTATGACACGACCCCACACTCTGTTGGAGAACGTACATTCATTGACAACCGTAATGTATCTGTGCACTGTAATGTATTTTTCCGGTTTCGCTTTAACCTCTCTCTCCCGAGGCATTTCCGGCAAACGGCCGCTGCGGTTCGCGGAGATTGGCCCCTTCGAGCATGAAACTCGCAAAATTTAGCCTATCTGGTCCTGCGCATTAGGACTTAGAACTACTCCGGTTATAATAATGTTCACTTCCTTGAAAGGATTAAGAACGCTCTCGGGTATTGCAATTATGTCAAACGGAACGAACATAAGAGGTGGAGGGGGGGGGACTGGAAGGCCATTCACTCGCGACATACTACACTAATCATGAAGATGCACTTGAACGCTATACTTGCATTCCCTCTCGCTTTTGCTCTCGCGGTTTCCGCAACCATACCAACAAGCAGTGGCGGCGGCCCTGAGATTAAAGTCGGCAGCGGCAACACACGCACGGATCAGCGCATTACTCTTGCAGCCCTAGGTCCTATCATCGACGAAGCACGACCATGTGTCTTCAGAGGTTCGTACTGCGACCCGCAAGTTCCCTGCTGCGCTAGGTACCAGTACTGGTACGGGAACGTGAGTGGGCTTCCGTTATGTGGTAGAGATGATTGCGTTCTTGGGTGATGCGAGCATCCACACAGATCTGCCTTTGCTCATGATGGGGGTTTGTTGTTGCCCCACGCATAACACCTTACCCCTGCTGGATCGGAGAAGAGGTGGCTTTGGAACATAGACACGACCCGTGTGTCGCTTAATGGCAGAATGGTCCTGACTCAATAATTGGGAAGGGGGGGGGGAGGGCACACAGGAAACCGCCGTACAACATGCTACCCTAGATAGTGTGGTGTGCCAGTGGTCGGAACAGCTTGTTTGAAGTTTTGTAGCATCCTAGTGTAATAGTGTAATAATACGGTACTTTCACGCGGGGAGGAGAATCTGACTGCAGTTCAAACCGTGCGCCACCTTACCATGCAGAGTACTGAAAAAAAAATCCATGCAGAGTGCTCATTAGCCCTGCATCGCCGCGTAACGTGTAATAATTGAAGAAATTTTCTAGGTTGGGGTAGGGCAGGAATCGAGACAGCGAATTTGGGTTTAGAGTTAGAGAAGCGCAAGTGAGGTGGCATCGCGACATCGTAACCCGGATGCACTCTCTAGTACCTCGTCACCGGCTATCGATCAGCCTCATTGATGGCGCTACGCTATCACTGTTGCTCTAGGGATCGTCCGTTATTCCAATGTGGTGCGTGCCTTGGTCTCTGAGTTGTCGTGTGTCCGTACTTTGTCCACCCGTCGCTCAGCGCTCACCTCTCATCAGGTAGCAATCATTGAATGAGGCAATTCTCCATACTTTTGCCGCCTCGTTTCCCATAAGTGTGCGGGTCGTACAGATGCAGAGAAACGGATGATCTTGCGTCCCCATCGTGGCGCACACAACCCTTGAATCTAACGTTGCCGTGGTTCAAAGTTAGTCAATGTGCGCGCGTACGTTGGGGCTTTAACGGCAGTCGTTCCCTCTTCTGTTCTTATTCCATCCTCACTACCACCACCTCTAGATAAGACAGGTTCTGCCCGCACCCTCCATAGATGTGTATGATCAGAATCGATGATGGTCCGTGTCATTTCTGAGACCGTTCCATGGGGGCACACATCCGAGTCTTATCTCAGCGTCCACAACATTGGGGGTGTGTATTGTATATAATGCCTATTGGACTGGTGCGGTGACGCGGCGACACGTCAACGTCAGACAATCAGATCAAGTTATCCCTATCGTTGTTCCCACTAGAGGACGGGGGTTATCACGAAGGGTCACACTTGCGACATTTACTTGCCGTGGATTGGAAATCTTAGCTGTTCCTTCACTGGTAAACCAAACTCGGGGACATGCAGACACGCTTCCATATAGATCACATTCTGACTGACGTTCCTCAATACAACGGGTATGAATATGCACATAGAAACATCCTCCTGAACAACTACGGTAAGCTTTGCGTTTAGCAAAGCTAAGACGGCCACTACGTTATCCGATTGACGACCTATACCGTAAAACCTGAACTAAAAGTCAACCCTGAAGATGACCACGGCCAGACCAACACAGAGTCAAGAAAAATAATGTTATAACTGACAATAATACAGATCATACAGTAACGGAAGAAGGAATAAGAATCCGAGTCTACACTTCCTGACTCTCCTTCTTCCCTTTCTGAGTCTTGCTTGGCAACAACTAGAAAAGAACAAGTTATTATTGATGCCAAATTACTTTTCAACCACAGAATACTCACCTCGGGGTTAATGTGAGGTACAACACCACCCTGAGAGATGACAACGTCACCAAGGAGCTTGTTCAACCTTCCCCATATCTATAAGTATTCGAAGCGACGAAGTGAGAGACAAACTCACTCCTCGTCATTCCGGATGGCGAGCTGTAAGTGCCGAGGCACAATACGTTGCTTTTTATTGTCGCGGGCTGCGTTACCAGCCAATTCCAGAATCTCAGCAGCAAGATATTCGAGAACAGCGGCGAGGTAAACTAGAAAGCCGTTCAATCACAAGGACAACTTAGATGAGCAAAGGGTGACATACCTGGTGCACCAGCACCAACACGTTGAGCGTAGTTGCCACGCTTGAGAAGACGGTGCACACGACCGACGGGGAACTGGAGACCGGCTTTGGCAGAGCGTGACTGGCCCTTTCCGGTCTCAGCAGATGCCTTGCCACCGGACTTGGCCTTTCCACTTGATTTTCCAGACATTGTTGTTTATAGATAGGTGATGGGTACGTGAGGTTATAGAGAACTTCGCGGATGTGCAGAAGAGAAGAGTGAGGTGGGGGGTGAAGTGGAATCAAGTCGTTATAAATTATGCGAGTGTGCGTCACGTGGTACAACCACAAAATAAAGTTCGCGATCAACAAAGGTCGCGTCGACGCGTCTGTGGCCAAACACCCCCAAAGTGCGACTCGTGTCCCATAAAAAGCCCGTTAACTTGTCTTTCGGCGGTTCCAAACATCTCTCTTCGTCACCGCATCCTCGCTGCACTTGCACGCCTTTTATCTTCAACAACTACCACTCTAACTCGCACACTTTCCAATGGCTCCCAAACCCGCTTCTACCGCTGGCAAGGCTCCCGCCTCAACCGCCTCCAAGGCTCCTGCCAAGCCAACTGAGGGCTCCAAGGCAGCCAAGAAGACTTCTTCCAAGCCTGCTGGTGAGGCCACTGATGAGAAGAAGAAGCGTCGCAAGCTCCGCAAGGAGACTTACTCCTCATACATTTACAAGGGTGAGTAGTCTTCACTACGAAGTTGTAAAATGTGTGCTCACACGAGCGAGTTAGTGCTCAAGCAGGTGCACCCTGACACTGGTATCTCCAACAAGGCCATGGCCATTTTGAACTCCTTTGTCAATGACATCTTTGAACGCATTGCCACCGAGGCTTCTAGTGAGTTGTTATCGTCCTTGGTTAATCACATTGTTCCTAAATGTGGTGTTTGTAGAATTGGCTGCCTACTCCAAAAAATCCACCATCTCGTCACGGGAAATCCAGACCGCTGTTCGTCTGATTCTCCCTGGTGAACTTTCCAAGCATGCTATTTCTGAGGGTACCAAGTCTGTTACCAAGGTATGCAACGCCATTCAACCTTATTTGATTGTTTATTTATCTATTGTTGCAGTTCTCCAGCGCAGGTGCCAAGTAAACAGATCTTGCTCCTACTTTTGTGTACTATACTACTGTATACTGCTATTTTATACATTTTTTTTCTTCTTCCTGATTTACATCGACCACTCTGAAAATTCACGGTAGTTGTGATTGTAAGTTCATCGTAAGGTATCTCCTGTTCCTTCCTCCACAAGACCTGGTGAATCCGTGATGTCTTGATGGGTCAAGAGTTGGTAGTAGAGAACGAAAGTTCTGAGCTCACACAAGATTTGAAGCGCAAGTTGATTATATGAATGTAAGTATATACGAATAATTAGTACCATATCCATCCTCTACTAGATCTTCCCCAAGAGCAAGTTATTCAACATTTCTCTTGCTGTGATCCGGATGGTGTGGTACAACGTGGGAATGTCGAGTGTAGACGTGAAGGTATCCGCAAGACCAAATGGCATCATGAGAGGGATCCAACCTACAGAAGAAATGTACCCATGAGCAAGCAGGCGACGGCGGCGGCAGAAATATCGACACATACCCCTAGCGTATTCCATTGCCCAGCATCCTTCGTGCATCTTGTACTGCTTGGCGACGCCGCGGCGCATGAAGTGCACGTCGCCGGGGCGGTACCGCTCCATCTCGAGGGCGCCAGGCTGGAATGCCCACTGCTCGCCAACGAGGATGTGGAAATAGTCGTCGGCGGGGTGCAGGCCCGAGTGGCCCTCGGTGCCGAGCGGCGTGCCAAAGATGATGAGGTACTCGGTGACGCTGGCGTGGATGACGTACATCGCACCCATCGCGCCGCCTGCGTTGTTGAACACCCATTCCGAGCTGTCTGCGTTGATGGAGACGCGCGCGGTCGCATAGGTCGCCGTGAGGTTGGTGAGGATGTGTGATATCATGCCTGCCGTGTTGTTGGGCGACGCGGCGAGGGCGGAGAGCTGAAGGTCATGAAGGTGGACCGGGTCGAAGACATACCATCGGTCCTAGAAAAAAAAAACTAACATATTAGGGGATGCGGGGAGAGGGGGTGGGAGGGCAAAGCAAAGACCTTACCTTGATCGTGTCGAGCCAGCTGAAACTCGCGAGGGCGAGGAGAAGAACAAGCGCACGTGTAACCCACTTTGTGAATGGGTCACTTTTCGGGGAAGTATTCTGATAAGGGCCGCTTTGAGAAACAGAGCCAGATTTTGTCGTGCTGCTCATAGTTCGATATCCGACGCAAGCGAAAGGCAGGGCCGAAGTTTTGTGGACGTGGCCCAAGTCATGATCGTACGACTTTGTCGCTTAAAATTAGACGGCGCGTCGCGTCGCGTCAGCCAACAGCCAATTAGCGCGCGTGCTGGTCCTAAGTCATTACAAGCCACGTGAGAGTGCGACGGTTCCCTTAGCGCCTCGGTTTTCTGCTTCTGCCGACGTGTCAATATACTAATGGCCCATTCGGGTGTGGGGTTGAATGACTTTCTACTGACGTTGTGCTGTGTGGCCTGCTTAAGCAGGTGGTATGTCCAAATTCAAGGCGTAGGGCCACTGTGATGATATTGGGTCCTGGTAAAGCAAAAATCCGAACTGGTTCGAACGAGGAGGGGTGGCTAATTTGCCATTCTCGATTACGAGTTCAGTTACGAGCCAACTCAACTCAGCTCAACCTAACCCCACCTTGGGCCTTTCCCCTCTCTCCCTCTTTTTCCTCCCATTCCCTCTCCCGCCCACCAGCATCACACAAAATGGCCCGCGGAAGAAGAGTCGTCAATGGGAACGAACCAGCACTCGATACAGATTCTCCCTCTGACGCTACCCCCACCCCCAAACCACGTTCCATATTCCCTATCACTCCCACCCCCTCCAAAGACCGCGATGTCGTCAAAGTCAACAATGCGAGCTCGACAGAGCTCAAGAACGCCCTAGACGATGCCATTAAACGCGTGCGCAAATAATATTCTTTGCCGCTGCGTCGTCGCTTGACTGGCTGATTCACTCAGTTCCTCTCCCGCCCTGACCTCTTCAAACAAATCCACCTCCACACCGACGTGCGCCTCGCGCTGGGCTGGTCGGGCGTATTTGTAGCTGGCGCAACTGCATTTTACTCATGGCGCCTCGAGTTTGAGCAGTCTAAGCCCGTTATGTGGATAGGCCTGATCGTGTGCGCCTTTTCTCCAACACGCGACCACATGTGTTGTCCTCGCTCACCGTCTTTCTTCCTCCCGAACTCAGGTACATCATCCTCACGCTCATACAAACGCTCTATGCGTACTTTGTCGAGGGCGATATCATTTTTGTTGGGAAACGTAAGACCTTTGATAAGCGGGTGCGTTTCGGCCGTGGCTGCGCGGACTTTCGCTGACTGGGCATGTATGACGACAGATCGTCACAGAACGGATGACCCTTAGCTCTCGCACCAAGCCGTCCACCCCCGAAAACCCTCCTGCCTATTCGCTCTCCCTGACGTACAGACGTTCGACCAACGGGGGCAAATCGCTGCTGAGCCGAGGCCAAGCGACGGAATCACGCCCATACAATGCGTTTTTCGATGAGGGGGGCATACTCGATCACGACCGATTTGAGATATGGGTTGGAGAGGTTGTTGGGCGCGTAATGGCCCCCGAATGGGAATGGGAATAAAGTGGCGGTGCAAGGACGTATTATCATCATCTGCTGTAATTCATTGCAATGAGGTGTCATGGATAGTTTTTGCCTCGTGCTTATGCTTTCCCTAGTGCGATACCTTTTTATACCCATACATGAGGACCGTGTGCATCAGGGGACACTTCCGTCGGCACGAACACACGGATTGTCATCAGTCACTTTTTATTGATTAGTACATGTCCTGCCCTCCAATTCCATTACCATGTCGTCCGTCCGTCCGTCCGGTCATGTCGTGATTCTTGGCGGGGGTATCACCGGACTATCAGCTGCCTTCCACCTTGCGTGCAGACAACCCAACGTGCAAATCACCCTCGTTGAGAAGAGCGCCCGTTTTGGCGGGTGGATACGCAGCGAGCGAGTCGAGGTCCGCGATGGCGACGGGAACCAGGGCAATGTGCTGCTCGAGGCAGGCCCACGAACCGTCCGACCCAACTCCGAGTCCATTTTAGAGCTGGTACGTGGTTTCTGAACAAATTAGCCTCTCACTGCTACATGCGATGGCCTGTTGCCCTTTCTTTCTTTCAGATATACCTGCTGGACTTGCGATCCGAGGTCCTCTTCACGCCGCGCGCCTCCCCAGCAGGTCGCAACAGGTTCCTACACGTCCCTCCTACGCCCGGACTACAAGTGCTGCCATCCAGCCTCCTCTCGGCGCTCACGCTCCCCCTCGGCCGCCTCGTCCTCAAATCCGTCCTGTTCGAGCCATTCGTCCCCGCCAACAGGCCCCAACCAACGACAACAGCAGCAGCATGTTTACCTCGAAACGACGACGACGAGTCGGTCGACGCGTTCTTCACAAGGCGCTTCGGCGGCGCCTTTGCACGCACGCTCGGAAGCGCCCTCGTGCACGGGATATACGCCGCAGACTCGCGGCGCCTCAGCGTCCGCGCCGCATTCCCGACGCTGCGAGCGAGCGAGCGCCGCGGGAACGGCTCGGTCATATGGGGCGAGCTCGGCCCCCCGGCATGGTTCGGCGGCGCGACGCAGGGGGCCACCACTGAGGACGACTCGGACGAGGAAGAGGTGGGAAGGGTGGGGGGGTGGGAGACCGGCGCGTCGACGGACCCCGAGTGGGATGCGCGCGTCGCGGCTGCCGCGGTGCTCTCGTTCCGCGAGGGCATGGAGACGCTCGTTCGTGCGCTCGTCAAGGCGCTGCGCGGGTTTCGCAACGTCACGCTGCGGAGCGGCACTGCGGTGCGCATGCTCGCCGAGCGGGATGACCGCGAGATGGATGGCGGTATCTCTGTTTTCGAGGTCTGTTTCTCGTCTGTTCTGAGCTCCGTCTCGCCGGCTGACGCGGGGCCAGGTTCACCTCACAACAAGTGCTGAGGGGCCGCTCACGCTCGAAGCCACACATATCATCTCTGCGCTCCCGCTCCCCGTTCTCGAACTCATCCTCTTTCCACGTCCGACAAGGGAGAACCGGTACCGTCTCACCGACGCGGGTCCGCTTCCGCACCTCTGCACAAACCCACTCTCCACCGTGACGGTCCTGAACCTCGTCTTCGCCGCGCCGCCAGCGCCGCGCGAGCTACACCCACCCGGCTTCGGCTACCTCGTCCCCCGCCCCGAGGCAGGGTACCCACCCGCTCCGCACGCCCAGGGCCTGCTGGGCGTCGTGTTCGACACGGCCAGTCTGCCCGAGCAGGACGGCGACGCCGCGGGGCGCTTCGTCAAGATGACGGCGATGCTCGGCGGGCCGTACGCTCCCTCGCCCGAGGAGGAGGAGGAGGAGCCCGCTCGTGCCCTACTCGCGTTCGTACTGCCGCTCATCTCCGCGCAGCTCGGCGCTAGCGACCCGCTCCCGCCGCCCGTGCACTATGCCGTGCACAGGAACGTGCAGAGCATACCGACATATCTGGTCGGGCACACCACGCGGATGAAGGAGCTCAGGCGGGCGCTGCGGGAGCGGTGGGGAGGACGGCTGAAGGTCGTTGGCGCTGGCGTGGGCGGCGTCAGCGTCGCAGATTGCGTCAAGGCGGGACGGCAGGCGGCGCGTCAAGTTGCTGAGCATGTGTAATGCAATAAGCCGACTGTAACGAAAGAAGGCGTTCTCTTCTCGTCTCAATAAAAAAAAATTTCTTTTATTAAAAATTTGGGTTCGTCATGAAGGCTACTTCGCGTCCATTCCCTTGGAGGTGCAGAAGTATAATTTATAAGTGTGTGTCGTGGGTGTGTACATGAGTTGGGTAATTAGAAATTTATTTTTTAGGGTTCCACACAGAAAGAAAGGTCGACACGGAGGAGCGGAAGGGTATCGTGCGAGAACGGTGGGTGTTATGTTGTCTGTTCAAGTTCGTGCTCCGCCAACGTAGCGGTTGGTAATGCATACTCGCTAAAGGACAGACCAGTTGTCCCAATTGAAAGCTGACCTTCGCCGTACGATAAGCGTGATCCGATCGGGTGATGTGGCGTAGTTCCATGCATCTGTAGGCGGCGCGAAGGCATCGCTACAAGAACAGCAACGTTAAGCGTACGATGATCGAGTATGGGGGAAGACGCTGGTGGACGTGGTGCGGGCAACTGAGTTGGGCGCCGAGGGCTGAGCGGGTAGGTGCTGCGGAACCACGCACGGGCCTTTTCGACATGGTGGTCCATCGCTTGTTCTTGTTCAGGGAGCGCGCGTGGTGCAGAAGCCTGTCGGCTGCGGGGCAGCCGCCCCAGACGATGATTGTCCGTCCATGCGGCGATTGGCTAATATGGAGGAGAGGAGGGCAAAACGTCACGGGACACGTTCGTGGTAAACTTAACGCGGCGTATGGCTTACCTGCCAATTGCGCACCGCGCCGTCAGGTCGTGTGAGTCCACGTCCACGATGGTGGTCCTCGTCGAGGCAAACTTCCCATAGCTTGGGCTTGCTCCTCGTGGAGGGCTTATCCGTCTCGGAAGGAGGGGTGGGTGGGAGTGGGTCTCGAGAGGGGCGTCTATGGATACTTAAGAAGACGAAGAGGGCAAAGGAGAACAGCGAGGCAGCGATGAGCGCAATGGAGGTACGACTGGGATGGGGTGCGTTGTGACGAGGAGAGTCGGGTATCGACGGGGTCGGGAGAGGAGTGGACATGGTTGAGGTTGAAGGGAAGACAGAGCATCATTCTGAAATTCGGTGGAGAAGGTGTGAATGGTCGCCTCTCGCCTGGCTTGCGATCGTGAACTCCCTCTGCTACGCTACGCTACTTCCTTCTCGGTAATCTCCGCCCGTACTTACCCTTTTTGGAAATCCGGCCGATGAGTGAAAAACCCTCCGCGAAAAAGGACAAACTCTCAACTCAACACAACAAGTCACCATGGCTGATGCTGGTCCGTCCTCCGCTTTCTACCCTTTTTCTCCTTTTGGTCTAAATCTTTTCTTAGGTTTCTTCAAAGGAACATCTGCCGACCAAGACCGTCGCTTTTCTGATAAAGAGCTAAAGCTCCTCAAAACTCTCAAGTTTCCTCCTCAGTTCGACACAAAGGTAGATATTTCACTTCTTCTTCCCCCTCCGCTGCCAACCTCTTTATCTTTCTCAGGTAGACATGCGCAAAGTCAACTTGCAGGTCATCAGACCTTGGGTCACTAAAAAAGTCGTAGAACTCATTGGTTTGGATGACGAACTCGTCGTAGAGTACGCAATGGGTCTTCTAGAAGACGAGTCTCAGCCTGTAGGAAATATACCCTCCTTCCCGGTGGCCCATTGGCTTATTGTCGTGCGCAGACTCCCGATCCCAAAAAAATGCAGATTAACCTCACTGGTTTTCTCACTGACTCTACCCCCGCGTTCATGACCGCCCTTTGGGACTTACTGATTGAAGCACAGACTTCCCCGGCGGGCATTCCCCGTAGTTTCGTGGAAGAAAAGAAAGAAGAAATGCGTCGCGCCAAGGACGGTGATACCCGCGCGCTAGTAGAGCGCGATCGCAGGCAGAGGCTCGACGAAATTCGCGACCGAGAACGCTCCGAAAGGTCTGACCGCGGCGGTGGGAGGGGGCGCGGGCGTGGCAGAAGAGGCAGGGGTGGGATCGGTAACGATGATCGACCTGACAACAGGACGAGAGATAATGGCTGGAGCGGTCGCGGAGGAGCCGTGAGTGAGCTTTTCCGTCGTCTTCATTCAAAGAACTAATCTTATCTTCTTTAGCGTCCACGATATCGCTCTCCCCCTCATTCTCGCTCACCTCCACCCCGTGGGAGGACGCCTTCTAGCGATCGCTCATCTCGTTCTGGCGGCCCTTTGCATCGCTCTCGCTCCCGCAGCCCCATCCGCGCGCGTTCGCGTAGCCCACCTCCACGCCGTAGGTCTCCCTCTCCTAGGAGTCCTTCCTCGTCACCACCACGCCGTCGCCGTCGCCGCTCGCCATTCTACTTACCACGAGACCACGAGCGGGACCGCGAGGGTAGAAAGCGCGACAGCCGTAGCCCTCCAGCCCGCCGAAGACGTATCAGCCCGCCCGCACGTGGGCGCACTCCCAGTCGGAGCCCCGACCGGGCTCGCCGCAGACGCAGTCCAAGCCCACGTCGTAACCGAAAAGGTCGCTCGCTGTCCAGCGAGCGGTCACCTCCCCGTCGGAGACGAGGCGAGCGGGATCGACGCCAGAACAGAAGCAGGAGTCGGGGTGCAGAGAACGGGAGGAGCGCGAAAAGGCCGCCTAGTAGGAGCAGAAGCCGGACGAGGAGCCCGAGTCCGCGGAGACACCACGACGAAGGTAAGGGCAAAGGACGTGATCTCAGCCCCCCAAACGGCCCTACGCCCGGAATAAAGATCAAGGGACAGGCAGAAGCGGAGCGGCAGAGACACAAGACAGACACGACCGAGGTGCGTCGTTTCAGCCCCCCACATGTACCGCTCCCAGGTGCGTAATGCCGCCCCACAGAACGCCGATACTAGCCAGGACTCGGACGAGCTTGCACGCCGAGAAAGCGAGCTCAAGGAGAAGGCGCTACGTAATAAAGTCGTTCGTACACGGAAAAGAACGACAAGTAATCCCGATTCTTCGAGCATGATGGGCTCTTCTTGAGTTGTCCCGAAGCTTCCGGCCAACATTACGGCGTTTCGACCTGCTTTCTGTCTTTCTTAATCGTATTTTGATCTAATCTTCCAGTACTGCTGTATTTGCTAAGGTTGGGACATATATAAAACGTGCGTTATGTCCATTGGCGCTCGGACCGAAAGATCAGCTTTCATAGAGCGGAAACGTTTTTTTGGTACACCAGATCGCGACGCCATGATAGTTTGGGATGTGCTAACCCTTACGCTAACCTTTGCGGATATGGTGTGACTGGTTATTGCAGATGCGGCGATTTGCGCCAATGGTCGAGCGGCGCAACTCCGTTGAGTTCTTGCCGGGAACGAGAACGTAGAGAGGATACGTTTGGTTGCCTATATAGGCATGGCCCAGTATTCTGTGAGGGAAGGTATGCCTCGTGGTTTATATCGGGTACGTAACTCGAGCGGCACGCGTTGCGTATGGTGGCCACATGGTCTCGGAGCGAACGTTCTACTGTGGGCAATTGGGCAATGCAGCGCATACAGAGGGGGCCACAAGACCTCCGGCCAGTAGAAATTCGGTCCTCATCATCTTTTGACTCTGTTGTTCCGGCCGGATAACTATTTCCAACCGAAACCTTTCGGCTCGTGTGATCCTGCATGGATGGGCCCCATGATCGAAGCACAGAAGTCGGCCTTGACTCGGTTATCGACCGATTGGCAGTAGTTCGTTCTTCCCGGCCGTGTCTCCTCTGGGCGTAGCGTCCGAACATACGCAACGAACTCATGATTATGGTTCCATGCTACGCGACGTCAAGTTGACATTGGCAGGTGGACTAAATATATGTCATTACTGTAAGCTGATACTAAGTTATGTTGCCTACGACGTCTTCCCTGGAGTTGCGTGGCTCACTTTTCGCACGGATCCGAGCGGATGCCGTCATGCTCGAAATCGATCTGCACGTTCCTTTCGATCCCCTTCAGAGGCTGTCTATCCGCCCCTTTAAATGGCTAGCGATTCGTTATGGTACTGGTACAGATATCTTGGGAGTGATATTTGCCTCGTAACACTAGGTGCAGCGGCGTTTCTCCCTGGTTGTTCTCCACGTTCGCATCTGCACCATGGCCGGGGAGCACCCGCGGGGAAAAAATTAATTGATAGTGTTCTCCCAGTTCACGAATATGCTGAACTTCATCGAGCCGTTCCTCAAAAAATGCAGGAATCTCGTCTGTGCGATGTCTCTTCCTGCGCGTACATCGATCGAAGCACGTTCGCTGAGTGTGTGATCATCGGTAAGATGTCGGGTCCATGTCTAAGGACAAGCGCGAGGCCAGCCTCGACCAGATAAAGAATAACAAGGGTATCAACGTTGTCCTAATCTCGTTCAAAGCTGGCAGCACCGGTGACCGGATTTAGTCGTCTATATTTGCGAACGGTTTCGGACTGGCATGGCGCCCATGCTCAAAGCCTCAACTTAACTGCATGCAACAACATGAAGCGACGGCAGGATTAAGAACCTCAAGCTCGGTCTGGATATCCTCATGGCACTCTTCCGACCTGGCAGGGAAGACAACGATTGATCAGGCTGCTCACCCATGTTGCTGATACTCGTCCTTTGTACCCACTGATCACCGTGCTTACTGCTACTCGATTAGATGTCACTCATAGTACATTCTTGTATATTGTTCGTCTTAGCATTCGCAGATACATCCGTATTCAAAATAAACCTAACAGAAAAGACATAGGCCGTCATAATCCTACACGCCATACACTAAATACTAAGGACGTTGTGCGTTCGTGAGGCATCAGTCGGACTTGGCGGGGCGAATGATGAGCGGTAGTTGTGGGCCTTCGTCGGGGTTGGAAGCGAGGAAAGGGCGAGCAACGATCAATGATTGCCAAGTGATCTCGTTTGGGGGAACAGCGAGTTCGAAATCAAACGCCCGCACAAAAGAGAATAAGAGTGCCTTCATCCTATTACCACGATCATGGCATCATCGGGGGACCGATAGCTATAAGGAACTTACTCGATGATAGAAAAGCGGTAGCCGATACACGCGTGAGCGCCCGTGATGAACGTGAGCAAGTTGCTGAAGACACCAGGGATAGATTTAACGGCTTCGGGAACGGCCTCCCAACGTTCTGGCCTGAAAGAGCGGCGAGTTTGGATATGAAGATGCGGCACACACTCAAGTGGATGGCGCCTACCTGAACTCATCGGCGTCCTCACCCCACAACGACTTCAATCTATGCACGGTGCGAATCGGGATGATGACCACGTCGCCTTTTCGCAACCTTCGTATTTATACACCGCCTTATAAGCTCGGTATATGCGACTCGAAATTATACCACGCACCTAAATTCATGTCTCTTGATCCCATGTCTGTCGACAAAAGGCTCACCCAATCGAACCACGGTGTCCTCCTTGACGACTCGCTCCGATTGTGAAACGGGAGAATAGAGGCGGAGAACCTCCCGAGTGAAATAGTCAAGATAGGTCATCCCATTGAGTTCATCCATGGACGGGGTGTCCGTGTAAAATGCGCGAGCTTCTGCCCTCAACTTAGCATGCACAGTGGGGTGGCAGCCTAGGGCATAGAGGGCCCAAGCGACAGACGTGCTAAAAACCACGCATGAGCAGACGCCCCAGTTCTAAAACGGGTTACAGATACCTCGTCGTCTCGTGCCCGGCAATGAGAAAAGTTGGGACCTCTTCGAAATCGAAGTTGTCATTACCGTTGGATCATTTGACGGTCGACATAACGCACAGACTCACGTGCTAAGATCTCCTCGTCACTCATCCGCGCGCTGTCCGGGATATCTGTAGCCATGTTCGCCTTGATGAGCAAGCTGAGTAAATCGCGGCCTTCGATGTTCCTTTTCTTAACGCCGCCCTTTGCATCAGCATCAGCGCTAGCAAGTATTTCGGACTTCTTCTGAAAGATCAGTTCTTTTCCGATAGCTCGAGTGGCCTTAAGTGTGTCAGAAAACGCCCGCGAACGATCGCTGGGCTGACAACATGTCAAAGAATCGTTTAATCGATTTGAAGGGACAGCATACGATGAGTCGGGCAGGTGGAAATAATTCCGGGATCATGATCATGAACCTGAGAAAGAATGAAATGAATCCCATGGATTTGCGAAACCCCTCAATCACTTCATGAGGTCCCTCCAGATGAAGGGAGCCGAATGAATGATTGAAGCCTGGTGGAATTGATCGTTACTCCCAAAAGGTTTGCAAATGGTGTCTCGAACCTGCTTGGCCGATAATGTCTAGAGTAATCTTGTTCAACCAGAAAAATGCGTCCAATCTAAGCGACCCATCGGGTGCACTCGATCGAGCTACTTCTGTAATCAGGGCATCCCGGAACTGAAAAGGAACATTGAGCATCTTGGGTGGATATATTGGGAGAACAGAGAACCTCGTTGGCCTTTTCAACAAAGAGCTCTGAGAACTCCTTGATTTGGGGAAGGCCAAATGCGGGGCTCTGGCGTTATGGGATAAACGAAGAAATTCGAACCATTTTTTTTTGAGACAAACCATAATTTTGCGCTTTGGTTAAGGAGTCAGTCCGATAGTATCAACTAGAGCAGGCGAATCTAGCTACCTGTTGCCTGTGCTTCAGACCTGAGCAGGGTAGTCACTTGTCACCAACAAGGACAAAATTATACGGTCGCAAAACAATACCTTCGACAAATAACAAGCCTAGAACAACGATGCGGGTGAATTACTTTTAAAAAAGCCGAATGTATGCCAACCTTTTCCGAGGACGTCTCCCAATAACAAGCGGGCGTCATCTGTCTTGTCAAACTCAGGAGCATTGAGGACGTAGTTCAAGGCTTGAGGATCCATTATAGAGACTCTAACCAACTGCGACACATGAGAGGACCCTACTAGTGTTGACGTTGGCGACGTACATTGAACCACCCATAGTGCCTAAAGACGGGTCCATATTGACGGGTCCACTCTAACTGATAATCCTGGGAATCCGGCTCCCAGACGTGCCTTGGGAGACTCCCAGTTAGCCAACTGACCGACTTGGGGCCAGGGAGGTCTCTAACAGGGGCGGAGAGGTAAGCGCTAACTTTGCCCACGATGATGTAGAGCAAGTAGACTCCGGTCGGGATCGCCACAACAGCAATAGTGAAGCGGTCCCCGCGGAAGTAGTCGAGAAACGAAGCCATTGTTCTAGAGATGCGTGATGGCAGCAGCAAACGTGAAGGCTCTTGATGAAGACGACGGTCAGTGGAAAGCAAGTCTTTGGTTCTTCGAACCGCAGCTTCCGACGGAACCCTGACTTTCTGAGGAGTCAAAGGCGCGTGGTGTTGTAGATGGCCGCCCAACTTCACTCGGCGTTCCGGTTATCACTTGTGAAAGCTAGTGGGGCCGCAGGGCCGACGGGGACGAGGACAATCTCCCACACATACGGCGCCAGGACAGCTTTAAGAGGGAAATCACTGATGCGATGCGCGCTGGCGGACTCGAGATACTGGAGCAATTCAGATGAATCCATCCGGCCCGGATTACTGATTACTGATTGCTTTTGGCGGAGCACTGGGTGTTAGCAAGGTAAAATTGCAAGGCAAGGTCATATGGCAGGGTCAGTGCCTAGACCGTAAATATGTCCAAATAAGATCCACATGACCTCATACCTTTCTGCCACCCGTTTGTGGCTACACAAAGCAAGGTCATCGTCGACTTTGTTGACACCTAGTATATAACCAACAATCTGTGATAAGGACGCATGCATAGGATGGCGTGTTTTCGTTAACTACATTGTGTAAGGTACTTTATTCTATCATTTACGAATCGCCTCAGAACTGTTTTTCACAGTCGCGGGGTCTTTGTTCCTTTTTCATTCCTCGTCTCTATGTCGGTGTCCGTGTATCGGGTTCTGCCAAGCCAGCTTTGCGCTTCCCTGTCTGATTAAGTGACAGTTCTGTAGTTGGATGAAGCATGCCGACGGAATTGGACACGGCTGCATATCGCTAGACACGGTCCTTGAGAGCAATGTTATCCACGTCGTCGGAAGTAGCAGGTGGAGGGGGCCGGGCACAGGTCACCTTTCTACGATGCCGGATGGCCCTCCTATCGACTACGACAGCAACGAGCTGGACGACGACGCTATAAGCCTTCCGGTAAAGTTTATTGTTATATGTAAGATTGTTTGCTCACTACAGTCCTCATATCTGTATCTTTGTGGACCACAAAGGTTTAAATCCCTTTTTTTTTCACGTCTTCTAGTCAAACAGATGGCCGCTACGATTCCAGACAGGAAATCCTGAAACGAGATGGATTGTCTTGCGTCAATACACGAGTGACTGCAGAGTATTGTGATGCAGCACACCTAGTTCCCCAGAGTCAAAGGGCGACGAGGTAGCGTTTGTTGCCATTCAATGTGGTCCTTCAATGATGATCTGTTCTGGTACGTGAAGAAGGTCGCCGAAGGATCGTTCGACATTTTATGGCAGCACGGAATTTTAAATTTCTAGTATCAATGCTGTTGGGAATGGCGTGTCGATGAACAAGACCGCTCATCCGATAGCAAGTTGCTACAAGAGATGTCTCCTTAAAGGTTAAGGTATGAAATTTCGGTAGCTCATAATTAGGCGTTTTTTTTAATACGCAACTGCTTCGAGACACCAAATGTTCCCTGTAGACCAGAACCCCACTGACATCCGGAGATTCGAGCAAGATCCCACTTACACGGATCACTTTACATCACAACACCTGAAGGAGCCTACTCGGCCTCAGCTGGAGTCCTAGCTCCCATGGCAAATTTGGATTGCTCATCTGCCCTCCTCGTGTCAGCGTTAGACATAGATATGTTCTAGGGCACAGAAAGCCTGCTACTCCCTGCCGTCGTCCTCGGTTACGTATTTAGTGTTACCGCTTATAACTGTTTGAGCAACAAGCATAACGTCGACCTCCAAAATGAGACGGAGAGTGTGACATCTTGAGAACGTCTTCGCTTTGTTCGCTCCATCATGGCCATTGTCATTGCCTCGCTCTCTCCCCCGTATGAACAGTAATCCAATCGGATGATGCATGTAAGAACACGGCACTCTATGACCTGAGATTACATGTACACAGATTCGGAAAGAATAAACGAAACACGAACAGCGAGAAGCTAGAATCGGCAATGCGCTAGTCCGTGATGTGTCACCGCAAGGCGTAACCGTCCGTACAAACATATCTTGAAAGATATAAGAACAAAAAAATGGGAGGAGAGGGGGGGGGGTGACTAGCGGATAAAGAAGGTGTGGGAGATCGCCATCGCGCACGCCACACCGACCAGCATGAAACCGACGTAGTACTCCGATGGGTTCCCTTGTACTGAAGCAGACCAAACCTGGAAATCAAGTTAGAAGGTCATGCATAAGGAAAGGTGTGAGTGACTGATCGAACATAGCCACCGAGAAGGGGTCCAAAGCCTCGCGCAAGAGAGACTATGCTCTGGGCCACACCATTTGCCATGCCTACAATCGGCGGGGGGGACACTGAAAAACAAGCCCTCCTGAGCACCCACAAGTAGCGAAAACAGCTCAGGTCGCGTACTATAGTTCAGGAGAATCGACACCGACGTAAAGGTGAAGGTCGCGCCGCAATAACGCACAGCACTGTACAACAAAAAGGTCCGGATCAGCGATCGACTCGATTTCAAGACGATTTGACAACACTCACGTGCTGATTGTCAAGGCTTTGTGTCGGGACGGACTCGTAAGCAGGATACTTCGGCGAACACAACGAGAAAAACACGAACGAATCATGAGGAGAAGACTACCACCGTTTCCGGCGAATACACGATAAAACGTAACGGTGATGTATCCCGGAATGAACAATAACGTTCCTAGGCGGAACATGGCCAGGTGCGAAAATCGTCCTCTAGGTGGTCTGGTCCCCGCCGTAGTCAAATATTAGATACCAGGTATGGAACGAGGCTAAGCGCGCGAAAGTTGCGACTCACCCAATGTTACTGTTGTGCGGCATATAGAAGGTCAGAGGAGGAACGCAATCGACTGAGGCTTACATACGGATAGAGGTAGAATTGAAAAGCAATCTGTGCAAGACACATCAGTGCAGCTGTGCATCGTCGTCAACAAAACGAGAATCCAAGGCAGATACATTTACACACTAAGCTGTGAGAAATCTCCCGCGGTAAGACCCAGCCCCCCCGATTCGTACTTTCTGTAGAACCTGTTCAGGACCACGCTGGGTGAATAGAAAAAAACTGCTCACGATACGACATAGGTCAAAAATAACATGTCATGCGTGGTCGTATGCAGCGCGAGCCATCCGTACTGGAAGATGATCGCCAATGGTAGCTGGCTCATCAAACCTGGCTGTTTTCCGTCGGCAATTGGCACGGCGTCTTGTGCTTGAGAGGGATCAGGGGCATTAAGAAGTCTCTGGGCCTCAGCGACGGCAAGGGGTGTCTTCACACCAGGGTGGGCAAAGATTGCGTTTGAAAAACGACGTGGCGGTGAAGCCACATCAAATGGTTGGCCGGGGGTGCCATATTGTAGGGAAGGGCGGCGTCGCTGTGGAGACTGGGAAGCCAAGTGCCGCGGGGATGACGACCGGCGGAAAGGTGACGCGCGAGAGCTACGACGTGTACCCGGAACAGATGGGTGAGGTGCAAGCCCGCCCGCAATACGCATTCCCCTCTCAGTAGCAATATCTGCATCACCAGTGGGAAGATTCTCGGTAGGTTCGTCAGCATCAGGGTCAAATACGCTCTCGTATGGGCCTTCCAGTTCCGTGTCATCCGCCTCGAATACCTCCTCATTGTCGACATTCATTGCTGCGGCGACCCACAAATCCGCGATATTTGTGACCGCATTTTCATTTGCCAACACTAAGCGCTGCGCGAAGCTAAGTTCACTGTCTGTCGCAAAGCTCCGCGGCACGCCTTCACCAGCGAGGGCAGTCAGATTGCTTGCCCGGTGGCGAAGATTGCCTTGACTCCCTCGTCGAAACGACGTGCCAGACATATTGCTACCCAAGCGTGAGCGGAAACTGAATGCTCTTCCACCTGCGCCGCCATAGCCGTATGCATATCCGTCCGCGCGACTGGTTCGAGGGAAGGGCCTATTGCCAGGAGAGGACTGGGGAAGTGGAACCGGTGGTGAGGACGCAGCATCTGTCACGCGGCTGGCAAAGACGCCTGAAAATGTGCGAGACGCTTTGCGAAGGCCTTCATACAAGCTCGCTTTGGGTGGAAGAGTAGCCACTGGACTGGACGGGATAGATTCCTCCTCTGGAATGGTTGGATGTGTCGTATCGATGATCTTCTCAGGTGGTAACCGGATGGCGCCCTCGCGTGGCTCGCCATCCGGGCCGAGGAAAAGTGATAGGATGGCACCTTGAGAAAGATGTGGGTAACATGAATCGCATCAAAAACAAATAGTGACACACCTGTCAAGGTGACAGAGGCGGCGATAGAAGTGGGAAGCAGGTAGGGATACTTCACGAAAAGAGGCAGCTTTCCAAAGACATTGGGCCACTTTTGAGCAGGAGATTCGACTATTTGCATCAGAAGCAGTAAGTTCGTGATATAAGCAGAGAGGGTCTAGGAAGAGATTGACTGACAAGCACCGCCAATGATAGCACCAGCAACACCACCCATACCCCAGCAGAAACCAAGAATAGCATATGCCCTTCCTTCGTTGCTCGGATCAGAAATAGCAGTGACACATCCGCGGGCGACGCCAATTGCGCCGGCGAAGACGCCTTGCATCATTCGGATGGCAACGGCCTGCTTTAAGGACGTGGAAGTACCAAATAAAGCACAAGTGAGGGAACCCCCAAGGAGGGAGAGGAAGAGGACGATGCGTCGACCGTGTTTGTCCGCGACGGTAGCCCAGAGGAGGGAAGTGAGGAATTGGGTGAAGAAAAAGGTGGAAACGAGGAGACCACTGTAGAAACCAACATCAGATCCTTCGCCAAATTCATCAAAGCCTTCGACCATGAATATTAGAAAAGGGGTGGAGACATTAGCGGTGAGAAATTCGCCAAGGAGGGTGATAGAGAGGACCATCATAGATATCGTTGGAAGGGGGGTAGCATAAGTGTCGGCTTGTGGTAATGCGCTAGGAATGAGGGGCCTTTCCTCCTGTGGTTGAGCTGGGGTTGGGGGACGTAAAGGCGAGGCATCTTGTGCGCGATGTCTGGACAGGATGCTTGGGTGACGAGAGAGTATATGCCGCAAAGGCGATATGCTAGAAGATCTATCATCATTTTCGAGCTGATCAGGTCGATCACCTGTGCCAAAGACCCTGGTTGCATGTTGTCTCGTTGGTGACTCCCCATGCTCTGCTCTAGAGCCGGAGCGAGACATGGTTCGTTAAGAGATAACGACGTGGTTGCCGGGGTCGGGCTATATATAAATAACTCCAAATAACACCAGTTCGTGGTCACATGACCGTCTATATCAGGTCACGTATCCACACGCCAGCACGCGAGGCGAGATGCTCAACATCCGCGTCAGGACACATCACTGGCACCTGGTTGCACGATATCATCATCAATCCGTACCTTCACAACGATTTGATATACTTTATTTTGGGCGCGACGAATTCTCGTGCCGAGTCTTTGAAAAGCTTTACAATGCCACCGGTCGGTCATCCTACGTCTTTCTGACTCCGATGCTCAGTTAAACGGTCCTCTCGACAGACGTATGGCAGAACCTAATTATCGCGACTCAGCCGGACCAGCTGATTGGTAGAAAAAGAGACGTCCTTTCCGTCTGTCAGTCCCTCTTCTCCCTCTCTCCCTCTTGCAGTTCTGTCTCTTACCTTCGTGAGCTATCAGCTCCATTGAAGAGCTTAGGCCATAAGCACAATCTCCCTGTGACCACTATACCACACATCAGATCCGAACTCAAGACATGGAAGGTATGGGCGCGTCTGATTTCGTCCTCCAAACGTAGCTTGCTCAACCTCTCAGCCTCCTTCACCATTTTACCCTTCGGCTGGCCTACCCCCGCCGAACCACCTCCTTATCACAGCGTCTTTCGGGCGCATCCTCCCATCTACTCTCCTATCACTGTTCAAACCGACCCACACTCTCAACGTGCACCCATCCGCCCTTCCAGCCTACCGGGGACCCGCGCCCATCCAGCGGGCGATATTAAACGGCGAACGCGACACCGCAGTCTGTGTCATCGAGATGAAACGCCGGGGTGGCATTGACGCTGGCGATGTTCTTGGACGCGTACCCGTCGTACGAGTTCCTGCACTTCTCCCCGGACCGACGTGCTGAAACACAAGTTTTGCAGACCATTCCCTCAGGAATTGCGTTCGGCCCTATTCGCGACTCCCTCGCTGATGAAGGTGGTGGGCTCATCGTCTCCGTCCTCCGCTCTATGCTAAACGGCACCGAAACGCGTACCCCTCAAAGCCCTCTCGCACCCACGACGCCACACGCATCCTTTATCACTCCAGCTGACTCGCAGCCCGACTTTGCGCAAGAGACCGCAGAGCACGTCGTCAGACGTCACCTCGCGCTCGCCCACCACAAGCCACTAACAACTTATCTCCCCTCCGCTACGCGAACGGTGCAGATCCATGACCCGGCCGTTTTCCAAGTCGGTTCCGGGGACCCCCAGACCTTGGTCGGCAGCCTGCCTGGCTCCGCCAAGTACCACCGAGCACTGCGATCGGTCCTCGTGCGCTGTGCACAGGGGACAGTGCTGCGCGTGCCTATGCTCAAGTCCGAGTTCAGGTCGCTCATGCCAGCGAGCTCGTGGTGGGACGGGGTCCAGCAGCATTGGAAGGACTCCGAGGGATGTATTACGTTCACGAATCCTCCCGTCTATAATGAGGGGTAAGAGCGGGCAAGGGCTATTGTTCCCTGCTTAGCTTGTCTTCTAAAGCAACAGTACAATACATCACGCCCACCCCTTTGCCTGCATAGAGGAACTAAATGGACCGTCACGATGACTGACACACCTGTGACCGACCGATATTCTTTCTCATCGACCTTGATTGCTACCACGGACTTGCAATGAAAATGGATGTTGATACTCGCGAGTATTTTGGCGTCCATATGATAACCCCGCGCCGCTACCTTGATTGTCGTGGAGAATAAGCAAGTCCGACCCCAATAAATTAGCATGACCCATCCTGATCGATGTAGGCCGTGATGAGCCAGCCTGCAGTCGATAGGTGCTTACTGTCTCACGTGTTCGTGAGAATGTAAACATAGCGCCCGCCATGATCATGTCCGACGCTACTAAATTCGAAACAACCAAGAAACTACATGGTACAACGACGAGACAGTCTGTATCCTACAAGCAATTCCGGCGACCTCCACACATGGTGATACAAATGACAGAACCGAGAATTAAATCGAACGAGGCCATGACCACAGTGACCCCGGAAAAAAAGACCAAAACCATGATGTGCGCTTTGCATGCGCGCGCCGCCTACTGCGCACCGCGTTTCAATCTCTCCCCTTCTTCAACCTTTTCCCGATTCCCACTAGCCTTCCCCATGAGCACCTTCACCCCGCCCTTCACACGACCCAGGATGTTCACATTGCTGCTCCTCTGCGGCGCTTGGTCTCCCGCAGTCCCTGACTGTTGTTCTTGCTGCTGCTGCACCGGCTGCACCGCTGCTGCCTTGTTGGGATCTTTCTCGTCTCCTTTCTGCGGGGCGAGATCTTCCGCGGCTCCGGTACCAGGCGGCGGCGGCGGCGAGTGCTGTCCTTCGTCAATTACGTCACCCCTCTTCTCTGCTCTCCTCAGTTCCTCCTTGAACTTCGAGTCTGCGGAAGTGGTGGTTCCCTTTATGCAGAGAGAGACACGCACGCAAATAACAGACGAGTTTTGTTAACGGGCGAGCGCTCAACTCAAGGACGAAGGGGATAGACTCGCCGTTGTCTCTGCACGCCGCGCCTCCGGGGCCTGCTCGCCGACAGTGTCAGGGCCCTGCGAGTCTGTCCTCCGGACCGGACTATCCTGACTCGTTACATCTGGTTTCTCAGAGCTGGCGGGGGCGGCGGCGATGGCACCCTCGCGAGTATCATCACCGCGGCCTGTGTCCGCAGCGAGCTCTTTCGACCTCAAAGCAGACTTGGTGTCAGTCTCGCGCTCGCTCGCCCGCTTCTCGGGAACCGGGGCGACGGCAGCGGCGACGGTCTCGCGGGCATCATCTCCGCGGTCTGTGTCTGCAGCGAGCTCTTTCGACCTCGACGAGGGCCCAGCAGCGGCCTTGCCTTCACACTCGCGCTCATAGGGTGTCTCGGCGACTGCGCTCTCCTCGCTGGTGCCAGGGAGTGGGCCGGCGCCGCCACAATGGTCCCCTGGGTGGGCACCCTCCGTTTCTTCACTTGGCAGAGATGTCGGGTCGGAGACACGGCGGGAATCGGACAATGGACGCTGTCTTGTCGTGCCTATGTGAGGGTAAGCACCGGGAATTTGGAGGCCGGGAGTGCTATGAATGGAAGCGGTTTCGTGGGGATTCTGAATGGGAGAGGAGAGTGTCGTGCTCATTGCTGGTATGTTGGTATTCGTAGTGAGAGGCCCCTAAACGTTGCGCCCATCGCCCTATTTAAAGGGTTTCGATTCAAGCTTTTGGATCCGCACTTGGGGTCGACTACTCCACTCCAATTCGTCATCTTCATCGTCGTAGCCAGGTGCGTTTTAATCGCACATTTCTCACGCTTCAACACGTGCCGGTCCGCACGCGTTGTTTACATTTATTAATAATGTACCTGTGCGCACAAATAAAGAGTGTAAAGATTAAAAAAATCAAAGACGTCGGACTTTGAGGTTGAGTCGCGGCGAAGCGGCCCACTTTTCCGGACACTTTGAGAAATATGTGCGATTCGTCAATCCCCGTCATCCTACACTCTAACAGGTATGAATATTTACCAGTATTTACATATTTACATCCAACGTGGACAATCCGGACCAATTATGAAGGCTGGACCTCCCATGTTCGTGCGGTATTGCTCGAATGGGAGGGGCTGCAGTACTGGCAGTCCGTCCAGAGGTGCAAGATATGTATTGCTCTCCGACGGCAAGCTAGCGCGGTCATTCAACTGTAGCGCGTCGTGAAATAGCGCACATTCTTGGGGCTGATTCTCAAACGAAGGCGAGTTGGTGTACTGTTCCTAACCGGTAATTTGTTAGCCATGCGAATATACAGTTTCACGTTCAAGTTACTTCCTTACAGTTTCGGCCGGTTCTGAATCCGGTCTTTGTACGGGTGTGCGTGAAGGGAACTGCAGACCAGAGGTCCCACCCTCCTGGCCGTCTCCCTGGGCAGACGATTGAATATTACTCAAGTCGTGCCCTCCTGGTTGGCTCAACTCCATACGAGTCACCTTGGGCACAGTTCTATTTCGGGGTTGCCTCTGCCACACGGCCAAGTTCTTTGTAGAACCTGACACACGATCGTGCCACTTGAGATGCAAAGCGAGACCATTCGGGAGTTTAAAATCTCTCGGACAGAGAGGACATGCATACAACGTTGTTCGTGGTGACGTAGCCGGAGGTGTAACAGGGCGGGTTTGGATATTCTTCGTCATGACCCGCGTGGGAACGGCCAATTTCAGAGAACTGTATTCGCGTTCTTCGAACCGTGTCCAGGACTCATCGTTGTCTACGCGAGAAGCGGGCGCCAATGAATTCGATACGGCTCCAAAAAACGGCGACATCTGAGTGTGAAGAGGCGTCGGAGGCAAGAAGGGAAGGTAAGATGGATGCACGTAGTGTTCAGAACCCGCCCTCGCTGGGAACGAAGCATTGTGGGAATGTGAGTATGAGAAGCGAGATGGGAGGGACAAAGGTGCATCCCCGTGGTCCACAGGCAGGCGCATATAGGTACCCTCCGAGTGGTAAGCCACCCCAGATTGAGCGGCTAGTAAGTGCTCGTGGCCGTCCACGCGTCCCAACGACGAAGGCCGGTTGTTCCACCCTTTGCACAAGAACTCCATGCTCCAGTACAGGGGGTCAACCATAAATTCGTATGCATACATTTCTTGCGGGCCAGTGGCGGGAAATGGGACGACGGTAGGAGACTGAATGCGTGCGCGTTTTGTGCGGCCCTTCCTTCTCGCCGGTTCAACCGATTCGGGAGAATTGAAGAGTTTGCGCTTCGCCGTCTGCACGTCACAGAGTGAATCCCCGATTTTGCACTCGATGCTATCAGTAGCAGTCGAACTATCGAGAGAAAGGATGGTTGGGTCAGTAGCACGCGACAAGTCCATTGCAGTGAATGGGTTGGCTCGGAAGACATCCATCATGTGGCGAGGCACACCGATGGACCAGCGAAGGTCGTCTAGCTTGTTCCCGCCAACGATGGAAGCGGTTGGATCCTGGGACGTCGGTATGTCGGCGGCATTTACTTGAACGCATGAACTCTGCTGATTTAAAGGTTTCGTGCTCGATTTTGAGTCTGTGGTGAAGGTCGCGGAGTCGCTACCTGCCAAATCAGATAACGCAAAGATCGGTGTTTGCAACTGCTCAGGATCCAGGGATGTGCTTCGCCTCGTTTCAAGAGACGACGTGGTTGGACAGGAGACAGAAGCGGGTGAGGCGGTACGAGACGAGTGTGTGTCTGCAGGAGAAGGAGGATTGGGCCAAGGACGGTTCCTCATCTGAGCAAAATTAAGAGAAGCGTGTTCATTATGAGTCGAGAAGTCGGCGCCCTGGTCTGTTGCGGTTGCATCTGGGAAAGCAGGTAACATGGTGACTATGAGAGGGTATAGAGGTAGGGGCAAGAGACGAGGGATAGCGATTTCTATTTGGGTGCCAAGAGCGCAAGAGGCTCTCCAAAGAGAGACAGACCACAGTTGTGAATCAAAAAGGGACAATGTCGCACCGCATGGGTTGTGAATTTCGCACCAAGTGGAGGAGAGAAAAGTGGATCTTCTAGCTGTTTGATCAGCGAGTGTGGTCTTTTATTCTACGAGGACCGAGAACCCGGGCATGGCGCGAGATGTGGCTTGAATTCCAAAGTGGAGTAGTTCCAGGGGGAAGGTACGTGCTAGCACTCGTGGTAGAAACAAAAAGATCAAATTCCATGCCACTAATACCCACTCTACCCCGGTAGTTCTGCACAAACGCACTTTCACGCTTCCCACGGAAATCCAATGGAAGGACCATGGAGGTGCCAATCGACCCTGGACGCTCCGGCGATGCGCCATCGAGCTGTCAGAATCTATAGAGAAGTTCTCTGTGGCGAGTCCACACCAGGTCACAGCCCCCGCGTCCGACATCACTTGAAAGGAGAAACTGCGGCGGGTCTGCGAAGATCCAAGGTGGCGGTTTATGAAGTTGTTGTAGAAACATCCGGCTTCTCCCATAAGGCACTGCTAAAGCGGTCTATTTGATGGCGTTCCTGGGGCACCACACAGGCCAGGGTGACGATGGCGAACATCTTTGGAGTCATGGAGTTGCTTGACAGGAGCGGCGAACAAAGATATCAACAACAGCAGTCGGGAAGCGGGTGGATCCTAGCTGACTACAGTCCGGGCTAGAGGCCATTTGGCTCATGACTGCATGACCACTGTTAGCGTGCCGGTGGCCGTGAGTTGTAGTGCAGCTGCGCTATGAAACAGCCCACCAAGAAGGAAGGGTGGAGGCTTCTGTACCGGTAAAAACGTGTTATATCGAGGTACACTTTGGCATGTTCTAGAAACAGCCACAGAGGACTCGAAGCTTGGAGTGAGTTGTGCATGCGCATGGGAGAAGGGTCTCGATCGCTAATAAAACGCCGTTAATCTCCACAGCAAGATCGCCTGTGAAATGGGGATGACGCAGCTCTGGATGTTTATATACGAGATGGAACTAAAATTTAGGGCACAGATACCAAATACACTTTTGTCAGATCAGGATCTGCGAGCCTCATGGAGAATCCAACCTTAACAGACGCGAAAGGATGTTCGCTGGTACGTTCCACGTGGGAATATGACGTAATCTACAACTTTTGGGTATAGTGCAGGACGGAGGACAGGACAGGACCAAAAAATGAAGGCAAACTTCAAGGCAAGGCGCATTTAAATGCATTCGACGCGCTTCTCACCTTACCTGTCCAGTTTTCAAATCTATGCGGTACCGTGTATCGACAAGGAAACATTATATTCACATCAGACGGTAATTCCGTACTCAGTCCTGTGGGTAATAGAGTGTCCGTCTTTGATTTAGTCAAGTCAGTGGCTTGTTGTCCCGTATCCTGCGCTTGCAGCCGACTGACCATCCTCTTTTACAGCAACAAATCCTTTACTTTCCCTTTCCAAAATCGCAAAAATATCGCTGCAATCGCTCTTAGCCCCGATGGAAATACTTTGATCAGTGTTGACGAAGGTGTGGCTGACGCGTCGTCAGATCATGTCCCGTACACTCATGACTCGCAGACGGGAGGTCCCTCCTGGTCAGCTTCCGCAGGGGCATTGTCCTCCACCATTTTAATTTCAAAAAGTCCGTCAAGGCTATCGAGTTTTCGCCCAATGGTTCTTTCATTGCTGTGACGCACGACTCCCACGTACAAGTCTGGAAGACACCAAACCATCTTATCCGCGAGTTTGCACCATTTGTTCTGCACCGGACGTATACGGGCCATCATGACGACGTTCTGAGCATAGAATGGTCGCCAGACTCGCAGTACGTGGCAACCTGGATCCTAACTTTGATCCCGAAACAACTCCCCGATCTTAGATGTTTTATCACAACTTCTAAGGATATGACCGCTCGACTGTACACATTGAATCCAGTGGAAGGTTTCCGACCTAAAACATTCGCGGGCCATAAAAATGCCGTTCTCGGTGCTTATTTCTCCTCTGATTCAGAATCGGTAAAGTGTGTTACCCCAGACTCTGTGACGTGTTCACCGATCGTGACTCTGCCAGGTGTACACTGTCAGTCGCGACGGTGCTGTATTCATCTGGAGAGCCAAGCCATCCGAGAGTACTTCCTCTGACGATGAAGACCAACAACTTGTTGCGTCGGCCTCTCAGGATTCCCTGGTCGCTCATGTTCGTTGGGGGATCCACCAACGACACTACTTCAACCAACCCAATGCGAAGGTTGTTTGCTGTACCTTTCACAGGGCTTCCGGGCTGCTCATTGTTGGCTTCTCGTCTGGAGTCTTTGGGCTCTGGGAGATGCCCGCGTTCACGAACGTGCACACACTGAGTATCTCCCAGGAAAAAATATCATCCGTTGCCGTTAATCCTTCCGGCGAGTGGCTAGCCTTTGGCGCCCGCAAGTTAGGGCAGTTGTTGGTATGGGAGTGGCAGTCAGAGTCCTACATTCTCAAACAGCAGGGCCATTTTTTTGATGTTAACACGCTCGCATACTCTCCCGACGGGCAGTATATTGCAACAGGAGGCGACGACGGCAAAGTCAAGTTATGGAACACTCGCTCTGGTTTCTGTATCATCACATTCTCCCAGCATACTGCATCGGTATCCGCCGTTGAATTCGCTTCGCAAGGCCAGGTATTGTTCTCGTCTTCGCTCGATGGGACAGTGCGAGCCTTCGACCTGATCCGGTACCGCAACTTTCGGACATTTACCTCTCCATCACCCGCACAGTTTTCGTGTTTGGCAGTTGATCCAAGTGGCGAGGTTATCACAGCGGGCTCAACGGACTCTTTCGAAGTCTTTCTTTGGTCCGTTCAAACAGGAAAGTTATTAGACGTCCTCGCTGGGCATGAAGGTCCCGTCAGCTCTCTGGCCTTTTCTCCTACAACAAACGTTCTCGCCAGCGGATCTTGGGACAAGACTGTACGAATGTGGGATGTCTTCAGTCGTTCACACACTGTGGAGCCATTCCAGCTCAATTCAGACGTCCTTTCGCTTGCTTTCCGACCGGACGGCCAGGAGCTCGTGGTGTCGATGCTTGACGGGCAGCTTACGTTTTTCTCTACTAACCAGTCGAAACAAACGAACGTAATCGAGGGTAGAAAAGACATCTCAGGGGGTCGCAAAGCCGACGATCGCGTGGCCGCGTCCAACAGTGCGTCTAGCAAAGCCTTCACAAGCGTCACTTGGAGTGCGGATGGATCGTGCGTTCTCGCGGGCGGTAATAGCAAGTATATCGCATTGTACGACAGTCGCGAAGGCGTGCTCATACGTCGTTGGCAAATTTCCCAAAACCTGTCACTTGACGGGACCGAGGAGTTTCTAGATACTAGGCGTGTGACAGAGGCGGGGAATGTCGACCTGATAGACGACCGCGGTGAGGAGAGCGACCTCGAGGACCGTATGGACATCAGTCTACCCGGCGTGCAACGCGGGGACCTTTCCAAGCGACGGTACAAGCTGGAAGCTCGCACGAAATGTATTCGGTTCTCACCGACGGGCCTTGCATGGGCAGCGGCGTCGACGGAAGGACTCCTGATCTACTCAGTCGACGACGGCCTTTCATTCGACCCTTTCGACCTCTCCGTCGAGTTGACACCCCAATCCGTGCTCGCGACGCTCCAGAACCAATCCTATCTCGAGGCATTGGTGATGGCTTTCCGATTAAATGAGAAGACAGTCATCAATCGAGTCTACGAAGCAATTCCCTACAACGAGATTAGTCTAATCGCGCGGCAACTGCCGACTCTGTATGTTCCGCGACTGCTTGGGGTTTCTGCGGAGGTGCTAGAGCGGGGGCCCAGATTGGAATGGGGGCTCCGGTGGATTCGGGAGGTGCTTAATGCTCACGGGCGGTGGGTTCGTGAGAGCAATGTTGAACTGGCAAGCGTCCTGCGGGAAGTCAAACGAGCGGTGAGCGCCTTTGAGGGGATAATAGCAAAGCTGTACGTGTACTGCAGGTCCCCTGAGGAATCTGGTCTAACTAGCTCGACTTGCATTTTATAGGTGCGATGAGAATACTGCCACACTCACATACCTCATTGACCAATCACGGGCAAAAGAAGACGCCGAAAACCAAATGATGGTTGATAAACCTCAGGCCGGGTTGACATAGTCCTGACTTCTCGCAACAACGATGTTACCGTTGGCACATTTGCTGTCATTCAGGGCCCATCTAACGCCGGGAGAAAAAGGCTTCTTTGAAGAGGCTTCATCTCCGCGGTAGACACTGGCTGGCTAAGAAAAGAGTACCGTGACCCCCTTCTTCAGTGTCGGAGCCTTGCTACACCCTTATTGGTGGACTATCCCGTCTGTATCACCATGATCTATGACCCTGAGACCTTTGTGGAAGGTAGCGGTTAACAGGAATACCTGCCATGGTGGATTTGTGGACGACACATATCCTATTTCTCAAGTGGGCTTGAGCGGCTTTAATTCTGCATTGCTCGGATGGTGAGATGAAACGGAAAGTTCCCCTTGCGCGACGCTGACGGGAACGAGTCAGCCCGAGTTACATTATGTAATATGCCAACATGGTCATCTGCAGCTTCACTTTCACCTTGCATATGGGCGCACGCGACAGCCAAGTGCACATTTGCACTCGCAAAAAAGGGAAGAGGCAATCCAAAGCTGCGCGAAAATAACGGAGAGAGATTCATGGGGTGGTGAACATTCCCATATTTCCCCTGTCTGAATCTAATTGTAAGCTTGGAGCACCAATCAAAAATCTAACGCACACGCGCCTCTACAGTATCTTTATGCGATAGGGTCGATGGTGAAGCGGTGAAGTTTGAACGGCGATACTGTATGTGCCTAGTAGTTTCATGTCCCCTCGAATTTGCGGTACGGTATGACGATGGTGCATAATCCTTGACCTGATGACCTAAGGCCGACGATCGGTCGCTTGCAGCGGCTCACAGGCCGAAAAACAGTCGCAGTGCAAGCGACGGCAGTGTACCTTATCTCCCGAAGCATGCTCCCAGTATAGGCACGTGCCAGTTTTGTAATAGGAGCTGACAGGGAATTGAGTAGCAGAGAACCATATGTGTCTCAGGGTTCCAAAAAGGCGACCAGGATACGCAGAACGGTAACTGGACTTCCTAAATGCCGCCGCGATGGGTGCCAAAAGGACGCCAGACGAGAATGGATGGTGGCTCTTACACGGCCCTCATCGGTTCTGTTCAGCGAACAAAATCCGAGAAGAGTTTTATAAATTGGCCGACAGAACTTCTGTGCGATAGTGCCCGGTGCTCGACCTCTCTCTTACCACCTTGGAACGATGGTTGACTGGCATTCACCTACTCACCTGGCTCGCGACGCTCGTATGTCCGTCTCCCTTCTGCTCCACGTTCGTCTCGTTTACCGCAATGCAGAGGCCTTCTCCAACCTCATCCACGTTCTCTTTGGTCTTTATCTGTGAGCGTCTCTTATCCCCCTTCGCTGCGTTCGCGCATTCATCCGCCAATTCAGTTGGGAGTTTTGTGTTTCCTTTCAATTCGATCTCTCCTTCATTTCTGGCAAGCGTACATTTCGATGGCCCCTGGTGAGGTTTCTTATTTTTCTTCACTTCGATCTTTTCCCTCTTACGTGTATCGACAGACCTTCTATTTCATCGGCCGTTACAGTCTATTGGCGGCTTTGATTGGCATGTGAGCCTCATCTTTTGACATGTTGCACGTCCTCGCTGTAACGGATCTACTTCAGTGTTATCGCGCTTAACGCCAAATCGTGCGTGCATATAGTGCAGTCGTTCACTCCCCGTTTATTTTTACGCATGCATACGTCTACAGAGAGCTGAATTGCCAGGCATTATATACCTTTAATCAGGTTTTCCACGCCTTTCTTATACTCGTCTTTGCGCGTGCTCATTGCGTTAGTGCATGGGTAACATCGCCATTGGCATGGCTAGTATCAATCTCTCGCTTCGGACGTAAGCAATATTGGTTGCAATCCGTACTCTCGCTCAGACCCGCTTGTCGTTTTCCCAGAATGGCTGTCTGGGGGCAGAAATGGTACATCGTCGCCATACTCGTCGCAATCAGCCTCGGCCACTGGTCCCTGCTGCTGCACGGTATCTTGTTGACCGCGACATGGATTCCCGGCGGGGGGTGCGCTATTACATCAACGGACAGCAAGCTCCTCTCCGCCACATTCATTTATAGCATGACCTTCGACCTTATCGTCCTGCTTTTGACAGCGTCCAAGCTCATTCGGCCTTCTGGTGCAAAAAGTCAACTTGTCAATATGATGTTCGCGGACGGCTTGTATTACTTCATTATTGCGTATGTCTACGAAGCGTTGGTCGAACCCCAAAGTATCATTGACGTTGTTTCGCCCTACAGTTTCCTCGCCAACTTGATTGCCACTGTATGCAATTTCATTCGACTCGATATGCCAAGTTTGAATACGCCCCTTGCATAGGTCTTTATGACGCTTGATCTGAATGCAGTCATGTCGATCGTAGCGAATGTACCAGCAGCCATCGCTTCCACGGTACGCGGCACCTGTTGCCCATACATATATCACTCGGTAATCTTTTACTTGTTAGATCGCAGCCTCTCGTGTCGTTCGCCGCTTAGCCAATTTCTCAGCAGTGAACGCGGAGACGTTCTCGTGGGTCCATTTGACACACATCATTTATAGTCATCGCTTAACCGGACCGCAGGACGACGGCCAACGGCTCATCTGCATTCCGAAGCGGCCAACAAACTGTTACCCCTCGATTTTCTTTTGCGAAGCCAAACACGGGCGTGCACGTTCAGGTCGGTTTCTTCCCATGCCTTTGACGGAGAACCGCTAATCCGCTAGTGCCCCCTTTCAAGATGGATACCCTCTCGGAGCCCACGACGTATGACGCGGAAGGACGCGTAGTTAAGGTCGGTGACCTTGACCCTGAAGCGCAACAAATCAGCGACGAGTTCAAACATACGGACTACGCGAACTGAAATATTAAACGCCGGATTCTAATGATTTAGCTTTTCATGTCCTTTTATGTCAATACTTTCCATAATAACCCCCTCACTCGTGGATTCTTGACCTGTAGTCGAAAAATATGTTACTTCTGTTGCTATCTCCACCCAACGCCGAGCATTTTAAGCACTTGGAAAAGTCGTGCCTGGCCTGAACATTCTGAATAGTTATCTAGAATAACAGAGCCGCTGATCATCGAACATCCTTCTGCACGAGTTGTCGGCTACGGTCAAACCCTCTCTGGTCTGAGTCCAGACACCGGACAGACCCGCTTCGAAGAACACCCTATTCCATACCGGATGTTTTAACGTCGTATAGGACGCCATTTCGCTCGCCCATACCCTGGGCATAACTCCATGCATGCGTGGTGGACCACGACTTTGGCTCGCCGGTTGCAGGGTTTTGCGCCCTCGTGCACCTCGATCTGTTCGAGCGCGTCGTGCTGATGAGCGCTCCTTTCACGGGCGCGCCATCCTACGCCGCGCGCGGGCGATCAAAGATACCCAGCTTCGCAGAGATCGTCCAGACCCGTATGCGAAGGATTAGCCGGCTTTCGTCCCCCGCATAAGCACTACGTGTTGCACTTCTCGACGCCGCGAGAAGCGAACGCGGGGCGATGAAGAGGGGAGGTGGTCTCCACACCTTCTTGCGCGTCTATTATCACGTCAAGAGCGCCGACTGGGAAATCGGTGAGCCGCGGGAACTGCTGCTGCTGGCTAGGCCCGGAGCCGAAGCCAGAAACGGAGGGGGAAGGGATTGGAACAAACGCACTATCACCGGCCCAGTGGAGCGAGCGGGGGTCACGGCGCTCGTCGAGCTGCCAGAGTAACTTTTCTACGTGATACGTTTCGAGAAGACGATGCCAGAGACGCGCTGTTGAACGTCTGCGCCCTCCACGGAGCAGGCCGCGGAGAATCGTTGACTCCGAATCACGAGTGCAGGCGATACGTTGATGTATATTTCGGCGCACGGGGGTTCCAAAGTGGCATTGGAATTTGACAGGCGTCTGCGTCTGCGGTGAGTAGGACCTGTTGCTTGATGTTTTCTAGGACGCCACATTCGGATGCCCGCAAAAGGACTGGGGGACGCTTGGCAGCAGCCCGGAGCAGTGCAGTGGATGAGGGAGACCTGCGTGTGCTTGGTGGGCTGTGAAGGGGATGGGTTCGTGCTCGTGGAGGGTGCGGGGCATCGGGTACCAAAAAAATAGAGCGGCCTGGTGCGATCCCGCGTCATCTCTTGTCGGATTATTAGCAATTCCGGTGCTAGTGTGAAGCGCAAGTGGGCGTAGTGATAGCCAGGCAGGGCAGGGCAGGGTCTGTACCCTCGAATCGGCATGCGGTGCACGGTATATGGTATTTTTACGGTCTAGGGTTCAATAACGTAGAGTCGCTTGCTACGCGTCGGGCAGCTCGGGGTAAATATAGATTGAATGGATTACGGCTTGCAGGGCTGCGTGGGTGACGCTCGCGATTGTGACGGCAATGTACAGCCAGCCTTCAATAACTCACAGCCATAGCCAAGAGGATCATTCGGCGCTGTTACGCCGGTGAGCTGATGCACTGATGTCCTGCAATCTTCTGATGCTCACAATTTTTTGGAACTGAGCCTAAATGGGCCGCGGGCAAGACAACAGAGTTATATAAACAGAACTCATTTTAATCGAGTTGGGTACGATCCTTTACTTTGTTTGCCCTTATCACTTCTTCATCACTACCCCCGTTTCACCATGTGCGGAATCTTCGGCTACTGCAGCTATCTCAGACCCAAGGTACGTGTCTCTACCCCGGTCCTCGCGTCTGCGATTTGGCGTCGTTGCAACCCTTCTACTTTGTTGTACACGCCGACGACGACGCCCTCACGACGACATCCACACCGCCGATAAGCGGCTAATTTCCCTTCCCCCGTCCAGGATCGCAAGGAAGTTTGTGACATCCTCTGCAACGGTCTCGCCCGCCAAGAATATCGTGGTTATGACTCTGCTGGCATCGGCGTCGACGGAGATGCTCCTGGGGAGATCTTTTTCTTCAAGGAAGTCGGCAAAGTCGCTGGTCTCCGCCAGCGGATTGCGGGCTCAAAGATGGACACATCCAAGGTCTTCAACTCACAAGTTTCTATCGCACACACTCGCTGGGCAACCCACGGGCCCCCCTCGGTTGTGAACTGCCACCCACTGCGCTCAGACCCGACCAGCGATTTCATTGTCGTGCACAACGGCATCGTCACAAACGCCGCTGCTCTCCGCCTCGTTCTCCAGAACCGTGGCTTTAAATTTGAGAGCGAGACCGACACTGAGGCCATCGCCATCCTCACGAAATACGTCTATGACTCCCAACCGGACAAGCGCATCACTTTCACTGAGCTCGTCAAGGCCGTCCTCAAGGAGCTCGAGGGTTCCTTTGCCTTTGTCTTCAAGTCGAAGCACTATCCCGATGAAGTGGTCACCGCCCGCCGTGGTTCGCCTCTCCTGATCGGTGTCAAGACCGACAAGAAACTCAAGGTCGACTTTGTCGACGTTGAATTTGCTGGCCAAGAGTCGGATCAGAAGATTGTCGAGACCCGTGAGTTATATTTACACTATGGGATGTAAGTCGGTCCACTGACAGAGACCTCAGTGTCTCCCACCACCTCAGGCGGGCTTCTTGCGCCGCCAATTGTCAACCCCAAGATCATGCGTACACAATCTCGCGCATTCATGTCCGAAGATGGCCTTCCCCAACCCATCGAGTTCTTCGTTGCGTCAGATGCCTCGGCTATCGTTGAGCACACCAAACGTGTCCTTTATCTTGAGGATGACGATATTGCCCACATCGCAGAGGGACAGCTACACATCCACCGCCTCCGTCGTGGTGAGGATGGCCAGCAGACTCCATCCACTCGCAGTCTCGAAACCCTCGAGATCGAGATTGCCGAAATCATGAAGGGCAAGTTTACCCACTTCATGCAAAAGGAAATCTACGAGCAGCCGGAATCGGTCGTCAACACCATGCGTGGTCGCGTTAATTTCGATACCAATAAAATTACTCTTGGTGGTCTACGTGCATACCTCCCCATCATCAGACGCGGCCGCCGCATTGTCTTCTCAGCTTGTGGCACCAGTTATCATTCGTGCATCGCTACTCGGGCCATCTTCGAGGAGCTTACCGAGATTCCTGTCAGCGTTGAGCTGGCATCTGATTTCCTGGATCGCAAGACCCCGATCTTCCGTGATGATGTCTGCGTCTTCGTTTCTCAGAGTGGTGAAACTGCCGATACCATCCTGGCAATGCGGTATTGTCTCGAGCGTGGCGCCTTGTGTGTTGGTGTAGTCAACACTGTCGGCTCTACCATCTCACGCGAGACGCACTGCGGTGTTCACATCAACGCTGGTCCCGAGGTCGGTGTGGCATCTACGAAGGCTTACACTTCGCAATACATTGCTCTTCTCATGATAGCCCTCCAACTCTCGGAAGATCGCATCTCGTTCACTGAGCGTCGCAATCAAATCATCTCAGGTTTACACGCGCTTCCCGGCCAAATCCGCTCTGTGTTGGCGGGAGACGCGGCGCTCAAGGAGATGGCCGAAGGTGTCCTTGCCAAGCCGACCAGCCTTTTGCTCATGGGTCGTGGTTACCAGTGCGTATACAATTGGTCTGGTCCTCTAACCGGGCTAAATCGTGGTACTTTGTCCAGGTACGCCACCTGCCTTGAGGGAGCTCTGAAGATCAAAGAAATCAGCTACATGCATTCAGAGGGTACGACCCCACCATAAACTTCCCTAATAAATGACTGATTTTTGGTTCGTTAGGTATCCTTGCTGGGGAGTTGAAACATGGTCCTCTCGCACTTATCGACGAGAACATGCCTGTGATCATTGTTATGACACGTGACTCTCTCTACCCCAAGGTCCAATCTGCATTCGCCCAGATTACCGCGCGCAAGGCCCAACCCGTCGTCATATGTAATGAAGGTGATGAGGGTATCTCGAAGAATGTTCAGACTATCCGCGTGCCACAAACCGTCGACTGCCTTCAGGGTTTGCTCAACGTTATCCCCTTGCAATTGCTCAGCTACCACCTCGCTATCAACAAGGGCTTTGACGTCGATTTCCCTCGAAACTTGTGCGTCCCTTTTATTTCCTTTGTGTATTATCTGACATCATTTATTCTCCTCTTTTTCTTGCAGGGCCAAGTCCGTCACAACGGAGTAAATGTTCGAACGGACATGCCTTTGTCGTTAAAAATTACTGTATAGTATGGACTTTGATACCGCGCCGCTATACTTTCTTTCATCATTACTACTGTCACTTTTGTTTCTCGCGATTTTGTATCAAGTTGCATGGACCGGGTTCCACAATGGACAATACACGTGCTTCAATCACTTCAATCCTGAAATATGATTGGTCAGATTTCCGCAACTGAAATTTTTTTTGGATCCATTTATAGCCCTGGACATGTTATGAGGACAAAGACCGATCACTCACAGGAACAAGACATTTGTTTCGTAAAAGGCCTTCAGGTAGCCATGTACAGAGCGACACGAAGGGGAAACTAGAAGGGATTTTAAAATTTCGACCTACGTTATATGGGCAGCAGATCAATGCACTTGTGGTACTAATTGTCCAGCCGGCGGCTGACTGGGTGACCCATCGGGAGGGTTCTCAGTCAGATTTGTGAGGCTCAAGGGGGCTCGTGCGGGCGTGGGGGTCCGCTTTCGGGTTTGGACATTATCTGGGTCTCCTGGACGTACTGAAGCATTTGGATAGCCTGGGATTGTTACATAATCTGTGGGATGGGAATGATGCATGATGGACGAAAATTGAGCCGGTGTCGAAGTGGGGGTAGTGTAGTCAAATCTTTTTGGCCTCAGAAAAACTAGATATGATTCTTTTGTAGCAAAAGGCACTGTATGGACCTTTTACAGTTATGAATAAACTCATTATTGATGTGGGGAGGATATTGACGCCAATTCCAGGATCTGTAGAACAAAAAAAAAGGTAGGAGACGCGCACCTGACGAATTCAGGATTAGCCAGTTTGGAAGTCATGGACTATTACATAATCAGCGGGGCCCAGCCGGCAGAGGCGGGTCTGATTATCTAATATCGAACAAAACCTCGAGCAAGTTCAAGTTCATTTCCCCCCTCCTCCATAGTTTCCCCAGCTAGCTTGTGCTGTGGAAGAGCTTTCTCATTGCCTTCAAACTTGGGCTTGTTCCACTGTGGGTGATGATACTCATGCTAAGCAAGACCACGCTTGGCTTCCCAGGCTTTGACAACTGTCCAATAGGCTAATTTTTCTGCTTCGTTCGGCTCCTTCTTTGCTGCTTCAACTCTGCTAGGTCTCAGTGTGCTGTACTCGCCGACACCTTTTTGCTCCTTCTCCTGTTGTTGCGGCGCTATTTTTTGTTGTTGTTTATACCACAGTTTATAATCCTGTCACTGCTTTATGTAGCTTACTATATTGGGCCAAGCATGTATCCCTCAGCCTCACTTCAAAAGCTCCGGGTTGGTCGTTGGATTTTTTAGGTCCTTTTCTATGGCTTTTATCTTATTGGTGAGCCCGCCTCGCGTGCACTTTTTTTTTTTTTTGAAGTCATGCCTCGTGTGCTCCTGCGGTGTCTTTTCGCAGTTTCTGTGATGTTTTGTTTAAAGTCTTCCCATATCGTTTGGGGGTTCTCGACTTCTTTCTGATGTACCGTATTGGATAGTGGGAGATCGTAACCAGGTTACTTTACGTCTCTATCTGACGTGTTACTTTGGGGTTCGTACCCTCTCAAAACCCTTTCTTCGGTGTATCCCGTCTTCTGGAGTACCGCCATGTCCATTGGCGAGGGCTTTTCCCATGTACTGGTGACTAAGTTTGTGAAAAAAAATTCTGTAGCACCCTTGCTGCCGTTATCTTGTCTTCGGAGAGTCTCCTGTTGATCGCTTTGAGTCATGCGGCGCCTTTCCCTTGTGCCGTGTGTTCTTTACCACGCATTGTTCGTTCGCACTTTAGCGTCCAATCAGGTATGCCGATTCGGGGATGAGGATTCCTACTAGTCGTGTTGCGCCAGCGCTGTGAGGTTGTGTGGGGGATGTGGTAGACTGATTTGGGGTGTTTTGTTCCACTCATTGGTATTCAAGGCTCCGCATCCAGTTATTTTCCGGTTTTTTTTTTGAACCATTTTTATTCCGGAGTACAGACCATCGATCTAGACCAGTCGTAGTCCGGAAGGTATTTCTGGCCCCGTTTCACCCCCGCAAGGCCTCGGCTTTGTTTTTTTTTGCCAGTGTCCAGAGCAATTGGTTTGTTGGGTGCGTGCATTCCGTTACTATGTGGTTCATCGATTCATCTTCTCCACATGTTTGACATGTCACGCTGTTTTCGTACTGGTCTGGGATGTTTAACCAGTATCTTCCTATTTTCCTGGACACCACGGATCGATTTATAGAAGAATTGTCAGACCTTTACTCTGATTGGGGATTTCCGTATGTGTCTCCAGATTGCATCATTTGTTTCCGATTCTCCTGAGACACCACAGAGGTTTCCTCTTACTTTCTGAGTTACATGCACTTAACGATGAGATTGCATGTAGGCCCCCCATCACGACAGTCTACAGTAAGTCACTGCCTTATTACGCTGAACTGAAACATGACACCCCTCAGAGACCGTGATCATGATCCGACGAACACCACTCCTCTCGATATATACAGCGGCTTCTGCAACTGAATTGGACCACATTGCGAAGTGCGCATAGTGGCGCACGTTCGTTCTGAATTTCGGGAGAGGGAAATGGATAAGATGGACCCAATTCAGACGGCATCCCCATCATCTTGTTCCTTTCAGTTTTCCTCTCAGCATTATGGATCAGATTCCGTTTTTTGTTGGCCACGACGAAGAACTCCCTGTTACGAATCGCCTCGAGTAAATTTCTAATTTACATGCACGTCATCTCCTATTCTACTTACCTTCTCTCCAGTGTGTACTCGACGGTTGACCCGAAAGAGGCTTTCGCAAGCCAAACGCACCGTGGCAAAGTTGTGCTCATCACAGGCGCATCTCGTGGCATCGGACAGGAAACCGCCCTCACCTATGCAATGGCCGGTGCAAACGTAACCATCGCAGGGCGCTTGCAAGAGACTCTTGATAAGACCGCCTCAGCGATCCATGCGGCAGTTTCGGGGGCTCAGATACTTGCTGTTCCCACTGATGTGCGAGACCCCAAGGTCACAGAGGATGCAGTAAAAAGCCACACTCGAGCGATTCGGTCAGCTCGATGTCCTCGTTGCCAACGCAGGCGCTTTGACCAGCATCGACCAAAGTATGTGGGTTAGTAGAGAAGCACCCACGTCTCGGTGCCAACTTTCCTATTGCAGAGTTGGGTGACAAGGACCCTGATCGCTGGTGGAACACATTTGAGGTTAACGTCCGAGGGGTTTACAATGCGGTTCGGTTTGTTCTCGCCATCTTTTTTCTCACGAGATCGGACCCTAATAGCGGCAAAGAGCCTCCCTGTCGGCGCTCGAGGAAACTAGCGGGTATATTGTGGTCACCTCCGCTAAGGCGGTGCAGCTTTGCGTCCCGTATTCAAGCGACTACGCCACTTCAAAACATGCCATCAATCGCTTGGTTGAATTCATCGCCCTTGGTACGTATACTCGCTCAACCATTTTCACATGTCTCAGCCTCTACTCCTGGAAGGATACCCCAAATTGACTGTCTTTGCGTTGCACCCGGGAATCATTAAGACCCGATTGGTTGAAGAGGCAGGCATTGAACTCCCTGATGACTTCCCCTAGCCACTCTGAAGCTTCCGGCCGTAACGATGCTCTACCTTACTTCTGGCCGCCTCAACTAGTTGAGCGGAAAGTCCGTCCAATTTGTGTCTGGTCGTTACTGCAGTTCGCAGTCTGATGATTTTGATACGCCAGATATTTGGGGGCCACCTGGGATATTGCAAAAATGGAGAGGGATTGGAAAGAGAAGATACAAGCAGGAAATGTGCTTATTAACAAGTTGACCATTCCGAAGTAGTGTGCTACCTCCGTGCTCGTAGGAACAGTATGTGTTGGGATGTTACGCAAGAGTGTACATGGTCAAGTGGTGGACAGTAGTGATCGAATGAAAGACGATTATATGTTTTCTCTTGCTATTGTGGTATCATTAAGATATAGCAGGCTTGATACGAACTCGAAAGGTAAATCAGTTTGGCCATTGCCTAATACGGAGCCACCACGTTACCGTGACATCCCGACCCGTCGCCAATGATGTTGACTCGGACGTATTCTATACAGACACCGGTCTCTACAATGAAGGGCCAGAGCCCGAAGAATAAAAGTGGAAAAAAGTCCACTCCCTCACTGTCTCGCACAAGTGGGAGCAAGCATCAGCCCGGCATTGTTGCTGGTGCTATTCTACGCAAGCGGAAGCGCACCCACGGCCAGAGGATCCGACCGCCGGCCCGTCAAGGCGGGGGCGGTTGGTGAGAACTTGCCAACGGCGCCAAGGCTCTGGCTCTGAGTCCGAGTCGGCAAAGGCTTTACACGCTCCAGTCAGTCGACGGTCCCGACCTGGCCGTACCCTGGCATTTCACGGTGCGCGTGTGCCGATAAAGTGGTCGTATCAGTAGACGGCGTGGAACATCGCAGTAAAGACAAGGAAGCTGTAGAGGGCTGGAGTCAACAGGTGAATGAAGTTTGTACTGGAGCAGCTTGGGGCAAAAACCAGGAGAAAAGTCAAATATCTTTGATCCAATGGGTTGCTGTAAGACATTTACGACAGGGTAGCATGATTTCCAAAAGCGCATGGGATCCGGGCGAAGCAATTACGGAGTGGTAGAAGTCAGAACCCTAAAGCACCACACACGCCTGATACCTTTGCCCAAGTACGGCTCTGAAGTATATTCACAGAGCAGCGCGCTCTGGGTGTGGAGCTAGAGGAATACAAGAACCAGCAACAGTATCAGGAGGACCTGAGCCCGGATTCTGGACCAAGGCTGGTATTGATCCCGTGAAGAATAATCACTTTGCCTAGTATGCTTCTACACTGATCGTGGTGTACCAAAGGATATTAAGCGCTCATGTGGCTATTCGGGCCGGTAAGGATGAACGGATGAACAACCCCGCCCCCGCCCGACGCACCGACTCGAGGCCGCTATCTTTGACGGTCTGAAATCTACGGTCTTGTCGGCCATCTACCCCTGTAGCCCTTCTCTAGTATCGGTTACATGTCCCCGTCATTTGAAGACGACGCCACATCCAACACAACTGGCGCTGCTGCCCAGAGCCCAGAGCCTCAACCTCACTCGAATCATCACCATGACCCCCCTCCTGGCTCTTCTTCCTCAAGCCCGGAAGTCCGCAACAAGCGTGCTCCGAACAGGAGAGGCAGTGTCGATAAAGATGCCCAAGAACTGGTGATTTCATCCCTCCGAACGCAAGTTCAGGACCTCGTCTCCCAAGTCACGCAACTGAACAACAAACTAGTCAAGTCGTATGACCGAGTTTCAGACCTGGAAGATGACCTTCACGTCACATCTTCTACGCTCCGCTCCTCTTCTGTCAAAATATCACAGCTGGAGTTAGAGCGCTCCCAACACCTGTCGGCCCTGAACACAGGTCTCTTGGTCGAGAAGTCACACGTCACTTCGGAACTGACGCGGCTTATGGAGAAAGCTACGGAGGAAGCGGCCAGGCGCGGCCAGGCGGAGAGCGCCCAAGCCGCTATCGAGAAGGACCTGGACGACGTTAGCGCAGCACTTTTTGACCAAGCCAATACCATGGTGGCTGAGGCGCGTCTGGAACGTGCTCGGAGCGACCGCAAAGCGGAGGAGGCCGAACGCTCCTTGCGAGAAGCAGAGGATGCTGTGAGACTCATGCAACAACAGCTGCAGGCCCTGCAGGGGGAGAAAGAGGCCGCCGAACGCAAGATGGATATCATGAATGCTGCCACGGGCAACGGCAAGTGGATTGAACAAACACCGTCTTCCCCAGTCAAAGCGCATCGTCTGCTCACGTCTCATGTGCCCTATCATGAATTCCTGTCTTTCATATCCCATCTGCGCGCGTTACGGGCTACATATATTCAGCCACCCAGCATCCACTCTTTGTTAGGCCTGCCATTTGTGGCCAGGTTGCAGCTGGAGGACACGTAGGTTTCCATACTCGCATCCACCTCGCTCTTTGTTTATGATTTCTCAGTGATCCTACCGTCCGCCTCGACTTGGCCTCGGCTCTCAATTGGCTCTCAAGACGCTCAATCATTGCTGCCATCCAAAGTGGACAGTTAACAATTGAACCAATTTCCACGCAGATTATCTTAGCCTCCGCGACCTCTCCCCAACCGCCTCTTGCTGTTAGTGTTGTCCACGGATCAAATGGCTCTAGTTTGCTGTCTTGTGGATTATGTGGCCATGGTATTGTACCTCACACCGAACAACTCACTCCTACGCGGACCGGATACCTCTCACGAGCTAATGGCACCCACTTTAACTCTTGGTCTTCGTCGATCTTCAAAAAACCCTCGGTACCGGCGTCCCCTTCGGCACCGCCATCTCCACCTCCATACCAGGATACGTCATCCCTCCCAGCACAGATTTATATTTTCCGACTCTCAGATCCAACACCTGCGTTCCCTTCGGCACTTCCTCTTTGTACCTCTGGGTGGTGTCTTGCCCGACTCCGTGCCACTTGTACCCTGTGGTCTTTCCTTCGTACCAATATTCTCGAAAAGGTTTGGGAAGAGGAGGTCCAACCGCCGCCGCCACCGCCTCACCGAGAAGTTGTGAGTGCAAACATCGATAAACCTCCCGTCCCACCACGGAGAAAAACAAAGCCCGGTGGCTTCTGGGGTGTCGCATCGTCGTTAGGCCTAGATCGTGTCCCGGGTTGGGTCGAGAGCGACAAAGACAAAAAAGTCGAGCCGGAACCTGAGAAACATCGCTTCGTGGCCCCCCCGCTTCGCATCGCTTCTCCTCGGCCGATTTCGCTCACCCCGCCTCCTCTGCCAAGCCGAAACCGATCCAGGCCCCGCACCCCAGCGGTCGAAGAAAACGGAGTGGGCCGTCGTGGGTCATCCGGGACCATGTCCTCGTCTAGAGATTCGCAGTCCTCTTCGAACCGCCAGGGATCGCCTGTCTCAGTGAAACCTGAGTCATCACCGACGCTCTCCAGTCTTCTCGTTTCCTCGCCAGAGGATACTGATCCTTTGAGCGACGGTTTCATTACGCCCTCCGATGAGCTTGCCCCTGACACAATCGCGTCCATTTCCTCTGATACCCCGCCCCCTTCCCCGCCACCGGAATCGTCCCATAACACTCCTGTGGCCACATCGGCGCCTCTTCCAGACGACACTGACAAAGAGCAGATCAAATCCGAGGCGCCACCAGCCGCTGCACGGTCTGAGTCACCATCTGAACCGAAGCCTGTAGAGGTTTCCCCCGTGCAGAAGGAAGTGCCGAAAGCTGAGGACTTCGAGGCTCGCCATAACCTGCCTCTTGCAGGAGCTGTTCAATTTCCAAGCCCGCCATCACGAACAGGGTCACCTGCTCCACCGCCTGTCCCTCGTCGTGCCGCCGCGCGAAGGGCCGTGCCTCCGCCACCGCCTGCAGCCCGATCGGCGTCGCCCGCACTCGCTCCAGAAGTTGCCCTTGCTAAAGTGGAAGAGCCAAACGGCCACGTGGAACTAGAAGCACGTGCTGATCCCGACACTAAGGTGATTACCCCCGACGCAGATTTGTCTCCCGAACCTGATAGTCCGTCAAAGGAGAAAGGAATAACAGAGGCTGTGCCGCCGACTGAGGCAGCGGGACCAGCACCACCGAAAGTTGAAGCCGAAGTGGATGTCACCGAAGTCATGGCAGATGCGGAGCTAGGCAGCAATAAATCTGAGACTGAAGAGAGCCAGCAGTCCAAGCTGCAGTTGCAGCCAGGAGAAGACCATTCTGCTCCTGCGCATGGTCATGCCGTGGAAAGCCCCGCAGATCGAGAGGGCGCCGATCTCGAACGAATGGGCAGCCCACAGTCTGCGCAGTCCGACGAAGCGGATCTGGAAAGGATTAGGAAGGCTGCGGAAGAAAAGGCCGCCGTCAGGGCGCGTCACCCGCCGCCTCCGCCGCCGCGCCACCCCCGTGCCGTGCAACCGACGCCCGCCCATTCTTTTGCTCCGGAGAAGAGCACACACTCGCCCGGCAAGTTCGACAAACCCGAAGAGCCTGGGTTCGCGCCGGATGGCACGCCGTATGTCGGCGATGGGACGTGGGAGGAGCGTATTTGGAAGGAACTCACGCGCCTGCGCGAAGACGTGTTTTGGGCGCGCGTCGGCAGGGTACAGTGAGCGTTACTGGGTTCGGTTGGTTGGTTGTCTTGGTACGTCTCCATTTCCATCGAGCTTCACGTCCGTTTACATACGGTCATTTTCTTTCTCTCCCCCACAGGTTAATCTACGTTATGATCTCGAAATTGCAACTAATGGCGGGAAATTGTTTCCCCGTTAGAGAACGTAAACTCGGATTGTTTGTCCCTCGTGCGGTCCTTATTAAGCCTTATATCCGCGTTGCATAGACGCATATCTTGTGTTGCCGAAAGTCTCGTCATTCTTGCGTGTACCATCTTAATACATTTGGAGGAACTACTACTGTTAATCGGAGCGCACAATTCCCCTGTCGTCCTTGTCATACTATTCCCGAGCTGAGGGGGGCCGCCGAGCTGCGGTTTATTTGGTTTGCTCGGCGCGTCCCGCTGCGGCTTCGACGTCACTGAGGAGAGTAAAGTCTTGAGTGAGCAATTTGAACTTGGTGCCCTTCGGGAATCCGCGCTCCCGCGCCTCTGCACCGTCATCGATTTCCGCAAGTTTCTTGTTGACGGGAGCGCCGATCAATCAGTCAGTCCGCCAGAGACCAGGTGGGGTGCGGCTCACCACCACCAGGGATTTCTTCACGCCAAAGACAGGGTCACTTGGGAGGTAGATGTCGCCCTCTGGGTACAAGGCCGTCGTCAGTTTGCGGAATCCGGGAGCGACGATCATCATATGCAGGTGGTTCGGACGCATGTTGTGTCGCCTGAGCGCCAGAAGGAGGTCGCCTACCGGGCCCTAAATTGTCACCCAACCAACGCAGGAAGGTAGCGAAGCGTCCGCGCGCACGGAGAAGTCGGGTTGAGCACACCAAAACCAGGAGGAGCGGGAGCAAGCAAACATAGTAGACTCACGTCACCGGGGATGGGATAAGGGACGGGAACGATCGCGCGGTACCCATACTTGCCGTCTTTGTCGGTCACGAGCCGACCGCGGCAGTCCGCGGTGACGCGATCCGCGTACTGAGTATCGTAGTAGCCTTTAGAGAAAATTAAAATACGGCAGGAGCGCACATCGCATCGCTGCCGTCAGTGGGAAAGCGCGGAACGGAACCTGCGTCTCGCTCACCCTTGTCGTCCGTCTCCCACGTCTCGATGACCGCGCCAGGGATAGGCGCACCGCTGGTGGAGCGCACATGCCCCTCGACATACAAGTACTCGCCCTTCCCCTCCGACGCGATCGACTCGCCGAGCGGGACTGCGGGCGAAGGGCGTGTGGAGCGGGGGGGAGGGGGAAGGGGGGGGGGGGGGAATCAGCACACGGACCCAGACCGTCAACGTAAAAGCGCGGGGAAATGGAAATAAGGCGCACCATCTGGCGCGTCCGAGGTGAAGAACGGTCCCAAAACGCTGCTCTCCGTCGCCGCGGCGATCGGTGGATTGTCGAGTGCGTCAACGAGCGCCGACACGCCGAGCACATCCGAGAGCAGGATGAACTCCTGGCGGAGCGGGGTGCACGTCTGCCCGGTGCGGGTCAGAAACTCGATGGCGGTCATCCATTCCTCCGGTGTGACCCTATGGCGATACGTTAGACAGGCATATTTTTAAAAGTTGGGGGTCAGCAATTAGGGTCAGATCGGGTCGGGGAAAAAGGCGATAAGGCTAGTAGTTATCGTTGGTACGTACCCCGTCTCATTGACGAATTGATGGAGCTTGGTTACGAGGTTTTGGAAGATGAACTTGACTCGGCTGTCGCGGTCTCAGCAAAGACCACATCGCATACGATCTGTACAATACGCACGGGTTGGGCGTAAGTTCTATCAACTTGAGTATATTAGAGGTAATAACTTCTGCACTGTCGGGGTACTGGCGAATTGCCAAGTAAGTTCCGAGGACGATACCAGTAGTACTGTCAACCCTCACTGGAAGATCTAGATCAGGAGGGGGAATGCCGTTGGACACTGCAGCGCGCACTTCTGGTGGAGACATTTTCAATCAAGTGCAAGGGTTGTGGGGGGAAGATGGCAGAGGATTGACGACCGTTACTGCAAAGCTGACCACCAGGATTTATTCTTCCACGGACCTCAATCCAACCGATCATTCACTGTGCTCGGAACGGATCAAAGAATACAAGATAAACCTCAAATTTGGGGCACCCTACAAAAAAAAAACTACGATGTCGAAAGTCTACCACTAAAATGCTATCCTGCGTATCGCCTTACAGTCAAGGGAGGTTGACCTACCGACGAGAAGACCCTGGGTAGGTTGGCATACCATAAGCACGACTTTCTCACACAATGGAGCAGCTAAAGGTACTCACAATTACGTTTGGAATTCGCCCTACGATAGTCAGCATTCGCAGCTCTAGCGCCAGCTGCACGAACTTGCACGGCGTCGGGAACAACAGGTTGACCAGGCGGAGGAGCGCCTGCAGCGGGATTGGCGGGAGGGGCAACAGGCTGAGCAGGCGGTGGAGTACCGGCGGCGGGATTGGCGGGAGGAGCAGCAGGTTGGGCAGGCGGAGGAGTGCCCGCGGGGACACCACCTGGGGGGCTCTTCGCAGACTTAATATTGTCCAGTACCGACTTGAAAATAGCTTTTGCGCCGCTGGCGAGAGCGCGATCGACAAGAAGCTTGGCATCAATGCCGCGAATTGGCAAGGCACCGGGAGCAACAGATCGAGGAGGCAGAGGAGCGTCTAAGCCGTCGCCGGGACGAATAGCAATTCGAGGAGGCGGAGGAGCTGTGATGCCCTCGCCGCGGCGAACAGTACGAACTGGCAAGGCACCAGGGGCAACAGATTGAGGAGGCAGAGGAGGGTCTACGCCTTCGCCAGGGCGAATGGCAATTCGAGGAGGCGGAGGACCTGTGATACCCTCGCCGCGACGAAGAGCACGAACTGGCAACGCGTCAGGGACAACGGGTTGACCAGGCGGGGGAGCGCCTGCAGCGGGATTGGCAGGAGGAGCAACAGGCTGAGCGGGTGGAGGAGTACCTGCGGCGGGATTGGCGGGAGGGGCAGCAGGTTGGGCAGGCGGAGGAGTGCCCGCGGGGACACCACCTGGGGGGCTCTTCGCAGTCTTAATATTGTCCAGTACCGACTTGAAAATAGCTTTTGCGCCGCTGGCGAGAGCACGGTCGACAAGAAGCTTGGCATCAATGCCGCGAATTGGCAAGGCACCGGGAGCAACAGATCGAGGAGGCAGAGGAGCGTCTAAGCCGTCGCCGGGACGAATAGCAATTCGAGGAGGCGGAGGACCTGTGATGCCCTCGCCGCGGCGAACAGTACGAACTGGCAAGGCACCAGGGGCAACAGATTGAGGGGGCAGAGGAGGCTCTACGCCCTCGCCGGGACGAACATTAAATGCGAAGATCTCACCGGGACGAACAGCACGAACTGGCAAGGCGTCGGGAATAACGGGTTGACCAGGCGGGGGAGCGCCTGCAGCGGGATTGGCAGGAGGAGCAACAGGCTGACCAGGCGGAGGAGTACCTGCGGCGGGATTGGCGGGAGGGGCAGCTGGTTGGACAGGCGGAGGAGTGCCTGCAGGGACACCACCTGGGGGGCTCTTCGCAGTCTTAATATTGTCCAGGACCGACTTGAAAATAGCTTTTGCGCCGCTGGCGAGAGCGCGATCGACAAGAAGCTTGGTATCCATGCCGCGAATTGGCAAGGCACCGGGAGCAACAGATCGAGGAGGCAGAGGAGCGTCTAAGCCGTCGCCGGGACGAATAGCAATTCGAGGAGGCGGAGGACCTGTGATGCCCTCGCCGCGACGAAGAGCACGAACTGGCAAGGCATCAGGGGCAACAGATCGAGGAGGCAGAGGAGGGTCTACGCCTTCGCCAGGGCGAATGGCAATTCGAGGAGGCGGAGGACCTGTGATACCCTCGCCACGACGAAGAGCACGAACTGGCAAGGCATCAGGGGCAACAGATCGAGGAGGCAGAGGAGCGTCTAAGCCGTCGCCGGGACGAATAGCAATTCGAGGAGGCGGAGGACCTGTGATACCCTCGCCGCGACGAAGAGCACGAACTGGCAAGGCATCAGGGGCAACAGATTGAGGGGGCAGAGGAGGGTCTACGCCTTCGCCAGGGCGAATAGCAATTCGAGGAGGCGGAGGACCTGTGATACCCTCGCCGCGACGAAGAGCACGAACTGGCAAGGCATCAGGGGCAACAGATTGAGGGGGCAGAGGAGGGTCTACGCCTTCGCCAGGACGAATAGCAATTCGAGGAGGCGGAGGACCTGTGATACCCTCGCCGCGACGAAGAGCACGAACTGGCAACGCGTCAGGGACAACGGGTTGACCAGGCGGGGGAGCGCCTGCGGCGGGATTGGCAGGAGGAGCAACAGGCTGAGCAGGCGGAGGAGTACCTGCGGCGGGATTGGCGGGAGGAGCAGCAGGTTGGACAGGCGGAGGAGTGCCTGCGGGGACATTGCCTGGGGGGCTTTTCGCATTCTTAATGACCGACTGGAAAATAGCCTTAGCGCCGCTGGCGAGACCGGCACGGGAACGAAGGTTGGCTTTATAAGCACGCCTCGAGCGTCTAGATGGTACGGTGGCTTGTGAGACTGCGATGCAGTTGCCGAAACCGGCCGTAGTCGTAAAAGAGGCAAGGCAACGATCCTTATTGGTACCACCAGCGCATACTGTACCGTCCGGGAGATGAGCAATTAGCCGTTGCGTGCCGCCGCTTATGGGATCCTAGGTAGAGTTTGATAAGCACAGAAAGATGCGTGCAGCTGGGTGCGGGTACGTACAGCGTCTCCGTTTTCGATCATTGTGGCTGCTACGAAGTTCTTTCCTGTGCCAGATGCATCAACCTGCACGGTCTGGATAGACCGAGAACCGTTGGCATCACTTGAAAAAAAAAGGAACAGATTAACCTAGTCATGTACGATTAGTAGTCAAAGTGAACAAAGGACTCACGACACGAAACTGGTGATGGAAGGGAAAAAGTCCCCTTCCGCGTTGGCTCTAAGCGGTGTCGAAGTGTCGATCGATTGGGCAATGTCGACATTGCCACATGGTTCGTCAGAGGAAGGGCGTTGAGCGTCATCGCGTCCCGGAGAGCCCTTAATACCAAGAGCGGGGGCGATGACAACCTGAGCATTAACGGATGTCGTGAAGGCAAGAAGGAAGGCATAAATGATGAAAGACTTGGAGAACATCGTCGATAAAAATAGGTTAAGCAGGATCAACCTGGCAGAAGAAAAACGGTGTGGCGAAGGAGACAGTAAGAAGAGCGAAAGTCACAAGGAGCCGGCCCCTTGAGGTGTCACAAGCAAGAGATGACTGGCTTTTATGCAGCAGGCAGCATACAGAGCCACCGCTGTGGAACTAAACAGGACGAAAGTAAGCGAGTCGCGTTTGATGATCGGTGGCAAGAAAATACCAATCGTAGTTGCTAGACCACTCCCATCATGATGGCGATGCGCCGAATAATCATCGTTGAGGATGTCTAAAAACTCCGACCCATCTATTGATATTCCAATCGTGAGCCTCAGCTGCACCAATCAGGGCTCTTTAATGCTTGCCTTGAACAGACATGCACGGCAGTCCCTAAAACCCGAGCTCTAGCACTGGTCCGGGATTATGCTGTCAGCAGATGTCACAGTTATGTGAGACGAATTTGGCCTTTACGCGAGCCTGTGCTGTACGGTGAGGTGGGTTACTACCTGGGTTACTAAAAGCTATAGTATAATTCTAACTCACTGCGCTTGCCTTGGCACTTGCTACAGACAACAAAGTACGCCCTGAACCGATTAGTGAGATGTAAGATGGAGGGAAACGGCAGAGTAATAAATGACGAAATCAATCAATGGGATATGTCCTGTACATTTCCCGGGAGAGCCAATTTCGAGGGGGGCTCCCAAATAATGTCAGTGATGCCAAGAGTGATACACAGAAGGTTGGGCACCACACGAAGACCATAGTGCATCTCACTTCAGGTAAAGAATCGAATGAGAAATGTAGAGCCAAAGACTTTATAACAAAAGCAATGCAAAGAGTGCATGGGAACACAGATGGGAGCCTGACACCCGGCCCGAGGGTCTGAGATCTGAGAGGCAGAGCAGGCGTATTCGACCCCTGGTTTGTGTTGAGCAACCTTTACAACCACGTCCCCGTGACGAGTGGCCTTTCCGCCCCACATGATCGTGGGTAATTCACCCTCCAAATAGTGACCATGCCAGGGAAACGACCAAGAGCAGAAGGTCTCACTTGTTCCGCCGCAAATGTCATGGCGCATGCAACGGCCCCCGCACGAGCGTGTCGGGCTCGCAGAACAACGGCCCAAGGGACGGGAGTCGAGGTCGAGATCGTGTAACCCGAGTCTGATTACTGTAAGTTTACGGGCGGCCATCAAGGTCTCCACGGTAAGATCGAGATCTGGCGAGTGGATGACGAGATGCGCGTTCCGACTCGAGGCCGCGCTCCCCGTTCCCGGTCCCATTCTCGTTCTCGCTGAGCATCTTGTGGTCATGGTCATGACCGAGGTCGAGGTCCGCGCGATATGAGATGGGGTCGCAGGATTTGAAAGCGCACACGCCGATCTTGCACCATAACTCGAAGCCAGGTCTGGAGTCGCAGCAGGAGTCGCAGCCGCGGACCCGAGCATTGGAGGAGCGATGGAAAGGCGAAACAATCGGGAACACTTGAATTCGAGAGGTATCGAGAATATGTATGCAAGGACCCGATGGTAGAGGGCAGGTGACAGTACCTGACCACCAGGCTTATTCTTCTCCTCAACTAAAAAAGGAATACGCCGGTGTTCAAACGCTCAAATTTCAAACCTTCCAGGAAGGAGCCGGAACCTACTCACGGCCATTAATAGTCTGGGGTGGGATCAAAGAATAACCTCAACTACGGAGCCACAAACAGTAGCGGGGATAAACGCTCAACTTGAGTGATGATTAGGGGCACCTTACAATACAATAATAAGAACTACGATACAGTATGTCGAGCAACGCTTTCATCAAAGCGCCATTACGGTTCGGATATCGCTCTACAGTCAAGAGAGGTCAACCGACTCACGAGAAGACCCTAGGCGGGTTGATGTATTGTTAGCATGTCTTCTCGCGGGGCCAGTTCAAGACAGAACTCACAATTACGCTTGAAACTTGCGCCACGTCGATTCACACCCGCGGCTCCAGCACCAACTGCGCGACGGTTGTCGGGCTTTTTGTCGCCGACCGTAGTCTCGGTCTGGTCGACGGCCAGAGCGGGTTGAACAGCCCGCAGAACCGGTGGGGATGAACCCTTTACGCCTTTGGCGGAACCTGTAGGGCGAGCAGGGGCTGCGTCCTCGGGAGCCGACCCCTGGGAGACGACGACGCAATTGCCGAAACCGGCTGTAGTGATAAAGGAGGCGAGGCAAAGATTCTTTGCTTTGCCACCAGTGCACTTTGTCCCGGCCGGGAGCTGGACAGTTAGCTGTTGCGTGCCGGAATTCTTGGGTTTCTAGGTGGGGTTTTATGAGCATGGAAAGGGCGTGTGCCATACGGGTACGTACAGGGTCGCCGTTGACGATCATTTTGGCTGCTACGAACTTCTCCCCAGTGCCAGATGCATCAACTTGCACGGTCTTGATAGATCGAGAACCATCGGCACCACTTAGGGGTGGATTAGCCTAGCCATTCGCGGTTGGAAAAATCCGAGTGATAATGTGCTCACGGATTGAAATTGGTGATGGAAGGCGAAAAGGTCCCATCCCCAACTGCTGCAACTGTTGTGGAGGTGTCGATCGATTGGGCAATGTTGACATTTCCACAGGGTTTGGAGGTGGAAGGATTTTGAACATCATTGCGTGTCGCGGTGCCCTTAACACCAAGAGCGGGAGTAATGATAGCATGGGCATTGACAGATGTCGTGAAGCAAAGGAGGAAGGCGTAAGCGATGAAAGACTTGGGGACCATCGTCAATATGAAGGCGGGTAGGATCAACCTAGAAGAGAAAGAAAGTGGGAGAGAAGTGAAAATTCCGAGGAGCCAGTCCCTCTAAGGTGCAGCAAGCAGAGCGATGGAAAAGAAGCAAGACATGACTGGCTTTTATGCAACGGTAAACGCAGGGCCATTGCCGTGTAACCAAGGGGGACAAAAGAAACAAATCATTGTGGCATGTCAGCGGTCCAAGAATAACCACAGGCGAGGATATTGTGACTCGTCCTATAAATATAGAGCATGAGCACAATTGCCTGAACTGTCAACCACAAAACGGACCTGCCGTAATTTCTGTGATTGGGTTCCGGTTGGTTTCTCGCATTTTGGTTATTCAGATATTCACCAGCCAGGTAGGCGATGTCTCGGTTACAAGTCCCGAGACCCTTTGGTCCCAGACACGATGCAGGGCTACTAGCGGACCTGGAAGGCTTCGAGTTCGACTAGAGTATCGTGATCACACTAAAATCAGTGGCTGAGTTGGCTCATGAGGTGGCTCATTCCATGCGACCTCGGCGCCGTTTTAATCGTAGAATGACACATGAGGTTGAAAACAAATTTACTTGACAACACACACACCAACCACCATTGTGCTCACTTTGTGGGTTGTTGCCTTAGTTAAAAGGCCTCCGATAGAACAATAAACCATAATATATTAATCCAAAATATATTGTGAACAATGTCGTGTTCGAATGGAACGACGAGGTGGGATCACCTTGTTGATTTGCATAATATCCGTATGGGTTTTATATGGCACTTATGCAGAGATACAGCTGCAACTATGGGGTACCTAATTTTGCGTTGGGTGTGTAGGTGAAGGTAAACGTGAGTGTGAGAGGACCGGATGCCGCGAGGAAGTGACACGGTGCAGCCACGTGACAAGAGTGCACATTGCCTTTGGGACAACCCCCACAACGGTTTTCCCCCCGCCTTCCCCATGACGAGCAAGACCCGCGACCTCCCGCCCCACATGACTGCGGGTCATTTACCCTCCAAAAAGTCTCCTGATCACCAAGCAAACGACCGTGAGCAGAAACGCCAACGGTCTCGCTCGCCCCGCCGCAACCGTCGCTCCCGTATGGACTCATATCGCCCGACTGCAGCAGCCTCGCGCAGGGCATATCGGGCTCGCAGAAGCAGAGAGCGGAGACGGAGGGACAGGGACTCGAGATCGAGGTCTTGGTCCCGGTCTATTTCAAGGTCGAGGTCGAGGTCGAGGTCTCGAGACGGAGATTATTATGGGCGGCAGTCAAGGTCTCGTACAAGATCGAGATCTGGTGAGCGGGCGCGGGCGCGTTCCGACTCGAGGTCTCGCTCCCGCTCGCGCACCCGTTCTCGTTCCCGTTCTCGCTCAAGGTCTCGCTCCTCACGGTCACGATCGAGGTCGCGCGACAGGAGAGGCAGCCATAGAAAACGCGCTCGCCGATCTCGCACCCGCAGCCGGACCAGGAGTCGCAGCAGGAGTCGCAGCCGGGAACGCAAGCGTCGAAGAAAGAGAGGTGGTAAGAAGAATGTGCGTGTTCTGTCTGTCTATCACTGCCCCCCCTTTATCTCATGCGTGTGTCTGAAGAGAGAGAAGAGAGAGCGGCGGAAAAATGGGGCGGCATCGGCGGCGGTGGGCGGCCAGTGGGGCAAATATGGGATTATTACCGAATCTGAGTGCGTTCAATTTCCTCTATCGTCGCCAAGAAATGGTCTCTCTGACCCCACACCGTAGCATCTTTTCAAAGGAAGCGGAATTCCGTACCTGGCTTGTAGAGGAACGCAAAATGAATCCGGAGAGGATGTCTAAAGATCAGAGTAAAAAGGAATTCGCCCGTTTTGTCGAAGACTACAATACTGGTGCGCTCAGCCATTTCTTTTACCGGATTTCCAACATTGACACCCGTGTGAAACATTACAGCCACGTTCCCCAATGAAAAGTTCTACAATATAGAGGCCTACGAAAGACGCATGAATGCGATGCGCGCGGGTGAATTCGTGCCGCCCCCAGATGATACGTATGACGCCGAGGCCGACATGAAAGCGCACCAGAGCAGTCTCAAGCGACCTGTGGTAGAATCGGAAAGCTACCTCGACAAGGACCAATTGCAGGAGTTGCGTCGTGTACAGCGTGAGCGTGTCGAGGTGCGACAGACCCCGCCTTTCAGTGGTGTTGTGACTAATTGCAGAACACCCCGTAGGTTGGCAAGATGAAGCGCCTTGGCATGGATGTCAAGCCAAACATGGGTGTGCGGATGGATGGCCCAGTGCTCGACGGTTGATTATCGAGCGGGGAATACTACTGTTGTGAATTTTGTTTTCCCTTCAATTATTTAGTCAAAATATGTACACCTGGTCCATGTCAATGTCCGAGCCAGCATCGTTGGCGTCAATCCAATGTTCATGTAATCTATCCCATCACCACCGCAGCTACCGCAGCCAACTCACGCTTTCCTGGTGACTTGCCCACCCACACGATGGTCGACATTCTCGTCATTGGTGTGACCGCCTTTTGTGGCCGCCATGCCGCCCGCTACGTTCTTGAACACCCGGAGCGCTCAAAGTACTCCGTCGGACTTGCCGCCCGCTCCCGCTCCAAGATTGCCTCCATTGGCCTACCTGTTGATGACTCTGTACAAATATTCGAGCTTAACATTCTGGATGAACAGGCCGTCGAGGATGTCGTCAAGCAAGCCAAAGTCGTGCTCAACTGCATAGGCCCATTTTGGAGTTATGGCACCCCAGTCGTGCAGTGCGTAATCCCGATCCCACAACCACCACACCCCGGCAGTGCTCACATCGCCAATGTCCTTCTACCCACAGCGCGTGCGCAAGGCATGGTGTCCACTACGTCGACATCACCGCAGAGACACCGTGGATTCTCGACATAATCAACAAGTAAATCCGCGTCGCCTCTTTCCCTCACCTCCGCGCAAGCCTCTCTAAACTCTGATCCAGATTCGACTACCTCGCCACCCAAACACGCGCCACCATCGTCCCATCCTGCGGCGTCGGCGCCATCCCCTCCGACGCCGTCGTGCACCTCGCCTCGCAGACACTCGCGCACGCGCCCCTCGCCGCCAGCACGACCGCCTCGCGCATCGTAGGCGGCACACCCGGCGGCACCGTCGCGACCTTCGTCGCCGCAGCCGAGGACGTCCCACGCCCCTTACTCACGCGCGCCGCGGACGACTGGGCGCTGTCCCCCGTCCCCGGCGCGCTGTCCCCGGGCCTGCGCCTCGTCTACAGCCTCGGCACCCGCCGCGGCGCCATACACCCCTACGCCTCCGCCAACCGCGCACTGGTCCAGCGCACCGCGGGCCTGCTCGCGCTCGCGCGCCTCGAGCGCCCGCAGGCGCAGGAGCCGCTGCACGGCTACGGGCCCGCGTTCACGTACACCGAGTTCATGCTAACGGGTAACGCGGTCAGCGCGTTCTTCATCAGCCTCGTGACCGCAGCCGCGTTTGTGGGGGTCATGTTCATCACTCCTGTACGTGTGTAGCCCCCCATCACCACCCCCCCCCTTTGCCGCTCTCTCTCTCTCTCTCTCTCCCGCCTTGCGTCGTCACCTCACCTCTCGCCCGCTTTTGTGTGTTGTGCAGTACCGGTGGCTGGTCAAGCGCCTGGCGACGCAGCCTGGATCGGGGCCCGCAGACCAGTAAGTGTCTTGCTCCGACCTCCCCCTCTCTTTTCGCTCGCCCCCCTGGCCTTGAGGAGCTCATGAGTGTGGTTATTTTGCAGTACGCTTGAGGATGGCTGGCTGAACTACGTCAATATCACCGTGTCGGACGAGCCGTCGCCTCGGTACGCCAAAACGGTCATCAAGGGCCGTGGCGATCCGGGCACGCTGCTCACCGCAGCAATGGTGGGCGAATCTGCCCTCACGCTGCTCCTCGACGAGCCCTCGCCACTCGCGAAGGGAGGCGGCGTGTTAACGCCCATGACGGGCCTCGGAGATAACCTCATTCGGCGAATGAGGGCATGCGGGCGATTCGAGATTACGAGCGGGATAGTGGATGGCCCGGACGGAGAGATCGAAGAGAGTAGGGCGGACTAAGGGGGACTCGTCGGCCGGTTGATCTTGAGGTATATTTGAGGTAATATCATGTACACGTAGAAGGTCTCTTGGGGTAACAGGAACGTGACTAATTTAAGCTCTTGTTATTAGCAGTCCTCACTGCCATGGCTCAGAAAGATGAGTTACTTGAGAGTATCTCCGCCCTTTTCAAGGGGCACCCCCAACCTGAAGATGAATCCAAATTTGAGAGGCTTTTCGGCTCATTGCCCTGAAAGTGTGCTCGCATAAATACTTGTGAACTGCCCCCCCTCAACTCCTGGTCAGAAAACACTTCTCCAACCGCTTTCACTCCAGTTTCACCACACTGCACACACCCAACCACACGGTGCAGACCTTCCCCAACTTCATCTCCCTCGATCTCATCTCGGCGACCCAGAACCGCAGGCTCGGCTGTAGCCTGATGCAAAACCGGGAGCTCATCCTCGCCGTGGCAATCTCGTCCCTGTCACCGTTAGGGCTCATCTACAAAAATTTCATACAAATGATCTTCCGGACCGGGGCGCTTCCGCTCGAATGCTGGCATCTGCTCTTCGCGCTCGCGGTGTTGTCCTTTATGCTGAACCAGAGAAGTATGCTACAGCGACGGAGCAGTTGGAATATTAACTAGTCGTGTGTGATCAGATCTATGGCATCTTTTCATTGATTTTAGGTATCCTGACTCAAGATTGGCAAAAGGCGAAAAGATACCAAGAGTGTGTAGGTTGGTGTACACGAACCAGTAGATACTTATGTTATTTTGCGGTTGCTCACACGGATCACTGAAAACCGGCCAAACTAGAGCGGCAGTCAAAGACCAATAAGGTGTTATCTCCACAGTAACCAAGCAGCCGTGGCGCTGTGGCACAATACCTATCGAAAACAAGCTACGGGTTGCGCATGAACCGTTCGGCAAAGGAAGTGCGAGTGGAATCTAACGATGCTACCACAAATAACAAATGGCGTGAATTAAAAACGAGCGAAAGCGAAGTCCTTTGGTTAACGAGAGAAAATTAAGGTGGGTATATGCTTTTGAAAAACACCACAGGATCACAGAAGACCGCTGAGGAGTTTACCGAGACCTAGGCATTCAATGAGAGGAACGAGTTTGAGGTTAAGGATGATATTTGCAGAACCGTTGCCGATGAGGAGAACCAGTAGCTCCACGACAAGCACGCCGACGAGCCCAAGGACCACCTGAACAAGTTCGACGATAACAGAACTGTATTAGTAGCGAAAAAAAAAAAAAGTCAGAATTTTTTTTTGTCAGACACCCGCGCAAGAGATTACTGACACAAGTCCACCAATAAGAGGCAGTAGACCGGAGTACGAATTGCACGCAAGGCCAAGAGGTTTAAGGATGATCTATCCCGCAGAACGTGAGCGTTAGAACGAAAACGGCAGACGGTGAGGGAAAGAGTACCTCGAGCAAAGTGGCAATAAGTATGAGGATATCCTGCGAGGTACAGCCACAGCCGGAGAGGCCAGTCTCTTTGAGAACTTTGAGGAGATCAGTGACGATCCAAATAACCTCGTCGACGACAGGGGTCACAAATTCAGCGGTTGCGTTGTGCGAGGTAATACAGGCTGTACTAAGGCCGTGAGCACGCAACTACGTGAGGTGGAACGAAAGGCAAGCAGGCGCACCGATGGGAACCATAGCGCTCTGAAGCCGAGCATTGGTGCTCGTGATGAGGGCCCTGGCATCAGCACTGCGAGGTTCTGGTGAGGGGATGGCGACAGCCAGAGTTGCAAAAGAAATGAGGGCAAAGAGAGCGATCTTGATGGGAGAGAACATGACTGAGAGTTGTAAGAGTTGAGTTGGGTCGAGAAAAAAAACAGTGAAGGAGCGAGTGATAGTGGTCAAGAGTGAGGAATTTCGCTGTGCTTTATACCAGGGACACACAGAGCAAAAGACCATTCCAGGTTTTGCTGACATTGACGAACAATACGTATACGATCGGATTGCACGTCTTCATAACGGGTATCTCGTCAGCTGCTTTTGGCCACGGTGCCGAGCTGTGAGCATGTGGGACCGCAGTAAACACCGCTTCTTGCGACAGAAGACGATGCAGAAGCCTCCTCACCCACAAATGGTGTTAATGAATATTCCGGTCCATGTTTCACCGGTCTGGCGCCTTCAACCGGTGCAGACAGAATGCAATCGCGCCCAACTCTGTTTTTTCTGTCCAAAGAGGAGTACCACAACCAAAAAAAGTGTGCCACCAGCCAGAGTACACGAGAAGTCGACTACAGGAACGGCCCGGCATAGATTTTGAAGCGGTGACATTCTTCCCTTCAGCTCCTTTTTTTTGCCTTGCCTTGCCTTGCCTTGCCGAAAACCCCGTCGCCGCGACGTCGTGTTGTCAGACCGACCTGCCAGCCGGCTTAGCAGAGCACGGAGGGTTTACTCGTCAGTTTTTTTTGGACTTGACGGAAGAGTGAGTGGCAAGACCATCGATTGGCGCGGAGGACCTCGGTTCGCTGGGAATGCTGTACTGTACAAAGTATATCGGCGGAGATAGTGTTTGTGCGTCCCGCCAGCTGTCAGAGACCAGTAGGGTGTGGCGTTCGCATCAAATCTTGGCGAGCGCGGGAACAATACATGCGTATCGCCTGCATACCGGGACTATGAGTCTCCTGAATAGCGCAGCTCTAAGAGGCGCATCAGCGATTTTGGTCATTGGCGTGTGCGCTGTCCATCCAGGAATACGTAGCTACCATTTTACCATCATCCAAGTGGTATGGGGTCAACTGGTGTGGGCCTAGCATGGCGCGGCTCCCGACATGACCGAGAGAGGGAATGAGGTACATACACGCGTCATTAGCCGCGCGCATGCTCGATTGGGAAAGCCGGTTACCGTAAAAGGGGAGCAGACTGCCACGTTCCTCCCAGATGCCCATCGCGTCATCCAGAGGGAGGGTTCACATCCGCATTGGAAGTTCTTGTGACGATCAAGGTGTGGGTGACAAGAACCCTACCCTTTTACAGTAAAAGTATAAGCGCAACCGTGGTGGTTTCGCGTGTATCGGGTAACCCCGGGTCTGGACGCGCGAGCTGTAACGGTTCGAGACAGAGAGACAGAGAGGCAGAGAGCGTGTGTGTGTGTCAGATGCACGCGCTATTTCCAGGCTCGAGCTCAGGACTTGGTAATGAAACAGCCTTGCGCTCACCAGAAGCGACTTCCCGGAGTTTCGCATCGTGTCCCAGTTCCGGATCGGACTGCGCAGTGAGCCGACCGCGTGCAAAGCGTGTCCTGGGCCCACGGGCCAGCCATCACCCCCAATGCCCGTCCAGCACCCCTGCCCGTGGCCGTCAGTGCCGAGCGTCACGCTGTAACACCAGACAGCGCCTAAAGCGACCCGGTGAAGCCCCCTTGCATATATTAAGCCGCGTTTCCTCCCCGCTCGTGTTAGCAAGCCAAGCGAGCTACGCTGCGCTTACGTCCCTTCCCGTCCCTCCGAGTTGTCGCTAGCTCAGCCTTGCTTTCGTTTCTGTCCTTTTTTTTTTCTTGTCGGCCCCTCAAGCTCAAGAGCTGTCAGAGAGAGAGAGGAGAAGATGTCATCGACGGCGAGCGGCGTGCATACTCTCAACATCCGCGTAGGTACAACTCCATCGTCACGCCCTTCCCTTCTAGCCTCAAAGGACAGACGGGACAGGTCCTGACAGCTTCCCTTTGTTCCCTCACAGGACACAGGCGCACGCGCGCGGATCGATGTCTGGGATGCTCACACATGTGAGGGAATGATAGGTGTTGAGGCATCGTCGTCGTCGCTGCCCAAACCCGTCGGCGAATCATCGGTATCAGGGACGAGGTCGGTCCAAGCTTCAGGCCGGTCAGGCACGGGCAGCCCACCCCCATCGCCGACGCGTGCAAACGCCACACCGGCCCTCTGCTTGCCGTCCTCCGCCAGTGTCGCAGCAGACGACGACTCGGTGGCAGCCCAGCGCGATCTGCGGCGGACACGCATTCCCTCGCCCCCGCAGCTGCAATCCATCTACGGACTCTGGTCGACGTACTCATGCGATAAGGAAGACTCCCGAATCCCTCCGCCGTTCGCGCAGTGCCTCGATGGGGACATTTTTGGCGTTGGTAAACGGCCGGTACAGCATGAGATCGAAACGGACGGCTGTGTCCGGCTGGTGTTCGTCGTCGAAGAGCCCGTCGACTGAGGTGTGGAGAGAGCATGTTAAGTACGGTGCAATCGATAAGAACGGGTCGTGTACTGTATGTACTGTACGGGTTAGCAGGTGTGTTTTTTCAATGGTACAAGCATATATAAATAACCGAGGACCTCGGGAACCCTCTCGAGAACCGACTGGCAAGTCTACCTCAGCCCCGTCTTCTCACTTTCCTCGATCTTTCCATCCGGGCCATCCACTATCCCGCTCGTAATCTCGAATCGCCCGCATGCTCTCATTCGCCGAATGATGTTATCTCCGAGGCCCGTCATGGGCGTTAACACGCCGCCTCCCTTTGCGAGTGGTGGGAGCTCGTCGAGGAGCAGCGCGATGGCAGATTCGCCCACCATCGCTGCGGTGAGCAGCGTGCCCGGATCGCCACGGCCCTTGATAATCGTTTTGGCATATCGAGGCGACGGCTCGTCCGACACGGTGACATTGACGTATTTCAGCCAGCCATGCTCAAGCGTACTGCAAATTAAAAAAAAAAAACACATTCATGAGCTCCTCAAGGCCAGGGCCAAGCGAAAAGAGAAGACGGAGCAAGACACTCACTGATCTGCGGGCCCCGATCCAGGCTGCGTCGCCAGGCGCTTGACCAGCCACCGGAACTGTGCAAACACATACAAAAGTTGGTCGAGAGGTGAGGTGACAACACAAGGAGGGAGAGAGCGGCAAGGGGAGAGACACACGTACAGGCGTGATGAACATGATCCCCACAGACACCGCCGCGATCACGAGGCTGATGAAGAACGCGCTGACGGCGCCGCCCGTCTGCAAGAACTCGGTGTACGTAAACGCAGGTCCGTAGACCGGCGGCTCATCCTCCGAGTCGGCATGCGCCAACGGGCGCTCGAGGCGCGCCAGCGCAAGCAGGCCTGCGGTGCGCTGGACGAGTGCGCGGTTGATGGGGCCGAAGGGGTGTATGGCGCCGCGGCGGGTGCCGAGGCTGTAGACGACGCGCAGGCCCGGGGAAGGCGCGCCGGGGACGGGGGAGAGCGCCCAGTCGACCGCGGCGCGGCGGAGAAAGGGGCGCGGGATATCCTCGGCCGCGGAGATGAAGGTCGCGATAGTGCCGCCCGGCGCGCCACCGCCCAGACGCGAGGTGGTCGTGCTGGCGGCGAGGGGCGCGTGGCCGAGCGTCTGCGAGGCGAGGTGTACGACGGCGTCGGAGGGGATGGAGTCGACGCCACAGGACGGGATGATGATGGCGCGTGTTTGGGTGGCGAGGTAGTCGAACCTGGATTAGAGAAAGGCTGCGTTCAGAGAAGCTGGTGAAAGAAAAAGGCAACGCGGATTGACTTAATGATCATGTCGAAAATCCACGGCGTCTCCCCAGTGATGTCGACGTAGTGGACGCCATTCCTTGCGCATGCGCTGTGGATAGAAAGACATTGGCGACGTGGGCACTGGAGATGTGGTGTTATGGACGCACTGCAAGACCGGGGTGCCATAGTTCCAGAATGGGCCTATGCAGTTGAGCACAACTTTGGCTTGCTTGACGACATCCTCGACGGCCTGTTCGTCCAGAATGTCAAGTTCGAATATTTGTACAGAATCATCAATGGGTAGGCCAATGGAGGCAAGCTTGGAGCGGGAGCGGGCGGCAAGTCCGACGGAGTACTTTGAGCGCTCCGGATGTTCAAGAACGTAGCGGGCGGCGTGGCGGCCACAAAAGGCGGTCGCACCAATGACGAGAATGTCGACCATTGTATAGGTAAGAGTCATCATGCAGCAAAGCGTGAGTTGGCTGCGGTGGTGTGATGTTGCCGGTGGCACGAGGGAAAGTACGGTCGACGACCTCGTATAACAGGTTATAGGGCGCGGCGCCCGCGCAACCGCGGCCCGGAATGTGGAGATTTCTACTCCGAGTCGTGTTTCGGACTTGTTTACTTACGTACACTGCTATTAGCTGGCCTACGCTACAACCTCTAGAACGGTGTCACATTATTTTATGATCTGTTTCAAAGTACTTTACTACAACCCTGCCTAAGTTACTTTCCGCATCATCCCGCCGGAACGATCCGCTCTGGAACTGGCCTGGAATTCGGTCTCTACACAGTGCACTTGTCAACTAGACCTGTGGCCGTCTGAACCTGCGATGTCTAGGGCTGGCCACGAGCTAAACACTTGGGCTGTCCGACCTCACACCATTGACGCCAACCAACAGTATCAAGAATTCCGCAAAAGGGAAAAACCACTTGCAACAAAGACACAGCGCGCAAAAACCAGGCGATCACCACAAATCCTGCTATTTACAAACCAATGGTGTCCGTGGTTCTCATCCACTCCACCACTTTACTTCGGCCAGCTTCCCGCGTCTTCAGCTCCTCCTCCTCCATTTGCTTCTCCCTTCTGTTAGCGAGCTCTTCCGGCGTAATTCCATGGAGAGACATTAAAACAGAATTCAGCTCGTCCATTGCTCTTGCCATTTCTTCTCCCCTCCTTGTGGATCTGTGACGCGTCGGCTTTAGTGACGTGGGAGAGTAGTCAGGGTCTTTACGTTTGTCGGAGTCCTCAGGAGGGCTGTAATCATCGTCACTTGGTGGTCCACAGGGGGGTGCTAGCCTATATGCGTAATGATCTTCGTAGTAATTCTTCACCACACCATGAATGTTACCCTCAAATTTCCAAAGGTCGTAAGCGGCAATGCCATACATGTAGTCGTGGATGATGGCAGGGGGTCGGGGGGTTCCTGTGCCAAGGAATAGTGCATCCACGTGTGCCCCAAGGATGAAGGCGATATCACCGCGCAACCTTCCCGTGTCCGCAAAGATTTTCAACCGGTCTAGGTCATGCGTAGGGAGTTTCTTCAATTGATGTAGTGTAATGTGATCCGTGAGCTCGGAACCTCGGTCAAATCTCGGTATGTCGGTGGGATCCAGTTCCACTCCACTGACAGAACTCGGCGTCTAAAAATGCTAAAATTTTAAACCTGCTTAAATATGAGCAGACAAAGTTTCTTCATACCTTTAAGAAGGCGACAACTCCATCACAAAGCATCGCATGCACTTGCTTGCCCAACAATACCCCATTCTCAACATCATCAATATCAGATATTGGAGGTGGCGACGTGAGGCCATAAAGGGGGAAACGATCTTGGACAACCTTCTGAATGTACTATAAAAGACCATCACCGAAGAACTACATAGAATGAGTAAGAATGTTACCCCACTGTCTTTGCACCTGGGTATAAGGTGTGCTGCATCACACCATTGTGCAGACGTTTGTGTGATGACGCAGAGCTTATCTCGTTGCACGATGTCATTTCTGAAATCGGGGCTGCATTCTGTTTGACCACTGCACGTCATACATCGCTCATCTAAACCATTGTAGTCCACGAAGATATAATCTCCTGGAGAAAGGGGGATATGGGGACTGAAGTGAGCAAAAAATCTACATAAAGAGGAAACTTTACCTGAAGACTCATAGTAGTATACGTCAGAATCAGAGAGGTTGGTGCTCTCATAGTCGACTGGAGGGCCATGTGGGGTTGCAGAAAGATTACCACGGGCTCCACAAATGCTGAACATAACGAATCGTAGCCATTTGAAGTGGCGGATAGACAGCCTCCGAATGTCGTCGAGGGGAATAGAAAGAAATGGAATCGAATTCCCTTGAACGTCCAGATGGATGTCGACCATGACAATGACGATGATGAATACATTTAGGCCTCTGTGCCGAACTGCGAAGTGACTCTAGGGGCCGCCGGCCGGCATTCGCCACCTACAGTCAAGGCCTTCACTTTGTTTGGCCGGTTCGTTCGCCATCCCGGCATGTTGTCGCTTATTTCCCTTATTGGTAGGCGCAGTGCGCGATAAGGTCAGGGGAATGGAGAGACCTTTTGTTGAGGGCAACGACTTGGGGTCATTTGGGAGTAAGCACAGCACATGGAGGGAGGGCGGTGAGGAAAGAGAGAGCAACGGGAACCTGTGCGTGAGCGCAAAATAACATAAAATAGTGTTTCTACTCGTTCATCAACACACCCTTGGTGTCTTTTCGCCTCTTCCACAACCAGTGACCCGAGCCAGGGTAACCAAAAAAAAAAAGCAGTAGATCAGATCCGATGACACACGACTTCGTTAATTTAGATCTATGCCAACTCTTCCGTCGCCGCGGCGTACGTCTCGCTCTGGTTCAGCGCCCGCTCGTACCGCCGGCGGCCTTTGTCAGCGCAAAGCACGACGCTGCGAGCGCGAAGAGTAGTACCAGGTCGTCCAGCGGGAGCGCCTCGGTCTGGAAGATCGCCTGCATGAACGAGATGTAGATGAGCCCGAGCTACGACAGTAACGAGATCGCGACGGTGACGATGGGCATCCGGTTCTGCGTCAGGTCGCAGCCGAGCCCGCGGTTCTGAGATCGCCGAGATGAGGTCGAGGAAAACGAAGCAGGAGAACGCCTGCGATCCACCGGTGTGAGTGAGCACATACAACACGTATATCGGGAAGAGGAAAGTGCACATACCATCGTCTGATCGCGGCGCGACATGCGCTGGTCGTCCGATAGCGCAAAGTAGTAGACGAAGAGCGTGCCGACGACGATGATGGACGCAGAAAAGACGACGCGGGAGAGGATGCGACGGCTAATGATCAGCTCGTCCTTCTTCCGTGGCGGCTTGCGCATCACGTCGTGGTCGATGGGGTCGACGCCGAGCGACTGGCTCGGCGGGCCTGTGGGCGGTAGTGTCAAGTGTCATGTCAGCGCCAATGTTGGACTGAAGGCGGGCCTGGTACGGGAGGTCTCACCGTTCATGAGGATGTTGATGAACTTTTCAATCGTGTTGAGTGGGTTGCTCAGCCCGAACATCGTGCTCAGCGTGATGAGCGTGAGAGCCGCCGCCGCGATACTGAGCTGGAAGGACAAGAAGTTTTGGATGTTGTGGAATATCGACTTTCCTCCAACATCGTCTCGGGGGTCAGTCAGCACAATGGGGCCGGGAAACGACGAATACGACGTACCCTCTTCGACAGATGGTAAAATGGTGCTGAAGTTGTCGCCAACGAGGATGACGTCCTCGACTTCCTTCGCGACATCCGTCCCACTCTTGCCCATCGACACCCCAATATCCGCCATCTTTAGCGCCAGCGCGTCATTAACTGCAGGAGCATCCAATACGCGCGTCAGGGCCATAAAACAAACCAACAAAAACGGTAGGCACTCGCCTCCGTCGCCAGTCATCGCCACGACAGCACCACGAGCTTGGAAAGCCCACACGATTGCCATCTTATGCTTCGGGCTTGTGTGCGCAAACACGCTCACATTGGCCACGCGCTCGCATAGCTGCACCGCGCTCATCCGGTCCAGCGCGGCACCCGTCAGGCACGCACCCGCCCCTGTCGCGCCGAGTAGCCCGAGCGACCGCGCGACCGACAGCGCCGTCTCTTCAGCGTCGCCCGTGATCACCACGACCTGCACTCCACCGCTCTGCAAGAGCGCCACCGCATCCGCGACGCCCTTGCGCGGCAGGTCCAGCGTCGCCGCGAACCTCGCGAATACAAGGTGCGGCTTCTCTTCTCCGCGAACCCGAACCCATTGCTGTTGCTAACACTGCTCGTGGGTGTCGTGCCGGCGGAGGGAGACGGCGCGCGGGACGGGGGAAGAGGAGCTCTGTGTGAAGGTGGACGACTCGACACTACCGTAGCCATATGCCATCCGGAGCACGCGCAGCCCACGCGCCACCGTGGCTTAGGCCTTGCCAGCGATTACGAAGCACATGTTCGCGTCGAGAGCCAGCGTCGAGTCCTCGGCAACGTAGTAGAACTTGCACCGCGGGAGGAGCGCGAGGGGTCTGAGCTCAATCGAGACTGTGTCGCAGGTGAAAGCAAAGGTCACATGCCAGTGAGGACGATCACGATGGCGATGCTGATGCTTAGTCATCTACGTTGCCCATGATGGCGCTGACGACCGCACTTCCGCAAAGGAGGATGACGAGTGGACTCTCGTAGAACGTTTTTGGCAAACTTGAGAAGAAGTGGTTCAGGAGATGACACTGAGAACTCATTATAGCCACGAACCTGGCGGAGGGAAGGGATGACAGCAGCAGTCAGGCCATGGGTCGAGGATGACCGGAATTGTGCGAAGGGAGAGTAGTGTGCGACTAAGTTGCTGTAGATGTAGTGCAACTTGCACTGCGCCCATGATATAATATTTATTTATTTACACATCGTCATGGTCGACATCCATCTGGACGCTCAGGGAGTCGCGGTTCCATTTCTTTCTATTCCCCTCGATGACATTCGGAGGCTGTCTGTCCGCCACTTCAAATGGCTACGATTCGTTATGTTCAGCATTTGTGGAGCCTGTGGTAATCTTTCTGCAACCCCACATGGCCCTTCAGTTGACTATGAGAGCACCAACTTGTCTGATGCCGACGTATACTACTATGAACCCTTGGGTAAAGTTTCTTGCTGTATGTAGATTTGTTGCTCACTTCAGTCCCCCATATCCCCTTTCTCCAGGAGATTGTGTCTTCGTGGACTACGAGGGTTTAAATGACCCAGTTACGTCAAGTGGTCATCAATCAGTTCGCACTCAAGATTTCAGAGAAAACATCGTGGAACGAGATAGGATCTGCGTCATCACACAAATGCTTACAGGCCTTTGTGATGCAGCACACCTTATACCCAGGTGCAAAGACAGTGAGGTAACATTCATAATCATTCTATGTAGTTCTCCGGTGATGGTCTTTTATAGTACATTCAGAAGGTTGTCCGAGATCGTTTCCCCCTTTATGGCCTCACGCCACCACCTCCAATATTTGATATTGATGATGTTGAGAATGGGGTATTGTTAGACAAGCGAGTGCATTCGATGCTTGGTAAAGGATTTGTCGCCTTCTTAAAGGTATGAAGAAACTTTGTCTGCCCATATCTAAGCAGGTTTAAAATTCTAGCATTTTTAGACGCCGAGTTCTGTCAGTGGAGTGGAACTGGATCCCACCGACATACCGAGATTTGACCGAGGTTCCGACCTTACGGATCACATTACACTACATCAATTGATGAAACTCCCTACGCATGACTCAGATAGTTTGAGAGTCTTTGCAGACACGGGAAGGTTGAACAGTGATATCGCCTTCAGCCTTGGGGCACACGTGGATGCACTATTCCTTGGCACAGGAACCCCCCGACCCCCTGCCATCATCCACGACTACATGTATGGCATTGCCGCTTACGACCTTTGGAAATTTGAGGGTAACATTCATGGTGGTGAAGAATTACTACGAAGATCATTACGCATATAGGCTAGCACCCCCCTGTGGACCACCAAGTGACGATGATTACAGCCCTCCTGAGGACTCCGACAAACGTAAAGACCCTGACTACTCTCCCACGTCACTAAAGCCGACGCGTCACAGATCCACAAGGAGGGGAGAAGAAATGGCGAGGGCAATGGACGAGCTGAATTCTGTTTTAATGTATATCCAAGGAATCACACCAGAAGAGCTCGCCAACAGAAGGGAGAAACAAATGGAGGAGGAGGAGCTGAAGACGCAGGAAGCTGGCCGAAGTAAAGTGGTAGAATGGATGAGAACTACGGGCACCGTTGGTCTGTAAATAGCGGGATTTGTGGTGATCGCCTGGTTTTTGCGCACTGTATCCTTATTGCAAGTGGTTTTTCTTGTTGGTTGGCGTCAGTGTAGGGTCGGACATTTTAATATACACTGCAGACGGTCACCGGTCTAGTCGCACATTATCCTCTCATCTCCGTTCTCACCATCACTGTAACGGTCTCACCACTTAATGTCGAGCCAGATCCGTCGTTCGACATACGGCGGCGACTTCCCCTACGTTGCTAGCGCGTCCTCCTCATCCCCTCATACCACTTGCCGACTGCTTCACCACACGCCTCGCACCAGCTCCCCACCAGCATCCACATATTTCTCACCGCCCGTTGGAGATGACCAAATAGAGATGCAGCCCACCCCTGAAGCACAGGCGCACTTCGCATACAGCACCACCCTCAGGCGACATAGTATCCCTCCTATATCCCCCCACGGCGCAGCTTTCCCGGCTCTCTAGAGCATTCGCTACGCCGTGACAGATCAGGTCTGGCTGTCCTCTGGGATAGGCTACTTATGACAGTGAAAGGTGAGAGTGGTGGGCCCCCGGAAGAAAACGGGTACATACCCGCAGCTAAGACTGAGCAGACCCCTTCGGCCACCTACTCGAGCTATGATGCAGACGTGCGTTATTTTTGCGTCTGCGGCCCCTCCTCTCTTCCTGAGAAAAAACCTCCTTTCCAAGGACGTCGTCGCACACGGTGACGCGTTCCGGATGGTTGCTCTATGATCTATGATACAGATGTGATTGTTTTTGACCCCAAGCTGCGATGTGGCTATAGGGATATCTTGAGCGGATCACGGAGTGAGAGGGATATGCCATCTTCGTACGTATATCTCTCCCCGTGTGTTACCAATTCAGCGCAAATACGCCAGGGCCAGCTCGAGGCACTTACTTTGCGATATTGTCGCACATCTGAAGAGTCTCGTTCAAAACTGGGGTGGCGAACGGACATCCTACCCTCCATACCTCTATATCTACCACGACTCGCCCTCCGGCCTGGTTGAAACCGATCTTCAGCCAAGATGGTTTGCCTTCCTCTCTGGTGGAAGGACCTTGCTTCTGCGACTTCCCCGGCAGAGGTTCGACATGTGGCGTGATTGTGGTGCGTTAGCCATATTGAGGAGGGGAGGGGATCGTCGGTTGTGTTGTGGGTATGGACATCTCGGACAGATCCATTTACGCGGTCATTAGGTCAACCTGGTGAAAGGGGAAGGAAGCGAACTAGAGTAATTCTAGTAAGCCTTGACGACGACATTGCGCTTAAGTTCAAGTAATGTCCCATATGACAGCATTTATGGGCACACGGTAAGCTGCGCCAGACACCTTCGGTCCAGCTACGTGAAGGGGGCTGCACCTGGTACTGACAGCCCACGCGTGTCCCAAAATACTTGCACTTGACGTGACTCGTGTCCCTTAGTTCGGGATTTGGCACCTAGCACTGATAAAACCTGTAAACGCGCGCGCAAATGACCTCTCCTGAAAGGACAAATGAAACGACGTAATTGGGTAGCAAGGGTCTCTACACATCGGTGCAAGACATTGCCAGAAGCCAGAAGAGATGCTCGTTACCGTGAACTTTACTTGCTCCCTAAATCCGGAAGGTGGCTCCGATTCGATGCCGTCAGCTTCTGCTTTTACCACAAGTTCCTCTCCCAGAAGTGCGACCACTTATGATATCCCCCGAAGAAGTAGACACGATTGGCGCTTGGATGGGTAAGGCTATTCCAAGTGAGGAGTTTTATCCACTGGTTGAAGAATGAGGTTGTCAAAGGTCATAAGGTAGCGGACATCAGGAACCAGCACCCCTTTACATAAGCTGTAAACCCTAGGGTTTGGTTATGTAAGCATTACATAAGTGGACAAATCTTGACTTTACTATCAAAAAAATTAAATAGAAAAGAAGAATCTTGTTAAAGCATAAGAGTTGAGAAGGAAGAGGAGTCCATAGACACATAAAGTACATTATAGGGGTGCTACAGAGGCCTCAATTTCCCTAATCATATCTGGTGGAAGGGTGCGACGTCCATGACACCTTCCGTTAGCAGTCGTAGGTCACGTGATAGCTTATGTAATATGGACAAAATTGGCTGTTAGTTAGACAAAAATGTGCAGAAATGTGAGAAAACATGTATTGAAACCAAAAAAAAAACCTGCTAATATCTCATTCAAAACTTGATATTTTTAAAAAATAATCAGTACCAATTGTAGCTATAAATGTCTACTTTAATTCATACTGACTATATTGTTATATTTCGACAATGTGAGGGAGGAATTAAGACGGTGAGGACATGTTAGTTTTTGCTTATGTAAAGGGGTGCTGGTTCCTAATGTCCGCTACCTTACTGTCCGTCCCTGCGCATCGATGCAAATGCCCTGTCACATGCAAATTTTAAAGATGACACCCATTCACCACTTTCCCAATATTTTCTCCTCCCAAAAAAAATACTGTATGTGTATTAGGTTATGTAGTTATGGGATCATAATAAAAAAAAAGGATCAAAAGAGGTGTGTGTGTTGTGCGAGGTTGAAAAGTTGGAGTAGTCAGAATTCATGTACATCCACACCATCAGATCCCACAGATCTTGTTGGTCCCACAAAATTCTATGTAGCTAAGATGTTATTGAATGTTTCTAAGACAATACATGGTGACTTAGGAGCCATGGATCGCATGTGATTACATTTAAAACAAGAATCTTACCTTGGGGGCCACCAGCAGTGACAATCATGTGACATGATTCAATGCCCATGCTTCGGCATCAGTGGCAGGCACAAGACACTGCCTGCGTCATGAATCCCAATGTGGCTAAGGTCACCACAAATGCTGAAGTGCTGTGGCTGACAAATGATGACAAAGAGCGTGACATTGTGTGATAAAAAGTTGCAGAGGTACAGGCAAACATGGATGCCTGCTGTACTTCCATGCAATTCAATAATAAAAAAAGTAAAAACCATATTTCTATTGAATATATACTATTCTACCACTATATGAATTTTGGAGTCATTAGGATGTGTTGTTGAGGCTAGAGAAAAAGTTTAGTGATTTATTTACAAAGGCCAGGGTCGTACAGTTTGGGAGGTCGAAAATCCTGCACACCTTGCGGGCAGATTGCGTACATCACCAGATAAGATCTCCGCCACTAAATTAAATTAAACAACAATACCTAACAAAGCAAGGGCCTCTGTCGACAAAGCCGACATCTAGTCACTCAGACCAGTGGAACTATTACCAGTAGTGGCGCTTGGCGCATGCTGGTGGCGTGACTCTCAAAGCTCCAACTCCCATTCATCTGGTACTGTCGATGGGGGATAGCGAGTCGCGCACAAACTAGATAAGCACAAAAGTACCACTGAAGTGTAATCAAGGGCCACTTCCATTTTTGATGCAAGGGCTTGCATTGGGTACTGTATCAACTTGAATGTCCCACGGTGGATTCCCGACTCTTGGCACACTAATTATCGGACTGAGCACGCGCAGCCCACACGCCACCGCGGCTTGGGCCTTGCCAGCAATTACGGGGCACATGTTTGCGTCGAAAGCGGGCGTTGAGTCCTCGGCGACGTAGTAAAACTTGCACCGTGGGAGGAGCGCATCGATGCTGCCTTTGGTGTAGTACACCTCGCGAGTGGTGCTGTTGAGCTGCGAGGCGCCAAAGACTGTCTTGCCTGTGGTCGTGTGCGTACCAGAGACGGCCACGCTCTTCGATTCTGAGCTAAACGGGCGTTCAAACACGCGCGTGAACGTCTATAGGGGAGTAGGTCGACACGGGATGCGGCGTGGTGCAGCTGGGTGGCTGGCCTACCTGACGTGTGTCAGGAAGGCTGAATAGGAAGACAGCGTTGACGGCGACATCCGTTGCTTGTCCGACAAAAAAGCCATCTTTGCGCGTTGCACTCGCGTTTGTTGCATAGAGCGCTAGCTTCGAGGGTCTTGAACAGGGCGGGCGAGACACGAGCAGGAGCAGGCGAGGCGGGGTCGATCCGCACAAGCTTGTCTACCGTGTACAATCTTTGTCACTTTGCTCATTTCGTGTGGGTGTCTCTGAAGCCCGTCAATCTCAACGGGGGGATAGAAAAAGACGTGGGTAACAATTACCTGTTTTGTAAGAACAGATCACGGAAATGGATCCGAGCGCTTCGACGGAATGGCGCTTCTTGACAATCGCTTTGCGTTTTGACATGCGCAACACACCAAGGGAAAGCGTCACCGTTGTCACGATAGGCAGGCCTTCTGGAATGGCTGCAACAGCCAAAGACACTACGACCGAAGTCCCTGGAACTACCAACTGAAGGCGGACCTCCAATCGTGAACATGTCGAGCCATGGGCGACGTTGGAAAGCCCAAATAAGACAGATGATCCCAATGATCCCAAACGAAACAATCGAGAGCTTTTGTGCGAGCTCGTCCATATTGCGCTGTAGCGGCGTGCGTCGCTCCTTGACGCCCTGCATCATGCTAAAGATAACACCAAACTCTGTCTGCGAGCCGGTGGCGATGATAATACCGGAGCCATGGCCAGGGGAAACGGAGGTCAGATTATTAGTTTCGTGTGAATGGAGCGCCGGTGCACGTGCCGTTCCGCACCAACGTGCCCATGTAGGCTATTCACGTCCGCTCACGTCAGTCTCGGGGTCGGCAGCAGTAAGCAGGCGTACGTCCGCCGGAATGCGGTCGCCGGTGGCGAAGGTGACGAGATCCCCGGGACGACCTCATTTGCGAGGTATTTTTGTCTTTGCTCTCCATCGCGGGTGGTGTGGCAGTAGTTTGTTGAGTGTCTCGAGCGACTTTGCAGAACGTCGTTCTTGTACGAAGTCGACTGAGAGAGGCGTCTTAGCCCAATCGCGACTGTGTCGCAGGTGAAAGCAAAGGTCACATACCAGTGAGGACAATCACGATGGCGATGCTGATGCTGACTGCATCATCTACGTTGCCTATGATAGCGCTGATGACCGCACTTCCGCAGAGGAGGATGACGACCGGACTCTCATAGAACGTTTTGGCAAACTTGAGAAGAAGTGGTTCAGGAGATGACACTGAGAACTCATTGTAGCCACGAACCTGGCGGAAGGAAGGGATGACAGTAGCAGTCAGGCCATAGGTCGAGGATGACCGGAATCGTGCGACGACGTCCTTGGAAAGGAAGCTTTTCTCAGAAGGGAGGAGAGTCCGCAGACGCAAAAATAACACATGTCTGCATCATATCTCGAGTAGGTGGCCGACGGAGTCTGCTCGGTCTCAGCAGCGGGTATGTACCCGTGTTCTTCCAGGGACCCACCACTCTCACCTTTCACTGTCCTAAGTAGCCTATCCCAGAGGCTAGCCAGACCCTGATCCGTCGCGGTGTAGAGAATGCTCTAGAGAGACGGGAAAGCTGCTCCGTGGGGGGATGTAGGAGGGGTACTATGTCGCCTGAGGGTGGTGCTGTATGCGAAGTGCGCCTGTGCTTCAGGGGTGGGCTGCATCTCCATTTGGTCGTCTCCAACGGGCGGTGAGAAATATGTCGACGCTGGTGGAGAGCTGGTGGAAGCGTGCGATGATGCAGTCGGCAGGTGGTGTAAGGGGATGAGGAGGACGAACTAGCAACGTAGGGGGAGTCACGGCCGTATGTCGCACGATGGATCTGGTTCGACATTGGGTGCGGGGGTCGTTGCGGTGATGGTGAGGATGGAAGTGAGAGGATAATGTGCGACTAGACCGGCAGGAGATCACCACAAATGCCGCTATTTACAGACCAACGGTGTCCGTGGTGTTCATCCATTCCACCACTTTACTTCGGTTAGCTTCCTGCGTCTTCAGCTCCTCCTCCTCCATTTGTTTCTCCCTTCTGTTGGCGAGCTCTTCTGGTGTGATTCCTTGGATATACATTAAAACAGAATTCAGCTCGTCCATTGCCCTCGCCATTTCTTCTCCACTCCTTGTGGACCTGTGACGTCTCGACTTTGGTGACGTGGGAGAGTAGTCAGGGTCTTTACGTTTGTTGTCGTTCTCAGAAGGAGGGTGGTAATCATCGTCACTTGATAGCCTACGGGGGAGTGGTGGGATATCTTCGTATTGCTTCTTGTGGTAATTCTTCATCACATCGTGAGCTTCACCCCCCAATTTCCAAAGGTCGTAAGTGGCAACGCCATACAAGTAGTCGAGGATGATGGCAGGGGGTCGGGGGGTTCCTGTGCCAAGGAATAGTGCATCCACGTGTGCCCCAAGGAAGAAGGCGTTATTACTGTCCAACATTCCCGCATCTGCAAAGAATCTCAATCTGTCTGGGTGATGCGTAGGGAATTTCTTCAATTGATGTAGTGTAATGTGATCCGTAAGGTCGGAACCTCGGTCAAATCTCGGTATGTCGGTGGGATCCAGTTCCACTCCACTGACAGAACTCGGCGTCTAAAAATGCTAGAATTTTAAACCTGCTTAGATATGGGCAGACAAAGTTTCTTCATACCTTTAAGAAGGCGACAACTCCATCACCAAGCTTCGCATGCACTTGCTTGTCTAACAATACCCCATTCTCAACATCATCAATATCAAATATTGGAGGTGGTGACGTGAGGTCATAAAGGGGGAAACGATCTTGGACAACCTTCTGAATGTACTATAAAAGACCATCACCGAAGAACTACATAGAATGATTATGAATGTTACCTCGCTGTCTTTGCACCTGGGTATAAGGTGTGCTGCATCACAATAGTCTGTAAACGTGTTTGTGATGACGCAGGTCCTATCTCGTTCCACGACGTCTCCTCTGAAATTTTGAGTGCGGGCTGTTTGACGACCACTTGACGTAACTGGGTCATTTAAACCCTCGTAGTCCACGAAGACACAATCTCCTGGAGAAAGGGGATATGGGGGACTGAAGTGAGCAACAAATCTACATACAGCAAGAAACTTTACCCAAGGGTTCATAGTAGTATACGTCGGCATCAGGCAAGTTGGTGCTCTCATAGTCAACTGAAGGGCCATGTGGGGTTGCAGAAAGATTACCGCGGGCTCCACAAATGCTGAACATAACGAATCGTAGCCATTTGAAGTGGCGGATAGACAGCCTCCGAATGTCGTCGAGGGGAATAGAAAGAAATGGAACCGGGACTCCCTGAGCGTCCAGATGGATGTCGACCATGACGATGATGGTGATGAATACAAGTGTAAATAAAAAACTGGCGTTGCTCAACAGTTGGTGTAATTTTGCAGATACACGTGACGCAAAAGTCACGTGTTTCGGCCACGACCGAAAGTCCGAATTAAACACAGATATTTCCGAAAGTTCGGCTACATATAATATTTTGATGATGTAATATAATTTATTCTCAGCGTGATCAATGAAAAAATTGACCAAGTTGATTATTCAGTGAGGATCATTCCAAAAAATTTCAAGTCAATTTTTCAGTGGATCTCTTGCATAAAAATTACTAAGTTTGATTTTCTAATTGGGAGGTGGGTAATACATTGGCATGTATGTTGCATTTCAGCACACTCGACCCGGCTGACCTGAGCATTACTCAAGTACGCGCCCAGACAAGATCGCAACTGCCACGCATGTTCATGGCCACTATCAGAGGAGTAGAAAGTATTTTTGGTTGAGTTCTAGAACTTTGTTTTCCATTCTATTCTTATTTCTGAGTCCCATATTGTTTCAAGCGCACCATTCCATACCAACTCATACAGGGGCCTCACGCACCCCTTTTGTTAAGGCCTAGCGGGGCCTTACAGTGTGACGTGCACCGAGGGTACGAGGGAGACAAGGACAGGGTACAAGGACGAGGTGCTTGGTAAATGGTAACCAAGGCCGAGGGAGTTCTAAGAGACGAAGGTCTGCGAGGGACGACCAAGGAGCAAGGGTTCGAAGGGTAAGTCGATGGACTTAGTGACGAGGTACAAGGGGCTTCGGTCAGATGGCCGAAGTACGAGGGACTAAGTCAAGCGACTTAGGGTCTGTGTGTGCGCGTTGTTATAGCACAAGCGCAAAGCTTCGAGGTGGCTCCCAACTAAGGGAAGACCGACAGTGGTGATGAGACGACAAGAAGGGAGCACACAGTGGAGGAGTAAACAAGTCTGGTATTCACTAGTATAGTAAACGAAGACAAGACTAGGGAATAAGCACACAAGTGGTCAAGCTTATATAGGTAGCTACTCCGTGTCCGTCCCATGAGGGGGATACTATAATAGAGAACAAAAGGCAGCGCAAATGGGGAAGAAGGTAGAACAGGGAACAATAGGAAGCGCAAAAGGGGAAAGGGGAAGAAGGAGAATCGGAGTAAGAGAGCGTACATGGTAATGAGTCAACAGGTTAGTACTCCGAGGTAGTCCGAGGGTAAGGAAAGCGATAAGGTAAAAAGAAAAGTAAGTCCGTGGTGAGCTGGATCACAACATCACCCCTGCTCTTGGTAGATGCTTCCACGCATCAATCACCTCGGTCCTCTGCCTCCCAATTGACGTCGTCGTAGACGTCGTAGTCGTTATCATGAGTGTCGTTCCCATAGAAGGACTGCCATGACTTGAAGTACCACTCACAACCACCGTTGAAGTGTTTGTGCTTGGGAGGGACGCGGCACCTCTCTCCATCGAAGCACCTGGAGTGGGGGTAGAAGCACTTGTACGCAGGATGGCCTACGTTGTCACAGTAAAAGCAGCGCTGCCACATGGGGCAGTTCTTGGCGGAGTGGGTGACATTGGGGACGCGGCACTTGGTGCACTTGAGGACGGAGGGGCGGATGGGCTGAGGATTGGGAAGGGGGGCCTTCTGGGAGGCATGGGACTCGTGACCCTGGGTCAGGATCCAGCGGGACACGCCTGGCTTCTCTTCATCGTGAAGCCACGGCATGGGGAAGCGGGTGTAACACTCCCCTCCTGGGTGTTGGGCTTCCAGGTACTCCCTAATGGGAATGCCAGAGGACGCCATTGCGTCGTCGGTATAGTGTGGGTGAGGAATGTAAGCGTTCCCCATAAGATAAGGATGAAGGCGCGTGCGCGCCTGTGATGTGACCAGCCTCTGCCGGATGACCCCTGACCTCCTCCTCCAGTCGTTCCAAGCATCTGCCAGGTCCCTTTCTCTTTCTAGCAAGACGCAGTGCTCCTCCTCCAAGAAGCGGTACCTATCGATATCAGCATTAACCCCAACGTCATTGAGGACTCTCAGGCCCATTTCAACGGCCTCTTTGTCAGGGTGGTCGGTGTGGAAGGGGGAGAGGTCGCTGTTATCAGGAAAGGAAGGGGGAGGTCCGTGGAAAGGAGCTGCTACAAGTGGGGCTCCATAGTCTTGGTAGAGGCCTGTGTCCCTACGGCGTTCTAGAATGTAGTGGTTGTGTCCTTCGCGGTCCCACTCGTAGCGAATGTAGTGGGGACGCTTGGGGGTGCCATCCAGCCCAGTGATGAGGAAAGAGTAACGAGCGTGGTTGGCTCGTTGTGCATCATAGATTTTGAAGCCGGCAGGGGGGTCGTCATCGGACCTGTCATTGCCCAGGTCGATAGAAGAGGCAGGCGATGGGGAGTGGGAGAACGGTGTGAGGGGGCAACGAGGCTCAGGGGTGTGGAGACGGAGGTAGGCAGGGGAGTTGGTGCGAGGGGGGACAGGGAGAGGCTCAGGAGATGGAACAGGGGACTGGATACGTTCAGCTAGCGGAAGGGGGTTGCCTAGAGGAGACCCAGGAGCACCGAAGGTTCCCTCAGAAGGGATAGGGGATGCAGCACGTGAGCCGATGCGGTCAGCAAGAGAGCGGTCGTTGGTGGTAGCAGGGGAGGCAGACATAGTGGCAGTAGTGGCAGTAGTGGGGGATAGAGTGATGGAACAGATAATGAGCGAAGTGGGGGAAAAGGCAGGGTTTAAATATGGAGTTACTCCGTGTCCGTCCCAGAGGGAGCAGATGGAGCTAGGGTTTTGCCAACAGAAGTTGGTAACAAGTTGGTCGGCATGAATGTGAGCCAAGGGTTCCCATGAGTCATGGGCCTCGGAGAAGCCCTTCCATCTGACCAAATACTGCAGTTGGTTGCGCCTGCGTCGTGACCCTAGAATTTGCTCCACTTCCCACTCTGGTTCCCCATCAATCAGGTCAGGGGAAGGTTCCGTAAAGTTCGGACCATGCTCGGGTGTTTCCTTGAACGGGGTGAGAAGGGAAGCATGGAAGATGTTATGTATCTTCCATTGCGGAGGGAGCTTAAGACGGTAAGAGGTATGTGAAATGGCAGCGGTGACTAGGAAGGGGCCATAACGCCGTGGGGATAGTTTGGCAGATGGATGGGTGGTGTGAAGGTTCCGGGCTTCGAGCCAAACTCTATCTCCAACACAGTAGGGGGTGAAACGAGTGTGTGACCTAGTCATGAGGTCCTGCGAGTGCTTGATAGTGTCTTGTGCCTGCTGGCGTGCTTCCTTTATCTGCTGCATGCGCTGGTCAACAGAGGGGACGGTGGAGAAGCGGAAGGTTTGGTGAACGCGTGGGGTGTGTCCCATAAGGAGGTCAAAAGGGGTCTTCTTGGTGGTGGAGCTGGGCCAGGAGTTGTGTGCGAATTGTGCAAGGGGGAGCCAGGACGCCCAGTCGTCCTGTTTGTAATTGGTGAAGATGCGGAGATACTGTTCCAGCCATTGGTTAGTGCGTTCCGATTGGCCATCAGTTTGGGGGTGGTAGGCGGTACTAATGTTCTGATTGATGTGAAGTAATTTGCAAAGTTCTTTGGTAAATGCGGAAGTAAAACGAGGGTCTCTGTCCGAAATGATGCGTTTGGGAAGTCCGTAATGGGGAAGTACATAAGTAGCATAAAGTAATGCTGTTTTCTCAGCGTCTATGGTTTCATTGCAGGGGATGAATATGGAGGCTTTGGAGCAGTCGTGGTCCGTAATTGTAAGTATAGTATCGTAGTTGGAGGATAGGGGGAGCTTTGTAATGAAGTCCAAGGCAATGGTTTCGAAAGGAAGGGAATGGGGGTCTGTGGCAATGGGGTAGAGCGGTGGCTTTGGGTTGGTAGGGTTATTTTTGCGTGATTGACAGGTGGCGCAGCCCTTGATGTAGTTGGTGACAGAGATTTTCATGTTTGGCCACCAGTAATCGCGTGAGATAGCCCAAAGGGTCTTGGAAATTCCGGGGTGTCCGGCTGTGAGAGAGTCGTGATATAGGGAAATTACCCCCCTCCTTAGATTGTCATTTTCCACAATGACAAGGCGTGAGCCATTCCAGAGAAAGCCCTCCTTCTGAGTGAGGTTGTGAGAGAGTGTCCATCTAGAGAGAAGGTCCGGCTGTTTGAGTTGGTGGGCTCGTGCACGATCATCGAGGGTGTTACGGCCGAGGTCCCGAGTTCCCGAGAAAGCACGCCGCCGAGCTGCCCGAGCCGGCCTGCGTTGGACAACTACGAGCGAACCCTGGATTCCGAGGCATTAAGAGAGGCCTTGATGAGAAAGGGCGACCTGAGCATGTGGACACTGCGTCCCGAACCAGCTAAGTCCCGCACTCCCGTTGAGAGCAGCGATGACGAAGCTGACGATCCCTACGAGCAAGATGAGGCTCGCGCGCGCGCCATGTACGCGCATTTCTACGGGCGTGATAGCCCAGAGTCACGTGACTCATCACGTGAGGCATCACCTGAGCGTGTGTGCCTCGGGTATGCTGCAGCCGGTTATCCGGTTGGTGACGACATGGACTAGGCCTTCGTGCCTACTTTCTGATGGACTTTCTGATGGACGCCTCGTGTACTGTATGGGCGCAGCCTCGTGTCTGATGGATGTCGGTGCCTTTATAGGCCGGTCCAATTATGTTTCTCCTTGGTGTTTCAGCTTGTGGAGCCGGAGCCCTTATGGCTATTGGCTAGAGATAAGGACTTAAGGTTCGTGCTGAGTCCGAACCTTATCCACTAGTAGTATAAGTACTAGCTTGTCTTCGCATGTATTCGCTATCTTGAGTTTTTCAACAATCCGCATCACAGTTCCCTCCTGCTTTCCTAAGGGCCTTAGTTGGTCTTTTCTACCAAACCCTTAGACGTTGTCTTGTTGTGCCGCTTCTTAGCGAGCCGTTCCCCTTCAAGGTTTTCCCTTGGTTTTCCCCTTCGTCTCTCAGTTGCAACCACTATTGCAGTGGTTTTGCCTTGGTTGTCGCGTGCAATACAAGCGTTCTGAGAACCCCAGTTCAAGTCGAACTAGACGGCCGGTGCGACCGTAACAGAGGGAGGAGGAGAGGGCAGCATTGACAAAGAGTGAAGGGGGGAGGACAGTGACCTGGTCATTGTCCGCTGAGCCATCATAGAAGTCGGGGCGCCTGGAAAGAGTGTCAGCCTTATTGGAGGCTCCAGGTTGGTGAACGAGTGTGAAATGGTAATCTGCCAGTTTGGGGAGGTATCTGGCGACGCGACGATTAATGCGTTGGGGGTTACGGTAGTATTGGAGGTTCTTGTGATCAGTGAGGACGGTGATGGGATGGGGAGATCCTGCTAGGAGGTGGCGCCAGTTCTCCAGGCCACGAACGACGGCCAGGAGTTCTCTGTCATGGATATCATAGTTCCGTTCTGCCTCAGTGAACGTCTTTGAGTGGAAGCCGATGGCGTGGGATTTCCCCCTATGGTCCTTCTGAGAAAGGATCGCCCTGGTGGCGAATGCGGAGGCGTCGACTTCTAGTTGGAAGGGTTTAGACATATCTGGCTGAGAAAGGGCAGGATCGGAGAGTACGTGGGAGATGAGGGCGTCAAGGGCATGGTGACATTCGGGAGTCCATCGGAATGGGGTCTCCTTCTTCAGGAGTGCGGTAATGGGGCGGGCGATGTTGGCAAAGTTTGGGATGAAGGGGCGTTGGTATCCTAAGACACCCAATGTGCTTCTGACCTCTTTGAGGGTTTTGAGGTCGCGTGGCCAGTCACGGAGGCCATCTGCTTTGACGGGGTCAATCTTGATCTGGTCACCATCTACGATGATGCCGAGGTATTTGATGCGGGGTTGTTCGAAGGCGCACTTGGAGGGTTTGAGGAAGTAAGATTCAACTTCTAGGAGGTCAAGGACTTCATGGACAATGGTGCGGTGGCGTGATAGGTCGTCATGAGTAGCGATGAGGATGTCATCCATGTAGATGAAGAGTTCCTTGGGGTATTTGTCCTTGAGGTGGCGGAACATGCGGTTCATGGTGCGGGAAAAGGTAGCGGGGGAATTGGTGAGGCCGAAGAACATGACACGAGGTTGGAAGAGGCCAAAGGGTGTTTTGAATGTGGCCTTCCACTGATCTTCTTCTTTGATGCAGATATTGTTATAGCCCCAGCGGATATCGAACTTGGTGAAGATCTTCTTCCCCTGGAGCTGTTCGAGGATGGTGTTAATCAGTGGGAGAGGGTACGTGTCACGGATGGTCCATGAGTTAAGGGGTTTGTAGTCTTGAGTGGGGCATAGCTTGCCATCCTTCTTTTTCACGAAGAAGAAGGAGGAGGCATAGGGGGAGTTAGATTCGACGATGTAACCTTTCTCCAAGTGTTCCTTAATGAACTCCTTGGTGACTTCTTCTTCGACCGGGGTGAGGGGGTATACCTTGCAATTGATAGTGGTGGGAGCGTCTGGCTTGAGGGTGATGGCATGGTCATCTTCTCTGGCAGGGGGGAAGCGTTGTGCAGCTTTCTCAGAGAAGACTGTGGCATGGCGCTGGTATTCGGAGGGAATGTCGGTTACTGGTGGGGTTTTAGAAGCGATAGCCTTCTCAGCCCATTTCTGAGCGATGCTGTTGATCTGGGGGTGGACGCGTTTGTGATAAGAGACGGAGTGGAGTGCAAGGTCCCCTCCTTCGAGGGTGTTGGTGGTCCAGTCAATTCTGGGGTTGAATCGTTTAAACCATGGGTGACCTAGGATGAGGCGGTTGTGTCCGAGGTTGGCGATGTATAAGGGCATTCTTACTGCTTGTGCCCCTTGGTTGATAACGAGGTAGGTGAGGTGGGTAATGGAGCCCGCTTGGTTGAGGGTTCTGTCCATGTTGTGGACAAGGCGGGGGGTGCGTAGTTCTTGTGTCCCAAGGTGTAACTTTGAGATGGTGCGAGTGTCGATGAAATTGTTGGTTGCCCCACTATCAAGGAGGACTTCTACTTCAGCCTTTCCGTGCCACATGTAAACTTGAACGGGGATTGTCATTGAATCATTCTTCGTACTATACATGGTGCTAATGGTTGCCTTGCTCTCGGCTGTTAGAGTTCGGCATCGTGAAAATCCTGGTCATCCAGGTATTCTCCTCACTCTTCTTCGGTCATGCTGGCTATAATAGCCGCAATCTGTTGAGCCTTGGTTTTCTTGGGGACGCTGGTAGAGGGAGTGGTGGAAGCGGTGGTGGAGGGTACGGTGGTGGACGAGGTGGAGGTGGTGCGAGCACTGGGGGTGCTCTGGCGCTGGGGGCATTTGCGGGACATGTGTCCCTGGCGACGACAGCGGAAACAGCATCCTTCTTTTGCTAGCTTCTTGTGTCACGGATCGGACTTTACTGCTTACTATCAGGTTCTGACTACAGTAGTAAGCTCGTGATTGTGTACATTAGTCAGGGACATCATCTTTCATGTGTTATCAGTCAGCAGTAGTATCACATGGTACTGTAGCTTACTGATTACTAGGATAGCGATACTAGGGTTCGAGCTAGATACGCTATAGGTCAATACTGTTCGGGAGGCACTTTAAAGCCCTCTATCATTGTGTATAAGTAGTAGTCGCAGAAGACCAAGGATCGCCATCTTGGTCTTCTTGAATCATCGGTTTCTCGACTCCACCCCTTCAGCAAGATACCCGAACTCCTTAGAGGGAGCGCACTGCATAAGGCTTACCAAGAAGGCCTTCCCAGTTGCAAGGTCACGATGTGTTCGGACTCGGAGGTCCCACGATCGACTTAGTATCATATCAGCTGAGTACTCGCGTCTTGCCATCGCCTAAAGCAAGGCTCGCGCTTACCGAAGCATAACATTAAGACCAAGATCTACCACAGTGGCGCGAGTATCCACAAGAGAACTTTGGGTCCAAGAAGGATTCCGATCCTACGAAATCCCACAAAGGGGAACAAGAAACGTACCAGTCCGCTATCTCAAACAGGCCAGCTGGGGGAATATCAACGGAGTAGAGGGGTACTTGATCAGAGGAATACACGGACCACGACCAGTTGAGTTCAACTTCGAACGAACTTGCTGGTGCAGAGTCGACCGAGAAGACGACGAGTGGAGAGTCATCGACACTCTACCTCATAGATACGGGTGCGACATTTACGAAGAAGAAGTTGTCGCAAGAAACGACTGGGGGCCCATCGACAGAGAAAACCAAAGTATCTCGGCATCCTCAGAAAACCCCGGAGCATCAGACAGTGAATCAGAAGGAGAAGAACCCGCTCAAGAACTAGAACCATTAGAGCCAGAACTCATCGAAAGAGCTGAGCAGATCACAATTTACCCTCCAATGGCTACTCTAACAGAAACACAGGAAGTAACACTTCCTATCAACCCAGAAACTAGACATGTCATGACAGCGGATGACGCCGCACTATTCCGAGCGATCGGACCAGATCAACCTGACCCCCCAACAGGCGGTGATAGACCACCGGTTAGACTACCTGGAGGAAGCCCACCACCAGGAGGAGGACCACCGGGAGGGGGACTACCAGGAGGAGGACCACCAGGAGGAGGAATGTCCGGGGCAGGGCCAATCGGAATACCAGGAGGGCACCATTCTGACAAATTCGCAGGAAACTCCCCGGAAGTATTCAAAGGGGATCGACACAAGACAGAAGAGTTCCTCACACAGTGGGAACTATACTGGGGCATCAACAACAATAACCCTATCATGGCCAATGCCTATAGACGAGCTATGTTATTCCTCACCTACATCCAAGGAAAGGATGTTAACAACTGGATTACGGAGACCAGCAGATGGCTCAACAGACAAGTCTCGGGTGGAATCGCCGATAACGACCCACGACTATGGATCGAAGTCATCACGGCCTTCAATAGGCAGTTCTCGAACACGCTGGAAAAGGAACAAGCCCAAGCCATGCTCAAAAGAGGAATCAGAATGACAGGAGGAGACATTGACACGTACATGACGCAATTCGAACAGTTAGCACGCCAGGCTAACTACCGACTGGACTCACCACTCACAATGGACCTGTTCACGGACGGGCTACCCTGTGATCTATATGAGAAAGCGTATACGTACGACAATCCACAAACCTTCCAGGAATGGAAGGAAGCGGTTATCAGGAGGCAACAACAATACATACACATGAAGGCCCGATTGGAGCAACATCGGGGTCTCAGCAATCAAGCAAAGCCACAAGGAGGCGGCAACACTACATGGAGGCACACGAGGAACACCGGATGGGGACCTCCGCGCAACATACTCAGAGACCCAAACGCCATGGACACGTCAGCAGACCGAGTACGAGGAAGACTCACAGGAGCTGAAGAAATCCAGGGCAATTGGGATCGAGCTCACCCTCGGAACCCACCACCAAGAGGGGGATTCATAGGATGAGGAAGAGGGGGTCAACAGGACATAAGGGAAGTAACCTGCTACACTTGCGGGCAGAAAGGACACTTCAGTCGTAACTGCCCACAGCATACCTATAACCAACCAAGTAGCAGCCGAAGGACCGACGTCTACCACGACGACAGGGAGGAAGAACCCGACCGCGCCGTGAAAGCGGAAACCCCGCAACAGAGAGCCAACCAATGGATGAAGGGAGTGGCCGCCGAAGAAGATGAGGTCAAGGACCTCATACTGCAGGACCTATGGAAAAGAGAGGATTTTCGAAGCGCCTGAACCCATTGGCCTGGGTAAGGGCATTAAAATGTAATTCTGTGATCATAACTCGCTACCGTTCTATGAGAATTCCAGTATCGATTCGCACGAATTACGCTATGGCCGACATCAGAGCATTAGTGGACTCAGGAGCCACAGACAATTTCCTAAAACCTGCTTTTATAAAGCGGATGGGGATTGGAATGAAGCCGCTGGAACGGCCCAAAAAGATATGGAACATTGACAATACCGAAAATCGAGCAGGACTAATCACTCACTACGTAGACCTGGACGTACAAACAAAAGGAATCCACAAGGAGATGAGATTCCTTGTCACTGACATAGGAAATGAAGACATCGTCTTTGGCTACCCATGGCTAGCCACATACGAACCAACCTTCAGCTGGAGACACGCAGTAATCAAGGAAGACGCACTACCCATAGTCCTTAGGACCGTTAATCCTAGGATTGCACGGTCAACACTCGCAAAAGCAATGACCGAGGATCAAAAGGAACAAGTCATCACTCAATTAAAAGAGGAGGAATTCGTAGAAGGAAGGACCACTTCTACGGAACTAGCGATCAAGGCGAAGCAGTATACCACCAAAGCTGAGTTACCGATCGTCTACTCTACGTATCACCAACTATTCAACGAAGAGGCATCGCATCGATTCCCACCCTCACGGGTATGGGACCATGAAATTCAACTCAAGAAAGGAGCACCCGAATCAATAGACTGCAAGGTCTATCCACTTACGCAGGAGGAGGATCAAGCCCTCCAAGCCTTTCTCACGGAACAACTCGGCAAAGGATACATACAACCATTGAAATCTCCATACGCATCACCATTCTTCTTTGTCAAGAAGAAGGACAGCAAGCTACGACCGGTACAAGACTACAGACGGCTCAACGCGCTCACGATACGAAACCAATACCCATTACCTCTCATCACTGATCTCATAACGGACCTTAGTAACGCCCACATATACACCAAGCTCGACGTACGGTGGGGTTACAACAACATACGGATCAAGGAAGGAGACGAAGAGAAGGCCGCGTTCAAAACCAAATACGGCCTATTCAAACCAACGGTAATGTTCTTCGGACTAACAAATTCTCCCGCAACATTCCAGACGATGATGAACCACATATGTCGAGACATCATCGCCAAACACGACTCTGAGGAACAACGATAAGGGTATATATGGACGACATCGGCATCGCAACGCACACAGGACACAACATGGACGACCACATCGCAGCGGTCAAAGATGTATTGGAAATATCAGCTAAGCACGACCTCTACTACAAACTAGAAAAGTGCTTATTCCATGCGCCCCGTATGGATTACCTGGGGGTAATCCTTGAAAAGGGGGTGACACACATGGATCCCATTAAAATCTCCGGCATCAAAGACTGGCCAACACCCACCAAAGTCAAAGACGTCAGATCATTCCTAGGGTTTTGCAATTTTTATCACGCGTTCATCCGAAATTTCTCACACCACGCAAAACCCTTAAATCAACTAACCAAGAAAGGAGCGGAATGGAAATGGACGGGGACAGAACATGATGCGTTCAACAAACTCAAAGGACTTGTCACATCGGAACTGGTATTGGCACACCCACAGCTGAGTAAACCATTTGAGTTAGAAGTTGATGCATCAGGATTCGCAACAGGAGCAGTATTACTACAACGGAAGGAAGACGGGAAGAGACATCCCATCGGCTACTTCTCCACTACACTCAACGAAGCAGAACGAAATTACGACATTTACGACCTGGAATTGCTAGCTATAGTCAAGGCCTTCCGACACTGGCGACCATTACTCGCAGGATCACCACACCGCACGAAGGTTTTCTCAGATCATATGAACCTGCAATACTGGAGAAGCCCGCAGAAGATTAGCCGAAGGGTGGCAAGGGAAGTACTAGAACTATCAGAATACGACTTCGAAATTCACCACATCAAGGGATCAGCAAACGGCAGAGCGGACGCGCTATCACGGAGACCAGACTACGACCAAGGAGAAGAGGACAACGAGAATATTACGGTATTACCGGACAGACTCTTCATATGCGGTGCCCACATAGAAAAAATACGGACCAACAAAAACTGCCTCACCTCCGAAGACACCACACTAGAGGATCCCATATACGAACAAAATGAGGACACTCTGAAACCGTGGGTAGATGCACACCGTCTCAAGAAGATAAACGGAGTTTGGTACAAAGACGCACGATGAGTAGTAACCGGGGGCATCCACGATAAGCGACGTATATTGCACGATCATCATGATCTCCCTGCTCACGGACACCCAGGAATTAAAAGGACCGCCCAATTGGCGGGACGTACATACTGGTGGCCAGGACTGGTCAAGGACGCTCTGGAATACGTCAAGGGGTGCGCCGAATATCAACGCATCAAGGTCCAGCATGGACGGAACAAGGCACCCCTCAACCCTATATACCCCAAACCGGAAGCAATGCCATTCGAAACCATAGCCCTTGACTTTATAACTAAGTTACCAATATCTCAAGGACACGACACGATACTGACGATCACGGACCACGATTGCAGTAAGGCGGCAATATTCATACCCTGCAACGAAGAAATTAGCGCAGAAGGAGTCGCCAATCTGTACCTCAAACATGTTTTCACCCGCTTTGGACTCCCCACAAAAATCATAAGTGACCGTGATCCTCGTTTTGCCAGTAGATTCACGAGGGAACTCTGCAGGATATTGGATATCAAGCAAAATATATCCACCGCATACCATCCCCGAACCGACGGACAATCGGAGCGGACAAACCAATGGGTGGAACAGTACCTACGGTTCTGGACAAACGAGAGACAGGATAACTGGTGCGAATATCTACCACTCGCAGAATTCGCGCATAATAATTGGCCGCATGAATACACTCGGGAATCACCCTTCAACCTCCTCATGGGGTACAACCCACGGGCCGATTGGACGGAGAAACCGTCGCCAATCCCACAAGTGACGCTAAGAGCAGAACAATTCTGAGAAGCGCGGAAACGCGCCCAGGAACTGATTGTCAAAGTGCAACAATCATGGGTTAAAGCAAAAGATGGTCCAAAGTTCCGACTCGGAGACCTCGTGTGGTTAGAAGGACGCCATCTCCGCACTCACCAACCAACGGCGAAACTCGCTCCCCGGAGGCATGGACCCTTCACAATAGAACAGGTGATGTCCCCTGTCAATTACCGGCTCAACCTTCCTCCACAATGGAAAATTCACACAGTATTCCATGTGGACCTTCTCACCAAATATCATGAGACTCCACTCCATGGGAAAAACTACCAACGACCGCCACCCGATCTGGTAGACGGGGAAGAAGAATACGAAATCGAGAAAATTCTAGACGAACGGCACTTCGGCAGAGGACGTAAAAAGCAGTACCTGGTCAAATGGAAGGGCTATCCCGACTCGGAGAACCAGTGGGTCAACCGGGAAGACTTATTTGCCGACGAAGCCCTTGCGGAGTACCAAAGTTCGAAGACCGCATCGCAAACGCTTATAAGGAGTGGAAAAACCCACGATGACCTTCCATCCTCTCCCACTACTACCACCACTACCACCAACAACTCGTCAATGCCCTTTACTCCCAATGCTGCCCTCACGTCGTCTTCGTACTACCTCGGAACCCCCGAGAGGATTTTTGCCGTCGAGCTGGAGGAAGAGCGGGCATCTACAGCCCCTGCCGACACCGCGGAGGTCATCGTGGCTGAGGGAGACAGAGCCGGGTCAGAGGGACCCATTACCGAAGCTGAGTTTAACAGCACCCTCGCCCAGTTCCCCGCTCAAGGACGAGGAGCCAACAGTGCACAACTGTCCCCCGACATCGATGGGCAGCCCGCCCTGTGGCACATCCTCAACGCCGACACCGGACTGCCCATCGCAGACCGACCCTTCACCACCGCGGAAGTCGACGACTTTCGGCGAGCTCTCGACCACGGTGCAGATGTCCGCGCACGCCAGGGAGCGGTACAAGGAGCTGACGAAACCGAAGAAGTCGTGGAAGGAGGTGACCGACGACTGGAGGGAAGAACAGCTACGAATAGCCCAACGCCGCATGAAGGAGATGAGAGAGAGGAGGGAGAAATCACGGACAGCGAGGACGAGCGGTATCCAGCTGAGCACCCACACATTCACTATGGGAGAGAAGCTAATGCTCCACCTCATACAACACGACACGCCCTCGCCACAGACGGGACCCCCCTGTACCGGGGTCACATCTGTCCTCAGCTCGCCGACCGCGCCGTCTCCAGCGTCGCCAACGCCCGTGCGCCTCACGGGTTCCGGGTCAATTGGGGACCCGATTACATTCACTTCCCCATCACCACCCCCGACGGCGTGACGCGCCAGGCAAAATACGTCCAGGCCATCATGAGCAATGACCCCATGGTGCTCGGCCTGATCGACGAGTCCGACAGGGTGTTCCCGAAACCCCTGTACGCCGCCCCACAGTACGTGGTGCACCCCGAGACCCACTTCCAGTACGCGCAGGAGGACTTGTTCCTCTTCGACGCAGGGTACAACGCCGCTGGGACCATCAACCGGGCCATCGCCGAGTGCAAGGACGTAAGCCTTGCCGCGGAAGTCAAGCGGTACCAGGCCCTCGGAGCGGAGTTGGGGCGGCTGGAGGCGAGGATCAAGGAGTTGCAGGAAACATGGGGGCGGTTGGCGACGGACAAGGCATTGTGCATTAGTAGGTTGGAGCAGGCACGGGCAATGCAGAGGATCGAGGACATACAGGCAGGGTGGATGGGACCCCCAGGGCTCTGTGGGCGTCGCTCCTGAAAAGGGGGTGATGTCACGGATCGGACTTTACTGCTTACTATCAGGTTCTGACTACAGTAGTAAGCTCGTGATTGTGTACATTAGTCAGGGACATCATCTTTCACGTGTTATCAGTCAGCAGTAGAATCACATGGTACTGTAGCTTACTGATTACTAGGATAGCGATACTAGGGTTCGAGCTAGATACGCTATAGGTCAATACTGTTCGGGAGGCACTTTAAAGCCCTCTATCATTGTGTATAAGTAGTAGTCGCAGAAGACCAAGGATCGCCATCTTGGTCTTCTTGAATCATCGGTTTCTCGACTCCATCCCTTCAGCAAGATACCCGAACTCCTTAGAGGGAGCACACTGCATAAGGCTTACCAAGAAGGCCTTCCCAGTTGCAAGGTCACGACATGTTCGGACTCGGAGGTCCCACGATCGACTTAGTATCATATCAGCTGAGTACTCGCGTCTTGCCACCACCTAAAGCAAGGCTCGCGCTTACCGAAGCGTAACAGTAAGTCTGTGGTGAGCCGGATCACAACATCCTAGGATAGAATGATAATGGCATCCTAGGATTGAGTCATCAAGCATTTACAATAACAACAATAAGAACTGTGGCGCACAGCCTGCAGTAATCACATGTAAGATGTGAAACAATAGATATAAGTGAAACAGATGTAGCTGAAACAGTAGCCCCTTAGCAACGGGCAAGAGTTGGCATGACTCACATGAGAAATAAAGTAAAGAGTCTCCATGACTCTTATGAGAACCAAACAAGGTAATGAGTCACCATGACTCACATGAGAATGACCACGTGATAAGAAGTAAAAGGTGTCACGTGTCCTTAGGCAGTTAAAGAGAAAAGGAATTAATATAGGCGGTGTCATAACACCTAGGGAAGAACTCTTTGTACACCAAATTGACGAAGAAACCCTCAAAAGAAGCTCTACATCAACAGAGATGGCAGTAAAGGCACTGCCAAAAGAAGAGAAAACCTGGGACCAGGTATTCCCAAAACACTACCACAAATGGAAGAAGGTCTTTTCCAAAGAAGAGGTGAAGCGATATCTGGAACACCAACCATGTTACATCTTGCCAGGATGCGCACTAGACTTTAGTGCAGCTGAGTTGACAAGAGTGAACAAAGGCATTAATGCTAAGTCAGATACGAAGGACAGCTTTCCTTAGTTGTAATGACAGGGCAGAACAGTGGATATTCCCTAAGTCACACTAGCCCAAAGTAGGAGTTGACAACATATATGTGGGCCACCAGGTGGCAACTGAGGATCACAAGAAGAGAGAAAAGAAGAGAGAAAAGTATGCGAGAGGTGAGATCAATGGCAATTAAAGAAGACCAAGATAGCAAATCTTGGCCTTCAACAACTACTACTTATACAATTACATGAGGGCTTTAAAGCGCCTCTCAAATGATAACTATCCTCTAGCATAAGTAGCTCAAACCCTACTATCACTATCCTAGGAATCAGTAAGCAACAGTAATATGGTACTACTAATGCTGACTGATGCGATTAAGTCCGTGATGTTACGGTGGAGATTTCAAGCTCCCGAGAAAGCACACCACCGAGCTGCCCGAGCCGGCCCACGTTGGACAACCATGAAAGAACCCTGGATTACGAGGCATTAAGAGAGGCCTTGATAAGGAAGGGCAACATGAGCATGTGGACATTGCGTCCTGAACCAGCTAAGTCCCGCACTCCTGCTGAGAGTAGCAATGAAGAAGCTGACGACCCCTACAAGCAAGACGAAGCTCACACGCACAAGATGTATGCGCACTTCTATGGGCATATTGGCCCAGAGTCACGTGATGAGTCACGTGAGACATCACCTGAGCATGTATGCCTCGGGTATGCAGCAGCCAGTTATCTGGTTGATGACGACATGGACTAGGCCTCCATGCCTACTTTCTGATGGACTTTCTGATGGACGCCTCATGTACTGTATGGGTGCTGCCTCGTGTCTGATGGATGTCGGTGCTTTTATAGGCCAGTCCAATTATGTTTCCTCCTCGTGTTTCAGCTTGTGGAGCTGGAGCCCTTATAGCTATTGGCTAGAGATAAGGACTTAAGGTTCGTGCTGAGTCCGAACCTTATCTACTAGTAGTATAAGTACTAGCTTGTCTTCGCATGTATTCCCCATCTTGAGTTTGCCAGAATCTGCATCCTAGTTCCCTCCTGTCTTCCTAAGGGCCTTAGTTGGTCTTCTTCACCAAACCCCTAGACGTTGTCTTGTTGTGCCGCTTCTTAAGCGAGCCGTTCCCCTCCTCAAGTTTTCCCTTCATCTCTCAGTTGCAACCACTATTGCAGTGGTTTTGCCTTGGTTGTCATGTGCAATACAAGCATTCTGAGAAACCCAGCTCAAGTTGAGCTAGACGGCTGGTGCGACCGTAACACGTGACTAATTACTACTTACTACCATAGCCACAACTGGTAAGTAAGAGTCCACACCACTCACGATGACACTTCGACTACTACTTTGACATATACTTTGATCCTCTTGATGGCCCAAAGGCCCGACCATGACAAACCATGGGATATTGCTATTGATTTTACAGAGGACGCCCCAAAAACCCTAGATTGCAAAATATACCCATTATCCAAAGGCAAGCAGGAAAAGCTCGACAAATACATCAAGGATAACTTAGAAAAGGGCTATATTCATCCATTAAAATTGCAATACTTGTCACCCTTCTTTTTTGTTGGAAAGAAAGATGGAAAACTTCAACTGGTAGTGGACTACCGAAAATTGAACTCCTTCACCGTTCTGGATCAATACCTGCTGCCCTTAATACAGGGACTGGTGGACAAAGTAAAAGATGCCAGGTTATTCACCAAGATGGATGTATGAGCAGGATATAACAATATTTGCTTCCGAGAAGGTGACGAACTGAAAGCTGCCTTCAAAACAAACCTAGGACTTTTTGAACCAACAGTAATGCTGTTTGGGCTGAAAAATGCCCCTGCAGTTTTCCAGCGAATGATGAATACACAGTTTAATAACCTTACAGCAACAGGTCAAGTAATCATCTACATAGATGACATCCTTATTGCAAATAAAAGGGATGAAGAAGAACACCGCAAGTTGGTTAGCAAAGTCCTCAAATGCCTTCAAAAGCTAGATCTCTACCTAAAGCCCAGCAAATGCCTTTTTGAAGTAGAATGAATAGAATTTCTAGGAGTAATCCTAGAAAAAGGAACCGTCACCATGGACCCAGTCAAAGTCACTGGAGTTGCAGAATGGAAAACCCTGAAAACCACAAAAGATATTTGGGCTTTCCTTGGATTTTGCAACTTCTATAGGTGATTTATCTGTGGATTTTCCTTTATTGTGAAAGCATTAAATGACCAGCTAAAGAAAGGTGTTAAATGGAATTGGGGACCAAAGGAAGAAAGCACTTTTGAAACACTAAAAAAGTAAATATGTGAAGAACCAGTCCTAATGCAACTGGACCAGAAGAAACCATTCGAAGTCAAAGTTGACACGTCAAACTATGCAATGGGAGCCATCCTAATGCAACGAAACGAACAAGGAGTGCTCCACCTGGTAGCATTCTTTTCAAAAACCATGAACAATGCCCAAAGAAACTATGATGTATATAACAAGGAGCTCCTAGCCCTTGTGGAAATGTTTCATCATTGGAGGCATTTTCTGCACCAACCAGCTTTCAAAGTAAATGTGCATACATGTTAAGGCCTAGCGGGGCCTTACAGTGCGACATGCACCGAGGGTACGAGGGGGACAAGGACAGGGGACAAGGACGAGGGGCTTGGTAAACGGTAACCAAGGCAGAGGGAGTTCTAAGAGACGAAGGTCCACGAGGGACGACCAAGGAGCAAGGGTTCGAAGGGTAAGTCGATGGACTTAGTGACGAGGTACAAGGGGCTTCGGTCAGATGGCCGAAGTACGAGGGACTAAGTCAAGCGACTTAGGGTCTGTGTGTGCGCGTTGTTATAGCACAAGCGCAAAGCTTCGAGGTGGCTCCCAACTAAGGGATGACTGACAGTGGTGATGAGACGACGAGAAGGGAGCACACAGTGGAGGAGTGAACAGGTCTGGTATTCGCTAGTATAATGAACGAAGACAAGACTAGAGAGTGAGCGTACAAAATGGCTAGGTTTATATAGGTCGCTACTCTATGTCCGTCCCATGAGGGGATACTAAAAAGAGAACAATAGACAGCGCGAATGGGGAAGGAGAAGAAAAGGGAATAAGGGGAAACCCAGAAGGGGAAGGGTAATGAAGGGGACTCGGAGTAAGGAGGCGTATATGGTGGTGAGTCAACAGGTTAGTACTCCGAGGGGAAACAAGTGTGAGTCAAGCGATATAGTAAAAGAAAGAAAAGTCCGTGGTGAGCCGGATCACGACAATACAGATCACACCAATTTATTGTACTGGAAAAATCCAGGTGACCACAATAGAAGAGTGGCAAGATGGCATGTGGAGCTCATGGAATATGACTTTGAATTGGTTCATATAGCCGGGAAGAAGAACAGTTGGGCAGACACATTGTTACGACGCCCTGACTATGAACAAGGCGAAGAAGATAACAAGGCACTGGTGGTTCTACCACCTATCTTGTTCAGCTTCGCACAAATGATGGGGTCAGAATATTATAACCCCAGCAACCAGAAGGAAAGGGAACACTATAGTGCAACAATAAATCATCGCAAGTATCAATCCCTTCAAGACCAGGTGGAGGAAGACCAACAAACAAATAAAGAAAGCCAAAGAAGGCTCAAAAAGTGGTCCAACACCTTCAATCTTACCAAACTTGCCAGTATTTGGTGGAAGATTGAAAATGACACAGACCAGATCATTGTTGCCAGAGACAACGATCTGAAGAGGGGGGTAATTCACTTTTACCACAACACCCCATCAGCAGGACACCTGGGAATTACGAACATGTATGCACTAGCAAAACAGGACTTCTGGTGGCCAAAGATGAAAGAAGATGTGGAGCAATACATAAAGGGATGTGGAGCATGTCAAGCAAATAAAATCAACACGCAGCCACTCAAACCAGCAATGATCCCTATCACTTCAGAAAATTCTTTGCCATTCGAGACAGTTGCCATGGACTTCATCATGAAGTTGCCACTTTCAGGCAAATACAACATGATCCTTACAGTTACGGATCACAACTGCAGTAAAGCAGCAGTATTCATACCATGCCAAGAGACAATTACTGCAGAAGGGGTAGCAGAACTCTACCTGAAACATGTATACACCTGGTTTGGCATCCCCAAGAAGATTATCTCAGATCGAGATACCTGATTTACATCACACTTCGCCAAAGGCCTGTGCGAAGCATTAAAGATACACCAAAACATCAGTATGGCATATCACCCAAGAACTGATGACCAGTCAGAAAGGACAAATCAATGGCTCAAACAGTACCTTTGATTTTGGTGTGATGAAAGGCAAGATGACTGGCACAAGTATTTGCCAATGGCAGAATTTGCACATAACCGGTGGCCGAACACCACAACTCGAAAGACCCCCTATGAGATGCTTATAGGGTATACCCCACGGATCGAAATTGTGACCAAGAGCAAGGTCCCCTCCATGGAAGAAAGATTAACTGCCATAGAAAAGGCAAGAATGGATGGCCACGAAAATATCATCAAAGCACAAAAAATGATGGCCATCGCACACAAGGGGAACAAGAGGTTTCAACCATACAAAGAAGGGGATCAAGTATGGATTGAAGGAACACACTTGAAAACCCTGTACCTAGCGGCTAAACTCGGGCCGAAGTGGGACAGACCCTTTAAGATCATAAAGTGGTTATCAGAAGCAGTATATCGCGTGGAGCTGCCAAGACAATGGAAGATTCACAATGTGTTTCATGCCAACCTTCTAACACCCTATAAGGAAATGGAACTCCATGGGCCAAATTATACCTGGCCACTGCCTGATATCATTGACAAAGAACCCAAGTATGAAGTTGAGAAGATTCTGGATGCGCAGCAACATGGGAAAGGGCACAAGCTTCACTACCTAATCAAGTGGAAAGGATATCCTACAAGTGACAGCTCATGGGAAAAAGAAGAAGAAGTCCATGCGGAAGAACTGATAGTGGAGTTTAAAGCTAGGAAGAAGACAAACAAGTCGAAAGCCTATAGAATGTATATAAGATGGGCAAAAATGACGGAGGAACCTCATCCCCTCAGTCCTCATCCCCTTAGTCCTGCCTCCCATTTATATGCTATGTCTTCTACATCTGCTTCTGCCAGCATTGTCCCAATGCTCCAACTCCCTGCCTCATTGCCTCCCCCATTGGTCACTGATTCCTGCAGTGAGGGTGCCATCCCTCTTACTCCTCAGCTGGCTATCAGGAGTGTTCCAATCGTGGAGCACAGTGATGACAGAGCCACTGAGCTCCCTGAACCTACAGTCCAGGAAGCTGAGTATACTCCTCCCCTTGGCTATATCCATAACAACCCCCACTCCTGCCTGTTCTACCCCATTTATGTTGCCAACCCCCACTTTGGGTTGGACTGCACAGAGCCAAGAATAGTCTTGGCTACTTTCATCACCTACTCACCAGATTGTACGATGGTGATGGGGACCCTAGGAGAAGGACAGGAGAAGCACACCATCAAGATGCAAGTGGGGAGGAGGGTGAAGAACTTCAGGCTCATAACAGAGGCCCTGTGGAGGCAGTTAGCATGGAACCATGAAGCAGAGTTTGTGGTAAACTGCACCCTCCAGGAGATCGACGACCCCTGCTTGACCGGAGAAATATCCCGCTTTAGGGAAAAAAGGGAGTTGAAGAACACCCTCGATGGCCTGTTGTGCGACACCCAGCACAAGGTCAGTGAGCTAATGAAGGAGGCAGTACTGGTGGAGCGCGAATACAAGGCCTGCAAAACCAGGCTTGAAATGGCAGATGCATGCCATATCATCCATAGCGCTTTCAATCGTGAGTACCACCTCCTGACCCACTTCTGCTATTCCCCCGAACCACTCCCTGTCAACCCTCATACCTCCCGCCGAGCTGAGATGCCTATCCTCCATGATGAAGAGGGCAAACCACTGCCCAAGTGCTACCACTGCAAGAAGTGAGGGTATAAAGTTCAGGAATGCCCTAAGAAGCGCAGGCAGCAGAAGAAGAAGGAGGAGAAGGGAGCCCTACATATCCACATCACTACCACTACCGTCCAACAAGACTCGGATGAGAGGGAAGAGTCCCCAGAGCCCTGTGTGGAGGTTGGGCCAAGCAGCCAGAAGAAGATGATGCTCTTGGAGCATATTGGGCTGTTGGATAGGGATGTCGTGATCCAGCTCACCATGGACTTATTTTCTTTTTACCTTATCACTTTGACTTTCTCTTGGACTTCCTCGGAGTACTAACCTGTTGACTCACTACCATGTACGCTTCTCTACTCCAATTCTCCTTCTAGCTCTTTCCCCTTTTGCGTCTCCTATTGTTCTCCTTTGATTCCCCCTTCCCCCTTCTGCGTTCCCTTTGTTCCCTTTCAGTATCCCCTTCATGGGATGGACACGGAGTAGCTACCTATATAAGCTTGACCATGTATCCGCTTATTCTCCAGTCTTGTCTTCGTTTATCATACTAGCGAATACCAGACTTGTCTACTCCTTTCTGTGTGCCTCCTTCTCGCCGTCTCATCACCACTGTCGGCCTTCCCTTAGTTGGGAGCCACCTCAAAGCTTTGCGCTTGTGCTATAACAACGCACACACACAGACCCTAAGTTGTTCGACTTAGTCCCTCGTACTTTGGCCTCCTGACCAAACTCCTTGTACCTTGTCACTAAGTCCTTCGACTTAACCCCTTGAAACCTTGCCCCTTGGTCGTCCTTCGTGGACCCTCGTTGTCTTAGACACCCCTCTCAGTCCTTGTTGCTTTTACTAAGTACCCTGTCCTCGAACTCTGTCCTTGTCCCCTCATACCCTCGGTGCATGTCGCACAGTAAGGCCCCGCTAGGCCTTAACAAGGGAGGAGTGGACCCCAGAGTCATGCAGGAGGTGCGGGAAGGTTGTAACGCACCATGGTGAGCTCGAATGCCCCCTTTATAAACAATGCCTGGCTTGCTGCCATATAAGTAGTTGGGGATTTGTCAAGCGTCACAGGTGCACCAAGAGGGAAGATGATGAAGAAAAGGAGAACTGGGACAACAACAAGGTTGACTATAACCTCTACTGGGGTGACGATCCCATGGGCATGTAAGGTAAAGTCTGGAGTGACTTTATGCCTGAAAGGGGGGTTATGTTATGATACATATTTTCTCTTTCTTTTCTCATCTCTTTCTCATGGTCACGTATTGTTTCTCACAAGAGTCACAATGACTCTTTACTTATTTTCTCTTATGAGTCGTAGTGACTCCTGCCCATTGCTAAGGGGCTATAATTGTTTCAGTTATATCTTTTGTTTCACATCTTACATGTGATTACTGTGGGCTGTGCCGCAGTTCTTATTATTCTATTGTTTCAAACTTGTTGACTCAATCCTAGAATGCTATTGTGACTCATTCCTAGGATCCCTCATATTTACTATGAAGTCAGGCTTGCTAAGTAGCTTGTAGCCTTAGACTTGACTTCTTGTATTCTACAGTATTCGAGCAATCGAAGACTTTAGAACGCTCCATTTCTCACGAACCATCTCCTCTCACTGAAGAATCCTAAGTTTCAATATTGGCTTAGGCTGACTCTTCAACTCATACATTCTCACTGAAGTTCCTCCTCGGAACTTCCCTTATCAACCAGAACCAGACCCTTAGTGCAGCGTCTCAGTAGATTGACTTAACCCACATTGGGTGAACGTCCCTACTGTGACATAACATGACAAGAGTGAATGACAATGTAAACTGCTAAGTCAAATATGAAGGGCGCTTCCCTTAGTCATAATGATGGGCTGAACAGCAGAATTCTCTGTAGTCACACTGGCCCAAAATGAAGATAAACTTCCTGGATATAAGTCATCAGATGGTGACTTAGGATTACAAAGAGAGAGAAGAGAAGAGACAGAAGTATTTGATGTGCAAGATCAATGGCAATTGAAGAAGACCAAGATAGCGAATCTTGGTCTTCAGCGACTACTACTTATACAAGTACATGAGGGCTTTAAAGCACCTCTCCAATGATGACTATCCTATAGTGTAAGTAGCTCGAACCCTACTATCACTGTCCTAGGAATCACTCAGCAATCACATGCGACTGCCGAGTGCTGATTGATGCTACTAAGTCTGTGACTAATTACTACTTACTACCATAGCCACAACTGGTAAGTAAGAGTCCATGCCACTCACACTGACACCTCGACTGTTACTTCAACTCTGATCTTGATCCTTCTGATGGCCTGGAGGCCTGACTGTGACAGGCTTATATCTTTTGTTTCAGGATTTGGCTTGTGATTACTGTGGACTGCGCTCTGCAGTTACCTATTGTCTTGACTTGATCCTAGGATGCTATTGTGACTTAATCCTAGGATCCCTATTTACTATAAAGTTAGGCTTGCTAAGTAGTATGTAGCCTTAGACTTGACTTCTTGTATCTTACAGTACTCAGAGCAATCCGAAGACCTTTGATACTCCATCTCTCATGAACCCTATCCTCTCACTGAAAGATCCTAAGTTCCACTATTGGCTTAGGCTGACCTTTCAACTCGTACATCTTCACTGAAGTTCCTTTTCAGAACTTCCCTTAACAACCAGAACCAGACCCTTAGTGCAGCGTCTCAGTAGATTAACTTAACCCATGTTGGGTGAACGTCCCTACCGTGACATAACAGGTAGCAAGCTAACACAGGGTAGTTGGTGTCACCAGCTCCTGCCTTTGTCCTGATACTATGGATAGATGGTAACCTGATCTTAAACACACTTTTATGTGTACTCACTCAACAGGATCCTTGTCATACACCTTGATGTATTTAACTGGTATTAGCAGTCGACCTAATATGTCGTGGTTGAACCCATGATCCATCTTTGAGTCTGTACTCAATATAATCTGAACACCAGTGGCTTCACTGGCAAAATTTGCAGTGAGCCCTTTCAGTCAATGGGCATCACTCAACTGCACCACTCACATGCCTTCTTTGAGCTGTTGAATACTATCAGATATATATATATATTCAGATGAGGCAAAATCCTTACCGCTGCAGAAATATAAGAGACATCGCCTTGCCTCAGGTGTGCCTTCAGTTTGGGATAGAAGGCCATAGCCACTACACACCAACCGCTATAGTGGGACTTTGTTTCTTTGTCCCTGTGCTCCTCCTTTATTTACTAACCCTTACATGTGCACATAGACAACTTACATGTTACTGTGTTGACAGGCACTACCCAGTGTCACCTGCTCTTCTGCGATGACTAGGAGATTCTTGATTGAGATAGAAATATGGAGGCATTGCATGAGGTAATGTCCTGTCTGAATGACAGGACAGAACATTTTCTTCTGGTGTCTGCCAGAATATGTTAGTATTTGTTATATTATAAGACTGGTCACTTAACTTTGATGGCTGCTTGTCTAATTCATCATGAAGTCCATCATCATTGCTGGTATCTTCTGGGAGTGTTCTTGGGCTACTGTCATTGTTTCTAGATCTGTAGAATGAGTGCATCTGTGCACTTGATGGGGAGGAAGATCACTCAGTAGAGGCCATTGGTGTGGGGAAGATAAGAAAATATGTGCCCCAGGCCAGTCCTTTTGATGGTTTCAAGTGATCAAGTGGTTATAATTTGCACATTGGTTGGATGAGTTGTTTAGGCCAGTATGGTCATTTGTGGGGCATTGCATTGGCACATGTAGGTGATAGGAAGGAGAGAACTCTGAAGAAGGGAAATCTATATACTGACTTATTGTTACTACTAAGGAAATACAACCAGTTCGAGTGTGGCAAGGTCCTTTTCCTTGAATGTTAGGCCACAAGTGTTGCCATCTACTGAGAATGTAACGATCCAGTCCATATCTTTCTTTTTCTTTACCAAACCTACTTGTTATGTCATGGTAGGGATGTTCACCTGACGTGGGTTAAGTCATCTACTGGGACGCTGCACTAAGGGTCTGATTCTGGTTGTCTAAGGGAAGTTCCAAGGAGGAACTTCAGTGATTATGTATGAGTTGAAGCAATGTCTAAGCCAATAGTGGCACTTAGAGTTCTTCAGTGAGAGGAGAGGATTCGTGAGAGATGGAGTATCAAAAGGTCTTCGGATTGCTCTGAGTACCGTAAGATACAAGAAGTCAAGTCTAAGGCTATAAGCTACCTAGCAAGCCTGACTTTATAGTAAATACGAGGGATCCTAGGATTGAGTCACAATAGCATCCTAGGATCCTGTCAACGAGTCCTGAAACAAAAGAAATAATAGGAACTGTGGCACAGTCCACACTAATCACAGGTAAGCCATGAAACAATAGATATAGACAAAACAATAGCCCCTTAGCAACGGGCAATAGTCAGAATGACTCATGTGAGAGAAAAAGAGAAAAGAGTTATAATAACTCTTATGAGAAAGATCACATGTCACAAATGAAGAAAATAAAAATAGAATCATATCGTAACACAACCCCCTTTCAGGCGCAAAGTTGCTCCAGACTTTGCCTTACAGTCCCATGGGATTGTCATTCCAATAGAGGTTGTAGTCAACCTCATTGTTGTCCCAATTCTCCTTCTTGTCTTCATCTCCCATCTTGGTGCACCTTTGACGCTTGACAAATCCCCAACTACCCGTGTGGCAGCAGAATGGGCACTGTTCGTAAAGGGGGCATTCAAGCTCACCATGGTGCATCCCAACTTTTCCGCACTTCCCACATGTCTTGGGAGTCCACTCCTCTCTGTCCAGTAAGCTAATACACTCCAAGAGCATCATCTTCTGCTGGCTGCTGGGCCCAACCTCCACACAGGATTGAGGGGACTCCTTGTTACATCATGGTAGGGATGTTTACCCAACGTGGGTTAAGTTGATCTACTGAGACACTGCACTAAGGGTCTGGTTCTGGTTGTTAAGGGAAGTTCCGAGGAGGAACTTTAGTGAAGATGTACGAGTTGAAAGGTCAGCCTAAGCCAATAGTGGAACTTAGGATCCTTCAGTGAGAGGAGAGGGTTCGTGAGAGATGGAGTATTCAACAGCCTTCGATTGCTCGAGTACCATAGAGTACAAAAAGTCAAGTCTAAGGCTACATGCTACCTAGCAAGCCTGACTTTATAGTAAATACGAGGGATCCTAGGATTGAGTCACAATAGCATCCTAGGATCCTAACAATGAGTCCTGAAACAAAAGACACAATAAGAACTGTGGCACAGCCCACAGTAATCACATGTAAGATGTGAAACAAAAGATATAACTGAAACGATCATAGCCCCTTAGCAATGGGCAAGAGTCACTATGACTCATGAGGGAAAATAAGTAAAGAGTCATCATGACTCTTATGAGAACTAGTACGTGACCATGAGAAAGAGGTGAGAAAAGAAAGAGAAAATGTGTATCGTAACATAACCCCCCTTTCAGGTGCAAAGTTGCTCTGGACTTTGCCTTACATTCCCATGGGATCGTCATTCCAATAGAGGTCATAGTCTACCTCATTGTTGTCCCAATTCTCCTTCTCATTTTCGTCGTCCTTCTTGGTGCACCTGTGACACTTGACAAAACCCCAACTACCCATGTGGCGACAGGCCAGGCATTGTTCATAGAGGGGGCATTCAAGCTCACTGTGATGTGCCCCAACCTTCCCACACTTCCCACATGACTCTGGAGTCCACTCCTCCCTATCCATCAGCCCAATACACTCCAAGAGCATCATCTTCTTTTGGCTGCTTGGCTCAACCTCCACATGGGGCTTGTTACGATACTATTTATTTCTTTCTCTTTGTTCTCGATTTCCTTACACACACGTGACCATTCTCACAAGAGTCATAGTGACTCTTTTATTTATCATTCTCATACGAGTCATAGTGACTCTAGCCCATCGTCAAGGGGCTTGTATCTTTTGTTTCAGACTTGTTTCATACATACTGCGGACTGCGCTGCAATTACTTATTTGTCATGATGACTTGATCCTAGTACACCATTATAACTCAGTACTAGGATCCCCATTTACTATAAAGTCAGGCTTGCTAGGTAGCTTGTAGCCTTAGACTTGACTTTTTGTACTCTACGGTACTCAAGCAATCAAAGACCATTGAATACTCCATATCTCACCGAATGAACCCTCTCCTCTCACTGAAGAATCCCAAGTTCCACTATTGGCTTAGGCAAACTCTTCAGGACCTTGATTCATTGGCACTCGGCACACCCCTTGACGTATTCCAGAGCATCTCTGGTCATGTTGTGCCACCAATAGGCTTGTCCTGCAAGCTGGGTGGTTCTTTTGATTCCTGGGTGTCCATGAGTGTTATGTCTTGCCTTGACGTGCACTAGACTTTAGTGTGCTGGGTAGCGAGAGTGAACCGAATTACTAAGTCAAATACGAAGGGAGACTTCCCTAAGTCACAATGACAGGCAGAACAGTGGAGCCTTCTTTGTCACACTGGCCTAAGTTGGCAAAGTACAACCTCTTGTACTCGCAACATGAGATGGAGGGCTACAAGGGCCCAAAGAGAGAAGAGGAGAGAGAAGAGGATCCAATGTGAGAGATGAATGGCAACTGAAGAAGACCAAGATGGTGTGTCTTAGTCTTTGACGATTCTTATTTATACATATACACAAGGGCTTTAAAGCGCCTCTTAAATGGTAACTATCCTATGGCATAAGTAGCTCAAACCCTATTACACTGATCCTAGGAATCACTCAGCAATCACATGCGATTGCTGAGTGCTGACTGATATAACAAGTCCATGACTAATTACTGCTTACTTCCATAGTGTTACGCTTCGGTAAGCGCGAGCCTTGCTTTAGGCGAAAGTATGGCATGGGTACTCAGCTTTGGGATTTGGTAAAGTCAAACGTGGGATCCTAAGTCCTAACACGTTGACGTCCTTGCAACTGGGAAGGTACTCTTGGTAGACCTTATGCAGTGCGCTCTTCTTGATAGCCCTTCAAGGCAAGGAGAAAGAGAGAAGACGAAATAGAAGGAAAACCGATGATTCAAGAAGACCAAGATGGCGATCCTTGGTCTTCTACGTCTACTACTTATACACGATGGTGAAGGGCTTTAAAGTGCCTCCCGAATGATGTTAACCTATAGCGTATCTAGCTTGAACCCTAGTATCGCTATCCTAGTAATCAGCTGCTAAAGTACCATGTGATACTACTGCTGGCTGATAACACGTGAAATGTAAAGTCCCTGACTAATGTAAGAAATCACGAGCTTACTACCATAGTCAGAACCTGATAGTAAGCGTAAAGTCCAATCCGTGACACATAGCCACACCCAGTAAGTAAGAGTCCAAAACTCCGAATTCATGACATCACTATTACTCACTCCCAGTCCGAGGGGCTGTCCATAACAATGAGCCAGCAAGTCGTAATGGTCATGTAGGATTTGTTGCTTATCATGAATCCCTCTGGTCACCACCTGTTGTCTGTCTTTATACCAAATTCCTCCTATCTTCTTGAGCCAATGGGCGTCTACCCATGGTTTGAGGAGTTCTTCGTTTTGGCTATATACTAGATCTGCAGGTGTCGTGTCTTCTTAAGTGAGATACTCCTTGGTTGTCTTTGTCTCTTCTATGTGGGTCCCTTATATGAAGATTTTATCAGGTAGTACTGTGATGTTGTCATTGTCCCTTTCCCCTTGGTCATAATCCGGCCATTGTGATAGGGCATCAGCACGGCCGTTTGCTGTTCCTTTGATGTGGTGAATCTCAAAGTTGTACTCTAACAGTTCTAGTACTTCCCTTGCCACTCTTCAGCTTATTTTCTGTGGGCTTCTCCAGTATTGTAGGTTCATATGGTCAGAGAAGACCTTGGTTTTGTGCAGTGAACCTGCCAATAGTGGTCTCCAGTGTTGGAACGCTCTTACGATGGCCAGTAGCTCCAGGTCGTAGATGTTGTAGTTTCATTCCACTTCGTTAAGGGTAGCTGAGAAGTAACTTATTGGGTGTCATTTGCTGTCTTCTTTCTTCTGTAGTAATACAGCTCCTATTGCGAATCCTGAGGCATCAAATTCCAATTCGAATGGTTTACTCAGCTCAGGGTGTGCCAGCACTGGTTCCGATGTGACTAGTCTCTTGAGTTTGTTAAACACATTGTGTTCTGTTCCTGTCCATTTCCATTTAGCACCTTTCTTTGTTAGTTGATTGAGGGGTCTCACGTGGTGTGAGAAATTGCAAATGAAAGCCCTGTAAAAATTGCAAAATCTGAGGAAAGAGTGTACATCTTTGACTTTAGTTGGTGTGGGCCAGTCTTTGATGCCCGAAATTTTGACAGGGTCCATGCGTGTCACCCCCTTTTCAAGGATTACCCCCAGGTAATCCATGTGAGGCACATGGAAAAGGCACTTCTCCAGTTTGTAATAGAGGTCATGTTTGGCTGATACTTCCAGTACATCTCGTACTGCTTCAATATGGTCCTCCATTCCATGTCCGATCCATGTTGCTATGCCGATATCATCCATATAGACCTGTATAGTTGTCCCTTGGAGTTCATGTTTTGCAATGATGTCCTGGCATATGTGGTTTATCATTGTTTGAAATGTTGCCAGTGAATTGGTAAGTCCAAAGAACATGACTGTGGGTTTGAAATGTCCATACCATGTTTTGGACGCTGCTTTTTCCTCATCTCCTTCCTTGATCCTTACATTGTTGTATCCCCATCACACATCCAGCTTGGTATATATATGTGTGTTGCTGAGATCTGTAATTAGGTCGGATATGAGTGGTAGCAGGTATTGATTTCATATGGTGAATGCATTGATACGGTGGTAGTCTTGTACAGGTCATAATTTACCATCCTTCTTCTTGACAAAGAAGAATGGTGATGCATATGGTGACTTGGATGGTCATATGTAACCTTTGCCTATTTGTTCCATGAGAAATGCCTTGAGTGCTGTATCTTCTTCTTGTGTGAGGGGATAGACCTTGCAATCTATCACCTCTGGTGTCCCTTTCTTGAATTGTATTTCATAATCCCATACCCTTGCAGGTGGGAACCAGTGTGACACTTCTTCATTGAATAATTGCCAATATTTGGAGTAGCATGAAGGTAACTCAGCTTTAACTGTGTATTGCTAGGCTTGGATTGCTAGCTCTGTAGATATGGTCCTTCCTTCCACGAACTCCTCTTCTTCCAACTGTTGTACTATGTCTTCTTTTTGTACTTCCATCATTGGCAGTGGCAGTGGCAATAGTGGGTCATCCATGGTTAATCCAAGGGTTTATGGTTTGTAATACCACTGGTAGCATGTCCTCCTTGATGACTGCATGCCTCCAACTGAAGGTTGGTTCATAAGTTGCTAACTATGGGTATCCGAACACAATATCTTTGTTTCTGATGTCAGTAATGAGAAATCTCATCTCTTTGTGGATTCCCTTGGTTTGTACATCCAGATCTACATAGTGCATGATCAGTCCAGCTTTATTCTTGGTATTGTCAATATTCCATATCTTTTTGGGTTGTTCCAGCGACTTCATTCCTATCCCCATCCGCTTTACAAAAGCAGGTCTTAGGAAGTTGTCAGTGGCTCCAGAGTCCACTGGTGCTCTGATGTTGGCCATTGCGTAATTTGTGCAAATCGATACTGGAATTCTCATAGAATGGTAGCGAGTTATGATCACAGAATTACATTTAACTGCCCTCACCCAGGCCAATGGGTGAGGGCACTTCGAAAATCCTCTCTCTTCCATAGGTCCTGAAGTATCAGGTCTTTCATGTCATCTTCTTCAGCTGCTACCCCCTTCATCCAATGGTCTGCTCGTTGTTGAGGAGTTTTGGCTTTGGCTGCCCTGCTTGGTTCTTCCTCATATGTTTCCGTGTCGACCCTTTGACTGTTTCCTGGTTGGTTGTAGGTGTGCTATAGGCAGTTACAGCTGAAATGGCCTTTTTGTCCACAGGTGTAACAAGTTACTTCCCTCATGTCTTGTCGGCCTCAGCCATGTCCTGTGAATCCCCGGGGCCCTTGGTGGGTTTCTTAGGTGTGCCCTGTCCCAATTCCCCTGAATTTCTTCTGCTCCAGTGATTTGTCCTCTTACCCAGTCCGCGGATGTATCTATGGCATTTGGATCTTGAAGAATGTTGCAAGGGGGACCCCATCCGGTTCCACATGTACTTCTCCATTGTCCTCCCGCATTGTTACTCCCTTGCCCTCCTTGGTTTGCGAGTCCTCAGTGTTGCTCGAGTTGGGCCTTCATATGTATGTATTGTTGCTGCCTCCTAATAACTGTGTCCTTCCATTCCTGGAAGGTCTATGGGTTGTTATATGTATAGACCTTCTTGTATAGGTCATGGGGAAGTCCATCTGTAAATAGATCCATTGTAAGAGATGAATCCAGCTGATGGTTAGCTTGTCTTGCCAACTGTTTGAATTGTGTGATGTACGCGTCAATGTCGCCTCCTGTCATCTTAACCCCTCACTTGAGTAGGGCTTAGGCTTGTTCTTTTTCCAGTGTGTTTGCAAACCTTCTGTTGAAGGCTATGATGACCTCTATCCATAGGTGGGGGTCATTGTCTGCAATCCCAGCAGTTACTTGCCGGTTGAGCCATCGACTGGTCTCCGTAATCCAGTTGTTAATGTCCTTTCTGTTACGCCTTGCCGTAGCGTTCATTCGACTTGAACGGATTTCTAGACGAGAGAACAGTAAACGTAATACGAGTCGAACGTAGAGGCGACTTCCTCAATACGACGACGGGGCTAGCAACGGATCTCCCAAGTCATGTTGGCCCAAGTAGACTTCAACCTGCCGGTATATGTGCCGGACAGGGTGACAACTGCAGATGACACTGAGAGAGACGAGAAGGGAATAGAGGACTCGATGCGGTAGATCAATGGCAATTGAAGAAGACCAAGATGGCGTTTCTTGGTCTTCACCGACTACTATTTATACAGCTACACGAGGGCTTTAAAGCGCCTCTTAAATGGAACTATCCTACGGCGTAAGTAGCTCGAACCCTACTACACCGATCCTAGGAATCACTCAGCAATCACATGCGATCGCTGAGTGCTGACTGAGATGCAAGTCCGTGACTAATTACTACTTACTACCGTAGCCACAACTGGTAAGTAAGAGTCCGAAACCCCGAATCACGACATTGCTATTACATTCTGAAGTCCGAAGGGGTCGACCGTAACACTTTCCCTGAATATATGTAACGGTCACACCAGCTGTCTAGCTCAACTTGAGCTGGGGTTCCCAGAATGCTTGTATTGCACATGACAACCAAGGCAAAACCACTGCAATAGTGGTTGCAACTGAGAGACAAAGGGGAAAACCAAAGGGAACAGCTCGCTAAGAAGCAGCACAACAAGACAACGTCTAAGGGTTTGGTAGAGAAGACCAACTAAGGCCCTTAGGAAGACAGGAGGGAACTGTGATGCAGATTCTGGCAAACTCAAGATAGCGAATACATGTGAAGACAAGCTAGTACTTATACTACTAGTAGATAAGGTTTGGACTCAGTATGAACCTCAAGTCCTTATCTCTAGCCAATAGCCATAAGGGCTCCAGCTCCACAAGCTGAAACACAAGGAAGAAACATAATTGGACCGGCCTATAAAGGCACCGACATCCATCATACATGAGGCAGCGCCTATACAGTACACGAGGCGTCTATCAGAAAGTCCATCAGTAAATAGGCATGGAGGCCTAGTCCATGTCGTCACCAACCGCATAACCAGCTGCTGCATACCTGAGGCACACATGCTCAGGTGATGCCTCAGGTGATGCCTCACGTGACTCTTGGCCGATATGCCCATAGAAGTGCACATACATCTTGCGCACGTGAGCTTCATCTTGCTCGTAGGGGTCATCAGCTTCTTCATTGCTACTCTCAATGGGAGTGCAGAACTTAGCTGGTTCAGGACGCAATGTCCACATGCTTAGATCCTCCTTTCTCATCAAGGCCTGTCTTAATGCCTCAGAATCTAGGGTTCGCTCATAGTTATCCAATGCAGGCCAGCTTGGGCAACTTGGTGGCATGCTTTCTCAGGAGCTCATGGGCCCAACCATGACATTACCCTCTTTTCTAGGAGCACGACCACGTGGCTCACAAGAAACCAAGGGGAGATCTGCCAACTCATCACCAGTAACAGGCGGGGGCGAAATAGAGGAGCCACATACAGCAGGCTCAAAATACGAATCCTCACGCTTCTTCATAGTGCGGCATTCTTCTGCTACCATTGGCAACATTACTTCTTCATCAGCTGAGGTCGTACCTCTGCGCAGGCCTTCAGCTGCTGCCACAGGCATCTTGTTCTTGCTCTTGCAAGGGCCTTTAGCTGCTTCCACAACGTTCTTCTTCGCCTCTTGAAGGCAGTTGGGGGAGAGACGGGTGTGGCACATAGCTGTCTGATGTGGAGCAATACTCCAGATGGTGATGGGAATCCAGTTGTGGCCAACACTCGCAGTGGCCCAGTCGATGGCAGGCTCAAAAGCCACAAGCCATGGGTAACTGAGGATAACATCCTTGTTGCATGCCTCCATAACAAGGAAGCGGATGACATGTTCACAGTGATTAGCGTTCACTGTCAAATCTATAAAGTTTTTGGCACCTCCCTTGTGATTGAGAGAGCCATCAATGTTATAGATGGGCTTCGGGGCATCCAAAGGCCTCATCCCAAGACCTAGCCGTCTTGCAAACTCCAGACTTATGAAACACTGCATGGCACCAGAGTCCACAAGAGCCAATTTACCCACAGTGGTATGGCTGGTGATAAAAGTGACCGGGGCCCTGAGCTCCTGGGGTCTTTCTGCGATCATCTTTTCTAGGGCAGGCCCAATGGCGCCCTTCTTGTCTAGCTCTTCGTACAGCTCAGGATCTTCTTCAAGCATCTTCAAATACCATGAGGCGTGGTCTTCAGGAGAGCGGCTTCTCATCCTGAGGAGAACAATGTGGGGGTGCTGCAGTGGTCATGGCCACATGTTGAATCCTCGTGGCGCAGGGGGCAGCGAGTCAGGAATGGTTGCTGGTAGTGTGGTGTAGTCTCAACACGTCTCGAGGTTTCTATAGGGGCAACGAGCGCGAATGTGCCCAACCTCACGACAATGATAACACACCTTACCACACAAGGGTGGTGACATAACTCTACCCATCTGTACTCAGGCATGGGAGAGGTCCATGGCATCTGGATGGTTCCGGTATTGCCGCCAAAGGGGAACTTCTAAATCTTGTGGTACAAACACCGCCTCGTTGATAATTGCTGGTGCTTCATTAGGGAAGCGGACCTTCTTCTGTGTCTTCAGGTATTCTTGCCACACCTCCTCAGGTGGATTGTTGATGACCCTCTTTCTAGGGGCATGTCACTCAGTTCACTTCATCGGATGTAAGTAAAGGGGGGACTCCCCAACAGGCTCGTATTTTTCTCTTGCCACAGCTGGCGGTACTCTTTGTGGTGCCGTAAAAGGCAAACTCCACTCTGAAGGCAGTTCAACTTTGATGGAGGGGAACAATGCCCACTCGGTCCAGTTGTCTTCGTCTTCTTCAACTCTCACGTATTCTTCTCTTGCCTCGGCAGGTGGTTCTTCATCGTCATTCTCATACAGTGAAGCCATCATATCGGCCTACCAGTCAGATTGTTGTGCATTGTAGGAGGGAGAGCCGGAGTCGCTCTCATTGGCCTCAACAGGTGCCTCTGATTCCTGCTGCTCATTGACAGACACTGAGGGCGCAGGACTTGCCACATGGTCGGGGGTACTCAGCTTGGGGTGATGCACGTCCATGCGCATCTTCATCTTGACCCTCTTTTCTAGGGCAATCGTCCATCCAAGGTACATGCCAGGGCCATCTAACTCGAAGCAGACCTTATAGAGGTCGTGCGGCAGACCATTCGTAAAGAGGTCAATGCTGAGAGGGGATTCCTGCTTGTATTCTGCAAGCCTCATAAGTCACTCAAAGTGGTCGCAGTACTCATATAAATCGAGGCCATTCATATGAATGCCTTCACACAGCTCCTATTGAGCATGCTCCTTCTCCATGGTTGTCACGGATCGGACTTTACGCTTACTACTAGGTTCTGACTACAGTAGTAGGCTCGTGATTCTTACATTAGTCAGGGACTCATATTTCACGTGTTATCAGTCAGCAGTAGTATCACATGGTACTTTAGCAGCTGATTACTAGGATAGCGATACTAGGGTTCGAGCTAGATACGCTATAGGCCAACATCATTCGGGAGGCGCTTTAAAGCCCTCCACCATCGTGTATAAGTAGTAGTCGCAGAAGACCAAGGATCGCCATCTTGGTCTTCTTGAATCATCGGTTTCCAAGTCCTCACTAGTCTGCCTCACGAAGGAGGAAGAGCACTGCATAAGGCCTATCTTGAAGACGCCTTCCCAGTTGCAACGATCGTTCGACGTGTTGAGACTGAAAGCTCCACGTTCGACTTAGTGGAATTCCAAGCTGAGTACTCGCGTCTCGTCACCGCCTAAAGCAAGGCCCACGCTTACCGAAGCGTAACATTAAGACCAAGATCTCACCATCGTGGCGCGAGTATCTACAAGAGAACTTTGGATCCAAGAAGGATTCCGATCCTACGAGATCCCACGAAGAGGAACCAGAAACGTACCCGTCCGATATCTCAAACAAGCCAGCTGGGGGAGTATCAACGGAGTAGAAGGATACCTGATCAGAGGGATACACGGACCACGACCAGTTGAGTTCAATTTTGAACGAACTTGCTGGTGCAGAGTCGACCGAGAAGACGACGAGTGGAGGGTCATCGACACTCTACCATCTAGATACGGGTGCGACATCTACGAAGAAGAAGTAGTCGCAAGAAACGACTGGGGACCCATCGACGGAGAAAATCAAAGCTTCTCCGCACCTTCGGAAGATCCAGCAACTTCAGAAAGCGAGTCAGACGAAGAACCGGTTCAAACCCTGGAACCATTAGAACCAGAGTTCATAGAAAGAGCTGAGCAGATCACCATTCACCCACCAATGGCCACGCTAACAGAAACACGAGAAGTTACGCTCCCCATCAACCCAGAAACGGGACACGTTATGACAGCGGATGATGCCGCTCTATTCCGAGCAATCAGACCAGATCAACCAGACCCCCCGTCAGGAGGCGGAGGATCCCCGGGACCGGCCAGAGGACCACCGGGAGGGGGACCGCCAGGAGGAGGACCACCGGGAGGAGGACTACCCGGAGGGGGAGTATTCGGAGCAGGACCAGTCGGAATACCAGGAGGACACCACTCCGACAAATTCGCGGGGAATGCCCCAGAAATATTCAGGGGGGATCGGCATAGGACCGAAGAATTCCTTACCCAATGGGAATTATACTGGGGAATTAACAACAACAACCCCATTATGGCCAACGCATACAGACGAGCTATGTTGTTTCTCACATACATCCAGGGGAAAGATGTTAACAACTGGATCACGGAGACCAGCAGATGGCTCAACCGACAAGTCAGCGCCGGGATCGCTGATAATGATCCACGTCTATGGATCGAAATAATAACGGCCTTTAACAGGCGGTTCTCAAATACGTTAGAAAAGGAGCAAGCCCAAGCCATGCTCAAAAGAGGAATCAAGATGACCGGAGGAGACATCGACGCGTACGTCACACAGTTCGAGCAACTAGCGCGGCAAGCTGATTACCGATTGGACTCCCCACTCACAATGGACTTGTTCACGGACGGCCTACCACGAGACCTATACGAAAAGGCGTACACCTACGATAACCCACAAACCTTCCAAGAGTGGAAAGAAGCGGTTATCAGAAGGCAACAACAATACATACACATGAAGGCTCGACTGGAGCAACATCGAGGCCTCACGAATCCGGGAAGGCAACAGGTAAACAGCAACAGCAACAGCAACAGAGGTGGATGGGGAAATACCCGCAACATCGGGTGGGGGCCACCCCGCAACATCCTCAGAGACCCAAACGCCATGGACACATCAGCCGACCGAGTACGAGGGAGGCTCACGGGCGCCGAAGAAATACAGGGAAATTGGGACCGAGCGCATCCCCGAAACCCACCAAGAGGAGGGTTCATAGGACGAGGACGAGGAGGGCGGCGCGACATGAGGGAAGTCACTTGCTACACTTGTGGACAGAAGGGGCACTTCAGTCGTAATTGCCCACAGCACGCCTACAACCAACCAAGCAACACCAGAAGGACAGACACCGGGCCGTATGAACCCGAACAAGTACAAGTAGCAAGAGCGGAAACCGCACAACAGCGAGCGGATACTTGGATGAAAGGAGTAGCAGCCGAAGAAGACGAGGTCAAAGACCTCATACTACAAGACCTGTGGAAAAGGGAGGATTTTCGAAGCGCCTGAACCCGTCGGCCTGGGTAAGGGCAGTAAAATGTAATTCTGTGATCATAACTCGCTACCGTTCTATGAGAATTCCAGTATCGATTCGCACGAATTACGCCATGGCCGATATCAGAGCATTAGTGGACTCCGGAGCCACTGATAATTTCCTACGTCCCGCTTTTGTGAAGCGGATGGGAATCGGGATGAAACCGCTGGAAAAACCCAAAAAGATATGGAATATCGACAATACCGAGAATAGAGCAGGACTCATCACTCACTATGTAGATCTGGACGTACAAACAAAGGGGATCCACAAAGAAATGAGATTCCTCATAACCGATATAGGCAACGAAGATATTGTCTTCGGTTATCCGTGGCTGGCCACGTACGAACCAACCTTCAGCTGGAGACACGCAGTCATCAAAGAAGATGCACTACCGGTGGTACTACGAACGGTCAACCCTCGGATCAACAGAATGCGACCTACCATCGCAACCATCACGACCGAAGAAAAAGAAGATATCGTACAACAACTCGAAGACGAAGGATCCGTGCAGGGGAGGATCACGTCCACCGAACTAGCAATCAACGCAAAGCAATACACTACCAAAGCTGAGTTACCATCCTGTTACAATAAATACGACCGACTATTCAACGAAGAAGCGTCACACCGTTTCCCACCAACGCGGGTATGGGACCACGAAATACAGTTCAAGAAAGGAACCCCCGAAGCCATAGACTGCAAAGTCTATCCACTAACACAAGAGGAAGATACGGCCCTTAAAGCCTTCCTAACGGAACAACTCGACAAAGGATACATACGGCCCTCAAAGTCCCCCTATGCATCACCATTCTTCTTTGTCAAGAAGAAGGATGGAAAACTACGCCCCGTACAAGATTATCGACGCATTAACGCCTACACCATACGCAACCAGTATCCTTTACCCCTCATATCCGATCTAATCACGGACCTCAGTAACGCCCACATATACACCAAACTCGACGTCAGGTGGGGCTACAACAATATACGTATCAAAGAGGGAGACGAGGAAAAAGCGGCTTTTAAAACAAGATATGGATTATTCGAACCCACAGTTATGTTTTTCGGACTGACCAACTCACCCGCAACGTTCCAGACGATGATGAACCACATCTGTTGAGACGTCATAGCCAAACATGAACTACGGGGGACCACCATACGAGTATATATGGACGACATTGGGATAGCAACACGGGTAGGACATAACATGGCGGATCACATAGCGGCAGTCCAAGACATATTGGAGATCTCGGCAAAACATGACCTCTACTACAAATTGGAGAAGTGTTTGTTCCATGCACCTCGAATGGATTACCTGGGGGTAATCCTTGAAAAGGGGGTGACACGCATGGACCCCGTCAAAATTTCCGGTATCAAAGAGTGGCCAACCCCTACAAAGGTCAAAGACGTCCGATCGTTCCTAGGCTTTTGCAACTTTTATCGCGCATTCATTCGAAACTTTTCACACCATGCAAAACCCCTGAACCAACTAACCAAGAAAGGAGCTGAGTGGAAGTGGACAGGAACAGAACACGACGCGTTCAACAACCTCAAGAAGCTTGTCACATCAGACCCGGTACTGGCTCACCCGCAGTTAAGTAAACCATTCGAACTAGAAGTTGATGCTTCAGGATTCGCAATAGGAGCAGTACTACTACAACGACAAGACGACGGTAAATGACACCCAATCAGCTACTTCTCTACCACCCTCAATGAAGCTGAGAGGAATTACGACATTTACGACCTGGAATTACTAGCAATTGTAAGAGCGTTCCGACACTGGCGACCCCTATTGGCAGGATCACCGCACAAAACGAAAGTATTCTCCGACCACATGAACCTACAGTACTGGAGAAGCCCCCAGAAAATAAGCCGAAGGGTCGCCAGGGAAGTACTCGAATTATCGGAATACGACTTTGAAATTCATCACATCAAAGGAACCGCGAATGGAAGGGCGGACGCTCTGTCAAGACGACCAGACTACGACCAAGGAGAAGAAGACAACCAGAACGTCACAGTGTTACCCGACAAGATGTTCATACGAGGGGCTCGAATAGAACACATGCAAACAAATGAAGATAGCCTCACACACGACGACACCACACTGCCAGACCCAGTATACGAACAAAGAGAATCCATCCTCATGCCTTGGGTAGATGCGCACCAGCTCAAGAAGATAGAAGGCACCTGGTATAAAGACGGACGCCGAGTAGTCACCGGAGGGGTCCACGATAAGCGACGCATACTCCATGATCATCATGACCTGCCGGCTCACGGACACCCAGGAATCAAACGAACCGCACAACTTGTAGGGCGTGCTTACTGGTGGCCCGGAATGGCCAAAGACGCATTGGAGTACGTGAAAGGATGTGCCGAATGCCAACGCATCAAAGTGCAACACAAGCGCGACAAAGCACCTCTTAATCCCATCTACCCAAAACCAGAAGCGCTACCCTTCGAAACCATCGCACTCGATTTCATAACTAAGTTACCACGTTCACAAGGATACGACACTATACTGACTGTAACAGATCACGATTGCAGTAAAGCGGTGGTGTTCATACCATGTAATGAAGAGATCAGCGCAGAAGAAGTTGCAGCCCTCTACCTAAAGCACGTATTCACACGGTTCGGACTTCCCTCAAAGATCATCAGTGATCGGGACCCACGGTTCGCAAGCCGATTCACCAGGGAGTTGTGCAAAGTATTGGGCATCAAACAGAATATTTCCACCGCATATCACCCATGAACGGATGGCCAGTCTGAAAGGACGAACCAATGGGTGGAACAATACCTCCGTTTCTGGACCAACGAGAGGCAAGACAATTGGTGCGGATACTTGCCACTCGCAGAATTCGCTCATAATAACTGGCCACATGAATACACACGAAAATCCCCTTTTAACCTCCTCATGGGGTATAATCCGCGAGCTGATTGGACGGATAAACCATCACCCATTCCCCAAGTCACCCTCAGGGCGGAACAGTTCCGAGAAGCACGGAAACATGCTCAGGAACTAATTCTTAAGGCACAGCAGTCATGGGTCAAAGCCAAGAACGGTCCAAAGTTCCAGACGGGGGACCTCGTGTGGTTAGAAGGACGCCACCTACGTACTCATCAACCAACGGCCAAACTCGCTCCCCGGAGACATGGTCCCTTCACGATAGAACAGGTGATGTCCCCTGTCAATTACCGGCTCAACCTTCCCCCGCAATGGAAAATTCACACAGTGTTCCATGTGGATCTTCTCACCAAATACCACGAGACTCCACTTCATGGGAAGAACTATCAACGGCCGCCACCCGATTTGATAGATGGGGAAGAAGAATACGAAATCGAGAAAGTTCTAGACGAACGGCAATTCGGCAGAGGACGGAAGAAGCAATACCTAGTCAAATGGAAGGGCTACCCCGACTCGGAAAACCAGTGGGTCAACCGGGAAGACCTATTTGCCGACGAAGCTCTGGCGGAGTATCAAAATTCGAAGACCGCCCCACAAGCAGTTATAAAGAGTGGGAGAGTCTGCGAAAATAACCCATCACCTTCCCCCACTACAACCACCATCCCAGTCCCCACTCGCTCTATGCCATTTACTCCCAATGCCGCCTTATCGACGTCTCCGTACTACCTCGGAACCCCCGAGAGGATTTTTGCAGTCGAGCTGGAGGAAGAGCGGGCATCAACAGCCCCTGTCGATGGGACGGAGGTCGTCGTGGTTGAAGGAGACGGAGCCGGGCCCGAGGGGCCCATCACCCGAGCTGAGTTCCATAGCACCCTCGCCCAGTTCCCCGCTCAAGGAAGGAGCACCAACAGCGCCCGGTTGTCACCCGATGTTGACGGGCAGCCATCCCTGTGGCACATCCTCCACGCCGACACCGGACTCCCCATCGCCGACCGACCCTTCACCACCGTGGAAGTCGACGACTTTCGCCGAGCTCTCGACCGTGGTGAAGACATCAGAGCTCGCCAGGCTGCGGTACGAAGCAGCAATGAAGCCGAAGAAGTCGTGGAAGGAGGTGACCGACGACTGGAAGGACAAACAGCTACGAATAGCCCAACGCCGGATGAGGGAGATGAGAGAGAGGCGGGAGAGGTCACAGACAGCGAGGACGAGAGTTACCCCGCTGAGCACCCCCACATTTACTATGGCCGAGAAGCTAATGTACCACCTCATACAACCCGACACGCCCTCGCCACCGACGGGACCCCTCTGTACCGGGGTCATATCCGTCCCCAACTCGCCGACCGAGCCGTCGGTTCCGTCGCCAACGCCCGTGCACCATACGGGTTCCGGATCAATAGGGGATCCGATTACATTCACTTCCCCATCACCACCCCCGACGGCGTGACGCGCCCGGCAAAATACGTCCAAGCCATCATGAGCAACGATCCTATCGTGCTCGGCTTGATCGACGAGTCCGACAGGGTGTTCCCGAAACCCCTGTATGCGGCACCCCAGAACGTGGTGCACCCTTCCTCCCACATCAGGTACGCTCAAGAAGACCTGATCGTCTTCGACGGGGGGTACGACGACGCCGCGACCATTAACCGAGCCGTCCTTGAATGCAAGGACATAAGTCTCGTCGCCGAGATCCGACGCTACCGGGCGTTAGGGGCGGAGATGGGGCGATTGGAGGCGTGGATAGCGGAGCTGCAAGACACGAGGGGGCGGCTAGCGACGGACAAGGCAAGGTGCATCAGTAGGTTGGAGTGGGCAAGGGCGATGCAGAGGATCGAAGATGTACGGGCAGGATGGATGGGACCGCCGGGGCTCCGTGGGCGTCGCTCCTGAAAAGGGGGTGATGTCACGGATCGGACTTTACGCTTACTACTAGGTTCTGACTACAGTAGTAGGCTCGTGATTCTTACATTAGTCAGGGACTCACATTTCACGTGTTATCAGTCAGCAGTAGTATCACATGGTACTTTAGCAGCTGATTACTAGGATAGCGATACTAGGGTTCGAGCTAGATACGCTATAGGCCAACATCATTCGGGAGGCGCTTTAAAGCCCTCCACCATCGTGTATAAGTAGTAGTCGCAGAAGACCAAGAATCGCCATCTTGGTCTTCTTGAATCATCGGTTTCCAAGTCCTCACTAGTCTGCCTCACGAAGGAGGAAGAGCACTGCATAAGGCCTATCTTGAAGACGCCTTCCCAGTTGCAACGATCGTTCAACGTGTTGAGACTGAAAGCTCCACGTTCGACTTAGTGGAATTCCAAGCTGAGTACTCGCGTCTCGCCACCGCCTAAAGCAAGGCCCACGCTTACCGAAGCGTAACAGTTAGGGATCAAATGGGTGTGAGGGGGGCAGCAAATGGAGTTACTGCAACAAGGTAGAAGAGTCTTGTCTTATGTTAAAGCCTAGTGGGGCCTTTCTGTGCAATGTGCACTAGGGGTACAAGTGATGAAGTGACAAGGATGAGATATGAGGAGACAAGGGTCCAAGAAGGACAACAGGGTACAAGGTGATGAGGGTCCAAGAGGATGATGGGGTAGAAGGCAAGGATCTTAGAGATGACAAGGTAGCAAGGGTCCACAAAGGATGACAAGGTGTGAGGGACTAAGTCAGAGACTTAGGGACAAGGTATGGTGTAAGTCAACTCAGAGTCGATGTTCTATGTGTGTGTGTTGTTATAGCACAAGCGCAAAGCTTCAAGATGGTTCCCAACTAAGGGAGGACCGACAGTGGTGGTGAGACAACAAGAAGGGGGCACACAGATAGAGGAGGACAAAGGCTTGTATTCACTAGTAGTAAAGATGAAGACAAGACTGGAGAATAAGTGTACAAATGGTCGAGCTTATATAGGTAGTTACTCCAGGTTTGTCCCATGAAGGGGGTACTAAAAGAGAACAAGGGAAACACAAAAGGGGAAAAGCTGGAAGAGGAATCAGAGTAGGTAAGTATATATGAGTATGAGTCAACAAGTTAGTACTTCAAGGAAGTCCAAGAATGAGTCAAGGTAATGTAGTAAAAGAAAAGAAAGTCTGTGGTGAGCCAGATCACAACACTAAGCCTTCAGCTTAGCTCCTCATCCCTTGTTGGCCTTCATGGTCCCTTATCACCTTATACCTCATCGTCTTTCTAGGACCCTTGTCACCTTGAACCCTTGTCATCCCCTCATGGACCTTTATCACCTTGTTGCCTCCTCAGGCTCTTGTTGCTCTTGGCAAGCACCTCATACCCTTCACCTCATTGCCTAGACTCCCTCCAGAGCCACCTAGTCACCTCACCCCTAGTACCCTTGGTGCATGTCACATAGAAAGGCCCCACTAGGCCTTAACAATTCAGCAGTGCTGCTAGCATCCCTTCCCACCTGTCTCCCTTCCCTACAGGTTGCGAATGCCCTAATACATGCTCCAACACATGTGTCGATATATATGCCTCACAATACTCCCACATCAATGTACACACCTTGTTATACTCCCATGCCACCACTCCCTCTCTCTCACAACCTGCTCCATTATTGTTTGGTTACTACCCCCAGCCTTATCAATACCCTGTACCATACATCCCAATGTATTACCCCCCTCCCACTTAGTTAATCAACTTGGTATTTTTCTTGTATGTTCCCACTTAGATAATTTGACTTTGTATTTATTTGAATGTTTGGACTTGTTACTTAAAAGTGAGCATTTTATAAAAATATTACATCATTGAAAATATTCTAAGTGGCCAAACTTTTGGAAATGTCTGTGTTTAATTCGGACTTCTGGTTGTGGCCGATAAACGTGACTTTTTGGTCACGTGTGTCTGCAGAATCACATCAACTGTAAGGCTCTGTTCGGTGCACACGTTGTCGCATGCAGCATCAGCCAAAAATAAATAAATTGTTTTGCTTTGCTGCGTGAAGCAAAGTAGCTGTTCGAAAATGTTTCCAAAAAATAATTCTGCCAAAAAATAATGCGGCAACCCTGCCAAAAAAATAAAGAGGTCCGACCTCTTTATTTTTTCGCAATCTCTTTATCAAACACTCCTGTGACCATGCGTGATGCATGATCATATGCGTTATCTAGATAGATTGCTTACATAAGGCACACATGTATGATCTGTACACATACAGATACTATCCCTGACCAGTCGGACAGGACCCCTCAGTCAGACAGCTTTGTTTCTCACTCATTTTTCACTTGCTCAATTTCTACCAAATTAAGTTTATGGTCTCCTTAATACTCCAAAATATTTTTTATTAATATCTTTTTACGTTGTGAAGTTAGTAAAATGGCATTCTGTCACGCCTGGGAGCCTATGCCATGTCGGGGTTTGAATGAGTGGCTGACTCCCTTCCAAAAGTGGAAGGAGGTGCAATGGCGTCTCGACCCTTTTCCCACATGCCTCAGAGTGGTAGACAAGTGGAGTTCTAACAATTACCAAAACAGGACTGTGACAAAGTGTGACTGTCTGACTGGGGGGTCAGGCCGGTCAGGGATAGTACTGCATTTTTGCATGTACAAGGTGCAAACGACAAAATACAATTTACAATCATCTACTATGATTATTGAATTTCTCTATTTCATGGCGGATAATTGCCCAGCCAATAGATCATCGATCCAGCATTGTTCAGATAAGCTAGATGTATTCTTGGCCAATTTGTCAAAGCGCATCCCATATGCGAGAACCAAACCCGCAGCTGAAGACACAGTTATAGCAGTAGCCCTAAGCACAATACCAAGAAGATCTTTGGGTGTAGCGGCCATAAGTTTTGTGCAGATGTCACGGATCGGACTTTACTGCTTACTATCAGGTTCTGACTACAGTAGTAAGCTCGTGATTGTGTACATTAGTCAGGGACATTCTCTTTCACATGTTATCAGTCAGCAGTAGTATCACATGGTACTTTAGCAGCTGATTACTAGGATAGCGATACTAGGGTTCGAGCTAGATACGCTATAGGTCAATACTGTTTGGGAGGCACTTTAAAGCCCTCTATCATTGTGTATAAGTAGTAGTCGCAGAAGACCAAGGATCGCCATCTTGGTCTTCTTGAATCATCGGTTTCTCGACTCCACCCCTTCAGCAAGATACCCGAACTCCTTAGAGGGAGCGCACTGCATAAGGCTTACCAAGAAGGCCTTCCCAGTTGCAAGGTCACGATGTGTTTGGACTCGGAGGTCCCACGATCGACTTAGTATCATATCAGCTGAGTACTCGCGTCTTGCCATCGCCTAAAGCAAGGCTCGCGCTTACCGAAGCGTAACATTAAGACCAAGATCTACCACAGTGGTGCGAGTATCCACAAGAGAACTTTGGGTCCAAGAAGGATTCCGATCCTACGAAATCCCACAAAGGGGAACAAGAAACGTACCAGTCCGCTATCTCAAACAGGCCAGCTGGGGGAATATCAACGGAGTAGAGGGGTACTTGATCAGAGGAATACACGGACCACGACCAGTTGAGTTCAACTTCGAACGAACTTGCTGGTGCAGAGTCGACCGAGAAGACGACGAGTGGAGAGTCATCGACACTCTACCTCATAGATACGGGTGCGACATTTACGAAGAAGAAGTTGTCGCAAGAAACGACTGGGGGCCCATCGACGGAGAAAACCAAAGTATCTCGGCATCCTCAAACCCCGGAGCATCAGACAGTGAATCAGAAGGAGAAGAACCTGCTCAAGAACTAGAACCATTAGAGCCAGAACTCATCGAAAGAGCTGAGCAGATCACAATTTACCCTCCAATGGCTACTCTAACAGAAACGCAGGAAGTAGCGCTTCCTATCAACCCAGAAACCGGACATGTCATGACAGCGGATGACACCGCACTATTCCGAGCGATCGGACCAGATCAACCTGATCCCCCAACAGGCGGTGACCGACCACCGGTTAGACTACCTGGAGGAAGCCCACCACCAGGAGGAGGACCACCGGGAGGAGGACTACCAGGAGGAGGACCACCAGGAGGAGGAATGCCCGGGGCAGGACCAATCGGAATACCAGGAGGGCACCACTCCGACAAATTCGCAGGAAACTCCCCGGAAGTATTCAAAGGGGATCGACACAAGACAGAAGAGTTCCTCACACAGTGGGAACTATACTGGGGCATCAACAACAATAACCCTATCATGGCCAATGCCTATAGACGAGCTATGTTATTCCTCACCTACATCCAAGGAAAGGATGTTAACAACTGGATTACAGAGACCAGCAGATGGCTCAACAGACAAGTCTCGGGTGGAATCGCCGATAACGACCCACGACTATGGATCGAAGTCATCACGGCCTTCAATAGGCAGTTCTCGAACACGCTGGAAAAGGAACAAGCCCAAGCCATGCTCAAAAGAGGAATCAGAATGACAGGAGGAGACATTGACACGTACGTGACGCAATTCGAACAGTTAGCACGCCAGGCTAACTACCGACTGGACTCACCACTCACAATGGACCTGTTCACGGACGGGCTACCCCGTGATCTATATGAGAAAGCGTATACATACGACAATCCACAAACCTTCCAGGAATGGAAGGAAGCGGTTATCAGGAGGCAACAACAATACATACACATGAAGGCCCGATTGGAGCAACATCGGGGTCTCAGCAATCAAGCAAAGCCACAAGGAGGCGGCAACACTACGTGGAGGCACACAAGGAACACCGGATGGGGACCTCCACGCAACATACTCAGAGACCCAAACGCCATGGACACGTCAGCAGACTGAGTACGAGGAAGACTCACAGGAGCTGAAGAAATCCAGGGCAATTGGGATCGAGCTCACCCTCGGAACCCACCACCAAGAGGGGGATTCTTAGGACGAGGAAGAGGGGGTCGACGGGACATAAGGGAAGTAACCTGCTACACTTGCGGGCAGAAAGGACACTTCAGTCGTAACTGCCCACAGCATACCTATAACCAACCAAGTAGCAGCCGAAGGACCGACATCTACCACGACGACAGGGAGGAAGAACCCGTCCGCGCCGCGAAAGCAGAAACCCCGCAACAGAGAGCCAACCAATGGATGAAGGGAGTGGCCGCCGAAGAAGATGAGGTCAAGGACCTCATACTGCAGGACCTATGGAAAAGAGAGGATTTTCGAAGCGCCTGAACCCATCGGCCTGGGTAAGGGCATTAAAATGTAATTCTGTGATCATAACTCACTACTGTTCTTGTCGTGATCTGGCTCACCTTGGACTTTCTTTTCTTTTACTACTTAGCTTTGACATACACTCGGACTTCCTCGGAGTACTAACTTGTTGACTCATTATCATGTACGCCTTCCTACTCCGATTCCCCTTCTATTCCTTTCTCCTTTTACGCTTCCCCTTGTTCCCTATTCTACCTCTTCCCCATTTGTGTCTCCTATTGTTCTCTATTAGTACCCCCTTCATGGGACGGACCCAGAGTAGCTACCTATATAAGCTCGACCATGTATACGCTTATTACCCAGTCTTGTCTTCATTTATCATACTAGTGAATACCAGACCTGCTTACTCCTCCAACTGTGTGCTCCCTTCTCGTCGTCTCATCACCACTGTCGGTCTTCCCTTAGTTGGGAGCCACCTTGAAGCTTTGCGCTTGTGCTATAACAACACGCACACACAGACCCTAAGTCGCTCAACTTAGTCCCTCGTACTTCGGCCGTCTAACTGAAGCCCCTTGTACCTCGTCACTAAGTCCATCGACTTACCCCTCGAACCCTTGCTCCTTGGTTGTCCCTCACGGACCCTCGTCTCTTAGAACTCCCTCGGCCTTGGTTACTGTTTACCAAGCACCTCGTCTTGTACCCTGTCCTTGTCCCCTCGTACCCTCGGTGCACGTCGCACTGTAAGGCCCCGCTAGGCCTTAACATAAGACAAGACTCTTCTACCTTGTTGCAGTAACTCCACTTGCTGCTCCCCGTACCCACCGACCCACAGCACCCTGAAAACACCGTGGCTAGTCTATTCATCACCTTAGACCCCGTTCACCCCACCAGAGTACCCCGTCGCCCCAGAGCAGACCTCCCTGCCCACATCGTTGGCTCCGCCTACTGGACTACTTTCCCTAGTGATCCACAAGGAGGATATTACCTTAATCACGACAGAAAAGCAGTTCCGGTTGAATTCATCAACCACCATTGGTACCCACTCACCAGAGAAGGCGCAAACTTCTTCGCCTCCCCAGCACACGCTGTCCCAGCAGACCCAGCAGACCACGACCTAGGACTTGGTTGGTATTTACCCACCGATCCCAATAACCCAGACAACGCGCTCCCCACCATTGAACCACCGGCTCTTCCCTCTATTCCACGCGTCCCCACTCCGGTCACAGCACCCACTACCACCACTCCACCGGTGCCACCCACAACCACCGCACCAGTCACAGTTCCTACCACCATGACCACCTGCACCATCACATCGGGAGCACTCCGATCAGTCGCTCCAAACACCTTCACTGGTGACCGCACCCTCAGCGGCACCTTCCTCAGCCAGTTCCATCGCTACTGGGCCCTCAATGACAACATCGACATCATGGCGCAACCTTACCTGCGCGTCCTCACTGCCCTGTCCTATATCCAGGGACCCCTCGTCGCTGACTGGGTGGAGGCCCAAGAAAAGGGCCTCATCGCTAAAGTCAAACACTCTACCACCCCCATTGCCCGCACTGATGAAGTTCTATGGGACGCCTTTGAGGCTGACTTCAAGAGTGCCTGGGCCGACTCCACCCGCGCCCAATCGGCCTATCAACAACTCATGAACCTTCGCATGAAGGACCTCGACATTGACACCTACATCGCCACTTTCGAGTGGCTCACCACCGCTGCTGAATGGGAACCCACCGCCAAGGGCACCATCGCCCAGTTCAAAGCTGGACTTGAAGAGTCCATCCACCGTCGTGTCCTCTATAGGGACACCTGGCCTGTCACCATGGACGAGTGGAAGAACGCAGCACGAAGAGAAGTAGAGCGAACGCGCGAGCTGCGCAACTCTAACCTCCTCCTTAGCAAAAAAAGAATCCCGTTCCAGTCCACTTCGCATACCACACAGCCCCGTCACACCCAGTCCCACAACCACGGCGTCGTCCCCATGGACGTAGATGCCACCACCAGCACCCCCCAAAAGCTCAAGAAGATCACCCCAGAAGAACGCGAGAAGCTAGCAAAAGAAGGACGCTGCTTCCGTTGTCGTCGTCAGGGACACATGTCCCGTGAATGCCCCCAGCGCCAGAACACCTCCAGTGCTCGCACCACCTCCACTTCGTCCACTGCACCCTCCACCACCGCTTCCACCACTCCCTCTACCAGCATCCCCAAGAAAACCAAGGCTCAACAGATTGTGGCTATCATAGCCAGCATGACTGAAGAAGAGCGAGGAGAATACCTGGATGACCAGGATTTTCACGATGCCGAACTCTAACAGCCGAGAGCAAGGCAACCATTAGCACCATGTATAGTACGAAGAACGATTCAATGACAATCCCCGTTCAAATTTACATGTGGCACGGAAAGGCTGAAGTAGAAGTCCTCCTTGATAGTGGGGCAACCAACAATTTCATCGACACTCGCACCGTCTCAAAGTTACACCTTGGGACACAAGAACTACGCACCCCCCGCCTCGTCCACAACGTAGACGGAACCCTCAACCAAGCGGGCTCCATTACCCACCTCACCTACCTCGTCATCAACCAAGGGACACAAACAGTAAGAATGCCCTTATACATCGCCAACCTCGGACACGACCGCCTCATCCTAGGTCACCCATGGTTTAAACGATTCAACCCCAGAATCGACTGGACTACCAACACCCTCGAAGGAGGGGACCTCACACTCCACTCCATCTCTTATCACAAACGCGTCCACCCCCAGATCAACAGCATCGCTCAGAAATGGGCTGAGAAGGCTATCGCTTCTAAAACCCCACCAGTAACCGACATTCCCTCCGAGTACCAGCGCCATGCCACAGTCTTCTCCGAGAAAGCTGCACAACGCTTCCCCCCTGCCAGAGAAGATGACCATGCCATCACCCTCAAGCCAGACGCTCCCGCCACCATCAATTGCAAGGTATACCCCCTCACCCCGGTCGAAGAAGAAGTCACCAAGGAGTTCATTAAGGAACACTTGGAGAAAGGTTACATCGTCGAATCTAACTCCCCCTATGCCTCCTCCTTCTTCTTCGTGAAAAAGAAGGATGGCAAACTACGCCCCACTCAAGACTACAAACCCCTTAACTCATGGACTATCCGCGACACGTACCCTCTCCCACTGATTAACACCATCCTTGAACAGCTCCAGGGGAAGAAGATCTTTACCAAGTTCGATATCCGCTGGGGCTATAACAATATCCGCATCAAAGAAGAAGACCAGTGGAAGGCCGCATTCAAAACACCCTTCGGCCTCTTCCAACCCCGTGTCATGTTCTTCGGCCTCACCAATTCCCCCGCTACCTTTTCCCGCACCATGAACCGCATGTTCCGCCATCTCAAGGACAAATACCCCAAGGAACTCTTCATCTACATGGATGACATCCTCATCGCTACTCACAACGACCTATCACGCCACCGCACCATTGTCCACGAAGTCCTCGACCTCCTAGAGGTCGAATCCTATTTCCTCAAACCCTCCAAGTGCGCCTTCGAACAACCCCGCATCGAATACCTCGGCATCATCGTAGATGGTGACCAGATCAAGATTGACCCTGTCAAAGCAGATGGCCTCCGTGACTGGCCACGCGACCTCAAAACCCTCAAAGAGGTCAGAAGCACACTGGGTGTCTTAGGATACCAACGCCCCTTCATCCCAAACTTTGCCGACATCGCCCGCCCCATTACCGCACTCCTGAAGAAGGAGACCCCATTCCGCTGGACTCCCGAATGTCACCATGCCCTCGACACCCTCATCTCCCACGTACTCTCCGATCCTGCCCTTTCCCAGCCAGATATGTCTAAACCATTCCAACTAGAAGTCAATGCCTCCGCATTCGCCACTGGGGCGATCCTTTCTCAGAAGGACCATAGGGGGAAATCCCGCGCCATCGGCTTCCACTCAAAGACGTTCACTGAGGCAGAACGGAACTATGATATCCATGACAGAGAACTCCTGGCCGTCGTTCGTGGCCTGGAGAACTGGCGTCACCTCCTAGCAGGATCCCCCCATCCCATCACCGTCCTCACTGATCACAAGAACCTCCAATACTACCGTAACCCCCAACGCATTAATCGTCGCGTCGCCAGATACCTCCCCAAACTGGCAGATTACCATTTCACACTCGTTCACCAACCTGGAGCCTCCAATAAAGCCGACGCTCTTTCCAGGCGCCCCGACTTCTATGATGGCTCAGCGGACAATGACCAGGTCACTGTCCTCCCCCCTTCGCTCTTTGTCAACGCTGCCCTCTCCTCCTCTCTCGATGATCGCGCTCGAGCCCACCAACTCAAGCAGCCAGACCTTCTCTCTAGATGGACGCTCTCTCACAACCTCACTCAGAAGGAGGGCTTTCTCTGGAATGGCTCACGCCTTGTCATCGTGGAAAATGACAATCTAAGGAGGGGGGTAATTTCCCTATATCACGACTCTCTCACAGCCGGACACCCCGGAATTTCCAAGACCCTTTGGGCTATCTCATGCAATTACTGGTGGCCAAACATGAAAATCTCCGTCACCAACTACATCAAGGGCTGCGCCACCTGTCAATCACGCAAAAATAACCCTACCAACCCAAAGCCACCGCTCTACCCCATTGCCACTGACCCCCATGCCCTTCCCTTCGAAACCATTGCCTTGGACTTCATTACAAAGCTCCCCCTATCCTCCAACTACAATACTATACTTACAATCACGGACCACGACTGCTCCAAAGCCTCCATATTCATCCCCTGCAACGAAACCATAGACGCTGAGAAAACAGCATTACTTTACGCTACTTACGTACTTCCTCATTACGGACTTCCCAAACGCATCATTTCAGACAGAGACCCTCGTTTCACTTCCGCATTTACCAAAGAACTTTGCAAATTACTTCACATTGATCAGAACATTAGTACCGCTTACCACCCCCAAACTGACGGCCAATCGGAACGCACTAACCAATGGCTGGAACAGTATCTCCGCATCTTCACCAATTACAAACAGGACGACTGGGCGTCCTGGCTCCCCCTTGCACAATTCGCACACAACTCCTGGCCCAGTTCCACCACCAAGAAGACCCCCTTCGACCTTCTCATGGGACATACCCCACGCGTTCACCAAACCTTCCGCTTCTCCACTGTCCCCTCTGTTGACCAGCGCATGCAGCAGATAAAGGAAGCACACCAGCAGGCACAAGATGCTATCAAGCGCTCACAGGACCTCATGACTAGGTCCCACACTCGTTTCACCCCTTACTGTGTCGGGGATAGAGTCTGGCTCGAGGCCAGGAACCTTCACACCACCCATCCATCTGCCAAACTATCCCCAAGGCGTTACGGCCCCTTCCTAGTCACCGCTGCCATTTCACACACCTCTTACCGTCTCAAGCTCCCTCCGCAATGGAAGATACATAACGTCTTCCATGCTTCCCTTCTCACCCCCTTCAAAGAAACACCCGAGCATGGTCCGAACTTTACGGAACCTTCCCCTGATCTGATCGATGGAGAACCGGAATGGGAAGTGGAGCAAATTCTAGGGTCACGACGCAGGCGCAATCAACTGCAATATTTGGTCAGATGGAAGGGCTTCTCCGAGGCCCATGACTCATGGGAACCCTTGGCTCACATTCATGCCGACCAACTTGTCACCAACTTCCATCGGCAAAATCCTAGTTCCATCCGCTCCCTTTGGGACGAACCCGGAGTAACTCCATACTTAAACCCTGCCTTCTCTCCCACTCCGCTCATCATCCGTTCTATCACTCTGTCACCCACTACTACTTGCCCTACCACTATGTCTACCTCCCCTGCTACCACCAACGACCGCTCTCTGGCTGACCGCATCGGCTCGCGTGCCACATCCCCTGTCCCTTCTGAGGGAACCTTTGGTGCTCCTGGGTCTCCTCTAGGCAACCCCCTTCCGCTAGCTGAATGTATCCAGTCCCCTGCTCCATCCCCTGAGCCTCTCCCTGTCCCCCCTCGCACCAACTCCCCAGCCTACCTCCGTCTCCACACCCCTGAGCCTCGTCGCCCCCTTACACCGTTCTCCCACTCTCCATCGCCTGCCTCTTCTATCGACCTGGGCAATGACAGGTCCGATGACGACCCCCCTGCCGGCTTCAAAATCTATGACGCACGACGAGCCAACCACACTCGTTATTCTTTCCTCGTCACTGGGCTGGATGGCACCCCCAAGCGTCCCCACTACATTCGCTATGAGTGGGACCGCGAAGGACACAACCACTACATCCTAGAACGCTGTAGGGACACAGGCCTCTACCAAGACTACGGAGCCCCACTTGTAGCAGCTCCCTTCCACGGACCTCCCCCTTCCTTTCCTGACAACAACAACCTCTCCCCCTTCCACACCGACCACCCTGACAAAGAAGCCGTTGAAACGGGCCTGAGAGTCCTCAACGACGTTGGGGTTAATGCTGATATCGATAGGTACCGCTTCTTGGAGGAAGAGCACCGCGTCCTGCTAGAAAGGGAAAGGGACCTGGCAGATGCTTGGAACGACTGGAGGAGGAGATCAGGGGTCATCCAGCAGAGGCTGGTCACATCACAGGCGCGCACGCACCTTCATCCTTATCTCATGGGGAACGCTTACATTCCTCACCCACGATATACCGACGACACAATGGTGTCCTCTGGTATTCCCATTACGGAGTACCTGAAAGCCCAACACCCAGGAGGGGAGCGTTACACCCGCTTCCCCATGCCGTGGCTTCACGATGAAGAGAAGCCAGGCGTGTCCCGCTGGATCTTGACCCAGGGTCGCAAGTCCCATGCCTCCCAGAAGCCCCCCCTTCCAAATCCTCAGCCTGTCCGCCCCTCCGTCCTCAAGTGCACCAAGTGCCGCGTCCCCAACGTCACCCATTCCGCCAAGAACTGCCCCATGTGGCAGCGCTGCTTTTACTGCGACAACGTAGGCCATCCTGCGTACAAGTGCTTCTACCCCCACTCCAGGTGCTTTGATGGAGAGCGGTGCCGCGTCCCTCCCAAGCACAAACGCTTCAACGGTGGTTGTGAGTGGTACTTCAAGTCGTGGCAGTCTTTCTATGGGAACGACACTCATGATAACGACTACGATGCCTACGACGATGTCAATTGGGAGGCGGAGGACCGAGGTGATTGATGCGTGGAAGCATCTACCAAGAGCAGGGGTGATGTCGTGATCCGGCTCACCTTGGACTTTCTTTTCTTTTACTACTTAGCTTTGACATACACTCGGACTTCCTCGGAGTACTAACTTGTTGACTCATTATCATGTACGCCTTCCTACTCCGATTCCCCTTCTATTCCTTTCTCCTTTTACGCTTCCCCTTGTTCCCTATTCTACCTCTTCCCCATTTGTGTCTCCTATTGTTCTCTATTAGTACCCCCTTCATGGGACGGACCCAGAGTAGCTACCTATATAAGCTCGACCATGTATACGCTTATTACCCAGTCTTGTCTTCGTTTATCATACTAGCGAATACCAGACCTGCTTACTCCTCCAACTGTGTGCTCCCTTCTCGTCGTCTCATCACCACTGTCGGTCTTCCCTTAGTTGGGAGCCACCTCGAAGCTTTGCGCTTGTGCTATAACAACGCGCACACACAGACCCTAAGTCGCTCAACTTAGTCCCTCGTACTTCGGCCGTCTAACTGAAGCCCCTTGTACCTCGTTACTAAGTCCATCGACTTACCCCTCGAACCCTTGCTCCTTGGTTGTCCCTCGCGGACCCTCGTCTCTTAGAACTCCCTCGGCCTTGGTTACTGTTTACCAAGCACCTCGTCTTGTACCCTGTCCTTGTCCCCTCGTACCCTCGGTGCACGTCGCACTGTAAGGCCCCGCTAGGCCTTAACAGTTCTATGAGAATTCCAGTATCGATTCGCACGAATTACGCCATGGCCGACATCAGAGCATTAGTGGACTCAGGAGCCACAGACAATTTCCTAAGACCCACTTTTATAAAGCGGATGGGGATTGGAATGAAGCCGCTGGAACGGCCCAAAAAGATATGGAACATTGACAATACCGAAAATCGAGCAGGACTAATCACTCACTACGTAGACCTGGACGTACAAACAAAAGGAATCCACAAGGAGATGAGATTCCTTGTCACTGACATAGGAAATGAAGACATCGTCTTTGGCTACCCATGGCTAGCCACATACGAACCAACCTTCAGCTGGAGACACGCAGTAATCAAGGAAGACACACTACCCGTAGTCCTTAGGACCGTTAATCCCAGGATTGCACGGTTAACACTCGCAAAAGCAATGACCAAGGATCAAAAGGAACAAGTCGTCGCTCAATTAAAAGAGGAGGAATTCGTAGAGGGAAGGACCACTTCTACGGAGCTAGCGATCAAGGTGAAGCAGTATACTACCAAAGCTGAGTTACCGATCGTCTACTCCACGTATCACCAACTATTCAACGAAGAGGCATCACATCGATTCCCACCCTCACGGGTATGGGACCATGAAATTCAACTCAAGAAAGGAGCACCCGAATCGATAGACTGCAAGGTCTATCCACTTACGCAGGAGGAAGATCAAGCCCTCCAAGCCTTTCTTACGGAACAACTCGGCAAAGGATACATACGACCATCGAAATCTCCATACGCATCACCATTCTTCTTTGTCAAGAAGAAGGACGGCAAGCTACGACCGGTACAAGACTACAGACGGCTCAACGCGCTCACGATACGAAACCGATACCCATTACCTCTCATCACTGACCTCATAACGGACCTTAGTAACGCCCACATATACACCAAACTCAACGTACGGTGGGGTTACAACAACATACGGATCAAGGAAGGAGACGAAGAGAAGGCCGCATTCAAAACCAAATACGGCCTATTCAAACCAACGGTAATGTTCTTCGGACTAACAAATTCTCCCGCAACATTCCAGACGATGATGAACCACATATGTCGAGACATCATCGCCAAACACGAACTCCGAGGAACAACGATAAGGGTATATATGGACGACATCGGCATCACAACGCACACAGGACACAACATGGACGACCACATCGCAGCGGTCAAAGATGTATTGGAAATATCAGCTAAGCACGACCTCTACTACAAACTAGAAAAGTGCTTATTCCATGCACCCCGTATGGATTACCTGGGGGTAATCCTTGAAAAGGGGGTGACATGCATGGATCCCGTTAAAATCTCCGGCATCAAAGACTGGCCAACACCCACCAAAGTCAAAGACGTCAGATCATTCCTAGGGTTTTGCAATTTTTATCGCGCGTTCATCCAAAATTTCTCACACCACGCAAAACCCTTAAATCAACTAACCAAGAAAGGAGCAGAATGGAAATGGACGGGGACAGAACACGATGCGTTCAACAAACTCAAAGGACTTGTCACATCGGAACTGGTATTGGCACACCCACAGCTGAGTAAACCATTTGAGTTAGAAGTTGATGCATCAGGATTCGCAACAGGAGCAGTATTACTACAACGGAAGGAAGACGGGAAGAGACATCCCATCGGCTACTTCTCCACTACACTCAACGAAGCAGAACGAAATTACGACATTTACGACCTGGAATTGCTAGCTATAGTCAAGGCCTTCCGACACTGGCGACCATTACTTGCAGGATCACCACACCGCACGAAGGTTTTCTCAGATCATATGAACCTGCAATACTGGAGAAGCCCACAGAAGATTAGCCGAAGGGTGGCAAGGGAAGTACTAGAACTATCAGAATACGACTTCGAAATTCACCACATCAAAGGATCAGCAAACGGCAGAGCGGACGCGCTATCACGGAGACCAGACTACGACCAAGGAGAAGAGGACAACGAGAATATTACGGTATTACCGGACAGACTCTTCATACGCGGTGCCCACGTAGAAAAAATACGGACCAACAAAAACTGCCTCACCTCCGAAGACACCACACTAGAGGATCCCATATACGAACAAAATGAGGACACTCTGAAACCGTGGGTAGATGCACACCGTCTCAAGAAGATAAACGGAGTTTGGTACAAAGACGCACAACGAGTAGTAACTGGGGGCATCCACGATAAGCGACGTATATTGCACGATCATCATGATCTCCCTGCTCACGGACACCCAGGAATTAAAAGGACCGCCCAATTGGCGGGACGTACATACTGGTGGCCAGGACTGGTCAAGGACGCTCTGGAATATGTCAAGGGGTGCGCCGAATGTCAACGCATCAAGGTCCAACATGGACGGAACAAAGCACCCCTCAACCCTATATACCCCAAACCGGAAGCAATGCCATTCGAAACCATAGCCCTTGACTTTATAACTAAGTTACCAATATCTCAAGGACACGACACGATACTGACGATCACGGACCACGATTGCAGTAAGGCGGCAATATTCATACCCTGCAATGAAGAAATTAGCGCAGAAGGAGTCGCCAATCTGTACCTCAAACATGTTTTCACCCGCTTTGGACTCCCCACAAAAATCATAAGTGACCGTGATCCTCGTTTTGCCAGTAGATTCACGAGGGAACTCTGCAGGATATTGGATATCAAGCAAAATATATCCACCGCATACCATCCCCGAACCGACGGACAATCGGAGCGGACGAACCAATGGGTGGAGCAGTACCTACGGTTCTGGACAAACGAGAGACAGGACAACTGGTGCGAATATCTACCACTCGCAGAATTCGCGCATAATAATTGGCCGCATGAATACACTCGGGAATCACCCTTCAACCTCCTCATGGGGTACAACCCACGGGCCGATTGGACGGAGAAACCGTCGCCAATCCCACAAGTGACGCTAAGAGCAGAACAATTCTGAGAAGCGCGGAAACGCGCCCAGGAACTGATTGTCAAAGTGCAACAATCATGGGTTAAAGCAAAAGATGGTCCAAAGTTCCGACTCGGAGACCTCATGTGGTTAGAAGGACGCCATCTCTGCACTCACCAACCAATGGCGAAACTCGCTCCCCGGAGGCACGGACCCTTCACAATAGAACAGGTGATGTCCCCTGTCAATTACCGGCTCAACCTTCCTCCACAATGGAAAATTCACACAGTATTCCATGTGGACCTTCTCACCAAATATCATGAGACTCCACTCCATGGGAAAAACTACCAATGACCACCGCCCGATCTGGTAGACGGGGAAGAAGAATACGAAATCGAGAAAATTCTAGACGAACGGCACTTCGGCAGAGGACGTAAAAAGCAGTACCTGGTCAAATGGAAGGGCTATCCCGACTCGGAGAACCAGTGGGTCAACCGGGAAGACTTATTTGCCGACGAAGCCCTTGCGGAGTACCAAAGTTCGAAGACCGCATCGCAAACACTTATAAGGAGTGGAAAAACCCACGATGACCTTCCATTCTCTCCCACTACTACCACCACTACTACCAACAACTCGTCAATGCCCTTTACCCCCAATGCCGCCCTCACGTCGTCTTCGTACTACCTCGGAACCCCCGAGAGGATTTTTGCCGTCGAGCTGGAGGAAGAGCGGGCATCTACAGCCCCTACCGACACCGTGGAGGTCGTCGTGGCTGAGAGAGACAGAGCCGGGTCAGAGGGACCCATTACTGAAGCTGAGTTCAACAGCACCCTCGCCCAGTTCCCCGCTCAAGGACGAGGAGCCAACAGTGCACGACTGTCCCCCGACGTCGATGGGCAGCCCGCCCTGTGGCACATCCTCAACGCCGACACCGGACTGCCCATCGCAGACCGACCCTTCACCACCGCGGAAGTCGACGACTTTCGGCAAGCTCTCGACTGCGGTGCAGACGTCCGCGCACACCAGGGAGCGGTATGAGGAGCTGACGAAACTGAAGAAGTCGTGGAAGGAGGTGACCGACGACTGGAGGGAAGAACAGCTATGAACAGCCCAACGCCGCATGAAGGAGATGAGAGAGAAGAGGGAGAGATCACGGACAGCGAGGACAAGCGGTATCCAGCTGAGCACCCACACATTCACTATGGGAGAGAAGCTAATGCTCCACCTCATACAACACGACACGCCCTCGCCACAGACGGAACCCCCCTGTACCGGGGTCATATCTGTCCCCAGCTCGCCGACCGCGCCGTCTCCAGCGTCGCCAACGCCCGTGCGCCTCACGGGTTCCGGGTCAATTGGGGACCCGATTACATTCACTTCCCCATCACCACCCCCGACGGCGTGACGCGCCAGGCAAAATACGTCCAGGCCATCATGAGCAACGACCCCATGGTGCTCGGCCTGATCGACGAGTCCGACAGGGTGTTCCCAAAACCCCTGTACGCCGCCCCACAATACGTGGTGCATCCCGAGACCCACTTCCAGTACGCGCAGGAGGACTTGTTCCTCTTCGACGCAGGGTACGACGCCGCCGGGACCATCAACCGGGCCATCACCGAGTGCAAGGACGTAAGCCTTGCCGCGGAAGTCAAGCGGTACCAGGCCCTCGGAGCGGAGTTGGGGCGGCTGGAGGCGAGGATCAAGGAGTTGCAGGAGACATGGGGGCGGTTGGCGATGGACAAGGCACTGTGCATTAGTAGGTTGGAGCAGGCACGGGCAATGCAGAGGATCGAGGATATACAGGCGGGGTGGATGGGACCCCCGGGGCTCCGTGGGCGTCGCTCCTGAAAAGGGGGTGATGTCACGGATCGGACTTTACTGCTTACTATCAGGTTCTGACTACGGTAGTAAGCTCGTGATTGTGTACATTAGTCAGGGACATTCTCTTTCACATGTTATCAGTCAGCAGTAGTATCACATGGTACTTTAGCAGCTGATTACTAGGATAGCGATACTAGGGTTCGAGCTAGATACGCTATAGGTCAATACTGTTTGGGAGGCACTTTAAAGCCCTCTATCATTGTGTATAAGTAGTAGTCGCAGAAGACCAAGGATCGCCATCTTGGTCTTCTTGAATCATCGGTTTCTCGACTCCACCCCTTCAGCAAGATACCCGAACTCCTTAGAGGGAGCGCACTGCATAAGGCTTACCAAGAAGGCCTTCCCAGTTGCAAGGTCACGATGTGTTTGGACTCGGAGGTCCCACGATCGACTTAGTATCATATCAGCTGAGTACTCGCGTCTTGCCATCGCCTAAAGCAAGGCTCGCGCTTACTGAAGCGTAACAGCAGAGATTAGATCAAGACTTGTCCATCTGATCTGAAATGTGACAGGTCCAATTCCGTTGGTCACACTATGTGATGATTTGTCATACTATGTTATGATTTGAAGCAATAATCTATTTTGTGCGTTCGGAAAACTCTACATAAAAATAATGTTGCTGCGCGTGACCTCTTCGCCCCAGGTGGGGCGAAGAGGTCGCGCGCGGCAATGTACGAAATGGAATCGGGCGCCGAACAGGGCCTAAAGGATTTGGTGAGTGCCGAATCTTCTTAATTAATCCATCTTTCCTCAGAGAAACAATTCGATCCCTCTCACACCCTGACGCGTCAACCGGCTACTAGCACCTCAGCATTGCATCACGTAGGCCTCTGGACATGGGACACCGACCATGCTGCGGATAGTGTGGATTGGTGAGGGTGACCAGAGCGGGATGCGCTGTTCGCGCGTTGTCCGGCAGCCGACGACACGATGTGTGACGTTTCACACCGTCTCTCTTCCCCTTTTTTCCCCTGGTTCTTATGTGGCGTAGTCAGAGCCCGATTTCCGTTCCGTCTTCATGCCGAGCTGTCCCTGCCTAACCCAGGTACTACTGTAACCCCTCTGCCCTACCAGGCACCCGAGAATGACACGCATCTTCGCACACCTGTGCCTCTACCTACGGATGATCTATTAATGTACTAGCCAAATAGATTATCCTCGGTTGCTACACCCAAGTCTGAGCTCGATGCGCTACCTTTCCCACATGCCGTACACAACCCCCTGCTCGTTTTACCTGACAGGACGATAGAGCGTTCCCTAATCGCGACGTACAATGGCACACGCTCTCTTCTTGGCCTTTCTTGCGCTCCCCACACACCTCGCAGAGAGAGTAACGCATGGGTTTAGGAGTGGGTGGACTCGATGTCCCGCACGTAGCCATTATCACCGCAGAGCGCACAATCGAACGCACACCCGATGACCTTTCCGTCATCACTGGAGGGAGAGCCGCTGGAACAGGGAAAACGTGACCTTAAAAAGGTACATCCTCGGTGCGCGGTCTTCCGTTCGTCCTTTACCGTACGTGGCGGCGTACCGCGGGACGAGCCCGACGTGGTTGCGCTTGCTCTTGGACGTGCTGAACCTAGACTCGTGGCCAGTCGTTCGAATGAGGGTTGAGGGATCGCGCAGCGACTGGAGGATGCTCGATTCTCCCAGGTTCTGCGAAAGCCGACGCTCCATAGAGGGAACGGCCACCGGTCTATGCTAAAAACGCTGAACTGGCGGTGATCTGCACACCCGAGGAACCCGCGACAGTCTGCAGATCATCGATCATCGCCAGTCGTCGCGTGGTAGACGCTCGAGCACGTGGTGGAGTAAGCGCCGGAGGGGCCAGGACAAGGGCACCCTTCTCGGTCTACATGGGAAGACGAAACGTACGTGATTGATCATGGCATGCTCTCAAAGGATCCACGCTTTCGCCTTGGCATGTCCTCGCCGGTGGCAAAATCAGCTCGGACGTGGACGAAGAGTGCCTGCGCGAGACGGGCGAAAAGAAAGGAAAAAAATACATAGACCCTCGGGCCCGAATTCGGAGCACATGGAGACGAGGAAGAGATGTGTCTGAGTCCTATACCCCAGGTGGGCGAAAGGTGACAGGTGTGGGAGTACGACCACAGGTACGTCGGTTCTCCATGACATACTGGTGACCTTACACGGTCAGTGAATATATATGCCAATGGGATTGTGATTTTCAATCGTGCATCTCCAGCTGAAGACTCCATGCATATTCTCGACCATTGATTGAGTGCCCCAAACAGAATGTCTTGGCGCTGGACACCCCCTTGTCTCCTGAATTGAAGTGTGTGAAACTGCGCAAAGCTTTTCGACCTCAACTTCCCGCGTCAAAACATCACATGTAACTCTAACTGACACCATGATTTCACACCCTGCCTAACAAGCGAACAAGGTAGGGTCTGATGACCTGGTAGAGCTCTTGTGTCGAATTATTACGGTATCAGCCTTGGGTGACGTAGCTCCATTGAAAGAGTGAGAGCGATGGGTCTTTGAGTGGTAGGAGGGGCTTCATGTACAATATTACAGTAATCGGGTGGTGGTGGGCCAGGCACCATGCCAACGCCTAGTTGTTCCCCATGAAGAAGGAGCATCTTCCGAGTTACAAAAGGAGCCACATATCTGGAAGAGACAAGGGAATATTGCGCCGTGAATGTGGGCAGTGCAAACATCGCCTATTGGTAGTAGGTACCCCACTAGCTGGACTTCCACATTACCGTCGAGTGGCAGAAGGATCCTCAGTTAAGCTACGCGCTTCTGAGCTTCGAATAGGTCGCCAAGACGCCGATGGAAAGACAGTAAATGAACACCATTATTGTATTTCGAACTTGTAGGAGCCATTGACGTCGTGTGCTGCCAGAGCATGTGGTAAACGAGGCCGCGGAGTACGGTATCTGGAACTGGTATCTGTGATATCAGGAGATAGAGGTGGGTGCACCGATGCTGCTTTTGTTCTGCGCCAAGGAGACGCCCGTTAAGCCCTTGTTTAGGAACAAATGGATCCATACAGTTAGTCAACTCGGTCCCGTAGTTGATGGGATGAATCACAAGCTTCCCATTGCAGCGAATTCGAAGCTCTGGGTGCCCATGCTCCACACCCAAATATAGAGACTGATAAGCACAGGAACCGCGTGCTGAACAGCACGACCATTTCGGTGATAATGCGCAGAGGGTGTGCGAAATTTGACGATATCTCGGTATCTGGTGCGAGCGGGAGTTGCGTCCTTGACGGTGATGTATTTTGTGGCGTCAAAAGGGCAAGCCGAAAGGGATGAGCATAGGACCGAGGCCACCGGGATGGCAGTCAGCGTTCCCGCGGTGGCTTAAGAGCAAAAGTGGCAAGGCCGGGGACAGACTGCATCCGCGAGCGAAAAGCAGCAACTCTATTTCCACTCTTGTGTCATCGTGCGAAGTTTCACCGGTCAATTTGATATGCTCAACTCATTCACTTCACTGTTTGAACGTTCCGTGGCAGCGGCGGGGAACCCTCATCGCCCCGATTCTAATTGGGCGTTCTGCCAAGCGTCCCATTGCAGCGCCTAAATTCAGGTCTGGGCAGTGTCTAGGCAATCTCCAGTAGCCTGAGCGAGTTATAAACCCACGACCACTGTTTCCAGGATGGATCTCCGATTCCTCCCAATTTCCAAGTACCGAAGACATGTCGCTTCAACGTCTTCATCAACAGCACCACATCGCCTCCCCTCAACCGATGCCCCCAAGACCACCTTCTGCCCCACCTCCCTACAGCTATCCCCCATCACCTCCCAATGGTCCTGGTGCCCACACCGACTCACACCGACTCACTGCACCCTTTCACCTTGCCGCAGCAATACACCCCCGGCTGCCAGGTTCCTCAAAATCCCCACGTCGGCCACTCCCACCCCTACCAGAGACGACAAGGGTCGACACCGACCATTTAGCCCCGGATGAGCCCCGTGCGAGCGGGTCTCGACTATCACTTCGCTTTTCCAGTTCGTCGTCCTCTTTATCGCGCAAACCCTCTTCTTCCTCGCCTCCCCCACCGTCTTCACCCCCCTTATCCACCTCCCCTACTTCCCCGATCCCCTCTGGGTCCTCAAGCAGGTCTCCAAGCACCCGCGCCTCCAAGCACCGTTCATTTGCCCCCTTCTTATCCCTACTCCGACCGTCCAGACCCCGTTCGAAGCAGATTGCGGAGCGCGAAGCCCAGACCGCAGTGAACGATGCGGGACTCCGAGCCGCAGAAGAGAAACGTGTTGCTGAGTTGGAAGCGGCTGAGAGGGCCGCCGCGGAAGAACAGGCCCGCCTAGTAGTGGCCACAACGCAGTCGAATGCCAAAGAAGAGGTCGGGTCGAACATACGGTCCCTGCTGTCGCGGCAACTCGCCTCTGACGGGGAGTGTGAACTTATCCTCAAAAACTGCGTCCAAATCTGCAAAAGCGGTGGCCTCGACCTCTCCGTCGTCCTACAGGAACCACTCATCGACGGGAAGCCCCCGGTTTATTGGGCCATCCTCAATGGGCCTTCGACGTCCTTGCAAGACAGTGACGCGGACTTTGATACCCTCGTCGTTGCCCTTTTGGGCGCCTGCCAGCCCCTCAAGGACACTACTATTACCTCTATTCGCGTCGCATGCATGTTGACGTCGAACAATGTCCTCCTGCAACACTTGTTCCGGCGCTTTCCAGCTCTCTCTCCGCTCACCCCCGGCGACGCTATTCTCCTAAGCTCTGCAGGCGGAGGGGACGTCGTGGACGTGGACGAGACGCAAGATGGAACAGGAACATTTGTCGCACGGATCCAAATTCGGCGATTCCGGCTGCGCATGCGCGTGTCCAAGCTCATCAGAGTCGAGTTCGTCACGTCTGGTAGGCACCACCCCCCCCCCCCCCCCACCATCTACGCTTTCGTTCGAGTAGCATCATTCTAAGTTTCACTCCGAACGTAGATCGCATTTGGACGATCGCATTCTCTGTGCGCCCAGAAAACGTTGCAGAAGGTCGATTTGAGAGCCAGTGGTCGATGTCCCTTGGGCTGGCGGATCACTCTATGCCTGTCTGGGTGGATGCGGACCTTGTCATTTCGGGAAGCCCGCCGTCGACCGATGACCCCGATAACCACGAACCCGCCTTTAACATCCCTATTTGCTGTGATCTGTGCGAGCTCAAACCGGGGTCTGAAGGTGCGATCAGAATCCGATTAGACGACGGGCCCATGCGACCCCATTTACTCAATGAGTGCGTCAATATGCGTCCGTTTTTTTCCCCTGTTCTATTGATGTTTACTCCTCGTTTGTCTAAAGGTCACAAGCACTAGTTGACTCTGACGGAACACTCCACGCCGAATTCACTGCCAGGCTGACCCGACCGATGCACTCAAGTATCCTGTCCCCCAGCATCGATTTCACTATTTCCGACAGCGCGAGCCAAGTGTCTTCGGCTCTGGGTACCATAACGACGACAACGACAAGCTCGCGGTCAGAGCCGCCGCGATCTCCGCTCAGTAACACTTCCGCCCTGGGTACCATAACGACATCATCGACAAGCTCACGGTCAGAGAAGCCGCCACGCTCTCCGCTCTTCCGGAAGAAGCGGTCTCGGGACGGCCCAGCACCAGTCTATGCAACTCTACGCAGGGGCGGCCGTTGAACGTCGAACGTTGAACTCTCATCCTTTGAAACCTTGTGGTTGTTGTCTTGGGGAACCCCCAGCTGACGAAGTGCTCCTACTGTTATGACTACAGTGCACGGACACCAACCCCAACCCCAGTAACCAGTATATTTGATCGGTCTGCCCGCATTTTCAATTGGACAAGCGAGCACACCCAGCTAACAGAACCGCATACCCTATGATATATATATGATACCTGGTCCCGGTCCAGGGTCACGGTGGTGGCGAATCGTCCCCCCCCCCCCCCACCCTTCCCTTTGCTTGCGCCAATCCGCGCCAATCCCTTTGCATTGTACTGTACAGTATATTATACCATCAGCCGACATCGATTCACTTATTCCGTAATTCTTAAGCGGAAAAAAATAATACCCGCTCGCGCCATCCATCCATTGCTACATTGAAAAGGGGAGGGCATCGCATTTATGTCCGTCGATAAGTTGTGCTGATAATGCGGACCCTGTTCGATATCTCTCCCTTACACCGCCTAATGGTTTTGGCGTAACTTTGAGAACGGATAAGGAACCCAACAAACTTAAAAGACGACCCAGCGCCAAGTCGCAATAAACCCTGATCAGGCACGCCCTGCAATATAAACGTACAGTACACGAGTAAAGTTACAGGGGTTGCGCAACATTATTGGCGCCTTTGGGGCCCATCAAGCTTTGGGACGACAGACAACCGATCAACCAGTCCAGTTGGCGTGTGCGTCGCGTGTAGGGTTGCGCCGTTGCTTTCCCAAAAGCACAGCTATAAGTAAGTAAGTAATGAAAATGGGACCATGTAGGGGCAGCGGCGGCGGGGGCCAAACGCCGGGTCGGATTGTTGGCGCATCGCCGGCAGCGAAGCTGAGCGACGATACCAGACAGATATAGCCTAACACGGGAATACAAATAGAGTAGATCTATGGTGACGTAGCGCTGGGACAATCAAAATCAAAACACACTCGGACAGAATAGAATAGAATAGAAACAGAACAAGATTTGTTATTTTTAGACTCCGAAAATGCCCGGAATTGATGCACGTTCTCTGATAGACAGAGACTGCAAGGACAGACTCTAAGATAAACACACCCTAGCAGCTGAAAAGATGTGATTTATTAAATCACGCCCTTGATATCAAAGCATACATATCTATTCCTTTTCAGTTATCTGGGTCTGATGGTGGAGCTCTGGTATCACGACTCGTATCTCAGAATCACAGGCGAACTGTATTGCTGATACAGCAAAGTAGGGTTTTTCAGTCAAGTAGAAAACTCTGTAGAGAGTTAACTTCTTATCAGAGCTTATTGTTTTTGAAAAAACCTCGAAAAAAAAATTTTAAGTTTTTATAAAAGAGCTTAAGTTGTCGAAAAAAAGTGTTTATAAATCTTTTTCGAGTCATGGGGGGGGGGCACCGGAAGGCCGGGAGAGCCGATGTCAGTCTCGGTGTCGATTGGAATACACCACCAGGCCAACCACTCAGGCTCATTCATGACAACTTAAACTTTTTATTTTTATTTTGAGTTTTTTATTTTATTTTTATTTTAGAAAATAAAGTCCGATAAGAGGTTAACACTCTATGGAACTCGGACTCGGGCAGTGACATCACGAAACGGGCCGGTCCCCACCAGTATTGTACATTTTGGCCAAAGCATAACTTGGTACGTGTGCTAGGCAGGGATTTTTGTGCACTAGCAAATATAAATTAATCATGCAGTTTCATTAGTCCATCTTTCTGAGATGTGTTTTGGAAAACGTAAGGGGAACATGCATGATAAAAGATCACGTGAAAGGTTACGTGTGATGAGTGACATGGACGACCAATGAAACAGATGACGCGTAACGCGAAAACATCGGAATCCACACGAGAGTAAAAAGTCGAGTTCCGAGTTCGGAGTGGCGAAGACGCGAGTGCGAGAAGTGCACAAAGCACGCGGACAATTTTGGGAACAATTGGTTCCGAGGTCGAATGGGTACTATCCGATATTTGTAAACATGAGTCTGAGGAAAATAGGAAAGTTTCAGCCCATTTATGAACGCGCGCATAGCGAACTGCTCGTTATCTAGGAAGCGAAGTGGAAAGAAAAGAGGTGGAGCCGAAGGGAAGTGTCAATGGCAAACACATGTGGAACCGGCGGTTGAACTGGCGATTAAAGTCGATACACAAGTAGCATACAGGTGCTCCCTATGCCGTTCAGACAGCGCGCACGCGCACCCTCTCTGTGAGTGTATCCTAAGAGAAACTGTAATCAATCGATGCGAGTTACGTCTGGAGCGCCCATCCTTAATTTTAAGGGCGACTTCCCGGCCCGGCGACTTTTCAGGAAGAACGGCCCGCGGTGTCCGGTAACGGCGAGGCGCACAGGGACGCGTCATCCCCTTCCGCATTCCCGAAAACCATTCATGTACGGTGTGGGAGACTCAGGGAAGGCTACCGTGACAGGAGGGCAACAGGGAAATTCAGGGGCAAATTTCTAAGACCCTGTGCCTAAAGGCCCACCTCTCGGACCAAAAAAAACAGTGGCCACCTCAGTCGTCGTGAGAAATTGCCATTCATGGTGGCGGGGACCGCGAGGTTAGTTTTTTTGCCAAAAATAAACGTGGGAGCCACTACTACATTTATCCAAGTTGCTTGTCTGGCTCTGGCATTACAAGCACTGTATGCAATACATCAGGTACACCTGCCCAATCCAGAACGGTAAGTTTTCGTGGTAGACTTGCTCGATCTACTCTGCAATGCCTCTGGTGAGATTCGATCATGTGTGAGCGTGTCGCACACTTCCATCGATCAGTCGGGAGCAGCATCTTTATAACGTCTGTAGTGATTTTACCATGTCCCTCCCACGTGTTTCGCACGTTCATCACGCTTCTATGTCCGCAGAGAACTGTCAGCCTCCCAAACGTAAGTAGGTTTGTTCTAGGTCCTTCGACTCGAGGGCCCGAGTACTTAGTAACTCTTGATCCTTGATTGGGCCCATTATCGGGGTACGGGATGTACAGACTTTACGTTCGTGCACATGGGTCCAGGGACTCATTCGCCCGAAGGGAAATCGATGTGGGTCCGCTACTGTCGCCGATTGGGCCGAGGCCATAAGTGATGGAGGATGGAGGGTGGATCAACGAGCACGGCAAGGTATCTATTGTTCAATCGGGTACTTTTCCTTCTTTTCCAAATATGCACTGCCCGATCTCATCAAATAGAGCTTATTTCTACCTCATGCTGCGCCCAGTAAGCATCGTGTTAAGCAGTCCAGTCGTCGCTCAGGCTGCTGTGCTACAGGTGCTGTTTTTCTTGCTAATTCTCATTCAATTTCCGCTCTGTGGGAACGAGGGGATCCCTGAGTGTAAAATGGTATTTGGGTGTCCGGTTAGAGTGTGAGAGCGGAGCCATATGCACACAACATCCGCACGAACCCATTTCCCGCTCCGACATAAATCGGAAACCGCCCATCTCGCCCACCCGTCTACCAAGAACATGCGATCGACTGTTGGCTGCTCAATCAACCGGCAGCGCTGTTGCAGTGTGTCCCCATTTCTGAGAATCAAAGTATGGGAGCGCATTTGAGTTGGATGCGGTGCCCAACCCCGCCCTAAAAAGGTAGCGTCGCCCTGGGCTATTCTCTACAAGTAGCTAGCTATCTTCGACAGGTGTGGGGACATGCCACCCCCGCGCTCAATTGCTGACACCAGGTACGGCCGGCGACCCTCCACATATATATGACGAAGCATTACGGCCTATCCGATGTCCCTTTTCTTACAAGACTTGCATTTCCGTTCTCCCAAGATGTCTCTCTCGAGAATGCCCTCCTTTGCACCACCTCCCTACACAGGCGCCGCCCCCAACGGACTCCCTTACATTGAAATGGAGCCGCTCCAAAATCACTCGCGGACACAACCTCCTCAATCCCGCCCTATGCTGCCCATGCCTCTTCGCGTGGTAAATCTCAGTACCCCGATATCAGAAACCCGACCTGCTTTTCCAGGGCTTGACGTGGACCCTTTCGCGGCGACTGCACACCAGGCCGCACTCAACGAGCGACGCTCTGGGGCCCGAACTCCCACTTCTGAAATCCCACTCCAGCCTCAGCGCCCCACACCTCCGCCCTCACCTACACCACCGTCCCAGGCACCTCCATCACCCACACCCCCTTCCGCAGCTGCGGCTTCCCCTTCCTCTCCGCAGTCACCCCTGCACGCATATGCCTCTCCACTGTCATATTTACCGCCATCTCCTACAAAAAGCCAAGTCTTCAAACGCCGACTGAAGCTCAACCCGCTCTCTGCTCTCCGGTTGTCCGGAGCGACCCGACGAGCGACGGCACAGATTGCAGAGCATGCGGCGCGGCAAGCGGCAGAACGCGCGAGGTATGAAGCCGAGCTTGCCAGGCAACGCGAGGCTGCGGCGGAGGCTGCGAGGCGAGCGGCAGAAGAAGCTGCCAGGATTGAGGAGGAGAATGCCAGGCGTCGGGCCATGGCTCAGGAGGAGGCAAAAGCCCATGTCCAATCACAAATGCAACTATGTCTTTCGGGCGACCCGCCATCCGATGAGGATCTCAGGGCCGTGTTCTCGATGTGCGTCGAGGCTTGCGAGACAGTTGGCCTGGACTTCGCTACAGTCTTGCAGGAACCATTGATCGAGGAACAGCCGCCGGTCTATTGGGCTATCCTCAATCGGCCTACGGCGTATGGAAGTAGCAGGGCAGCGTATGACTCGCTCGTATTCGCTTTGCTGGAGGCCTCTCAGCCTCTCCACCCGTCGACCCTCGCTGCCGTCCGCCTCGCATGCATGACAGCGTCCGACAACACACTTCTCCAGCGCCTGTTTCGGCACGTCCCGGGACTCTCACCCTTATCGCCGGGTGACGCGATGTTACTAGCTCCCCTGAACGAAAGTGACGTTGTCGAAGTCATGGAGACCCGCGATGGGACCGGAACATTCGTGGCACACATCAGAATTCTGAGGTTCCGACTACGTATGCGGGTCTCCAAGTGCGTTGTTGTCGAGTTTGTTGCTTCAGGTGCGTTTCTTTTGTTTGCGCTTTTCAAGAGGCATATCCTCACCCTACTTTTATTTTATTTTATTTTACGCAGAGAGAAGCTGGGCCCTCAGATTTGCTGTGGTCGCCGAGACCTTGCCGGATGGCCGAACTGAGAACAAGTGGCTTCTATCGCTCGAATTGGGAGAGCATTCGCAGGTCGTAGGTGTCGATGCGGACCTTTTCATCGAAGGGTCCACTTCGTTCCCCTTGGACAGCCGTGACTTCGACGACCCACTTCTCTCCGTCTCATTTGGTTCTACCACGACCGAGTTATGGCCAGGACGGGAAAACGCGATTGCTGTCCGACTGGATGACGGACCGATGGGCCCCCATTTACTCAATGAGTACGTCAAAAACACTTGGGCTTCTTTGTGCCATCAACTGATCGATCCACGAATAGGTCATCGGTCCTCGTTGACTCAATGGGGACATTGTGCGCGCAGCTCAATGCGAGACTAGCTCGTCCGGCGCTTCCCGCGTTAGTCTCTGATACGTCGAGTACAATATCCCCACCACGATCGCTACAAACGCCCTTCTCTGAGATTTCGTACCCTGCATCGGTCAAATCCAAATCGAAGTCGAAGAGGCGACCCAAAGATCCGAAAGTCTATACATCGTTGCGGAGAGGCGGCAGGTAGAAGAAGGTGACCCCGATTTTCTTCAAAACCGTACGGCTAGACCCGTGGGTTGTTTCGTTAGTTCCATGGAAAGTTCCACGAGAGGTTAACTTAGACCAGTTTGTTATCTGCCCCTTCTTCCAATTGAGGCGCTCGCGCCTAAGCCGTGGCAAATTCTTTTTTTTTTTTCAGGTCAAGGAGTAGTTCGCATATAACAGCAGATAGGGAGAAATGGACATATTTGTCTCCGGAGTCCTAGAGGTGTGTCCCTGCAAGTTCGCGGCGTATTATTTCGTGTATCTCACAATGATTGAGGGCGCTTAGCCATCAAGTGGGGGTGTCCTGGGTAGTCGGATCATTGGTTTTGACGAATCGACTGCCTGGAAGCCCAATTCTTATTCTTTCGCACTGCCAATCCATCAAATCACTTGCAATGCAATGAGGATCGTCCGAGTCACCGAGTCAAAAACCGGCGGAGTTACCCATGCGATACGATTGTTTACCACGTTCCCCAGCCTGGTTTTTGGCAACCCCGTCATTTATCCCCAAACTTGGCTATCTGCCTTATCATAAAATGTGCCTTATGACATGGCAGTTTTGGCGCTCCGGCGCTGGCTCTGCAAATGCCCGCATTTCCGGATCAATTCCTCCATCGCTGGCCCTCTTTTTGTAGGTCCTGTGGTCCAGGATCCCTGGCGAACGTCAAGACTAGGACGCCATGGCATATATCGAGAGCGGCGCCTAGCCAGTGCCATCTTACCGATCAGGGTCTAAATACGTACGTAAATCTAGCCGTTCCTGACTGTATGTCCACTATGTCCACCGTAAGTGAGATATGTACTGTACAGTATGACACACATCATTGGACTGTTGCTCTGATATTATTCATCGTAGTGATTATTCGGGTCATTATACACAGTACAGTATTGTATACCCACAGGTCTCCCGTTCTGTGAGCATGAATGGAAACTGTAGGCCCGGAGCCGGAGAATTCCCCTGACCACCTGCGCTGCGGTCTTTCTACTATCGTTCTCGTCAACTTCTCTGACATGATGGTGCTCGTCTTCCCGATATCAGTCTTTACGAACCGCGCTGCCAGCCCCGCCGCTTGCTCCGGCTCGCCCACCACATCCCACCTGCTGCTTCTGTTTCTTAGAATCCCTCACGGTCGGCCCGAGGCGTTCCTCCCCCTGTCAAAATGTCACATCCTTCGGTGCCTCTCCCACATCCCCCGTGCCCTGAGCGCTCGTTCATCAACCGCTCGTCCCCAAATAACCTCACCGCCTCCGTATTCTTATTATTAAGTATTAAGTAACTCGGCAAGGCTGCGACGAGGGGCTGTGGAGAAAAGCTGCACGGGCAAGTCGCCGACATGGCGCGATCGGGAATAGGCGGTGCTGTACACGGCACGGAAGAGCCAGTGCACCGGTTGGTTTTGAACAGAACAGGAAGAGAAGGCGAGGCGGGCAGTGCCGCAGCTGCAACGGCGCTCCCTTGCTCTCGCTGTTCTCGGGGGGGGAGGGGGGGGGGGGGGGGAGGGGACTTTCCATGGAGAACGAGCGCGCGTCGATGTGAGCAAAACGAAGCTGGACGAAACCCTCTGCGCGGAGAATGACGTCGTCGCCCTTTGCCGAATTTCTCTCTTGGAGCCCGCCGTGGAAGGACAATGGCTATTACTGCCCCGTCTTATCGGCGCCCTTCCTCGAACGTCCCGTCGTACCTGAACGCAGACATCCGGTCTTCGTTTAACCCCCCCCCCCCCCCGACGTGCTGGTGTTGTGGCCCACGAACGCCCGGCTTCGTCGTCCCCGTGGAGAGGAGGGGGAGGGGGGGAGGGGTTCGAGGAGTTTTGCGCCGTCTTCGGGGTGCGGATGTGAATGTTGCCGCTAGACAGGCGTGCCTACGAAGCGCATATACAACCTTCGCCAGGTTCCAGTTGCACGCATGCGCCATGTCCAAACGGGTCCCATCAGGAGTGCTTGACACGCGGCAAGCCGCTTCCCTTCTGCTGTTTTCCGCCTTTTTTTTTTTGTCTGATGGTGGTAACTGGCTAGAGCGGATGTGGGGCGTCACTTTCTCTGTGGATAGGCTAGATGCATTTGGCCCTAACAAGGCGTGGAGGGATGACACTCGGCCTCGGGGAGCACAATCCATCAACATGCGTTTGGGTACAGCTTGCTATCACTGTGCATTCGCGCTAGCCAAAATCAGTGGTCTTTAACGCCACTCAAGTGCGAAATGAGGGCTGGAACTTGGACAGTTGGGCGAGGACAGTCTTGGATATGAGCGCGATTGGTTTGCACCGCCAAAAATGGAGTGCGTTTGCAGGCATTCTGTTCTGACTGCTGTCCCTTGCTCACAGCTTCGCAGTTGCCCGTTGCTTGTCGACGCGTCTGGTATCCTTATCGCGCCTTTCGAATCTATACTGATGGCTGTGTTGTACGCTGAATATCTGGCGAGTGAAATTACCATATGTATTTGCTACATGCATGTCGAATATCGTTGTACTCGGTTTTTTTTTATAAACCCGATGTGGGCGGAATTACAGCGGAAACAAAAAATGACAAGGTGTCACCCTACAGTCCGTGAGACCACCAATATAGTGTCTAGTGAGAGTGCGCCAAAAGAAAGAACGACGCCAAACTTACTGAGAGATATATTACTCGTCTTCATCATTACCAAAGAAGCTATCCTGGACGATCGGCGGGGGTGTCGTAGCTTGTCCTCGGTGCTTCTTGTGCTTAGCCTTTTTTGATTGTTTCTCACCCATTTCCGAGTACTTGTCGATCCGAGTCGTGGACTTGTCCCGTCGTTGTCTCGTAGGCACTTCCGCTGGCTCAGACAGCACGCTGGCCCGCTCCTCCGCCTCAGTACCCTCGTTTGCGCCGCCATCCTCTCCTTCAAAAAAGTCGTCCAACGCCTCCAAATCTTGCCTTGGCTTGCCTTTTCCTTTCGTCCAGTCGTCCTTTGCTTTCTTACCAGTGGCACCCTGGCACGGTTCAGCGAAGCCTTGTTGAACAGGTTGCTTGTGGTCCAGCCTCTCGGGCTCGCCAGCCATCTTGCCCGCACGCATTTGCCCTCGCACCCATTCCCGGAGCGTTTCGCGCTTGTCATCCGTAGCACTCGAACTGCCCACCGGATGACTGGAAGCCGCGGCGCCCCCCTCCATCTGCCGCACGTCAGGAGGGAAAAGCGAGATGTACTTTTCCAGTTTCGGGTAGTTCTGTGAAGTGCTCTATAGTGTCGCCAGCATTCCGGCACATAAAATTTGAGAGACGTACCAGAACATAATTTAGATCTGCCCTTAATTCGAATAGTTCCGCCTCGAGGGCCTTCCGCACTTTGGAGGATACCGCGTCCTCCTCCAGCCGCCTCTTGGTTTGCTTTATTTTGCGTAGGAGTTTCTGACGATCTAAGACACGATCGTAAACATGCCTGGGTGTCCACGGTCCAGGACACGTACCGAAGAACTTGACCTTGTGGTACCGCGTGGCTAGAGTACGCTCCTTGTTCGCTTTTTGTGCGGCCACAAGGTCTGTTTCAAGGGCCTTTAGTTTTCGTTCCGACTCGACTCGGACGTCAGCTGCGAGGCCCTCCTAGTGTAATGTAAGCATGCGATCGGCACAAAACACAGTCCGCGACCGCCCGCCCGCACCTTCGCGAGGAGGCGTCGGGTCTGTCTGAGCGCGGATTTGATTTTTGAAACGCCGGGCAGCGGGTCTTCATTCTGCTTCCTGTGGTGCTTTCGCGACTTGATTCGCCCTTGGTTCGGCGTTGAAGCATCCTCATTTTGCCAGCCTTTGGAACGAGTTGGGGCCATCGCCAACCAACGTTACGACTTGAAAATATTATGTAATATTTGTTTCTCGTGACCCGTGATTGCCACGCCCGATCTAGATCTTGTCCGGTTGTGTGCTCCGCAAATCTTTTGCGACAAACTTGTAATCGAGACAGTCCCGCGCGTTGATATATGGTCTTCGATTAATTTATCTCTCGAGCCATGAAGAATATTGCTCTTTCGGCTACCTGGCGTTCAGTAATCCCGGATATCAATATCACTACCATCGCTGTCGACATCGACAATGCGTGCCTATGGATAGCATCGGAGCGACTGAACGCTGATGCGGACACCGAGATAGATGTTTACAAACAAGGGCTTCCGAGAGAATTGTACGAACTACAGGATGTGAGTGTACTGTTTGCATCCTTCCCTCCACGGTCCCTCCTGGCTTCTCCGGTCAGGGGAAGGATCGGTCCCACCACGACATATCAGAGATTCACCGCTAACGTAGATAGCATCTGCTGAACTCGTGACGAAACTCATATCGTCCACAAGCCACGTTATTCAAGAATCTTTTTCTCAAGTGACTTCTCTGAAGAGTATTCCTGGAGAGGAGTCGCTCGTCATCGTCACGCGTGGTGGAGATATCGCATCGATGAAGCTAGATAATCCGGTTCCACAGGCAAGACTGAGATTACCTGCGTACCAGCTCCTTGATTACCTTTTCTGTTAGTTCGAGATAATAGGCTCTTTCGAAGACGGGATCCAAGCAGCTGGGTGGAGCCCAGACGATTCGCTACTCATCCTCGTCACGGGTATGTCCGGACGCTCTCGCCTTCAATAGAGAAAAGCTAAACCCTATACATTATGCAGGAGAGGGCAAGCTAATTGTCATGACTCCCACCTTCGATGTTCTTCACGAATCGATTCTACACACCGACGAGTTCGGTGAAGGTAAACAGAGCTCCCTCTCATTGCTCGTTGATCCCCGTACCAAAGTGCCCCTTAGATGCACCCATAAACGTCGGATGGGGCTCCAAGCAAACCCAGTTCCATGGTTCGCTTGGCAAAGCCGCCGCTCAGACGCCTTCAGCCGCTGCCCCGACTTCTGTTGGCATCTCGCCTGACGACGACTTCCTCACTCGTATATCCTGGCGGGGTGACGGCGCGTTGTTCGTCGTCTCTGCCGTATCACCATCCGCTGGCGCCGCACCTCGCCGACGCGTGCTCCGGGTCTACAATCGCGACGGCGTGCTGCAAGCCACGGCGGAAGCGGTCCCAGGGCTTGAGCACCCACTGTCATGGCGCCCGTCCGGCAACCTCATTGTGAGCACGCAACGGTTCGGAACATTCCCCGGTGGAGGGAAAGGCCGTGAGGGTAGACACGACGTCGTGTTCTTTGAGAAGAACGGCCTGAGACACGGAGAGTTTGCCCTGCGACACGAGACACCTGGCGTTGGCAAAGCAGGTGTTAAAGATAGGAAGTGGGGCTACAAGGTGAAGGATGTCTGCTGGAGCGCCGATTCGAATGTGCTTTTGGTCTGGATAGAAGAGGATGCCGGCGACACTGGTGAGTCCTATTAGTGTGCATCACAGATGATCCTTACACGCTTAGTCCAACTCTGGACAACTGGAAACTACCACTGGTAACGTTCTGAGTTCTTGGATATACTAGCCAGTGCGTTGATGCCAAAGTAGGTATCTCAAGCAAGAAATCGCAGCACCGCCTACTTCGGAAGGTGGGAGGTTCACCTCAGTTAGCTGGCACCCCGAGAATGCCCTCCAGATGCTGCTCACGACGAGGAGTTAGTCGGCGTCTCTCCGTCCCAAATAACTATTTCGCTTACAATTTTGGCGGCTAGCGGAGATCATCTCGCACTCTTATCGTTGGGAGACTTGCGCCGCCACGGCAAGAGCCCCCAACGACACTGGGACAGTTGCCGTCGTAGACGGATGTGGGCCAGTCTCCTTTCCATCCAGCTCACCCTTGTGACTTTTATTGTAGCCTCGGTCCTCCTCACACCTTTCAGAATGCAAAATGTTCCGCCCCCCATGTCTTCTCACAGACTCGTCCTTCGTCCCTCGCCATCAGCACCGCAGAGGACTTTGTCGACACCCTCTCATCTTTCGTTCTCTTCCTCAGAAGACGTTTTAGCAGTCCTGTGGGAAACGGGGTACGTCGAGCTGTGGAACTTGTGCACACAGCTCGAATTTGGGCGTGGAGCCGTGATGACCCCTGAGCTTATTTGGAGCGGATCTCTCGATGGCGCGCGATTCCGAGAGATCTGCGCGTGGACAAACGTCCCTGGAGGTGCTACTGCGCGTATAGCAGCACTTGGCACCGAGAATGGCGGAACCGACATACTGCAGGTCCTTGACATCCGACATGAAATCACCGATGCTCTAGTGACTCCAACCCTTGGGTCTTTGGGGTGGCGCTTGGCTATCACAGAAGGAGGGGTCGTAGTTCATCGTAATGGCAAGGTATACGGATGTGCGTAGCTACCCGCTCATGCCGATATTCTGTCATGTTCTGACATCCCATTACAGTTGACAGCGATTCTAGTCAGCTTGTGCTCCGCGTCGAGTTCGGATTACCTTGCGATGTCGTAAGAGTTGTCGACATCCCACAGCCTTCTTCGTCCTTGCCGGCAACCCCCCTGTTTCTTGGCCTCACGCGATCTGGCACGCTGTTTTCAGCTGTGCCCGCTTCTCTGCGTACACTTGCGCAGAATGCGAACTCCTTCACGATTTCCGGCGACCTCGTGGTGTATACTACCTTATTACACGAAGCCAATTTTGTTCCTGCCTCGCTTCTTGCCACTGCAGACGCCAATACCGGGCTGGAGAGCGAACGACGTCGTGTCGAGCGGGGATCTCGAATTATTACCTCAGTTCCTAGCGCAATGAGTCTGGTACTACAAATGCCACGTGGGAACCTTGAAACCATAAACCCCCGTCCGATGGTCATGGTTGCCATCCATGCGGACGTCGACGCGTGAGTGGCTCCTCACTTCGTGTCAGGGATAACTGTAATGACGGGGTACTACAAGAGGTAATTACCGCAAGGCGTTCTTGGCGTGCAGGAAGCATCGTATCGATCTTAACGTCATTGTGGACCGGGAACCCAAATTATTCAGAGAGCGGCTGCCACTCTTTGTTGAACAAGTCGGCGATGTAGACTACATCAACCTCTTCCTGACAAACCTCGCGTTCGTATTCTTCTCTGAAATTCCAGGCTGGCATTTATCAGAGTTCGTAGGCGAGGTTCGCAACCAGCAGAGGTAATCTCTGAGCTCTGCGATGCGGTGAGAGAAGAACTCGAGTCGAGAGACATGGAAAAGTACATCAACTCAATATTGACCGCATATATTGTCAAAACCCCTCCGGATCTGGAGGCCGGACTTCGTGTTCTTTTGCAACTTCGAGGTACAGTGGTCACTCCAATTTTTTTTCCGCACCTCGTCCTGATGACTCACTGTCGACCAGAACGCGTACCATCGGCTGTTGAGGATGCTGTAAAGTACATTATCTTCCTGGTCGACGCAGACACTTTGTTCGATGTTGCTCTTGGGATGTATGACTTCTCGTTAGTGCTCTTGGTGGCGCAGCATGCACAGAAGGTACGTACCGTCTCCTGTGGATTTTATTGCTTCGTCAGTTTGTTGAGGCCGTTTCAGGACCCTCGAGAATACCTTCCGTTCTTACGTGAGCTCCGTGCTTTAGAAAAGTACTACCAGCACTTCCGGATCGACGACCACCTTAAACGACACAAAAGTGCCCTGCGGAATCTCAGTCTTGCTGGTTTGTCGCGTGTTCCGGTTTCTCCTCCATGCTAGCCTACAAGCATCCCCCCAGGGCCTGAACACTTTGATGACGTCAAGGCGTACGTAGAGAAGCACCAGCTGTACGAAACAGCTTTGGAGATTTATGGTGGAACAGATCAACTTCGAGTGCGTGCGGCTCCTCTGGGACCAGTCATGTTTATTTAAAGGTGAACCCAAGGACATCCTGGACATATACGGAGATTGGCTCTTCGAACGCCGTGAATTTGGCCAATCTGCTCTCGGTACGTGTGGGATCCTATGTCCAGGGCTTGGCTCACCAACAAGCCGTAGTCTTCTTGGACGCGGATCAACCACAGAAGGTGCTGGCCGCGTATGAAAAGGCGCATTTATGGCGAGAACTATTTGAGTTTGCTCAACTTCAGAAGATCGAACCCGAGGATATCGTCGCTTTGGCATACCGTGTCGCTGGTGCGTACCTCCCTTAGAAATGGGCGTGTGTATTTTATTGCGACCTTACAGAGGACTTGACCTCGAAGAAGCGCTACGCCGAAGCTGGCCAAGTCCTTCTTGGTTACGCCGAGGACGTCCGCGAAGCCGTCATTGCCCTCGTTCAGGGGAACCAGTTCTCTGAAGCGCGTCGTATTGTGAGTCGCACGTCTCATTTCTAGTCACTATCACGCAAATGTGAGCCTCCAGATAGCTCTGCATGGGCAACCAGAGCTCCTCGAGGAGATCATCGACCCGGCAGTCCTCGAGGCTCGGGCTCAAATCACGGAAGATCTCACTGAGATGCGCGAACAACTACAGAAGCAAGTTTCGCGTCTGAGAGAGCTGCGCATCAAAAAACTCAAAGAACCAGGTTTGCCCCCCCCCCCCCCCAATCTCATCCCCACTTGCACCCAATGTCCATTTTTTTTTAAAAAAAAACCCTCGCAGAGGAGTTCTATGGCACGGAAGACCTCGCGGTGCACAACGTGGACGTGATGACCGACGCGTCCGCGTTCACCGCGTTCACGCGATACACCGTCGCGCCAACGACGTCCGCCCCATCGCGCGCGACGACTAAACGCACCTCGCGCTCAAAGCGCAAGATGGAGCGCAAGGTCAGCTCAGGGCGCAAGGGCACCGTCGACGAAGAGGAATACCTGCTCAAGTCGCTCGCCAAGCTCGCGGGCAAGCTCTCCGAAGCGCAAGGTGCGTGCAAAAGCCCCCCCCCCCCCCCCCCTCATTTTATTTTTATTTTGAATCCCGACGAAACAACAACGCTAACCCCGGTGTATATATGCCAGACGAGGCCGCGGCGCTCGTGCCTCACCTGCTGCGGTTCACCCCCGCACACCGGATCGCCGCTCGCGGGCTGCAGGACGAGGTGGGCGCCTTCTCGCGCGAGATCGCCAGGGCTTTCGATGAGGTGTGGCCCGCGCCTACCGAGGACACGGAAACGGCTGTGGAGCCCGCCGCGGCGGATAGCTGGGCGCCGCGGATGGCAGAGAGAGAGAAGGAGCGGGAGCGTGCAGTCAAAGCGATCGTCAAACCGGAGCTGCGTGCACCCGAGACATGGCGCACGCGCCTAGTCAGTGTTACTGCGGCACCTGGAGCTGTGGGGACGAGCTGAAATTTTTAAGGGATTTGTTTTTTTTTTTTTTTTTTTGCAAGTAGGATATAGCGTTACAGGTCTGCGGCAGACTTAAGTATTGTTGCGTTAGGCGGGGTAGGATGTGTACATGTGCATTGTCTAATTATAAGGCCAATCAAATATAAAGCAGGGGGGGGGAACAATGTGGTAAAGTAGGCCGAAACGAATGACATAAAAAAAAAAAAACCAAGCAGAGTCAGTCCTCTGCCGATCCTAGCTCAGATGAGGGGATAGGATCGGAATAGGACCTAGGCTCGGATGGGCTCCACGACGGGCATGCTGGCCAGGTCGACGTCGTCGTACTCCGCGTGACGGCTGTCGTACCAGAACGCGATCAGCTCGTCGCTGTCGGGAAACATCTTCGATCTGGTGCCGGAAAATACCGGCCGCGCGAGTTCGTTGCCCTCGGGTCCCGGGAGCGCGAGGTGGCACCCGATACGGCGCCCGCCGCTTCCTCTATCTTGCCGGCGATCCGCAGCGGCGGCAGCACAGAGCGAGGACGACTCATTTCGCTTCGCGCGCTCGTCGAGTACCGAAGGCCTGTTCGTCATTAGGAATGAACTGCAAAGCGCTTGAGAGGGCACACAAGGAGGGGGCAGGGCTTACCGCGCGACGAGGCGTAGCACCTCGGGGGCGTACGCGGAGTCCACGAAGAACGTGGCTTGCGTCCGCAGCGCGTCGAGGCGCGCCCAGCGCCCCGCGTCGTCGTGGTGCTTGTCCGGCCATATGCCGTCGAGGTACATCTGCCACCTGCGCGCCCACAGCGCGCTCCACTCCTCGGGGTCGACGTCGACGATCGTGCGCATCATGTCGCCACGGTCGTCCGCGCCCCAGCCGCCGTCGCCGAGACGGGCCACGCAGGGGGGCCCTGTGTCGCCGCGGCGCGCGCGGACGAGGGCGGACGTGGGGTCGACGTCCTCGTGGTGCAGGAGGAAGCCGGTCGGCTGCGAGTGGGCGAAGGGAGACGGTGCCGCGTTTACGCGCGCGATCTGTGCCGGCGACAGCTGTCAACGTCAAGAAAGCACCGGGGAGGGTGGAACGGAGGAGGGAGGAAGGAAGGAAGGGGCAATTGCGTACGTGCCATGTGCCGGGCCGTGCGGCCGCTCGAAAACGCCATGGCGACGAGGACGCAGTGACCAGGGTCGTATGGTCCACGTCCCGGACGCCAGACTTCATCCCTGAGACGAACGCAGATAGCTGGCCCCAGACGACCTCGCCTATGTGAGTGAGTGTGTGTGTGTGTGTATGTGCATACGCGCGCGCACGTGTCAGAGAGATTTGGTAAGGCGAACGACGCGATGACGGGATGACGTGACGTACCGCTCGTGATTTCAAACGACCTTAGCAGTTTGCACGCCTGCGCACGTCTCGCGTTCCGCCAGTGCAGATCGAAGTCGTAAGCGTGTTCGCGCAGGCGGATCTCTTCCATGCTGGGCTGCATGCGCAGGCCCACCTCGAACGCTGGCCGGCGCAGACGGCCGTCGGCGAGGGCGCGGCTTCGTACATCGGCGACGCGTCTCTCGAGCAGGTGCCAGGACGGGTGCTTCGCGAGGATGCGGGCGCGCAGCCCCGCTGGATCCATCGTGCTGAATGAGTTCCAGTGGATACACCACACGAACGCGATCGCGTCGACGACCTCCCCGTCCGACGGGATATGTGAGCGCGGTGATGGACAGGCATCTGGGGGAAGGGCACGCCAGTTGGTGCGTTTGTCGGATAGAGATGGTGGTAGTAGGCACGACGCAGAGTGTGATAGGGTCGGGGGAGTGGAGAGACCTTTTGTTGAGGGCGACGAGTCAGGATCCTTGGGGAGCAAGGACATGGAGGAGGGGAAGAATGGGGGGCCTGCGTCTTTGGGCCTCCAGCCAGGAGGGATTTGCAGGGACACTAGCCGAGGAGGTCACAGAGATCAAATTTTGTCATCTCGTCATCTCCAAGAGCACCTCGCCATACCCGCCTTTTCAGACTCAGCGGGTCGCTGCTCGGGTTATAATTAACCGTCGCGTCGCGAAATGAATATCAGACACGTGGTCAGTCCTAATGCGCACGTGAACCAAACTAATCTTCATTGGCCACCCCGCTCTCCACGAGCGCATCCAGCTCTTCCGCCGACAGTCCGAGTTCTCCACCCAAGATCTCCTCGTTGTGAGCCCCGAGATCCGGCCCTGCCCACCGCGTACGAGCGTGCACGCCCTCCAGCCTCGGCGCAACGCCGGGCATCTTCATCGACCAACCGCCCTGGTCCTCGTCCTCGTCCGCGTCCGCGGTCCTACGTGCCTGCCCAGGAACCCAGACGGGCCTCCACCGCGCCACGCTCCCGTACCTGCTCATTCGCGACGATCTCGCGCACGCTCGCGACGCGCCCAGCAGGCACCCCGATCTGGTCTAGCGCGCGCAACACGTCGTCGCGGGTGCGCGCGCCGCGACGCGCTGGTGGTTCTTCCCGAACGCTGCACCAGTCAGGTCCGCCCGCCCGATCATGCGCATCAACCGCTCGTACATCGAGTCGGCATTTGCGCCGATGATCACGTAGTCCGGGGACGCGTCGCGTGCGGCACCAGGGTGCGGGCGTGCAAGGGTACGCGCCGGTTGGCACGATCCCTGTGACGGATGAGCCTGAAGGGCTGCGCACGACGCCCTTGCGATCGAATTCCGGGATGATACCCTCCATCAAATTGAGCAAGCTGTTCTCGTCGTCAACGGCAATTTGCGGAGAAAAAAAAAAAAATTCTTCTCTTTTCCTCACCTTTCCATGATGCTTACATCCACCGTCGACCCTTCGGTGATGCCGCGATCCTGCTTGGCACGTCGCGCGAGCAGAGCTAACGCCGTCCCAAACGCTGCCGTCATTCCAGCTACCGAGTCGCCGAGGCTGATATTCGGCCGAACTGGCGGTCCACTGAGCTCGCCCGTCCGCTCGTCCGGAAACCCCATTTATGAAACGAAAGCCAGCCTCGCCCTCGCAGACGCTAGCGTAGCCAGGGCGCGAGGACCAGGGACCCGTTTGGCCATACCCGGAGACGCGTGTGAAGATGAGGCCCGGATTTGGTCGCACGTAGCCTGTCGGGACCGAGTCCCCATCGCTCCAGTGCTGTCCCCCCGTGACGAATATCGTTAGGTTAGGCTAGCAGCAGGGAGTAACGGTAACCGGCCGGGGGTGCACATACTTCCCGGCTTGAAATTCTCGAGTACGACATCAGAGCGCTCCGCAAGTCGTCGTCGTACGAGTCTGTTTGAGGTTTTTTTTTACTCCTGTTTTTTTTTTTTTTCGAGTCGCGAGAGAAAGAAAAGAAAAAGAAACGAACGCCTGGCCCTCCTCCTTGCGCATGTCATGTCAATCGATACACTCTCCTTTTTGTTGCGCGCGAGGCTCCGAAACCAGGGGCTCGTGCCATCAACGTCGAGTTCGCGCCATCCACGTTACGTGGATCGCCAGTACCCGGCGGTTCGACCTTGATAATTTCTGCACCAAAGTGTCTATAACCATTTCATTTCTCCAAGAATGAGGATTGGATGGGACGATGCGATGCGATGCGAACGCACCCGAGCAAACTGCCCCGCGAATGGCCCAGCTATGAGCTGTCCGAGCTCGAGGACGCGCACTCCAGATAGCGGGAGACCCGTGCTCGGCGGTTGTGTCGGGGACGGCGGCCGTAGTCCTGCCAGGGGCCGGGGATCGAACCCAGGATTAAAAATTTCGGGAAAACGCAATGGTATTAGCGTCGATGGAACTCACAGCCTGCGACTCGACACGACACGCGCCGGCAAGCGCAGCGCTGCAATCGTGAGGCCCTCTTTCCGAGTCCCTTGAGCCTCATTCAGAAATCAGTTTGTCAGGTTCGGGGGTCGTTCCCTTTCGTTTTTAGTGGACAGGACGGAAAAACGTGGTTAGGCGTTTTTTTTTTTTTCTTTTTTTGGTTTGTGTTCGACTCGATCGCGAGCAGCAGAGCAGTGGTCGGTATCGGTGACCACCGACGGACGGCTTCGGCTCAACTTCGGCCGAGAGTTCCGGTTATACACTAACTGACCTGCCTTTTACTCCAACCCGTATACACGCTAGAAAAAGGAAGCCTCGCCAATCGCAGTAGAATTTGTCGTGCGCAGGAGCTAGAATTCTACCGGTCGTATGAGAGATCCTCGATCGACCATCACTTTAGAGTGTAACGAGAAAAAAAAACAAAGCAACATTCTTTATGTCTGCATACTAGTAACCCTGACGCCATGCGACTGTGGTTCATATGTGCCAGCACACTATCGGTTGATAGGGGACTAGTACTGTATAGACTACTTTGTCGCATTTACGTTGAAAGTACCTTACTATTCCTCGTCGATCAAGGGGAATTCAACGCCACATCTCCTTCAAGTTCGCAATTTTGCGACACAGCTCGAGTCCAACGGCCAAGCGGTCAAGTCTAACCGAAAAGAATCACACCCGCACCCATACAAACTCCATCTGTGTACATGTGAGTACGCGATCCCGTATTGGCATTATTACGGATAACAGGTTACGATACGGTGGATCAGCTGGGCTCATTCATTTACTCGCTTGCATCGAGTTTCAAGTCCTCAAATCTCGAATAGCATCCACGCTAGGATTGTATGTGCTATGCTGTAATAATACCTGCAGAACAACAGCAGCAACGCCAAACGTCCGAGTCCAGATTGAGCGAGCATTCTGGGGGTGGCATGACGATGTCCCAGCCAAGTCTAAAACGTGACATGAGGTGCATGCGACATTCGGAAGGTACAGGGACCACATAAATACGATCGAATGATGTGAGACTCGACAGCTTTCAGGCACGATGGACAGAGGCAGAGCTATGGCACCTCGCCCAGATAAGGTGGTACATTCGGCGTTCCAGGGTTTCCGGAGTCATGAAGAAAAGGAAAAAAAAACATAACGAGAGGACGACGAAGAGATAAGGGATATACACTCCGGTGTGGCTCTTCTACGTGAACACCTCTGGGCCTATTCTCAAAATGAGCCTTTTCCACTAGACGGTTAGTGATGGGAGATGGGAAGTAATAGAAAGAAAAAAACAAAACAAAATGACTATGAGTACAGTAGGGGGTATGAGAAGAATACAAAAATCACTGGTGGCAATAGATCGGGACGAAGAAAACGTGCACCTAAAAATAAAACCGCCGTGCTCTCCTTGTCTCATGGCGCGTCATCTGGCGGCATTTCAACCAAGTCTATGTGTCACAGATAATCAGCGTTTACTCGGGGTAATCTTTTCCCTGTTGCTCACCAATTGGTGACGTATACGTCGTAACCTACATGCCAACCAACATCAGTTACGGGTTTAAACAGCCAGTGAAAGCGTGGGACGTACAAAGTAGTGCAGGACAGACTCTGGTAACGTCGTTCTCCTCGACGACGCTGGCGGCCTTTCCAATTCTATTGGGAGGTCTGAGCTAGATCGAGTGTAAGCGGCCCTTAGGAATACTGGTGGTGGCGACGGCGTGCCCTCTCGCGACATCGACTTTGGGGATCCAGGTAACGGGGTTAGATGTGGCGAGTGGATTTGCATGTGCATTGGCCCTTGCGCTAGCTCCGGCGACGCGAAACCATCGGGCTGCGTCTGAGTTGCAGTTGCGTTAGAAGCAACGCGGGGCTGGTAGCCATTTTCCTTCGTTACAGAGCGTGGGAAGAATATCTTTGGGAGAGTATCATTGGCTAGGTGAATATAGCGAGATCACGACGAGACGTACCATAACGGTTATAAGAGAAGATATGATTTGCCCGATAGCGGAAAGCATCAATAATATATCCGTCCAGAATCTGCGAGGTCAATGAGCGAGCGGGCAACATTGAACAAGCCAACTCCTGTAAGACTCACAAGCTGCGGTTGACCATATGTGGTCCGCGAATACCATCCACTGCGAGGATAAGTAGCGGCGTGGCGGCGAGGAATCGAAATACAATCCGGATGAGCTTGTTTCCGCCAAGTATCAGCATTCAAGTGAATGAAAACAGGTTGGAACGGGAGGGGAACGGACATTGAGCTCGTAGAAAGTAGCGAGGCGCACGACGACGTCAGGAGCTGCGCCCTCAGCCTTGACATGGCGGAGGAATACCGGAAAGCGAATGAGGACGTAGATAAAGATGACATTGGTTGTCGAGGAGCTCAGGGTGCCAACGAGAAAGATCCATGCATCAATCTACGTGCTCCCAGTCAGAAGGGAATTGAGGAGTATGAGGGGACAGGTCCGCACTGTGAGAATATTATGACGGGCAATCATGGTCGTGAGTGGCATTCCAAGAATAGCGGCGGCACAGCCTGGGAGGAGGCGGTGAGAACAAGTCAAAGTGTGATGAGTGGAGTTGGACCGACTGATTGACCATACTCTATATTCCCAACTAGTGAACCAGTCGCGTTTCTCGGGACCCTGGTCGAGGAGAAAAAGCCAAAAAGCAAGTTCTGTGTCAAGGTAGACCTGCCCTTTAATACGAGTCACACGGAGCGCAGAAACAGAGCACACAAACCCTCAAAATGGGTGACCCTTGACCAGATATCGTCAGACAACAAAGTAGGGACAAGTTGCGTGAAGATGACACACTGTTCGAGTGCCCAACCGACGCTGAAGACAAAGAAGAGGCCGAGAAGCACATGTTGATGGTTCTTGGGCCACATGTCGGGGGGCTTGGGAACCACTGGGTCGCAAGTCTGCATCGTACATCAGATCTGGGAAAGCGAGGGAATCCGCGCACCTTCATCCCGGGAGAGAACCACGAACCCTGTACCACGCACCCACGTGGGGTTTTCTGTCATTCGGATTCCCCCAATGGGAGCAACCGGAACGCACCTTCTTTGAACTTCAACGTGGTAATCCCGGCACTGAATAAGATTAGCAGTGGTGTCGAACCCAGGTACGAGTACTGTGATCGCGATTGAAAATGAGAGTGAAGAAACTGCAAACGAGAAAGGCTACCGTCATAAGACGTCTAAATGCGCCGGGCTGTCGTCCCGCATTCCATTTGAGACATTGTAAACGGTCGTAGCTCCAGAGATGGTACAAGAGGAACGCGAGAAACTAGTTACCAGAAGCGTCAATGTGCGACAACGCGTGTAAAGAGAAGCACATACAAGGGAAGAGAGGATCGCCCAGGAGAGAAAGGCAGTTGGGGAACCGTTGCTCATGAGGTATAGAGGGAGACGGTGCCAGCCTTTGGGCTGGGAGATGGGCTCAAACTTGGCGTTATATGGGGGCCCGAGGAGAGAGGTCAGGTGGTTGTGGGGCAAAGTTAAGGGTCGCGCGTCGCAATATGGAGTTCCTTATTACTCTATCAACTCCCTTTATGGAAATGGAACAAAGTTCGACATCGCAAGCGAACGGTGCCGCTGGCTCCCTCTTATCTACTACTGTACACGCTTGTTTAGATGCTCACTCGAGCTTGACACGGTAATCGGTTTGGACCTCTGTCTCTGCTTTCTCGTCGAAAAGATTGATGGACCACTTGGGCGTATACGTAATCGGGATATTGAATCGCAGGTGATTATTTTTCCCGATCTCGCTGATCTTTTCGTAGTCTTCCTTGCTCAGCGCTATCTGCTCAAAGTTTTTGACGATCCGATCTGACCGCCAGTCAGCAGGTAATCCAACCTGACTTGGCCACCGCCTGCTCACCCTTTTGTACAGATTTCGGAATCACGGAATAGCCCCGATACACCCCCCAAGCAATCAGTACTTGCGCCGTGGTTGCGCCAAGTCGGTCAGCCACCTCCTTAACTTCGGGATAGTCCACAAGCTTCGTCTTGCCTTGCACTTTCCTTGTTATCAGCATCTAGATTCCTCATACCTACCGCACCGCTGCCACTCACGATTGTTCCCCAGAGGGGAATAGGCAGTCAGATGGATTCCTTCCTTCTTACAATACTCCACCAGGTCATCCTGTGGCAGCAGTGGGTGCGCTTCGATCTGGTTAACCGCCGGCCTCTCTCCTGTCGCCTTGATGATCGCCTCGAGGTGCTGGACTGTAAAGTTGCTCACGCCGACTGCCCGGACTTTACCCGTGCTACGAAGAGCGAGCATCGCTTTCCATGTATCGATGAGCGATGTTTCCGTGTCGATGTCGGCCTGATCTGGCTTATCTGCCCGCGTTGGGAGCAGTCCGTTACCTGGGACAAAGGCGACGGGCCAGTGAATGAGGTAAAGGTCAAGATAAGGGGTGCCGAGTTGCGAAAGCGTAGCGTCGAGCTGCTTCTCCACTTCTGACGGACGATGCGCATCGTTCCAAAGTTTGGAGGTGATAAAGAGCTCCTCGCGCTGCACCACAGATGGTACGACCTTCTTCAGAGCCGCACCGACCTGTACCAGATCACTTGATCAGTGATCGCCAGCAATTTGAGACAAGGGCACGTGTCGTATATGCACCTCATCCTGGTTACGGTATATATATGCGCAGTCGAGGTGACGATATCCGGCCTCGACTGCCCATACCACCTGAACGCTCGCACCCGCAGGAAAGACAACGCTTCAGTATGGGCGGATGCGTGCGCATAGATTGGCATACCGAGTTTTCAACCTCATGTGGCCCTGAGAGCCACGTCCCGAGCCCGATCTGCGGGATAGATTTCTCATTGTTGAGCTGGAGTGTTTTTTGAAGCGACATATCTATCTGGCGTGCAGGTAGTTAAGTGGGGGATGTGAGAACGACGTTAGCTCCTTTGCTTTGAGGGCGCTTCTTATATCCGTCTGGGGTCTCCTTCACGGACCGTCGGACCGAGGGGATTGACTGGGATTGGAGTAAATGTTGGTCTCCATTTCGGAACTCAAATTGCTCAAAGCTCAGAGGTTGGAAGATTGGAATGCGTGAAAATGTAATCAATCCAAAAAAAGAAGAGAAAGTAGATCGATGGGCTCATCCGTGCCGGAGCGTGCGGAAGTACGAACCTCGGTCCGCTGAGGCCCACCTCAAGCTGCCGTTTTGCACGTGAGCAACAACCGCGCAGGCGACGGTCCATAAGATAGCCCTGCCTACGAGCACGTGAGGCGGCACCGCACAAATGAGAACGAACACATGGTGCAGGATCACGGCGTGGTGCTAGCTATCTCGCCCTGCTGCTCCGTGAGCTCCCGTTGTTACCGTGGAAAGTAAGAGATGTGAGCAAGGGGGAAGAGAGAGAGAGAGAAGCACAAACATATGAACTCGAGAAGTGGCACGCAGTAGTCAAGGTAATCGGAGGTAGAGCGCTGGGGGTTCTCGGCTCTCGCGAAATGCTCACAATGTGCCCAGCGAGCAGGTGGGTTGGAAATTCAGAACGACCAAGCGAGTGAAAAGTTCCCCAGAAGTCTCCCCGCGAGAGAAGAGAGAGAAATTGGCGAACTCGGACGTGTCGTGGTTATTTTTGGTCTGTTTCCAGTCGAGACTGTATTAGAAAAAGCGACTTAAGGACTGCGAGGAGGTTGTGGACCATTCAGGTTGCAACACATAGCAGCCATATGGGCTGAGGCTATCGAGGGATGTAGGGACAATTGAAGAGCAGGTGGGTGAGGGGAGGAGAAAAGAAGACAGTCAGACCGTCGCACGCCACTGTCACAAAGCCGAAAACAAGAGGGAGCGGCGTGGTGATGCAGAGGCACCAACGTGCAACAGTGCTGGGATAGAGAAGGTGAATCGCAGAGGGTGTGGAACGCGCGCAAGTGGGTTGTGTAGGTCAAGATATTGTTCAACGGGGGTCGTCGAAGACCTCGTAGAAGTAGCGTGTACGCGTTCCCATATGTACCATTTGTGGAGCGCTGCACTTGGGCAGGCGACAGTTGGGGTACGAAGGCGGGCGCGATCCAACGCTCCGCAGTGTGCTGGGTAGCGATCGGGCGCTCCGAGTCCCAGCGCCGTACCCGCACCACTACGGCGCGCAATAATCAGACGTGCGAAGAACAATGATTTCCCTACAGAGCTCGCGCGTTTCTGTTGCGGCTAGGTGATAGAGAGGAAGTAGTGAAAAGGGCCAAAACCGGATGTTTGCGCTTCCATTTAATAGAAAGGAAGAGGGGGCGGGGTAGTGGTAAGGCAGCAAGTGATACGACCGAGTAGGGCCGTGTGCCGCGAAGCGGAAATTATTTACTAGTGACAGCCAGATCCATTGTGTTCAGTCACAACGATGGTTAAAACGTTAAGCGTTAAGCTGATAAACGGGTTGGAAGGCGCGTGGCACGTGGCGTCCTCATGAGGCAACACGGGCGCCCATCTGATAACGACCCCAGACATACGATGCACGATCGACCCGTTTTTCCGCAGTTGGAAGCTATTTGAGATCGATCATGACCTGAGGTGCACAAAAGAAGACAGGTTTGGTGGCAGACTGGATTCATACCGAGAGCGCGTGCGACCTGAGAAGCACCCCATAGAGTAGGCTCAGAGGCAGTGTGGTCGCGTCGTCGGCTGACCACGAACTCAAGGCAGAGATCTACATGTGGCCATAAATGATGAGCGCTCACGCCGGAGGGCCTAGAAAGAGCTCCACGGGGGCACAGCAACAAAAGGGGGGCTTAACTGGACGATTGTTGTTCTCGTCGAGGAATAAATGATGGTTGTAAACAAGTCGATGATAGTGAGGGCCCAAGTGCATCACGAATGACGGAGACAAGAGGAGGTGCGCAAGTCAACTACCATTTTCTCAGAAGGGAAAGAAGAGCCCGCTAAGCCCATAGGGAGCTGCTTCTGTAGCTAAATGAACAAGATACGGTCTTTCACTACTGCGCCTACAGTCGCGATTAACTTATCTGGTGTGACGGTGACGTGGATTAATCGGCAGATGAACAGAATGAGTATCATCAGGCGTCGCTCTATCTCCTCTACTTGCCTTCTCCGTGATATCCGGCCGGTCTTCTGCCTGGCCAGACGGCTAATATGGGGAGAATTTCATGATATCTTGATGGCGGATGACTTGAGATGTGAAAAAGAAGATGAATGACATGTGTGTAGACGCTCGTGCCAGGGAAAGCGACTTGCATGCATGAGTGACTTGCGGTCATACGACGTTGGTACTGTACTGTACAGTGTAGCAGAGAAGGTCAGACACCGACAACGGCGACACAAAGCCGAGGCGAATTCGAAAAACGCAAATTGAAGGTTTCACGCAAATTTCACGTGTCGCAAGGAGAAAACGTCCGAGCTCAGCGCTCAGCCACGGTGACCTGTTCGTGAGTGAGATTCCTTAGCCGGAGCAGAACATGCTGATAATGAATGAAATGACCCTATCGTGAACCAGTTCTTTTTTTCATCTTTTTTTTTCTTTCTGAAAACTTTGAGGTGCCAATGGGCAGGCGGAGCGCCGGGATGATGGGGTTAGCGAGAGGCCTAGGCGACCCGGCGTCGCAGTGCACAGGGCCTCGTTCACCCCTCGTGGACACGGCTACTTCACTCAACCTGGACCTTTCACCCTCTCGGTTTGCAACTCGTGAGCCACTAGAAACGCCCTCAAAGTCGCCTCCTCTTCCTGTTCGCTCCCCGCTCCGACCACCACCTCGCTCCCTAACTTCCCCAAAGGTCGACCTGATGCCTTCCCCCATGTTGCGTATGGGCTCCTCCTCCACTTTTTCCATCAACACCCTCGTCGACTCTTTCCCCACGGACATCGTCATCGATGGGGCCTTTCTCAATGGCAAACCAAAGGTCCCGCCGCTCCTTGCCGTACCCCGTACCCCTTCTCCCGACAAGCCCCTCCCAATTACCCCCTCTTCCTCCTCCTCCTCCCCGACCTCAACAGACGACAACTCTCCTGACAGCGCTACAGCCTGTGACCCAATAGATTCACCACCTCACTCTGCCACTTTCCCCCCCAAGGTACTTTCTACCGGGCTCACAAAGCGCACCCACGCACTTCTCGAGCTCATCGAGTCTGAGCGCGCTTATGCCTCGGATCTTGCACTAATTCGTGACATCCACCTCCCCGTTGCCCTTGGTATGTGTCATATATTTGTTGCCCTCGTACCGCACTCTGACCAACACCCCGCGCCTTAGGTCATGAACCCCCAATTCCAACACCCCCTCAATCATCGTCCTCGTCCACCCGCACCCTCTCCACCGCCTCGGGTTCCTCATCCTCTACATCACTCGCCCCACCTATGACGCGCGAAGACACCAGAATCATTTTCGGCAATATTTCCGATCTCGCCGAGTTCGCCGATGACTTCGTTGCTCGCCTCGAAATTGCGCTAGGTAGTGTTGTCCCTAATGGAGAGGGTGAGGACTGCGTTGGTGCCCTCTTTATCGACACGGTACGATCACATTCATTTTCCTCATGACCATTTCGCCATTCGACTAACGCTTCCAAGATCCCCCATATGGAGCCACAGTATATGCTTTATATCACTCATCATCCAGCCGCTCTCGCACGTCTTGGTTCTCTACCCCAGACCCCTGCACTTGCCGCGTATCACGCCACAACTCGCACCCTTGCCCAGCAGCTCTCACACGCGTGGGACCTCCCGTCCCTCCTCATCAAACCTGTGCAACGTTTACTCAAATATGCGCTTTTATTGCACGCCATCATCGAGGAGACCCCTGATTCCCACGGTGACAAGGAGAACCTTCGCCGTGCGAAGGCCATGGTTGAGGACGTGTCGCATGCCATAAACGAGGGCCAGCGGCGCCGTGAGATCGTCAAGGAGGTTTTCGCGGCTGGGAAGCCCGCTGAACTCCTCAAAAAGAAAGGTCTTGGAATCGTGGGCCGGGTACGCGGCGGCGTCGGCGTTAGCGCGCCGAGGGGCATCTCTCGGGCCGACAGTGAAGAAGCAGTGCAGGTCGCCCAGATGGAGCGGGACATCTCCCGCACAGATGCGTTCATTCAGCAATTCGCCAAGGAGTCAGTGGAATGGGTCAAGTCTGTGCAGGCGCTCATGACTGCTTTGCGCATCTGGGCTGAGGGCTTTGGGCGGGTGATTGGTCTCGGCCCTGACGTAACCTCGGAAGCTTTCGACGCATTTTTGGTCGTCGTCGACAAGCAACTCTCTCTAATCTGCACGGAACTCGAGTCTGAGCTGCACAAAAAGCTTTTGCCACAGCTCAGCGCGCTCCTCGATACCATTAAGCGCCCGACACTGCTTCTCGATACGCTTCACGCGCTCGAGCCCCACCACTTCGCACTGCTCCAACACAATTCTGCCAAGGGTCGCCCACCGTCTGCACTGAGCGAGGCCTCGACGGCATACGTCGCGCTACGTGCACAGCTCCGTGCGGAGCTGCCGGCCTACATGAAGCTCTTGAATGCCGGCGTGACGTTATGCGTTGGCCAGCTAGTAGAGTGGCAGGCACACCTGTGGCGCGACGTGCGTACACGGTGGAGCGATCTATGGGATGCTTTACGTGTCGAGGGGGAGATGAACGCCGGAAGCGATGAGACGGAACGTGTCTGGCGAGCACGCTGGGACGAGGCCGCACGTGACCTACGTGCGCTCAGCATCATCAGCCCTGAGAAGATCACACCCCGCTCGAGGCAAGCACGCTCTGCCACCGTCCCTGCATTTGGTGCTACGGGGGGTCCACCGTCACCAACGACTGTGCGCGGTGCCGTCAACGCGATCATGAATTCACTCGAGCCAGCACGCACTGCGCCAGCAGAAACGACGACATTCGCAGACTCGGTATCCTCTGCGCGCAGGAAACGCGGCTTGCACGCGAGCGCCTCTGCGCGCCGGCTTGCGCGCCAACCATCGGCGGAAAGCCTCCGCTCGGTCCGCTCGACCCGGTCTTCGTCCGGTCACGAGCATTACGGCGAAGTGGCACTGCCCGAGCCCGCCTCGTACCCCTCGCAACACCCCCCCATGCCACGCCGGCAGAGCATGCCCACGCCCCTGCGCCGGTCATCGTCGCAGGGCCGGCTGTTGGAGGGGACCGCACGCCCGGGGCGGGAGAAGGGCAGGGAGAAGGAGCGCGAGGACGAGCGCGAGCGCGGGCGTGCGGCGGCGTCTGTCAAGCAGAACATCGTCGACTCGTTGCTTCCCTCGCTGCCGCGGCGCACCTCGGGCCCGCGACGCGTGCGCCCGTCCGACCCACACCATGTCCCGCACGCACCGCACCGGCATCCCCACCCGCCCGTGCCGCCCGCGCCGCAGCTGACGGTGAGCTCGCGGTGGCACCGCGCACGGGCGCTGTACTCATGTCGCGTGATCCACGAGTGCGAGCCGCCCGAGGGCGTGCAGTACTATGGCCTCCCGTTCTTCAGGCTCGATGTCGACGACGTTTACCACGTGCTCAAAGAGGCCGGACATCCGTCGCGGCACCGCGACCTGCCGCTGCTCGTGGACGAGGGCGAGGACTGCTTGCTGCTCGCGCGCGACAATACCGGCGAGTTGGGGTGGTTGCTAGCGAGTTTCTTGTTCCCTGTGGACTGATACGGACCCTGTGGACTTACATCTCCTCTTCCCTCTCTCCCCCCTCTTTTTTTTCTTTTTTCTTTTTTTCGTTGTCTTGTGTACGTTCATTGGTTCTTGCGTGGTGCTGACCTCACTGATTTCCCTTACTCCCTCCCTGCACATATCCTCTCTCCTGGAAACCTATCTTTCTTCTTCTGCTGTTCCATCTAGATGCTTGCGGGTATATCATTCATTTTGCTTGTACTAGTTCCTCCGTTTTGTATGCCAACATACTTGCCAGAAGCTCCTGGCCATTCTGCGAGAGCAATGACGCCTCTCCGTACATAACGTGCCTGGGCCAGAATACACGCACCGCGGGATCTTACCATACCCCGCACGCCGAACCTGGTAATTCCCAGTGTCGGCTCTCTCAGGGCAGGGTCAACGCTGGCAAATGCACTAACGCCGCCGCCACCTATAGCCACCGATTCGGAGTCAACGGCACGAAACACAACACAGATTCCTGTCAAGCTAGCGCACACGTCATCCCTTCTCGCATCGCGTCGAACAAGAAGAGTTGACCGACAACCTCACAACACACGGTAGACCCCCAAATATCGCAACAACAGAGGAGGACACGACGACGCACAACTGCGCCCCCAGCGAACAGACTGGAAGGCGCGCGCCAGCCGCTCCGCTCCGTCTCCTGGAGTCTGTAGTCGTGGCGTCAGCTGGTGGGGTGGTATGGGGGACGGTGGGGAGATGGTAGGAAGCCGTGGACGGGGGGGGGGGGGGTTGGGGGGTTCCTTCCGCTGCCAAGTTCCGAGTTGGCTGGCAAGCCCGATGGAGTAGGTAGCGTCGCGGTTGCCCATGGCAAGAAGAGAGAAAAAATAGACTGGTAGGTCCGTCGCTGTGCGACCCTAAGTTGCGGCTGGGATCAGCGCGTCTGTTTCCTTCTCCCTTTACTAAGCAGCGACGTTAAGAACAGCGAGACCACGGCCCCTGGCATTCCTTCACGAAACCCGCCGTTCCGAATGCAAACACTGTTGCGGAGTGTTGGTATCGGAGCCGTATGGGGCGCCCCCCTCCCAAACAACGTGTTTCCCTTAACAGCCGAGCACCGCCGCAGGCGGCCTCGAGACTCGAATGCCGCTCGAGTTTTTACTAAATACCGGCGGCGAACGAGCGGCTTCCAGAAGCGGAAGCAGAAGCAGAAGCAGAAGCATCATCTCCCGCCGAGCTGCAAAAGAAAAGGAAAGGAAAGGAAGAAGGAAAAGCAGCGGGATTCGGACTCGGAGAGTACCTACAACGCCGCCACCGCCACCGCCACCGCCACCGCTACCTCCGCCCGTCGACCTGGCGCAGCGCCATCGGCGACCGGATGTAAGGTTAGAAACGTCGCGTGTCGCTGCCAAAGAAGCGCCCCCTTGGGGCACCGGCACCGCGGTGACTGCAATGCGTTGCGTTGCTTTCGGCAGCACGCGTAGAACCTCGGGCTCGGGGTGTTGGCCTTCTTTATCCGCACGCCGTCCCCCCGAGAGGCTCCTGTAGCCGTCCTGGCCCTATGTGGGAGAGCAAGGGTCGCCAGCTGGCATGCTGTCCTCTATCAGACAAAGAACCTCCTGCGGCAGTCTGTATTAACTTTTATTCATCAATTGTTTTATTGTAAAACTATTTCTCGCCCACAATTTAATTTTTTTTAAAAACACAGAATTTCACCGCCAGAGACTGCATTGTGTGGAGCCACAGAGAGCTGGCTGAACAAGCGAGTGGAGCTAAGGTGGGGTAGGGTGTGTGGGGCGCGGTCGAAGCGACGCTCAGCTTGCACCACACCGAGGACAGAGGGGCTAGCCAGTGTTGGATCGGGTTGTCGGAGGGGGCGGCGCTGTGCGCATTCGATGCTGGCGAGGTAGGTGCTGTCAGTCACAGTGGCCATCTTATTTCTGTTTTATTTGTTTCGTATCATTGGCGCCGAGGGCCGAGGGTATGCCCCATGGTACAGTACCTCGTGCCTGTCTTAGGCTGTCCATCCGTCGGGCTACTACCACGACTAGCCTCTTGCACTCCTGGGTATTGGGGTGCCGACTTCCAAGAACACAGACCCCGATGTCAACAGACTCGGACGCACCCACCGAGGCAACTTCGCGGTCTTCCACACGCAAAGCCCACGGACCCCGAGCAAGCGACTAGGGGGGAATCACACCGACCACAAGGTCTGAACGAGGGCAGCCCCCCATTTGCGGACACGTAGATGGAAGAAACGGGTAACTGAGTGTATCTGAGGAACCCGTTATTATTTTACCAAATGCATCACCGCCCATTTACAGCTCTAGAATTTTATGAAATACAGCCCATCAAGGGTGCCGCGATAAGTAGTGTACTGTATTCGTGTATGCATACACAACTCAAGGGATGGAGGGGAAAAGATCTCAGACCATTGATTATTACACGTCGTCACATCCACGCTCAAAACTCCGGTTCCGGCGGCTCATGCTCGCTCGGGTCAATCTCGGCACCCTCTTTGTTGAGCGGCCAGAACGTGTTCTTGAACAGACCCGCCGGGTCATACTTCTTCTTGAGTGCAACGAGGCGCTCCCAGTTCTCGCCGTAAGAGGCAGCGACGCGTGCGGGCAATTCGCCACGACCGAGGAACTGTGCGTCATAATCGTATCAATCCCCATAACACTGCCAGTAAAAGGCTCACCGAAGGAAAAGAACCACCGGTCGCCACAGGCTTGATTGTATCTCGGAACCACTGCGAAGGGGGAAGAAAAGGGAGGGGGGTGACGTGCACAGTCAGCGAGGTGATAAGATACAAAGGCAGAACGAAAAAGAAACTCTCACGTCTTCGGCGCTAGAAACACAACGAGGGTCATCAACGCCCATTTCCCACTGGTGCAACGCCGCAATCGTGAACTTGGACTCGCGCTGTGCCTTGGGAACGCAAGTCTCTTCATAGTCGGTGATAGCCCCTTCCGCGAGTTCAAAGAGCCAGGCTGACGGGACACAGAAAAACGCCGCGTTCAGACATACACACGACCGAAGAAAAAAAAAAGACAGGCAGCGAGAGGGACTCACTGCATCCCACGGGAGTATCGGCAAACTCGAGCACGGTTTTATTGATCAGCTCGTCCGGGAGGAAACTGATGAGCGCGGAGCGGATAAACCATTGATTTCCCCGCCTGCCACGCAGCACCTGCGCCACACTGTCCTGCTGACTCAGGAACGTCTTCTCGTGCACCTCATTGAGAAGACACCGCTCGCCGGTCCACGAGCTGAGTGCCTGGAGGTACTCGAGACCCTGTTCTTTTGGCCCGATGTAACACATCTGGATCACGACCAAAGAATCCTTGTCCGCAGGTCCGGCAGTGAGAAGCACGTTGGCGTAAAGCTCCCGCGGCGCGCCCTTGATGCAATCACGGAAGTGGCGCAGAAGAGAAGGTGCAGTCGCGCGGTGGAAGCGGCTTGTCGTGGGGTCAGCCATCAGGGGTTCACCGGGATAATGGTAGGGCGGAGGTGAGGAAGACTCACTATATCAGATTACCAGCGAAGACGACAGGGACGGGATACGCTCGTGCCTTGTAACGAGTCGCGATGCAGAGCGCCGGACCGCTGCCGCGCAAACCCCACCAGAGGTCTCGATTTTCCTCATAAGTACACGCTTGTAAGACGGCGGACCGAACGGGAAGCGCACCTGGGTGCTCCTTCTCATTTACGATGACAATCCGTCCGTCCGCCAAGACCACTTCGGCCTCCACCAGATTATCAATGCTCAATCCATGCAGCCTGCTCAAAAATCCGAAACCACCGAGCACCATCACGGACACACCGACTGGGTGAGCCGAACTACCCAAACCGATCCGCGGCGAGAAAAAAAAGGTAAGCTATCGTGGAACAAAACCGAAGAGTGCTGGAGCAAGTTCACGTACAAAGGGACGTGATATGGCACAACCCCACCATCGAGGGGGTGAGATGCCGTGAAAAGGTCTACGTCCTTCTGCCTGGCACCGGCACCGAAGGAAACGTACGCGTGAGTATGTGGGGGTGTTGGCCGCGACAAATGAGACGGGACATCATCCCCTGAGAATAGCGGATGGGCCAACAAGGCCGCATCCGCGCCCCACGCCGCCGCACTCGATGCGAGCGGGGTCGGCGGGGAGACCCCGAACATAGGGGGGTCGACGTTATCGATGTACGCGAACGGGTCGGGGCGAGAGGGCGCCATGTCGAAAGGCTCAGCCCACGTGAATGGTGCAGGTCGCGCAGGGGAGTTAGCCGAGTCGGAGTGCGGGGAGCGGGACGACGCCGGTGTAGTGGCGTGGGTCGACGAGCCCGTCGCTGATCCGGCGGAGTGTGTGCCGCTGCCACTGCTGCTGGAGATGGGGTCAGAGTGTGCGCTGAGTGGCTCGTCGACGAGAGAACCGGTGGAGACGGTGAGCGCGCTACCGTCGATGCCAAGCCTCCGGCGATTGGTAGCCGGCCGGCGAGGTTCCTCGCCAAAACTGTCGGGCGGCAACGCGGGGCCATGCAAGAAGCTTGCCACGGCGGCAGAGGCAGTACTGTTCAACCATACCGACGGTGGGATGCCAGTGCCGGTGGCATTCTCGGCCTCTGCTTCGAACACGCGCTTCCTCGTTGCCGGGCCAGAAAGATCCAGAACAGGCTCGCCCACGCGCGCCTTGCCCTTGTCTGCGGACCGGGAAGTATCGCGCAGGCTAGTGTAGCCACCGCCGCCTGGCTGTGGGGGCTCGATGTCGATGTCGTGTATCCTAGACAAGTCGACGACAATGTCGCCATTGATCGCCCAGCCGCCTGTGCCACACCCGCCAGCCTTGACAGATGGAGATAATCCTTGTTTATTACAAAATATAATGATCCTTTAAAGATGTCAGTGGGGTTGGAATATTGGAGGAAAACAAACGACGGTGCATACTGCGAGACATCCCGTGCGTCAAGGGGAAGTGCGACGGCCCTTGAGGTGTTCACAACGTTTCCATTGAATAGGCGAGTGTGTTCGTGGAAACTAAGTAAAGCAGGATGAATGGGAGATGTCCTATACGTGCGTACTGAAGCTCACCGTTGGTCACCACGTCGGAAAACATCACCGCGGATACTAGCTGAGAGTTCCTCAAAGTGGGCTTGATCGAGGGTGGGTAGAGTGGGTAGAGTCTTCGCTTTAGGGGTGTCTTCCATAGCGTGCACGATCTCGAGCGAAAACGTCCTTAAAGTGAAAAACTGAATGGGTGCATCAGCTCTTCTTATATTACCGCCGGGACCCCAAGTGCCGACGGAGCGGTCTAGACTAACTGGAGTATATTCCCGTAATGGAGCTCGGGTCACAGACTACGGTAGAGTGGCGCAAGAACCTGGGCCCCTGCAGAGTCGGAAGCAATACGTCTTAACAAACGCGTGCGTCAACTGACGCCAGCACCCGAGACATGGACACCCAGCGAAAGCACTAGAGACGGACGTAAGTGAGCGAATGGTTTAAGAGGAAAGGGTGCGAGTATTAACAAGTTACCAGCCGGTGACGTTTCAAAGCTGAAGGGGGAACCATCAGCATTGTTCCATGTTCGCCCCATTCGAGTTCGCGGCGACCCGAAAAGGTGTGCGAGTCTGTTATCGGGTAAAGAAGCAACTGCAAGACAAGGCAAGGGTAAGGCACATGGTTCTCTTACTTGACGTGACTTGATTCGGCGAATCTGGGCTGCTCGAGGGGCATGTCGTATTGAAACCGTGTTGCTGGCGATGATGAACTAGGCGCTCCGTGTCAGGGTGCGTTTCCCGTGCGATCACGGGTGTCACCTCCACCGTGTGCCTGCGCTCGGCGCGATCCCAAATGCAAAGTGAACCAAAAACAAGGGGAAAAGAAAATACGTAAGCATATTGTGAATTGGACGTGACGCAAGTGCGGGACGTCATTGCGTCATCGACCAACAACCAGCGTTCAGATCCATCATCTCGCTTGTGAGACGAGACAGCACTAGTACAACACGCGTACCGTAGACCAGGACCGCCGGTTCTTTTCTAAATGACATCAATATCAAAGCGGTCTCGAGCTTACAACTTTGGCCCCCGCTCACCTTCCGAGTCCATGCCATGACCCCTGTTGGGCGACCTACGGTACTGCCGTTCGGTCTTTTTGGGGCTGTCTTGTTTTTCGGCGACGTAACTTCGTTCTCTCACGTTTCATATCTCCTGTGTTGTTTTCAACGGCATGGTCCGCTCGTTCTTGACGAGATGGCATAACGTGCGTCCGTTCTGCGGAGAAAGGCATGCCGCGTGTGAGACGAGATGTGAGGCTCCACAAGCCAAGGCCCGGGCGTGACCACCTCAACATTTGACGACGTCCAGACTCCAGAGAAGGACCGGCAGTACGTATCACATTCCGACGATACGATACGATTGGTGGGCTCGTTTTTTTCACTTTCTCTTGGCGCGGGACCGACAACTTTGATGGCAAGGCACCACCCTACCCTTTGCAATGCTCTGAGCAACCGTAAAGGCAGTTCTCCTTGGCACATTTTCCAATTTCGGCCAACAGACCTGCAGCCATCGAACCTAGAAACTAATCGGTCCACATAGGCCTGTCGCCCCAGCACACGGACGAGCAAGCAAAGTGGTTTTGGAATCTACCACGAACCTCTACGGTGAGTCACTCACCTTCGACAGGGCCAGCAGCGTCAAAGCCAATTGTCACAAGACCAGCGAAGGCCGCAATCGGCATCAAGATCGCGCTGGCAACCGTACCTGCTATTGTCGGAAATAATGACTGGGCGCTCGATGCGATGCCAGAGTTTGAAATTCAAATTACGATGCTTTTTCCGTGGCGCAGGGTGGCTGGAATAAACTCACGACCACCTGAGTAACGCCTTGGTGACGTCGATGCTTTGGCGCGTACACAGGGAAAAGGAAGGAGCGGCGAGAGTTGGGGCCCGTGCTTGTCTGTCTTTCAACTCGAGTCGGCATATATCTACCTGTTCAGCATTTGCGCAACTCGGATTGTGACGACACGTGACACACAGGAGTGTACGGCACTTCCCGACAGTCGGACGCAATGGCGCTCAAATGACTCCCAACTCTTTTTTGTTTATCATTATGATATATGATAACTTGATAAGGTACAGTACAGTACTTGCACCGAGCTGTTGTCCACGGATTTCCGCCACAACTCACGATCCCCCTCCGCGCCCAGGCAGCTCTAGCACGTTATTTGCTATGCATAATAACTTGGTAGGTACTTGCACCGAGCTGTTGTCGACGTTTACAGTGTTATTCGCGGGCTTCCAACACAACTCACGATCCCCCTCCGCGCGGGAGGGGGGCCCTCAATGATCCCGGATGGGGAATATTCCAGCAGCTGCCGTGCAATAGCAACAGCGGCAGGTGGATTCTAATCACGGTATAATTTAGTAGGTACGATACGATCGCAGTTCACCAAGTTTCTCCATAAGCGATGAGCAGAATACTGCACGCAAGGGGGAGGGTTCATGGATGTCATAAAGGGTTCTACACCAGGGGTGGGGGGTTTTGTTTTTGGAATTTTTTTTTTGCTACAATATTGTCGTTAGAAGCAGAAATGATGAGGGCAGAAGGAAGATATCGTATTGGTTAGCCCCCTTGCCCGAGTTGTAGCGTACATCGCGATTGCGTGTGACCTTAAAAGGTACGCGTCGTGCTATTGCGAGCAAAGTCCTGCCCGTAGATTACCGGTAGGCGGGCTCAGGATCGGATTTAACACAGATCCACCAGCAGTAACGGGGACATCTGAAAGAGAGTGGAAGTAGACGCCCCACAACACTCTCAACGCCTGACGGGAAGCCGAGCCATGCCTGGTTGAAGGAATGGGAGAGACATGACATTTCTGAGAAGGAAACTAAAGGAGTACTACTACGACACAGCAGTTTGTACAAAAGGCTAAATGGGGTAATCTGCCCCGGGCGCAAAATAATGGATTCAAAAAAGAAAAAAGCCTGGAAGTGGAAGTTCGGCGGCAGAAATCGGGGTCGTGCACAGGTAATGCACTTGCGCTGGTGGGATCCGGTGAGAAGGCGGTAGTGTGCAGTAAAAGTCCGAGAGATCAACATTTGACACGTCCAATACATGACACGAAACAATGGAGAAGCGACCTTGAACAGACCAGCACGGAAATGAATCAGCACCTTTAAGGAGCAGCTTCTCCATCTGAACAATCACGCAAGTTCGAAACCGAGCGAGAAGCCCGAAAATTTGAAATGCCGGGATGTGTGGTTCGTTTACATTGGTATCTCCCTAAGAGAGATGGGCAGTTTACACAGAGCGACAACACGGCGGGGTGTGTGACAAGGATTAAATTAAAGAAGAAGCGCGACTGCGCCGATAAACCCGCCGATAAACCCGCCGATGGCCGAGAGGGCACCAGACAAGGCCCCGCCCATAGCTAGGCTTTGTAGAGCCGCGAAAAGACTACCCGCTGCGACATTGCCGATTGCAGCTTGGATGCCAGCTGCTATAGAACCTACACATTTGGTGTATGAGTGAGTGGGACTCTGTGCAACTTGAGGATTCGACGAGACTTACCGGCGACAGGCCCAATAGCGCTGAAGCCAATCGCGCCGAGCACTACGGTGGTCGCAACTGGCATCAGAACGATGCCGGCAATTGCACCAACTGCAATCGTGAGTACGACTAGGTGGGACAAGCATTGAGTCAATAGGAGGTAGTCTCCCAGTTGGCGCCATTGCGGTACCAGGATATCACTCACGGGCCATTGTGGAGGTGTATGTTCAAAGAGAAGGAGAGCTATCGGGTTAACCCATCCCCTCGTTGCTTTTAAGAGCGTATACACGTGTATGGGGGGTGGATCAAAAAAAGGGTATCAACAGCACGACTAACAGCATGGGTACCAGTTTGTGGCGTGCAATAGCAACCAGTTCCAATAACTAATAAATAAATATTTTTGCATATGCTGTCTGTCAGACAGAGTTAACTTATTATCGTCCAGTCCTTACCTCGAAGAGCAGTTTGTTTTTTTCTCCACTAGAGTGAAAACTCCAAACTTCGAAGGGACCAGCGGCCGATTCCCGAATCCGACTGCGATTATATTTTATGAAGCGGAATCGATTGGCATCTCCCGTGGAGAGACATGTAACTTTACACAACTTGGACGATCAAAGCGATGCTGTAACAGCCTCGACAAGAATCAATTGAACTCAGGAGACCGCGACCGCGGCTGCAGCGCCTGCACCACCGATGGCTGTGCCAACGGCTGTGACGACGCCAGAGAGGGTCCCACCCATAGCCACACTCTGTGCGGCCCCAAAAAGACTGCCGGCTGCGACGTTCCCAATCCCGGCCTAGATTCCAGCAGCAACAGTGCCTGCATGTTCGTGCGAGCACTAGTATGTGAGTGGGTTTTCTCCATGAGAGGTAAACGAGGCTGACCGGCGACAGGCCCAACAGCGCTAAATCCAACCACGCCAAGAGCCGTAGTTGCCACTACTGGCATCAGAAAGAATGCAGCGGTTGCACCGATGGCGCCGACACCAACGGCCAGGGTGGTCGTGACTAAGTGGGGCAAGTATTGAGCACACAGTGGTGTCTCGACAGGCACTAGTGTGCTAGCACCTTTACTCACAAGGAGCAGGCATTGTAGAACAAGACGTAGGTATTAGGGTGCAGATTGGAGGGGAGGATCCGTCCTCGTCCCTCGTCTTAAGTATGTGGTGTGAACACGGATGACTAATGACACCGATTATTGATCATCGTTCATGTATTTTTGCTTTTTTTGGCGACGGATAGGAGATGAACTAGTGGGACGTATCTACAATCACACTAGCTACCTCGACTGTTTCTGGGTCGTAGGTTATGGGCGCCAATGTGACACCGCTAACAAGGCATTGTAAACCAGGAAGAGGTGTGACCCAGATTTACAAGAGAAATTCATGCATTGGGGACATTTTACTGTAGGAGGTTGCGTGATTGGGTCACGTATGGAAAATAGATATCGGCAGTAAGAAGGTAAAATAATTAAATAGTATGACAAGGGTGCACCCGGGGCGTGGCAGTATTTTGTCGCACACGATTCAATGAATTGGCGCATTTTAGGAGCAGCTTCTCCGTCCGAGTGTCATGCAAGTTCAAAACTGAGCGAGAAGCTCAAAAATTTGAAATGCCGCGATGGGTGACCCATATACATTGGGGTCTTCCCCTGGAGAGACGGGAAGTTTACACAGAGCAACGACATGGCGGGGGAGAGGGAAAGGGATGCAGAACAAGGATCAATTTAGGGGGGGGGGAGTCCCAGATTGCGCCGAATATGGTACCAACAATCCCGCCGATGGTTGTGACGACGCCATTGAGGGCCCCACCCATAGCTATGCTCTGTAGGGCCGCAAAAGTACTACCAGCTGCGACGTTGCCAATCCCAGCTTGGATGCTAGCTGCTGAGGAGCCTACATATTCGGCGTGTGAGTACGTGGAATTCTACGCGACGTGAGGCTCAATGAGGCTTACCAGCGGAAATCCCGATAGCGCCGAAACCAATCCAGCCAAGCACCATCTTGAAGGCAGCTGGAATCAGAACGAGACCGATGGCCGCACCAACTGCAATCTTGAGTACAGCTGGATGGGCAGAATTGAGCAGGAAGTAATTTCCCAGTGGGCACCGCGGTACCATCGTAGATAGTATATCACTTACAGGACCAGGACATTGTGGAAATGTAGTTCAGTTCAGAGAGAAGAACTATCGGATTTATCCATCCCCTCGTTGCATTTAAGAGTATTTGGGTGGAGATCACCCAACTTGTAGTTTGTGGCGTACAGTGGCAGAGGTGGTCCAATAATTATTTACTAAATTCTTTTGTATATGTGATCCCGTCAGACTAAGTGTAATTGTCTAAAAAAAGGAACACCTTGGGCTTCTCCGCTAGTGTGGAAGTCCGCACCTTTTGGAACACTTGGAGAGATCTGCGACGGATGCTTGAATTCGATACAATTCTATTTTACAATGTAGAATCGTTTGGCATCTCCCGTGGAGAGACAGGTAACTTTACACAATTTGGGTGATTACAATGGGATACTGTACGGGTAATCCAGAGAACCGCACGCCACGGCAGTGCCTACCCTGCTAATAGCCGTGACGTGACCCATAGCCACATGCTTTGCGGCCGCCAACAGACCGCCATCTGTGACGTTTCCGATTACGGCCTGGATTCCAGCAGCAATAGTGCCCGTGTGTGTTCGTGTGGGTACTTAGTTGGGGGGTTTTCTCTGTCAGAAGCTGACCGGCAATGGGCCCGACAGCGCTAAATCCAACCACGCCAAACGCCGTAGTTACCACGACTGGCACCAGAAGGAACGCAGCGGTTGCACTAACTAACGGTGCTGACACCGATGACCAGGGGTCCGTGAGTGAATGGGCAGGCATCGAGCATGCAGCGATCTCTCGACAGGCACTGCTGTGCCAGCACCTTTCTCACAAGGGTCTGACATATAGAACAGGAAGCAAGAACCACATTGCAGTTTTGAGAAAGGGATCCGACCCCATCTCTCACCTTAAGTGTGCGCATGGTCGATGACATCGATGACACCGGCCATCTGTCATGTATATCATGCCAAATCTGCGTTTCCGATAGCGGATGAATTCATTCCATTCTCGTGAAGTAGTGGCACGTATCTATAATCACACTAACTACCTCGACTGTTTTTGGGTCGTACTTTATGAGTAGCTCATCGCCCACGCTCGGGAACATCGAGTGAAATACTACTGCCGTACACTCGGTATTGTCGCGGAGTGATTCGGAGAATTAACAATACGCCTTGAGTCATGATCAAGCTCGGGTGGGCAGGTTGTAAAGTGCTAGACGTTTGAAACTTTGAAAGCTTGAAAGTTAAGGCTCTGTTCGGCGCACGCGTTGTCGCGTGCGGCATCAGCCAAAAATAAATAAATTGTTTTGCTTTGCCGCGTGAAGCAAAGTAGCTGTTCGAAAACGTTTCCGAAAAATAATTCTGCCGAAAAATAATGCGGCAACCCTGCCAAAAAAATAAAGAGGTCCGACCTCTTTATTTTTTCGCAATCTCTTTATCAAACGCTCCTGTGACCATGCGTGATGCATGATCATATGCGTTATCTAGATAGATCACTTACATAACACACACATCTATGATTGCACCACTGCATTTTTGCACGTACAAGGTGCAAATGACAAAATACAGAGTAATAATAATTTTACATCTATCTACTGCGTATGATTATTTAATTTCTCTATTTCACAGTGGATGATTGCTGTGCTGAAGTCTGGATTGCTGGATCCCTCATGATGCACTCTACTGTGTTAATGATTTATATGCAGAGGTGCTCAGCTGGGGACACATGCAGCATCCCGCACAAGCCGGCGTCCCTTGCCAAGATAGACAAGAGGTTCCCAAAGACATATTTATTTAATCCAAATTCATTGTAGAATCTCTCGTTGTGCCCAGCCAATAGATTGTTGATCAAGCATTGTCCAGATAAGCTAGATGTATTTTTGTCAAAGCACATCCCATATGCAAGAACCGAACCTGCAGCCGAAGACACGGTTATAGCAGCAGCCCTAAGCACAATACCAAGGAGATCTTTGGGTGTAGCAGCCATCAGCTTTGCACAGAGATTAGATCAAGACTTGTCCATCTGATCTGTAATGTGACGGGTCCAATTCCGTTGGTCACACTATGTGATGATTTGTCATACTATGTTATGATTTGAAGCAATACTATCCCTGACCCCCCAGTCGGACAGGACCCCTCAGTCGGACAGTCACACTTGTCACGGTCCCATTTTGGGAATTGTTAGAACTCTGCTTGTCCATGCGGTGGCGCTGGTTTCCAGTGTGGGTATCGATGCTCAGCAAGATGCAATTACTGTATTCCAGCAATAGTTAGATGTTCTTTTTGTGGTATACTAGTTGAATATAAAGTTTATGTAATGTTATTACGATAAGTATGAGTTGGTAATGTAGTGAAATCATAAGGTATGCGACCTGTTGGTTGCAGGTGGGGGTTTGGCACTCCAAAAAAGGGCATAGGGTACTGATGAACATAGGGATTAGTTGGGGCGATGTAGGAGCTAGAAGGAATCATCGTAATTGGGAGGTGTGGGGGGGGAGGTAGTGCTGAGCGTGCAATGTCTAGGTTTCCCCTATCCCCCAGGTGATCTATGATACCACCCGCCCCTTCATTGCCTGTGGGATTTTGTCTTTCACGAATATACTTGGTAAATAGTCCAGAAAACCAAGAATTTCGTTTTAGATCTGAATTCTGTTCAAAACATTTCTGTATGCGGGATAAGAGCTCTGCATTAGTGCCCTTATTGGATATGCTAAGCGCAATCAATAATGCTCTAAGATCGTTTTTTTTGTATCCTGCCAATCTACCTGTAAAGTCTCGTGTTAGTGCATCCAGTGAAATCTGACGAGAATTCTCTATATCATCAGCCTCCTTTTGTTTATCTTTTTCAACAATTACCCGTTCACGCTCTTGTCGCTCAGTTTCCTCCTGGTCAAACTCCGAGCGAAGGGCTCTTGAAGTAACAAAACGCGCCCTGATCTTCTTCGATCCGCGCTCCCTTGCTTTTGTTGCATTCTCGAGTTTCTCCCTCACACTGCTAAGTTCCTAGTGTATAGCCGTACAGTGGGCATTTGATGTGCCAAGCTGTCTGATAGCATGTCCAAGGGCTTGATGAGTGGCAATGAGTTGCTGTCGCACTGAGCGCAACTCGTCTAGGAGGTCTTCCCTAGACCTGGTGCCATCTTCCTCCAGAGAAATATACTTTGGTGGTGCTGCCTTGAAAAGCTCAAGCCGTGCTGTTGCGGAGCGTGTCATATGAATTATCTTCGTCTCCAAACTGGTAAGTGCCCCCATAAGTCCTGAGGCTGGCATTGCTGTCTCCTCGACGCTCTCCTGTTCCACCGCCTCTATACAAGTCCCAATATATGTGCTTATATTTATGGGTCCTTCTGGACCAAACTGTCTCAGCTAACAAGTTCAGGACCAGTCGTAAGAATAATCACACCTTCTCCATCAGAAGGCGAGAAATCGCTGTCACTCGAGCCTGAGTCTGACTGTGTATCATTGCCTGAGGTCTCAGCTGGGTCAGATGAGGGGAAATCAGCTGGAAACGAGTATGGGACGTGTGCAATCGTTGAGGACACCCGACTTGGAGCAAAGTCCTCCTCCGTAAATATTTGGCGGTTTACAGTGTTGAAACGCAGCACTGACTTAGCAGATAAAAAGGTTAGCGTGAAAGGCTAGATAAGACAAGTAACTTCAGAGGTGAAGGAACTCTATAGCGCGTAGCTACACACCTAGATAAGACAAGTACTACGGAAGTGTTAGTCTATAGGTGTAAAGAGAATAGGGGGCGCACTTACACTTCAGAGGTGAAGGAACTCTGAAGTGTGAAGGCGTAAACAACCATCCTTATAAACTAGAAGGAATGGTCTGTGCGCACATTGTGTTTAGGACACGTGTGACACGACAATGGGTCCAAGAAGGGATATGATTGGACGAATATAAAATGGTGCCACTTTCAAGTGAGTCACCGAACGGTATCTAAACAATAGAAGGAAGAATAATAAAGATAAACAAAAGGTGATCCGGTCCGTATGAAGTCCGGAATAAGTCCATATCAAGCTATTGCCCATAAGGGGCCAGATACCGTATATGTCCATGAGATGACTCAAGCATCTCCCACGAAGCATGTGACTCTTAACTCAGATCACGCTTCAACATACAGGGTAAAGACCTGTCTTCTCGAACGCCTTCATGATAAGTCTCTTTGTCATTGAGCTCCGTGTGCCCTGTAAATAAGCTGGGATGACTGTGAGCCGGTTCATAGGTATTCCCTTCTCAAGGTATTCGGCACAAATCTCCTGCCATCGTCGCTCGACCACTGAGAAGACTAGCACATCGAGAGGTTGGCATTTATGAGTAGTCTTTGATGGGAAACAGAATAATATGATCTCGAGATCCTCTTTATCAAGGTATTCATATATTGCACGCTGTATTTCGTGTTTCTCGTGAGTATCGTGCCCATCCATAGTGAGTAAGATTGGCTTTGTGTTATCAACGCGATGGCATTTTGCGAATGGGATAAAAACTTCTCGAATCCAGCGCTCGCAATTGTAGGTGTCCGTCCATCCAGATTCTGAAATATACAGGCTTTTTTTTATTGTAGTTGTGTTCGAGAGCGTATATGAGTGTGCACACCTTCCCCACTGATCATCGGGCACACTACGCAGATCGGGCATACTTCCACTCCTTAGACAAAATGATGGCGGAACGATTTCCCCAGCTGCTGAGATGCACTCAAGAACAGTAACAAGTTCGAGGTTATCGCTCTTGAGACGGTACTTTTCTTTCTGGCTCCTTGAGTAGAAATACTTCTTATTTAGATTTTTCCGGCCACCCCCAAGCTGGAGACCCTTCTCATCCATGTTCCAGATGTGTTCTGGAGGGATTCCATCAGGAAAGCGCATATGGAGTGCCTCGAGACTGTCAAAGTAGTTATCAATAATAGTCTTATTGAAATTTCTTGCACGTTTGGGATCGAGCCGTGTACCCTTTGTGGCCAGGAGTTCTTGTCGATGGCGATTCATAAATTTCTTGTACCAAGTTACCCCAACTTTCCGCCCGGCCATCAAGGATGCTCGAGCCTCGAGTTCTTTCTTTGAGACCGGCTGGCCCATTGATCCTTGAAATTTCACCCATTCAACTAGCGTTTGTTCTTGTTCGGGCGTGAGCAATTGTCTATTAGCAGTAGCCTTACTCCGGCTAGCATGGTGACCCTTCCCGCGATCAGTGAGAGTTGACAATGAGAGCTGCGGCACTCATTAAACTAAGTCGTTGCATTTCTTAATTACTCACCCCAGTAAGTCTATTAGCATCACGATATGACTTAATTTTTCCTGAATTAATTCCCTCCAGTGTTTCTTGAATAAATTTCTCACGATTCTGATCAAGTTGCTGCTGCATTGCACTCCGACGATCTGCAGGCATCTGAAGCGAGCGGGGAAAGGGTCAGGATGCCGCCATACCTCCTTCCATTTTTGGAAAGGAGTCAGCCACTCAATCAAACCCCGACACGGCATGGGCTTCCGGGCGTGACAGAATCCCATTTTACTAACTTTACAATGCAAAAAGATACTGACAAAAAAACACCTGGAGTGTATTAAGGGGTAGTACTAGACTCTATGAATTTAATTTGGTAGCGATTGAGTGAGAAGTGGGCGAGAAATGAAAGTGTCCGACTGAGGGGTCCTGTCCGACTGGGGGGTCAGGGATAGTAATCTATTTTGTGCGTTCGGAAAACTCTACATAAAAATAATGTTGCCGCGCGTGACCTCTTTGCCCCACCTGGGGCGAAGAGGTCGCGCGCGGCAATGTACGAAATGGAATCGGGCGCCGAACAGGGCCTAAACGTTACATTAGAGCACTCTTATGGTTTTGCCTTCTACTCAAAACACCAATTCCTCCGTCTAAACCAAGTAAGAAGTCAAAATTTGAAACGCCGCGAATTGTGTTCAAGATTTAACTCCACTCGATTTACACACCAGATCTTCCGGTGGATGGACAGTACTTTACACAACTGAATTACACAAAGCGGATACAGTAGTGAGTATTTGCGATCAGAGGACGGCGGCGGCAGCAGCGGCAGCGGCAGCACCCATGCCAGCGACACTCGCAGCAGCAGTACCTAGGCCCGCGCCAACGACTGAGGCTGCACTCATGCCCACGGAAGCAACGCTCACACCGACAGACGAGGCGGCAGAGGCAGCACCGCCCACGCCGCCGACGGCTGCTCCAACGCCTGCGCCGATGGCTGTAATGACCGCGGGAATGGCTCCACCCATGGCCACACTTTGGGCGGTCGCAAAGAGACTACCAGCTACGACGTTGCCGATTCCGGCTTGTATGCCAGCGGCCATGGTGCCTACATTGTTCATGTGAGCAGGTGAAGGTTTTGGTAGTGATCAACGAGGCTCACCGGCGACGGGCCCAGCAGCGCTAAATCCAGCCACACCAAGGGCCGCGGTAGTCAAAACCGGAGTCAGAACGGTGCCCAGGGTCGCACCAGCGGCACCTACGGCCAGAGGGATGAAATCTAAGTGGGACAGGCACTGAATATAAAGTTTTCTCGACGAGCGAATATGTGACACCACTGACAAGGCATTGTAAACGAGGAAGAGGTGTGTTGCAGATTAACGAGAGAAAGCCATGTGTTGGAGGACTGGTTCAAGGGCGGACAATAGATATCTGTAATAAAAATGTAAATTAAATAAATAAATAAATAAATAAATAGTGCGTCACGGGTGCAGTTGCACTAGAGCTACAGCAACTCAGTCGCACACTATCCTCTCATCTCCGTTCTCACCATCACCGCAACGATCTCACCACTTAATGTCGAGCCAGATCCGTCGTTCGACATACGGCGGCGACTCCCCCTACGTTGCTAGCTCGTCCTCCTCATCCCCTTACACTACCCGCCGACTGCTTCACCACACGCCTCGCACCAGCTCTCCACCAGCGTCCACATATTTCTCACCACCCGTTGGAGACGACCAAATGGAGATGCAGCCCACCCCCGAAGCACAGGCGCACTTCGCGTACAGCACCACCCTCAGGCGACATAGTATCCCTTCTACATCCCCTCACGGAGCAGCTTTCCCGGCTCTCGAGAGCATTCGCTACGCCGTGACAGATCAGGGTCCGGCTGGCCTCTGGGATAGGCTACTTAGGACAATGAAAGGTGAGAGTGGTGGGTCCCCGGAAGAAAACGGGTACATACCCGCAGCTAAGACCGAGCAGACCCCTTCGGCCACCTACTCGAGCTATGATGCAGACGTGCGTTATTTTTGCGTCTGCGGCCCCTCCTCTCTTCCTGAGAAAAAACCTCCTTTCTAAGGACGTCGTCGCACAATTCCGGACATCCTCGACCCATGGCTTGACCGCCGCCGTCATTCCTTCCCTCCGCCAGGCTCATGGCTATAATGAGTTCTCAGTGTCATCTCCTGAACCACTTCTTCTCAAGTTTGCCAAAACGTTCTATGAAAGTCCGCTCATCCTCCTCCTCTGCGGAAGTGCGGTCGTCAGCGCTATCATGGGCAACGTAGATGATGCAGTCAGCATCAGCATCGCCATCGTCATCGTCCTCACTGGTATGTGACCTTTGCTCTCACCTGCGACATAGTCGCGATTGAGCTCAGACGCCTCTCTCAGTCGGCTTCGTACAGGAACGACGTTCCGAAAAGTCGCTCGAGGCACTCAACAAGCTCGTCCCTCACCACTGCCACATCATCCGCGATGGAGAGCAAAATCACCTCCTCGCGAATGAGGTCGTCCCAGGCGACCTCGTCACCTTTGCCACTGGCGACCGCATCCCGGCGGATGTACGCCTGCTTACTGCTGTCGACCTCGAGATTGATGAGAGCAGTCTGACGGGAGAGACCACAGCACGCAGGAAGGATGCCGCGCCGTGTCCCGAGGGCACAGAGATGGCTGAGCGGGCGTGCATAGCCTACATGGGCACGTTGGTGCGGAACGGCACGTGCATCCGCGCTCCCTTCACACGAAACCGATAATCTGACCCCCGCTTTCCCAGGCCGTGGGTCCGGGATTATCATCGCTACCGGCTCGCAGACAGAGTTTGGTGTTATCTTTAGCATGATGCAGGACGTCGAAGAACGACGCACGCCGCTACAGCGCAATATGGACGAGCTCGCACAAAAACTCTCAATTATTTCGTTTGGGATCATTGGGATCATCTGTCTTATTGGGGTCTTCCAACGGCGCCCATGGCTCGACATGTTCACGATTGGAGGTTCGCCTTGGATTTGTAGTTCCGGGGGTGGGCTTATCTTCTTCGGTTGCAGTGTCGTTGGCTGTTGCGGCCATTCCAGAAGGCCTGCCTATCGTGACAACGGTGACACTTGCCCTTGGTGTGTTGCGCATGTCAAAACGCAAAGCGATTGTCAAGAAGCTCCATTCCGTCGAAGCGCTCGGCTCCATTTCTGTGATCTGCTCTGACAAAACAGGTAATAGGAACCCACGTCTTTCTCCATCTCCCCGTTGAGATTGACGGGTTTCAGGCACGCTCACGCGAAATGAACAAACTGTGACAGAATTGTACACGGTCGACGAGCTTGTGCGGATCGATCCCGCCTCGCCTACTCCTCCTACTCGTGTCTCGCCCGCCTTGCGAAAGACCCTCGAAGTCGGTGCCCTATGCAACAACGCGAGTGCAACGCGCAAAGAAGACGGCGTTTTCGTCGGACAAGCAACGGATGTCGCCCTCCTTAACGCTCTCTTCCTATTCAACCTTCCCGACCCACGTCAGGTAAGCCAGCCACCCAGCTGCACCACGCCGCATCCCGTGTCGACCCAGTCCCCTATAGACGTTCACGCGCGTCTTTGAACGCCCGTTTAGCTCTGAATCGAAGAGCATGGCCGTCTCTGGTACGCACACGACCACAGGCCAGACGATCCTTGGCGCCTCGCAGCTCAACAGCGCCACGCGCGAGGTGTACTACACCAAAGGCAGCATCGACGCGCTCCTCCCGCGGTGCAAGTTCTACCACGTCGCCGAGGACTCGACGCCGGCTCTCGACGCGAACATGCGCTCCGTAATCGCCGGCAAGGCCCAAGCTGCGGCGGCGCGCGGGCTGCGGGTGCTCGCGATGGCATACGGCTATGGCAGTGTCGAGTCTTCCTCCGCCCCGTCCCGCGCGCCGTCTCCCTCCGCCGGCACGACACCCATGAGCAGTGTTAGCAGCAGCAATGGGTTCGGGTTCGCGGAGAAGGAGAAGCCGCACCTGGTGTTCGCGGGGTTCGCGGCGATGCTGGATCCGCCGCGCAAGGGCGTCGCGGATGCCGTAGCGCTCCTGCAGAGTGGCGGAGTGCAGGTCGTGATGATCACTGGCGACGCCGAGGAGACGGCGTTGTCGGTCGCGCGGTCGCTTGGGCTACGCGGCGCGACAGGGGCGGGTGCGTGCCTGACGGGTGCCGCACTGGACCGGATGAGTGCGGCGCAGCTGTGCGAGCGCGTGGGCAATGTGAGCGTGTTTGCGCGCACGAGCCCGAAGCATAAGATGGCTATCGTGGGGGCGTTCCAAGCTCGAGGTGCTGTCGTGGCGATGACCGGCGACGGAGGTGGGTACCTACCGTTTTTTGTTTATTTTATTGTCCTGACGCGCGTATTGGGTACTTGTCCTGCAGTCAATGACGCGCCGGCGCTAAAGATGGCGGATATTGGGGTGTCGATGGGCAAGAGTGGGACGGACGTCGCGAAGGAAGCTGCGGACGTCATCCTCGTGGACGACAACTTTAGTACCATCCTGCCGGCCGTCGAAGAGGGTATGTCGTATTCGTCGTTGCCCAGCCCTATTGTGCTGACCCCCGAGACGATGCTGCAGGAAAGTCGATATTCCACAACATCCAAAACTTCTTGTCCTTCCAGCTCAGTACCGCAGCAGCGGCTCTCACGCTCATCACGCTGAGCACGATGTTCGGGCTGAGCAACCCACTCAACGCGATGCAAATCCTGTTCATCAACATCCTCATGGACGGTGAGTGCTCCCATACCAGGCCCGCCTTCAGTCCAACATTGGCGCTGACATGACACTTGACACTGCCGCTCACAGGCCCGCCGAGCCAGTCGCTCGGCGTCGACCCCATCGACCACGACGTGATGCGCAAGCCGCCGCGGAAGAAGGACGAGCCGATCATCAGCCGTCGCATCCTCTCCCGCGTCGTCTTTTCCGCGTCCGTCATCGTCATCGGCACGCTCTTCGTCTACTACTTTGCGCTGTCGGACGACCAGCGCATGTCACGCCGCGATCAGACGATGGTGTGTGCTCTTTCCTCTTCCTGATATACGTGCTGTATGTACTCACTCACACCGGTGGACCGCAGACGTTCTCCTGCTTCGTTTTCCTCGACCTCATCTCGGCGATCCAGAACCGCGGGCTCGGCTGCGAACTGACGCAGAATCGGATGCTCATCGTCACCGTGGCGATCTCGTTCCTGTCGCAGCTAGGGCTCATCTACATCCCGTTCATGCAGGCGGTCTTCCAGACCGAGGCGCTTCCGCTGGACGACTTGCTACTGCTCTTCGCGCTCGCGGCGTCGTCCTTTGCGCTGCACGAGGGCCGCCGGCGATACGAGCGGGCGCTGAATCAGAGCGAGACGTACGCCGCGGCGACGGAGGAGTTGGCATAAATTTAAATTAAACAAGTCGTGCGTCATCGGATCTGATCTACTGCTTTTTTTTTGGTTACCCTGGCTCGAGCCACTGGTTGGGAAGAGGCGAAAAGACACCGAGGGTGTGTTGATGTACACGAACCAGTAGAAACACTATTTTATGTTATTTTGCACTCACGCAATACACTACCAATTACAGAGACAGGTTCCTGTTCCTCTCTCGTTCCTTACCCTCCCTTCATGTGCTATGCTAACTCCCAAAGGACCCATCATTTTTTGGACTAGCACTCCATCATTTAGAAAATGGCTGTAACAGAGGGGGATTTTCCAATGCAATGACTAGTATCATGCAGTATACAACGTACCCTAACCCAGTTGGCCCCTGACTTCACAATTGTGATATGAAACTCAATTCTCCAACATCAGCAAAAATATAAAAAAATTTCGGAGCTTGCCAAGTTCATAATTACTTACACAAATTATAAGTAATGCTAATTTGAGAATAATTGCTTGCAACTCAGCTGTAATTGGTAAGGGTCAATCTCAGTCCAGAATAAGTATTAGCATCCATTTACAAGCAATTATAACATCTATATAATAATTGTGGTCCCATTGCAAGTGCTTATAATTTCGGTTCATTCTTATGCCCAGTTTGTAAGCACTTTCAATTTCTGGGTAATACTTATGGCCCGGTCACATGCTCTTATAAGCACCTTTAATTATTAGAAGCATATTGAAAGTACATACAATTTTGAAGTGAATAAAAATATATTTACAGTGCTGCAAACCCAGCTACATTAACAATGTCCACTTCATTTATGGTCCCTAAGTGCAGATCACCTATGCGATCTTCATCTACTTCATCCTCAGTCTCACTGTCACTATCCTGATCCATGGTGGGTTCAGGCAATGTATTGCCAGTGTCTTGTGGCTCCACCAGTAATGTGTGCTTATCTGCAAATAGGTTCTTGTTGCACTGCCGGGTTGCCAAATGGCCTACCCCCCACCACGATATCGCATGAAGAGATCCCTGTCAGAAAACCTAGCATAGGGATAAGTAATATATATTATGAAGTGATTGACATATACATTGTGACATAATAAAAGGGGTACTCCCCATCTGGGTGGGGGGTCTGATCTGCAATAGATTTCCCAGACAACAGACCCTTGGTACACATGGAAGAGAAGTCAGGGATTAGGTGGACCATTTGGATCACTACACTTGGATCTAGAAACCCAAATGCAGGCCCATGTATATTGGTATCTGGGAGAAAACCAACTTTGTGCATTTGCCGTGCACCCCAACCACTCTGTCCATTAGGTGAGTCAAATCCAAACCACCAGATGAAGAGGACATCCATCCATGAAGGAGGGCTAAGTCCTACCCTCCCTTCAATCCTCTCCCACACTATAAAATGATATATACCAATGATTCTTGCATGCCAGTACGGAAATGGTGGCTGATCTTCACTGCCATCCTCATGTGACAAGACAATAATGTCTGCATGGGTGCAGGGGTTAGCAGACTCCTCCATCCTGTGTGCGTCATATGTTGTGGACCTGAACTGGATGGTTCTGTGCTCATAGATTTGGTTTTGATCAATAAGAAGACTGTCACGTTCCAGACTTGTGAAGTTGTGTTCATCCCCAGTATATGGCTGCCCCTTGATGCGCGCTAGCAGGTGATCAAGGAGCCGGGGCCGAAAGTCCTGATTATAACATGAGTCCATCTGTGAGGATAGTTGAGGGGTATACCCTCACCTGTAGAGCATGGTCACCCTGGTTTTTGTAAAGCCACTGTGTAAGGTCTCTCCTAGTTGCGCTGGACTTGGACATCCAATAGTGTTCACTTGGATCAGTAAATTTAGTCTCTTCATCCTCAGTGTGTGTCTCCATGCAGCCACTTGCTTCGGGAGTTGCTGATGAGGACAGATTCTGTCCATTGGCCAACCCCTCCAACATAGAAGTGTAGAACCACGTGCGGCTCTCCTTGTTGGTCAACTGGTGGATAAAGTTGCGATTCTTGTTTGACGACCTATACCACATCTTGGACAGTCGATGCGCAAGCTCACTCTGTACCAATCAGTTGTGCTCAGTAACCAAATGATAACACTGGAACCAGCTTACCGTTTGTGTGCTGTAGGAGTCTGTTGTCCCATAGCTCCGTATTGCAGCTGGATAATTGGGTATGCAGTGGATTTTGTATGTGGACATATTGAAACGCTTGCCCTTTGTTGTGTTGCCCATTCTTCGGTTTGCTCCACTGCTGCACATGGCTTGCTCTTGTTGACGTGTGACTCGGGACTTAGTTTCTCGCGGCAGTTCCTTGGTGGTGTACCGGGGGCATGTCACACTCACAAAGTGTCAGAGTGCTTGGCAGAGTGTAGTTCCTACCATCTCAAGCATCTCCAATGTTGTATCTGTGTGCAGACGAAGCTTAGTGCAGGAGTGCCATGTAGCAAACAAGAATAGGAGCTCGCTGATGCTCCTATTGTCCTCCTCCTGAAAGAGCCCATCAAATGCTGGTATTGAGCACTTTTATAATGATAAGTCTAAGATTGTATGGCCATGGCATCAGCCGCATACCTGTAATATATCTTCATAATCACGGGCAGCCAATTTACTGAGTTGTGAGACATTCCCTGGGAACCTGCGAATTGTGTCATGGCCAAATGTTGGAGTACTGTGAAATCTTTATCAAGGCTCAGCGCTTGCGAACCTATGGCATAATGAGATAGTCTTACCTTGAGTCCAGAATTGCTACATGATCTTGGCCACCAGGGATTGCATAGAGCATGCGGATCAAGTGTGTGACCACCGACTTCCAGATGCTGATTTTGAATTCATGGAGGAGATCCACAACAAAGAGCCTGTGGTAGTCTTGTCCTACCACAGAGAGTACGTCCGAAAATGCATTCTAGAGAATGCGTTAGTCTGTTTTATTTTGGCAAGGATGAGGCTTACCCAGGTGGGGACCATTGAGTGATCTCCAAGAATCCCTTGGACATGCGTGCTTGTGATTGCATACCCCTTCTCAAATATCAGCTTGCGGGCTTTCTCCACCCTTTCATGTCTTCGATCATTGTCCATGCAAATACGGTTACGGGCCCTAATGTCTGGTGGTGTACCCACCCCATGGATTTCCTTCTTTTGTACCAGGCAATGTGGGCAAGGAGACCGTCCGAGATTTTTGATTGTAGCTAGAAGGACTCTTATCTTATTTGAGTATCATGCACAACATCTCTAATCAAATTGTCTCACTTTTCAGGATAATCGGCTGAGTATGTGAACATGTGAATATAGAAATGGGGCTCCATGCCATTGGAACATTGTATTACAAGACCATTTGTACAGCCCTCAACAAATGCTGCGTCCATGAGGTGCCTCCACACACCATGCATGAGCTCGCGCTTGCAGTGGGTTTCAACAGCAGGCGATGGTGCTCTGCCTGTCATTGTATGATACTGACTGGCAAAGTCGGGCCCAAGCTACAGGGCGTGTTAGTAACATGTAAATCAATCAAGTTCGAGTGGACTTACAGATGGGACATATGCTAGGTGATGAACCGCGTGACACGATGGTCTCACCCTTTCTTGTTTAGGTTGGTTTGCAAACATAAGGTAAATTGGCCATGCAGAGGCCAACCCAAAATTAGTGAGCTGTGCAGAGTCCGAGGCTAGCATGAGCCCAATTACTACATGCTCCCTTGTATCGCCTTCCAGCCGAGGGAGGTTGTCTACCTCGGTTTGCGCCTGGACCATCACATCCGATGTGAAGCTGTCGCTGTACACTTGCTCATATTTGTGTGGTTCATCAGGATCAGGACACCAGTGCATGGTATATGGTGCGAATTGGAATGATTCCGCTACTTTGGATGCGCAAACAGATCTAACAATATTAGTTATTCAACGGTGGAATAGGTTGTGGGTCTGTATTGTTGGGGCCCTATCTTCTGATTGAAAGCTACACCCTTCTACCGGAAGGCGAATCTCAATGCTTGTTTCTTGCCAGCCATTCTGTCTCTGGAAGGGATGCTCTTCGTCCTTGAGATATTTGTCCATCTGTGTGTTTTCTCTCTGGGCGCTGAATCCCCTCAGTTCCTCCAACTTGAATCTAGGGTCATTCATTGCCTCAGCCAGAACGTTCGCGTGTTCCATGGACTTGGTATCTGACCCTGAGAAATACGCTGCCATGAATACGGCAGTGCTATGATTAGAAAACGGCTCAAAGGGTTCCAGATCAGGCGAATCGATGGATATCTCATGAATGGCTTCTGTGGCAATGGGGATAGCCGGAACACCCAGAGTCGGTGAATCGAACATGAGGTCCAATCTGTCCTCGTGTTTCGGATACCATGTTGGTGCATGTGTGTACCTCCTGAATATACCAAGATTGTTAGATTGCGTTTGGAGTGGGTGCAGGCGTGTATCTGGAGGGGGCGTGGCAACTATTACAGGGGAGGTCATGCGGTCCTTGTGATCTGGAGGTGTGGGTGCCCGGGGCGGAACATGATCCATGGACATATCACCATGGAGCACATAGTCCATGAGCTGCCGAGGAATATGGACAACATGGCCTGATCACGCTGAGCGTGTAGGTGGAGGGGCTACCCCATGTGTGGGGCTGTTGCTTGGTCCGTCATGGTGGGAGCTGTCTTGTCCTCGTTTGGTGGGGGCACCGTCATCTTCATGTGGGGATATGAGATGTGCCCGCTTGTGAGGTCCTGATGAACTCGCTTCTGTTCGTGTTGGCCCATGGCACTTGTGTTTGTCAAGCGAGATGCTTGATCGAAAGACCCTGTTGCAAGTAAAGCATTTATGTTGCATGGTAATGGGTACAGAGTGACTGGACACTTACCATACAGCATTGAGGTGATATAAGCTCTTTTTGCCCAACGATCTGAAAATATTTTGATTTGCATCTATTGGCCATGAGCATCTGTCAAATGCAATCAGTGACCATACTGTCCGGAGGTGAAGATCGCGCACGCACCTCATAGAAGACAAGGACTGGGCTTATCCCGATCCCAAGATCACGCTTGGAGCAGTCTGTTTTTGAAGGTTTTTTTTTGAATCACCTACGTTGCTCTATTTCTAATACAAGAAATCTCTTCTACGTGAATATAATATACAAAGTCATGAGGTGGACGTCGACGCATGTGGAGTTAAGTACTTGGATGTTAACTGCTGAACAAGACCTGGAGCTATCTTAGAAACAAGGCCATTCCGGTGATGGTTACATTGTACACACCTCTGTGTGTCATGCCTGGCACGTCGAGTTGTTTTTTGAGGGCGGTCCACTGTTGTTGAAGCTTCCCAGTCATCCACTTATTCCATCCATCGTCAATCAAGTTGTTCCATACAATCTTATCTTCGTCATCGAGGTCCATTGACGCAACCCTGTATGCCACGTTTGAATTGAATGGAGATATTTGTTGGAGCACATACCTTTCGATAAGGATATGCGTATCGACCTCACACCAGCGAGGAGTCCTCCTGTGACTCTTCACTGTTGGGGAGAGGGAATCAATCCTACAGATGTAATTAGTTAAATGTTAAGGACGATAGGATATATGCACCACTTGTTACTGCATTGTTTCGCAGTTCGTGTGTTACCCATCCGTCTCAATACCTCCTGCCAGAACTTGAGAGAGGTCTCAGGCATCAGGTCGTCCTCCTTCAGTTCTTGCATAATTTGAATGAGACGAGCTTCCTTGTCATTAGACCACTTTCCTGTGTGCGAATTACAGCTAGTTAGCCAATTGTTGAAAGAGTACATACCTTGGCATCGTGTACTGGCATGTACTAACTGGGTATGGTATCTGCTCTGACACTCGTCTCTAGTTCGTTGTAAATTGTCGCTGATTGAGTTCCAGTCAAGGCCATCTTGGACGAATCTGGGTTTGCTATGAGCAGACAACCGTTTCGCTGAGGGGTTTGTACTCACTGCATGATTCTCGGATCATTGAGCGATGTCCACTCCCTCCGATTCTTTAAGGGGTGGTAATCATGCTAGACGTGGTTGTACACAGTCCAGACATGCCGAAGTGGTACTGCGTGCGCTGTAGCGTAATGTTTTAGAGTCAGGAAATAAGCATGAATATAACGACTCACTGAGATGACCCCAGAAGCCTTGAAGCTTAGTAGCACCCAATATAATATCTTCTATATCATCCTGGCTCATGTCCCAGGCCTGCCAAAGATTTAAGTATGCAAACCAGAATGATCCTGGTGCTCACCTCTCAATACTCGCGAATCGTGTCATTGACATGATCTGATTCAGCCTGTGTGAATGGTCCTTCGCGACATGGCACACCTTGATCATGTATTAGCAAGGCCATAGAGCGAGGTGACGACACTCACCGTGTCGCCTGAATTCCTCTCCGGACCACCATTTAGTGGCTAGTAATTCTGCATGCTCATCGCTCAGCGGCGGTGCATCGGTAATCTCTGTGACGCGATCCATTGTAGCACTGCGAATGGACAATTTATCAGATGGTTTTTGTGTGAAATTGCGGCAACTTAGCTTCGTGCGCGTGTATTCTCAGGTGTTTGTTGTGCACGATCTCAGCTGTATTTTGAGTAATCTACTATTGTATCCTGATACAGCAGGAGAATATTCTATTCTATATAATATAGTGGATGCTGCAATAGAGGAAGGGGGGATGGAGAACGACAGAGGAAAAGAGTGTTCAGAAGTGTCCGAACATGTTGATATACCCCGCCACTCCGTGAGCATCCCAAAGATGGCACGTGCCGACTTGTGGCGAGTCGTGCAAATTGCTGGAAGGTCTGCATGTGCCAATGAGTCCATGAGTGGAACATGTGCCGACTTTTCGGCAATTTGCGCGACTTGCCACAAGTCGGCACATGCCGTCTTTGGGATGCTCACGGAGTGGCGGGGTATATCAACATGTTCGGACACTTCCGAACACTCTTTTCCTCTGTCGTTCTCCATCCCCCCTTCCTCTATTGCGGCATCTGCTATATTATATAGAATAGAATATTCTCCTGCTGTATCAGGATACGATAGTAGATTACTCGAAATACGGCTGAGATCATGCACAACAAAACATCTGAGATCGCGCTAAAGAACACACACGAAGCTAAGGCGTTTACAACCAAAAGAAAATAAGCTAAGTTACCCAAAATCACACGAACTATTCGACGATTATCTGACTACCAATGTGGGTGTGAAGTGTATCACTGGCAGGACAGACACACACGCACGCCGCAGGGTTATCCAACCCAGGAAGCCAGCATTGACACAATCGGGACCTTGGCACACCTCGTGCGGACTCCACATTTGTGGAGGTGAGTGCAACATCACTTTACTATCTGAAGGAGTTTACTTTATCAGAAATCGCAACCACTCCCCTTCACCTGCCCTATTACGACCATGTCTGAATTTACTGTGTGTGGTCATCATTGCCTATGCTGCTGTGATATATGCTCACTAATTAGAATAGCTAAATGATTTCCTTGACATCGAGGCTATGGTAGACAACGAAGATGAAGATGAAATCGATGAGGAAGAGTTTGGTGAGTAATATCCACTGTTCTTAGCCGCTAAACTAATGCATACTCATTGCTTAATCTAGGTGACTTCTTTGACGACGACGACGACGACGACAGCGAGTCCGAATGGTCTGCAAGGCAGGCTTTGCCTGATGCCGCAGATCTTGCCCAAGAGGCCTTGATACGGGCTCGCATGTCCCGGTATGGCCTCACAGCGGCCATAGACTATGGGAAGCCTCAGCACGACTTCGGACGTGGTCCTCGGGAAGACGACCCTATGTTGTGGTCAGTCTGTGTCAAGGTAGAGTCTACCCGTGATTGCGATGTTGTGAAATCTTACGCCTTCCAGCCAGGCTTTGAAAGCAGCCTGGTTTTGCAGATAGGTCGCCGGACAATTCAAGGCGACCAACTACAGCGCCCAGATATTGCCTCGACTTTTGTGCGCGAAGGGATCCCAGGATACATATTCCTGGAAGGTAATCTCCCCGAGGTGAAGCATTCCCTGCGGGGTCTGGTAACCGTATTCAAGAACCAAGAGCCAGTTCTGGTCCCTCTAGTGCAACGTGATGCGTTGCTTAAGCTGATGAATCCTTTGGCATGCCCTATTAAAGAAGGTGAATGGGTATGTTGCTTATACGGGCCTTACCGTAACGATATAGGATTTGTTTGTGGCTGGGATCCAAGTCGGGACGTGGATATAATCATTGCCCTTGTCCCCTGGATCCCCGAGAAACTGAGCAGGCCCAGCAAGAGGAAGAGGGTGGGCCGACCGCAGCCGCGTAGTTGGTCGGCACTTCAAGTAGAGGCAGTCTGGGGTCTGTTGCGAGTGCGGCGGATCTCAGCAGAAGAATACGAATTCTGGGGCAAGAAGTTCGTTTATGGCCTCCTCATGAGACAGGTCGCTTCCACAAGCCTCGCCAACATTGAGGGCTCTCCCAACGACATTGGTCCCTTCGTCAAGGCGTCTTACATCCGCGACCTCCCTCCGTTTGCGCCATGGATCCATTGGTTTGCTCAAGATACCATACAACCTGGTCAACGGATCAAGGTCGAGTCAGGGGATCACCAGGACTCCATCGGATATGTCTTCGACACGTTCGATGGAGTGGCGAGCATCATCCTGCCAACTACAGGGGATGGCCCAATGCTCCTCATCCCCTTGCGCACTCTCACGCCATCTTACGCTGACGGCGATCACATCAAGATCTGGTGGTCAGACTCACGGGGTATAATGATGTTGGTTGATGAAGTCAGTGTGACACTGACCTACGTGGAAGAGACCACACACAACATTGTAAGTACAGATCTGTTGGCACATCTACGTGAGTTGACATTTTGTCAGTACACTGTCCCTGTGGATGCTGTGGAGCCATATAAGACTCCAAATCAATTTTATGAATTCAAGGAGGGCACATGGGTCGAATTTTGTAGCCAAAGGGCAGGCGAGGAACGCAAGCGATGCGGATGCATCAGGAAGGTCGATGATCAATATGCATTCGTGATAGACGAACATTCATTTGTAGAAGTACATGCAGCGCTGGATTTTGAGCAAGGCTAACACACAGCAGTATAAGGTCGACCCACAAGAATTAGAGGTCTCCAGTCTTCAGGCACCCTCCCTCCCGAAGAACGATCCCAATCATCCTTTATTGGGTAAAAGGATCATGGTCACAAGGGGTTCGCACAAGGGGTATAGCGGCCGTATCAAATACGTCGGAGGTATTGTCATCACCGTGGAACTCGACACTCTAATGGCAGGAACAAGCTCCCCAATTCAGGTCTTTCGATGGACAGAACTCAGGGAACTGTATGTACATTCTTTCTGTTGCATCCAGACACCAAACATACTCATCGATTGTATTAAGGCCTCAAGAGATTGAGGACTCCAGAATTCACGCCAGTCATCAAGAACGCACCCCATTACCATCCCCTCATCTCGCGCCGGTCCAGGCGCTGACCCCCGAACCGATCAACTTGCATTGGATCTTCTCCGATCCAATCTGGGCCCTCTTGGAACGGAAATGTATTCCATTCCACATAAGACGCATTCGGGATTCAGTTGACGACTCGATGCACACCTACGAAGGGGACTTGGCTAGGACTGTGCCAATGGACCACTGCCAAATGCCATCTCGAGAAGGTGAGATAATCGTGAACGTGGTACATCACCGTCGCCGCAAGCAGATATCCATTCACCCCGGGTATCTTGTGCCGTGGGTGCCTGTGGTCAGTGCTGAAGTGGCCATAATCAAAGGTGCCTTGATTGGTGCAGTAGGTATTGTAAAGGAAAAGAAAGAAAAGGACTGGCTTGTTACATTCTCAGTAGATGGCGACACTTGTGACCTGGCCTTCGAGGAAAAGGATCTCACCACACTTGAAACAGTTGTACCCAATTAGTAGTAACCCCCCAGTTAGCAAATATACTTACCTTCTTTGAAATCCACTCCTTTGCCTCACCTGCATGCACTGATACAATACCCCCCAAATAAGGTGACGAGGTACCCATCCTGGGCTAGACAACTACATTGGCATATGTGCAGATCGTGACCACATGATCACATGAAACCTTCAAAAGGACAACCTGAGGTACATATATGCATTCTCCCTTATCTTCCTCCCCACCACTATGGATTCCACTGAGCATTCCTCCTCCCCAATGAGTGCATATCTGCGCTCATTCCACAGATGTAGAGACTACGACCATACCCCGAGAACACACAGGGGGCTGACAGAAGATACCAGCAACGATGACATACTTCATGAGCCAGATGCGCAGCAGTCGAAGTTAAGTAAATGCTCTTATATCATTACAGATACTAACATATGCTGGCAGACTCCAGAGGAGAAGTGCCTGTCCTGTCATTTAGACAGGAAATTATCTCATGCGATGCCTCCACATCTCAATCTCGATCAAGAACCTCCTGGTCATTGCTGAAGGGCAGGCGACACCAGGTAGTGCCCATCAACACACTAACATGTGAGTTGTCTTTATGTACATATGAGGGTCAGTAAATAAGGAGGAACACAGGGACGAAGAAACAAGGTTCCGCTATAGCGGATGGTTTGCAGCCACTGTAGCCTTCTATCCAAAACTGGAGGTGTGCCTGAAGTAAGGCGAGGTTTCTTACATTTCTTCAGCAGTAAGCACTTTGGCTCACTCCCATATATATATATGCTAATAATATTCAACAGCTCAAAGAAGGCATGTGAGCAGCACGCTCGAGCGATGCCCATTGACTTAAGGGACTTGCTGGAAGGTTTGCCACTGAAACCACAGGTACTCAAATTTCTTTGAGTACAGATTCAAAGTTGGATCGTGGATTCAACCACGATGTATTGGGGCAGCTGCTAACACCAATCAAATATATCGAGGCGTATGACAGGGATCCCGTTGGGTGAGTACACATTAAAGTGATCAAAGCTAGTAACTAACCATCCACAGTATCCAGATGAAGGCAGGAGCTGGTGACATAAACTACCCAGTGTTGGCACGCTATCCGCCGGCATTCCTGTATGAAGACCCAGCCAAGTTTGATCCTGAGGATGTCCTTGTGGGACTCATGCAGGGGTTTTTCCTTGTCCGTGTGAGTAATACTTAAACATCTGCAAGCAGGAATTGATTCATCACTTTCAAGTGTTTCCGTGCAATATTCCTTGGGCCAATGAGTGGTCTACATGGTCCTTTGGTGATACAAACCCCAACACGATCTGGGGTGGCTGGAAATTATGGGATGCTGACTGTGACAGTTCCCATGATTGTGTACTCCATGGTTCAAGTAAGTACTAAGTAACAGTTTCATTTGATGCAAATATGACACTGTGATAGGCATGGTTTGCATTAAGTGCACAGCAAACATGGAATGGGAAAGATGGCCAATTTGAGTATGAAGTGTTCTATGAGACACTTCTCAAGCTATTCGAGCTGGATGACGAATGGACAACAGAGACCCTTAGCTGGTGGAACCAGTAAGTGGATGTCATCAGAGTGGACAAGCAACTCATTGACTTTTGTACAGACAGGTCTTTAGCAACAAGAATGGCCTTGCTCCTCTGTGCTCAACCCAAGAGGATGAGTCCAATGGTGTACTTGCCCAAGCGAAGATCCAGGCAGCAAAGCATTGTGCTAACAAGGCTGCTGCAGCTGTAGCTGAGGCAGAGAGGACAGCCATTGAAGAGCAAGAGCAAGCAACCATGCCATTGACAGATCCATTGGAGGACGACAATGAAACACCTCCACCATCACATCGAATATCATAACACTTGGGGCCCCTGGTGGAGGTGATGACCATGGTGAGGAGGAAGGTGATGAGGGGGAGTTCCTGGTTCAACACTCTCAAAAGCAGAAGGTCCAGCAATGGGAGGCAAGTCAATGTGAAGGTGACCTCAATGACACCAATGATGATGGTCCTCAAGATCTAAGGAGGTCCCCCAGAAGGAATGCTAAATGACAAAAAAGAGGCACAGTGAGTTTGATTTTTAACTAGAGCAGCAACAAGACACTCATTCGAATCTATAGCGTCATCATTAAATATCATCATCCCTAGATCATCTTGCTCCCAATGTATCCCATAAGGTGGCCTGCCCTACGTAGTAGTGTTCAGTGTTTTACCGAATTTTATATAAATATCTTGGCCTCGTGAATTTGTGAACTATATAAGCACTTGTAATCCTAAGGTGTTCTTGCAACCCACAAATCGATTAGAAGAGCTAACTATTTAGAAGAATACTTATAATATAAGAAGTCAATTATAAGTGATTATAATGTATAGAAGCAAGCAATACTCATAAAATTGATTGAAAGTGCCTAAAATATATGAGATAATTATAACCATTGACAAGTGATCACAACTGATGAAAACTGCTTATTAATGTATACAACTCTTGAAAGTATTTGCAAGATACAGAACTGATTGCCAGTGCTTCAAATCCATAAGAGCAATTATAATATCTAATGAAAACTGAAAGTAATTACAAACCACCAAAATAATTGTGTAGATTAGCAATGAATTGCTAATTTATGTGACTGAGTAAGACCTTATGATTTCCAGCCAGGCTTGACACACTTATGGTGAAAATAATATCTTATAAGCCCTTATAATTTTTTTGGTTTTTTGCTGATGAACCTTCAAACCTGGACCAGAGAAGTGCTGGGAGAGGGATGGTTGAGAATGATGTGGCCAGGCCATAGACTGGCTGATAGATGATGCATCAATGATGCCCAATGAATAGCTAACATGAACTCATAATTTGGAGGCTAGTAATCCTATAGATCAGCATTAGATGTTCATCACTGGCACAAGGTTATGAGACAAGAGGGAAGGTTTGAACATGGCCCATGTGAGTACTGCCTACTAGTAGCACCTACACCAATGTAGACATCACCATATGAACAGTCATGCTCACTACCTAGTTATATGACAGAGTTAGCTTATTCAAGTTTGCATCTGGGTACTGTTGAAGTACAGGTTTAGTTCATTACATGGTATAATGCCAGCAAGATCTGTTATTTGTGAATGTTTTTGTGACTTTCTGTTGCATAACTTGGACATTTCCTTTTTTCTTTGGCTGGTCCAGACACCTTTCACATGCTGTGCCTTATCACAGTGGTGGTGTTATGGACACATTTCCTGATCAAGGCAAATATGCCACTTAGGATGTCCTGAATTCTGCAGCAGCTATGTTATGACACTGCCTATTTTAATTCCTTTTCTTTAACCGCCTTAGGACACGTGATACCTTTTACTTTCTTCTCATGTGGTCATTCTCATATAAGTCATGACGACTCTTTACTTATTCTCATAAGAGTTATGGTGACTCTTTGCTTATTTTCTCTTGTGAGTCATGACGACTCTTGCCCATTGCTAAGGAGCTATGTGTTTCACTCACATCTTCATTTCACCTATATCTTTGTTTCACATCCTACATGTGATTACTGCAGGCTGCGCACTGCAGTTCTTATTGTTCTTATTGTGATTGCTTGATGACTTGATCCTAGGATACTATTATCATTCTATCCTAGGATCCCTATTGCTTTACTATAAATACAGGCTTACCAGGTAGTTGTAGCCTTAGACTTGACTTCTTGTATTCTATGGTACTCAAGCAATTGAAGACTGTTGAACACTCCATCTCTCACAAACCCCCTCCTCTCACTAAAGAATCCTAAGTTCCACTATTGGCTTAGGCTGACTCTTCAACTTGTACATCTTCACTGAAGTTCCTCTTTGGAACTTCCCTTGACAACCAGAACCAGACCCTTAGTGCAGCATCTCAGTAGATTGACTTAACCCACATCGGGTGAACGTCCCTACCATGATGTAACATTATGTCAAGTCTCCCGAAACTATTGCCACTCTGGCTAAGGGACGAAGAATCTCTGAATCCTGATCAACCCTTGGATTCAAACCATTTAGCATTGAGAGGAGAACAGACGATGAAGTTCCTGGCCATGTAAAAGGAGCAGCCCTTTGGCAGGAAATTGATGGTGAAGAAGGTTATTGGGTATATGACATACTCAGTGCAGTATACCTTGCCATCGAATATGAAGAAAGTACTGAGCAGTGGTACTTTATGCAGCGAGACAGCAGGACTAGGCATTGGATAGCTACTCAACCAGTCCCCTCCCTGTATAACCTGGGAAGAAGATTGATCAGACCAACGTCAGTAACAGCAATTCCACCAGACGACACTGCGTTGAAGGCAGGCCAGCATACTGTGCCAACCGCTAAGAGACATGATACAAAAAGTTCTCCAATGGCAACATAGATGACCACCACAGCTGCAACTGCAACAATGATGGCTGTCCCCCCAGCAGGCAGAGGCACACCCGGAGGTGGAGGACCCCCTCCCAGTGGCACCCCTGTTGAAGGCAGGGCAGGTGCCAGCCCAGGCCCTGGAGGGGCAAATGGCAAACTTGGAGGAAACCCCCCAACCAACTTTGATGGTACCTAAGCCCTTGTGGACCAATTCATGCAGGAATTCAACCTGTATCGCATTATGAATTTGGACGCAGAACAGATGGCTATACCAATGAAATGAGCAGCCCTGCTACTCGGATTCATCAAGGGACCAAATGTAAAGGACTGGGTCAAGAGATGGACCAACTGGATCCTTGTGGAAATGAACAATGGAAGACTTCTGAATGACAAATTCTACTGGACAGCAGTGTCTCAAGGCTTTGAACAAGCATTCCAGGATACAGGAGCAAGAGAAAGGGCAGAAGATAAGCTACACCACCTCTCATTCATACCAAATGAGGTGGATGTGTTTATTGCCCAATTCAAATCTCTTGCTGCTGAAGCAACGTATCCCCTGGATGCTCAGTTAACACTCTCCTTATTCGCATCCAAACTTCCTTACTGCATGATGGATCACATTTATAAAGTGGTACGCCCTCTAGATTTCAGAGGATGGGCTGACAGAGTGTGCCAGTACCACTCAGACAACACCACAGTCCAGAACATTAGGGGAATTTATGAAGAAACTCCAAGGAAGAAGGGAGCAGGAAAGATGAACCCTGCCCAATTGGCGAAAATGCTGGGCATTAAAATGCCAGCACCTGCTTCAGATGCAATGGACACTCGCACTGACTGCTCTTGTTCCAACTATAATAGGAATAAAGGAACCCAAGGAAGAGCAGTGGCGACCACTGCAAAGGACACCCCAGATGTTGAAGTCCAGAAGAAAGAAGGTTGTTGTTTCAACTGTAACAAGCAAGGACACCTCTCACGCAATTGTCTGGACAAAATAAAGGACAAAAGGCCTCCTCAAAAGGCTCGCAAAGCTAAAGCTGAAGAAAGCAAACCAGAGGAAGAGGAAGAAGAGTCCGACGCAGAATCCAACCCTATGGATGTACAGTCATCCCTCATAAAAAGCCTCTCAACCAAGGAGAAATATGAAATGTTGAAGCAGGCTTGGGTAGATGAACATGGGAAGGATTTTTAAAATGCACAAACCTGGTGGCCTGGGCATGTGCGTTACAGTTCAAAGATGTGTTTGTTTGTAAATATTGAAGTCTCCAAATCCCAACTCTGATACAAACTGCACACACAACGGCCGAAAGAAAAGTTCTCGTGGATTCAGGAGCCATGGACAACTTTATTGACTTCAAGCTCCTGAAAAGAATGAAGATTGGCAAACTAAAGCTGCCACAACCCTGCATTATGTGGAACATTGATGGGACCCAGAATAAGTCAGGGATCATCAAGTACTACATTGACCTGCAAGTCCGAACTGGGGAGAAGAAACAGAATATGTGATTCCTTGTTACAAATCTAGGAGATGACAAGATGGTGTTAGGGTACCTATGGCTCGCTGCCTTCCAGCCACTGATCGATTGGAGAAGTGCGACCCTTGATGAAAGCATGCAACCACTTGTCATCAAGACCCTTTCATATGCAACGGACGCAGAGGTGACCCATATACGAGATGTGTGGATCAAGAAGGCTGCATCGTTATGCACCCCTGGGGAAGAACTCTTCGTACACTGAATTGACGAAGAAACCCTCAAAAGAAGCTCTACATCAACAGAGATGGCAGTAAAAGTGCTGCCAAAAGAAGAGAAAACCTGGGACCAGGTAGTCCCAAAACACTACCACAAATGGAAGAAGGTCTTTTCTGAAGAAGAGGCAAAGCGATATCTGGAACACCAACCATGGGATATTGCTATTGATTTTACAGAGGACGCCCTGAAAACCCTAGATTGCAAAATATACCCATTATCCAAAGGTGAGCAGGAAAAGCTTGACAAATACATCAAGGATAACTTAGAAAAGGGTTATATCCGTCCATCAAAATCACAATACTTGTCACCCTTCTTTTTCATTGGAAAGAAAGATGGAAAACTTCAACTGGTAGTGGACTACTGAAAATTGAACTCCTTCACAGTTCCCAACTGATACCCATTGCCTTTAATACAGGAACTAGTGGACAAAGTAAAGGATGCCAGGTTATTTACCAAAATGGATGTACGAGCAGGATACAACAATATTTGCTTCCGAGAAGGCAACGAGCTGAAAGCTGCCTTCAAAATGAACCTAGGACTTTTCAAACCTACAGTAATGCCATTTGGGCTGAAAAATGCCCCTGCCGTATTCCAATGAATGATGAACAAGCAATTTAATGACCTTATAGCAACAGGTCAAGTGATCATCTATATGGACGACATCCTTATTGCGACAAAGAAGGATGAAGAGGAACACCGCAAGTTGGTTAGCAAAGTCCTGGAGTAGTGGAATGGAAAACACCGAAAACCACTAAAGATATTTGGGCCTTCCTTGGATTCTGCAACTTTTACAGATGATTTATCTGTGGATTCTCATTTATTGCAAAAGCATTGAACAACCAACTAAAGAAGAAAGCACTTTTGAAACACTGAAGAAGCGAATATGTGAAGAACCAGTTCTGATACAACTGGACCAGAAGAAACCCTTTGAGGTCGAAGTTGATGCCTCGAATTATGCAATGGGAGCCGTCCTAATGCAACGAAATGATGAAGGAGTGCTCCACCCAGTAGCATTCTTTTTGAAGACCATGAATGATGCCCAAAGAAACTATGATGTATATAACAAGGAGCTTCTAGCCCTTGTGGAAATGTTTTGACATTGGAGACATTTCCTGCACCAACCAGCTTTTAAAGTAAAGGTGCATACAGATCACACCAATCTATTGTACTGGAAGAACCCAGGCGACCACAATAAAAGAGTGGCAAGATGGCATGCAGAACTCATGGAATATGGCTTTGAATTGATTCATATAGCCAGGAAGAAGAATGGTCGGGCAGACACGTTGTCATGATGCCTGGACTATGAACAAGGTGAAGAAGATAACAAGGCATTGGTGGTCCTACCACCTATCTTGTTCAGCTTCGCACAAATGATGGGGTCGGAATATTATAACCCTAGCAACCAGAAGGAAAGGGAACACTACAGTGCGACAATAAATCATTGCAAGTACCAGTCGCTTCAAGACCAGGTGGAGGAAGATCAACAAGTAAATAAAGAAAGCCAAAGAAGGCTCAAAAAGTGGTCCAACACCTTCAATCTTACCAAACTCATTGGTATTTGGTGGAAGATTGAGAACAATACAGACCAGATCGTCGTTGCCAGAGACAACAATCTGAAGAGGGGGGTAATTCACTTTTACCACGATACCCCATCTGTGGGACACCCAGGAATTATGAACACATACGCCCTGGCAAAGTGAGACTTCTGGTGGCCAAAGATGAAAGAAGATGTGGAGCAATACGTAAAGGGATGTGGAGCATGCCAAGCAAACAAAATTAACACACAACCACTCAAACCAGCCATGATCCCTATCACTCCAGAAAATTCTTTGCCATTCGAGACAGTTGCTATGGACTTCATCATGAAGTTGCTACTTTTGGGAAAATACGACACAATCCTTACAGTTATGGATCACGACTGCAGTAAAGCGGCAGTATTTATACCATGCCAAGAGACAATTACTGTGGAAGGGGTAGCAGAACTCTACCTGAAACATGTGTACACCCGGTTTGGTGTCCCCAAGAAGATTATCTCTGACCAAGATACTCGATTTACGTCACATTTTGCCAAAGGCCTGTGCGAAGTGTTGAAGATACACCAGAACATCAGTATGGCATACCACCACCCAAGAACTGATGGCCAGTCAGAAAGGACAAACCAATGGCTCGAACAGTACCTTCAATTCTGGTGCGATGAAAGGCAAGATGATTGGCACAAGTATTTGCCAATGGCAGAATTCGCACACAACCAATGGCCGAACACCACCACTTGAAAGACCCCCTATGAAATGCTCGTAGGGTATACCCCATGGATCGAAATTGTGACCAAGAGCAAGGTCCCCTCTGTGGAAGAAAGACTAACTGCCATAGAGAAGGCAAGAATGGATGGCCATGAAAATATCATCAAAGTGCAAAAGATGATGGCCATCGCACACAAAGGGAACAAGAGGTTCCAACCATACAAAGAGGGAGATCAAGTGTGGATTGAAGGAACACACCTGAAGACCCTGTACCCAGTGGCTAAACTCGGGCTGAAGCGGCATGGACCCTTCAAGATCATAAAACAGTTATCAGAAGCAGTGTATCGCGTGGAGCTGCCAAGACAATGGAAGATCCACAACGTATTCCATGCGAACCTTCTAATGCCCTATAAGGAAACGGAACTCCACGGGCCAAACTATACCTGGCCACCACTGGATATCATTGATGAAGAACCCAAGTATGAAGTCGAGAAGATTCTGGATGCGCAGCAACATGGGAAAGGGCGCAAGCTTCACTACCTAATCAAGTGGAAAGGATATCCCACAAGTAACAGCTCATGGGAAAAAGAAGAAGAAGTCCATGCAGAAGAACTGATAGTGGAGTTTAAAGCTAGGAAGAAGACAAACAAGTCAAAAGCCCGTAAAACGTATATAAGATGGGCCAAAACGACAGAGGGACCTCATCCCCCTTCACACCCTGCTTCCAATCTCTATACAATGTCCGCTACTTCTGCTCCTGCCAGCATTGTCCCAACGCTCCAGCTCCCTGCCTCATCGCCTCCCCCATCAGTCGCTGATTCTTTCATTGAGGGTACCATCCCTCTTACTCCACAGCTGGCTATCTGGAGTGTTCCAATCATGGAGCACAGTGATGATGGAGCCACTGAGCTCCCTGAACCTACAGTCCAGGAAGCTGAGTATACTCCTCCCCTTGGCTACATCCATAATGACCCCCACTCCCACCTGTTTTACCCTGTCTATGTCACCAACCCCCACTTTGGGTTGGACTGCACCGAGCCAAGAATAGTCTTGGCTACTTTCATCACCTACTCGCCAGATTGTATGATGGTGACAGGGACTCTGGGAGAAGGACAGGAAAAGCACACTATTGAAGTGCAAGTGGGGAGGAGGGTGAAGAACTTCGGGCTCATAACAGAGGTCCTTTGGAGGCAGCTAGTGTGGAACCACAAAGCAGAATTTGTGGTGAACCACACCCTCCAAGAAATTGATGACCCCTGCCTAACTGTTACGTCATGGTAGGGACGTTCACCCGACATGGGTTAAGTCGATCTACAGAGATGCTGCACTAAGGGGTCTGGTTCTGGTTGTCAAGGGAAGTTCCGAGGAGGAACTTCAGTGAAGATGTATGAGTTGAAGAGTCAGCCTAAGCCAATAGTGGAACTTAGGATTCTTCAGTGAGAGGAGAGGGTTCGTGAGAGATGGAGTATTCAAGGTCTTCGATTGCTCGAGTACCGTAGAGTACAAAAAGTCAAGTCTAAGGCTACTACTACCTGGTGAGCCTGTTATTTATAGTAAAGAAATAGGGCATCCTAGGATAGAATAATAATGTCATCCTAGGATCAAGTCATCGAGCAATCACAATACGAACTGCGGCACAGCCGGCAGTAATCACATGTAGGATGTGAAACGATAGATATAAATGAAACTGATATATCTGAAACAGTAGTCCCTTAGCAACAGGCAAGAGTCATCATGACTCACAAGGGAAAATCAGTAAAGAGTCACCATGACTCTTATGAGAACCAAAGATAAATAAAGAGTCCTCATGACTTATATGAGAATGACCACGTGATGAGAAAGTAAAAGAGGTGTCACGCGTCCTAAGGCGGTTGAGGAAGGGGATTAAATTAGGCAGTGTCATAACACTAACCAGGGAGATCTCCCGCTTCAGGGCAAAGAGGGAGTTGAAGAACACACTCAATGGCCTGTTATGCGATGCCCAGCACAAGATCAGCAAGCTGATGAAGGAGGCGGTGCTGGTGGAGTGTGAGTACAAAGCCTGCAAGACCAGGCTTGAGATGGCAGACGCATGTCACGTGATCCATAGCACTTTCAACCGTGAGTATCACCTCCCAACCTGGTTCTGCTACTCCCCCAAGCCACTCCCTGTCGACCCTTGTACCTCCTGCTGGGCTGAGATGCCCATCCTCCATGATGAAGAGGGCAAGTTACTGCCCAAGTGTTACCACTGCAAGAAACATGGGCACAAAGTACAGGAGTGCCCCAAGAAGTGCAAACAGCAGAAGAAGGAGGAGAGAGGGGCCCTACGTATCCACATCACCACTACCACCACCCAACAAGAATGGGACGAGAGGGAAGAATCCCTGGAGCCCCATGTGGAGGTCAGGCCAATCAGCCAAAAGAAGATGATGCTCTTGGAGCGTATTGGGCTGATGGATAGGGAGGAGTGGACTTCAGAGTCATGTGGGAAGTGTGGGAAGGTTGGGGCACATCACAGTGAGCTTGAATGCCCCCTCTATGAACAATGCCTAGCCTGTCGCCACATGGGTAGTTGAGGTTTCGTCAAGTGTCACAGGTGCACCAAGAAGGACGATGAAAATGAGAAGGAGAATTGGGACAACAATGAGGTAGACTATGACCTCTATTGGAATGACGATCCCATGGGAATGTAAGGCAAAGTCTGGAGCAACTTTGCGCCTGAAAGGGGGGTTATATTACGATACACATTTTCTCTTTCTTTTCTCACCTCTTTCTCACGGTCATGTACTAGTTCTCATAAGAGTCATGATGACTCTTTACTTATTTTCCCTCATGAGTCATAGTGACTCTTGCCCGTTGCTAAGGGGCTATGATCGTTTCAGTTATATCTTTTGTTTTACATCTTACATGTGATTACTGTGGGCTGTGCCACAGTTCTTATTGTGTCTTTTGTTTTAGGACTCATTGTTAGGATCCTAGGATGCTATTGTGACTCAATCCTAGGATCCCTCGTATTTACTATAAAGTCAGGCTTGCTAGGTAGCTTATAGCCTTAGACTTGACTTCTTGTATCTTACAGTACTCAGAGCAATCCGAAGACCTTTTGATACTCCATCTCTCACGAATCCTCTCCTCTCACTGAAGAACTCTAAGTGCCACTATTGGCTTAGACATTGCTTCAACTCATATATAATCACTGAAGTTCCTCCTTGGAACTTCCCTTAGACAACCAGAACCAGACCCTTAGTGCAGCGTCCCAGTAGATAACTTAACCCACGTCAGGTGAACATCCCTACTGTGATATAACAAGTAGGTTTGGTAAAGAAAAAGAAAGATATGGACTGGATCATTACATTCTCAGTAGATGGCAACACTTGTGACCTAACATTCAAGGAAAAGGACCTTGCCATGCTCGAACTGGTTGTATTTCCTTAGTAGTAACAATAAGTCAGTATATAGATTTCCCTTCTTCAGAGTTCTCTCCTTCCTATCACCTACATGTGCCAATGCAATGCCCCACAAATGACCATACTGGCCTAAACAACTCATCCAACCAATGTGCAAATTATGACCACTTGATCACTTGAAACCGTCAAAAGGACTGGCCTGGGGCACATATTTTCTTATCTTCCCCACACCAATGGCCTCCACTGAGTGATCTTCCTCCCCATCAAGTGCACAGATGCACTCATTCTACAGATCTAGAAACAATGACAGTAGCCCAAGAACACTCCTAGAAGATACCAGCAATGATGACGGACTTCATGATGAATTAGACAAGCAGCCATCAAAGTTAAGTGACCAGTCTTATAATATAACAAATACTAACATATTCTGGCAGACACCAGAAGAAAATGTTCTGTCCTGTCATTCAGACAGGACATTACCTCATGCGATGCCTCCATATTTCTATCTCAATCAAGAATCTCCTAGTCATCGCAGAAGAGCAGGTGACACTGGGTAGTGTCGTGATCCGGCTCACCTCGGACTTTCTTTTTCTTTTTACTACTTCGCTTTGACATATGCTCGGACTTCCTCGGAGTACTAACTTGTTAACTCATTATCATGTACGCCTTCCTACTCCAATTCCCCTTCTATCCTTTCCCCTTTTGCATTTCCTTTTGTTCCCTTTTAGTACCCCTTCATGGGACGGACATGGAGTAGCTACCTATATAAGCCTCACCACTTTACAATGATTCCTTAGTCTTGTCTTTGTTCATCATACTAGCGAATACCAGACTTGTTTAAACTCTTCAACTGTGTGCTCCTCTTGTCGTCTCACCACCACTGTCGGCCTTCCCTTAAGTTGGGAGCCACCTCGAAGCTTTGCGCTTGTGCTATAACAACGTGCACACACAGACCCTGAGTCGTTCGACTTAGTCCCTCGTACCTCGGCCTTCTGACCGAAACCCTTATACCTCGTTACTAAGTCTCTTGACTTAGCCCCTTAGGACCTTGTTCCCTCGTCGTCCTTCATGGACCCTTGTCACCTCGACTTCTCTCAGTCTTTAATTGCTCTCACAAGAGCACCTTGCCCTTGTACCTTGTCCCCAGTACCTTCGTCCTTTGTACCTCCAGTGCACATCACACAGTAAGGCCCCGCTAGGCCTTAACATAAGACAAGACTCTTCTGCCTCGTCGCAGTAACTCTGTTTGCTGCTCCCCTGTACCCATCGACCCACAACACCCCGAAAACATGGTGGCTAGTTTATCCATCTCCTTAGATCCCGTCCACCCCACCTTAGTACCCTGTCGCTTAAAAGCAGATCTCCCTGCCCACATTGTTGGCTCTGCCTACTGGTCTACATTCCCTAACGATCCACGAGGAGGGTATTACCTTAACAACAAAGGAAAGGCAGTTCTGGTTGAGTTCATCAACCACCAGTGGCACCAACTCACCAGAGAAGGCACAAATTTCTTTACCTCCCCAGCACACGCTGCCCCAGCAGACCCAGCAGAACATGGACTAGGACTTGGTTGGTACCTACCCACTGACCCAGGCAACCCAGATAACGTACTCCCTACCACAGAACCACCCAATCTCCCCTCTATTCCATGCATTCCTACCCCCACTGTAACACCCACTATCACTGTCACCCCAGCCACCCACACACAAACTCCAACCACAACTACACCAGCCACTGCCCCCACTACCATGACTACCCGTACCATCACATCAGGGGCACTCTGAGGAGTTGCCCCAACCATCTTCACCAGTGACCGCACTCTTAGCACCACCTTCCTCAGCCAGTTCCACCGCTACTGGGCCCTCAATGACAACATTGATATCATGGCGCAACCGTACCTGCGCATTCTCACTGCCCTGTCCTACATCCAGGGACCCCTTGTTGCTGACTGGGTGGAGGCCAAAGAAAAGGCCCTCATCGCGAAAGTCAACCACCCCACTGCCCCCACTGCCCGCACAGAGGACTCCCTCTGGGACACCTTTGAGGCTGACTTCAAGAGTGCCTGGGCTGACACTGCCCGCATTCAATCGGCCTACCAAAAGCTCATGAACCTTCACATGAAGGACCTCAACATTGACAACTACATCACCACCTTCGAGCGGCTCGCCACAGCTGCTGAGTGGGAACCCACTGCCAAGGGCACCATCGCCCAGTTCAAAGCCGGACTTGAAGAGTCCATCCACCGTCATGTCCTCTTCAGAGAAACCTGGCCTGTCACCATGGACAAGTGGAAGAATGCAGCATGGAGGGAAGTAGAGCGAGTGTGTGAACTGTGCAACTCCAACCTCCTCTTCAACAAAAAGAAAACTCAGTTCCAGTCCACTTCGCACACCACTCAGCCCCAACACACCCAGTCCCCCAACCATGGCGTCGTCCCCATGGACGTAGATGCCACCACCAGCACCTCCCAAAAGCTCAAGAAGCTCACCCCAGAAGAACACGAGAAGCTAGCAAAAGAAGGACATTATTTCCGCTGCCATCGCTAGGGACACATGTCCTGTGAATGCCCCCAGAACCAGAGCATGTCTAGTGCTCACACCACCTCCACTTCATCCACCACTGCACCCTCCACCACCGCTTCCACCACTCCTACCACCAGTGCCCCCAAGAAAACCAAAGCTCAACAAATTGCGGCCATCATCGCCAGCATGACTGAAGAAGAGCGAGGAGAATACCTGGATGACCAGGATTTTCATGATGCCGAACTCTAACAGCTGGGAGCAAGGCAACCATTAGCACCATGTACAGTATGAAGAATGATTCAATGACAATCCCTGTTCAGATTTACATGTGGCACAGAAAGGCTGAAGTAGAAGTCCTCCTTGATAGCGGGGCAACCAACAATTTCATCGACACTCGCACCGTCTCAAAGTTACACCTTGGGACACAAGAACTACGCACCCCTCGCCTCGTCCACAATGTGGATAGGACCCTCAACCAGGCAGGCTCTATTACCCACCTCACCTACCTCGTCATCAACCAAGGGGCACAAGCAGTAAGAATGCCCTTATACATCGCCAACCTTGGACACGACCGCCTCATCCTAGGCCACCCATGGTTCAAATGCTTCAACCCCAGGATTGACTGGACCACCAATACCCTCGAAGGAGGGGACCTTGCCCTTCACTCTGTCTCCTATCATAAACGCGTCCACCCCCAGATCAACAGCATCGCCCAGAAGTGGGCTGAGAAGGCCATCACCTCCAAAACTCCACCAGTAGTCAACATCCCCTCCAAATACCAACGTCATGCCACTGTCTTCTCTGAGAAAGCCGCACAACGCTTCCCCCCTGCCCGAGAAGATGACCACGTTATCACCCTTAAACCAGATGCCCCCACCACCATTAATTGCAAAGTATACCCCCTCACCCCAGCCGAAGAAGAAGTCACCAAGGAGTTCATTAAGGAACACTTGGAGAAAGGATACATCGTCGAATCCAACTCCCCCTATGCCTCCTCCTTCTTCTTTATGAAGAAGAAGGATGGCAAACTATGCCCCACTCAAGACTACAAACCCCTCAACTCATGGACCATCCGCGACACATACCCCCTTCCACTGATTAACTCCATCCTCAAACAGCTCCAGGGGAAGAAGATCTTCACCAAGTTTGATATCCGCTGGGGCTATAACAATATCTGTATCAAAGAAGAAGATCAATGGAAGGCCACGTTCAAAACATCCTTTGGCCTCTTCCAACCTCGTGTCATGTTCTTCGGCCTCACCAACTCCCCCGCTACATTCTCCCGCACCATGAACTGCATGTTCCACCACCTCAAGGACAAGTACCCCAAAGAACTCTTCATCTACATGGACGACATCCTCATTGCTACCCACAATGACTTGTCATGCCATCACACTATCGTCCACGAAGTCCTTGACCTCCTAGAAATTGAATCCTACTTCCTCAAACCCTCCAAGTGTGCCTTCAAACAACCCCGCATTGAATACCTTGGCATCATTGTGGATGGTGATCAGATCAAGATCGACCCTGTCAAAGCAGATGGCCTCCGTGACTGGCCACATGACCTCAAGACCCTCAAGGAGGTCAGAAGCACATTGGGTGTCTTAGGATACCAACACCCCTTCATCCCGAACTTTGCCAACATCGCCCGCCCCATTACCACACTCCTGAAGAAGGAGACCCCATTCCAATGGACTCCTGAATGTCACCATGCCCTCGATACCCTCATCTCCCACATCCTCTCTGATCCTGCTCTGTCTCAGCCCAATATGTCCAAACCTTTCCAGTTGGAAGTAGATGCTTCTGCCTTCGCCACAGGTGCCATCCTAATCCAGAAAGATCCCCAGGGTAAATCCCGCGCCATCAGCTTCCACTCCAAGACGTTTACTGAGGCAGAATGGAACTATGATATCCATGACAGAGAACTGCTGGCTGTTGTTCGTGGTCTGGAAAACTGGTGTCACCTCCTAGTGGGCTCCCCCTATCCCATCACCATCCTCACTGATCACAAAAACCTTCAATACTATTGTAACCCCCAACGCATTAATCATCGCATTGCCAGATACCTCCCCAAACTGGCTGACTATCATTTCACCCTCGTCCACCAGCCTGGGGCCTCTAACAAGGCTGATGCTCTTTCCAGGCGCCCCAATTTCTACGATGGCTCAGCAGACAATGACCAAGTCACTGTCCTCCCCCCTTTGCTCTTCATCAATGCTGCCCTCTCCTCCTCCCTCGATGATCATGCATGTGCCTACCAACTCAAACAGCCGGACCTTCTCTCTAGATGGACGCTCTCTCATAACCTCACTCAGAAGGAGGGCTTCTTCTGGAATGGCTCACATCTTGTCATCGTGGAAGATATCAATCTAAGGAGGGGGGTAATTTCCCTATATCACGACTCACTCACAGCCGGACACCCTGGAATTTCCAAGACCCTTTGGGCTATCTCATGCGATTACTGGCAGCCCAACATGAAGATCTTGGTCACCAATTACATTAAGGGTTGCGCCACCTGTCAATCGTGCAAAAATAACCCTACCAACCTGAAACCACTGCTCTACCCCATTACCACAGACCCCCATTCCCTCCCCTTCGAAACTATCGCCTTGGACTTCATTACAAAGCTCCCCCTATCCTCCAACTACAATACCATACTTACAATTACGGACCACAACTGCTCTAAAGCCTCCATCTTCATCCCCTGCAACGAAACCATAGACGCTGAGAAAACTGCATTACTTTATGCTACTTATGTGCTCCCCCATTATGGACTTCCCAAACGCATCATTTCAGATAGAGACCCTCGATTTACCTCCGCATTTACCAAAGAACTTTGCAAATTACTTCACATAGACCAGAACATTAGTACCGCTTACCACCCCCAAACTGACAGCCAATCGGAACGCACTAACCAATGGCTGGAACAGTATCTCCACATATTCACCAATTACAAGCAGGACGACTGGGCATCCTGGCTCCCCCTTGCACAATTCACACACAACTCCTGGCCCAGCTCCACCACCAAGAAGACCCCTTTCGACCTCCTCATGGGACACACCCCACATGTTCACCAAACCTTCCACTTCTCCACTGTCCCCTCTGTTGACCAGCGCATGCAGCAGATCAAGGAAGCATGCCAACAGGCACGAGACGCTATCAAGCGCTCACAAGACCTCATGACTAGGTCACACACTCACTTCACCCCTTACTGTGTCGGAGATAGAGTTTGGCTTGAGGCCAAGAACCTTCACACCACCCATCCATCTGTCAAACTATCCCCAAGGCGTTACAGCCCCTTCCTAGTCACCACTGCCATTTCACACACCTCTGTTATGTCACGGTAGGGACGTTCACCCAACATGGGTTAAGTCGATCTATTGAGATGCTGCACTAAGGGGTCTGGTTCTGGTTGTCAAGGGAAGTTCTGAGGAGGAACTTCAGTGAAGATGTACAAGTTGAAGAGTCAGCCTAAGCCAATAGTGGAACTTAGGATTCTTCAGTGAGAGGAGAGGGTTCGTGAGAGATGGAGTATTCAACAGTCTTTGATTGCTTGAGTACCGTAGAGTACAAAAAGTCAAGTCTAAGGCTACTACTACCTGGTGAGCCTGTATTTATAGTAAGTAAAGCGGTATCCTAGGATAGAATGGTAATGGCATCCTAGGATCGAGTCATTGAGCAATCACAATAGAAACAATAGGAACTGCGGAGCACAGCTCGCAGTAATCACATGTAGGATGTGAAACAAGATATAAATGAAGCAAAGATGTGTCTGAAACACATAGCCCCTTAGCAACGGGCGAGAGTCATCATGACTCTTATGAGAACCAAACAAGGTAAGTGAGTCACCATGACTCATATGAGAATGACCACGTGATGAGAAAGTAAAAGGGTGTCACATGTCCTAAGGCGGTTAAAGAGAAAAGGAATTAAAATAGGCAGTGTCATAACAACCTCTTACCGTCTCAAGCTCCCTCCGCAATGGAAGATACATAATGTCTTTCATGCTTCCCTTCCCACCCCTTTCAAGGAAACACCCGAGCATGGTCCAAACTTTATGGAACCTTCCCCTGACCTGATTGATGGGGAACCAGAGTGGGAAGTGGAGCAAATTCTAGGGTCACGATGGAGGCACAACCAACTGCAGTATTTGGTCAGATGGAAGGGCTTCTCCGAGGCCCATGACTCATGGGAACCCTCGGCTCACATTCATGCTGACCAACTTGTTACCAACTTCCATCGGCAAAACCCTAGCTCCATCTGCTCCCCCTGGGACGGACACGGAGTAACCCCATATTTAAACCCTGCCTTCTCTCCCACTCCACTCATCATCCGCTCCATTACTCTGTCCCCCACCACTGCCACTACCACTACTATGTCTGCCTCTCCTGCCACCACCAATGACTGCTCTCTGGCTGACCGCATTGGCTTGCGGGCTACATCCCCTGTCCCCACTGAGGGAACTTTCAGCACCCCTGGGTCTCCTCTAGGCAACCCCCTTCCACTGGCTGATCGTATCCAGTCTTCAACCCCATCTCCGGAGCCTCTCCCTGTCCCCCTTCATTCTCCTGCTTATCTCCACCTCAGTACCCCTAAGCCTCATCACCCCCTCACGCTGTTCTCCCACTCCCCATCGCCTGCCTCTTCTATCGACCTGGGCAATGACAGGTCCGATGATGACCCCCCTGTGGGCTTCATGATCTATGACTCACGACGAGCCAACCATGCTCATTACTCCTTCCCCATCACCAGGCTGGATGGCACCCCCAAGCATCCCCATTACATTCGCTATGAATGGGACCGTGAGGGCCACAACCATTATGTCCTAGAACGTCACAGGGACACTGGCCGCTACCAGAACTATGGAGCTCCGCTCACTGCTGCCCCCTTCCACGGACCCCCCCCTGCCTACCCCGATAACACTGACCTCTCCCCCTTCCACACCAACCACCCTGACAAGGAGGCCATTGAAACCAGCCTAAGAGTCCTCAATGACATTGGGGTCAATGCTGACATTGATAGGTACCGCTTCCTGGAAAAGGAACACCGCATCCTGTTGGAGAGAGAGAGAGATCTGGCAGACACTTGGAACAACTGGAGGAGGAGGTCAGGGGTCATCCAGCAGAGGCTGGTCACATCACAGGTGCGCACGCGCCTTCATCCTTACCTCATGGGGAACACTTACATTCCTCACCCACGCTACACCAACAACGCAATGGCGTCCTCTGGTATTCCCATCTGGGAGTATCTGGAGGATCAACACCCAGGAGGGGAGCGTTACACCCACTTCCCCATGCCGTGGCTTCATGACGAAGAGAAGCCAGGTGTGTCCTGCTGGATCCTGACCCAGGGTTGCGAGTCCCATGCCTCCCAGAAGGCCCCCCTTCCCAATCCTCTGCCCATCTGCCCCTCCGTCCTTAAGTGCACCAAGTGTCACGTCCTCAACATCACCCACTCCACCAAGAACTGCCCCATGTGGCAGCACTGCTTCTACTGCGACAATGTAGGCCACCCAGCATACAAATGCTTCTACCCGCACTCCAGGCGCTTCGATGGGGAGAGGTGTCGCGTTCCCCCCAAGCACAAACACTTCAAGGGTGGCTGTGAGTGGTATTTCAAGTCCTGGCAGTCCTTCTATGGGAACAACACCTATAACAATGACTACAACGCCTATGACAACATCAACTGGGAGGTGGAGGATCGAGGTGATTGATGCGTGGAAGCATCTACCAAGAGGAGGGGTGATGTCGTGATCCGGCTCACCTCAGACTTTCTTTTTCTTTTTACTACTTCGCTTTGACATATGCTTGGACTTCCTCGGAGTACTAACTTGTTGACTCATTATCATGTACGCCTTCCTACTCCAATTCCCCTTCTATCCTTTCCCCTTTTGCATTTCCTTTTGTTCCCTTTTAGTACCCCTTCATGGGACGGACACGGAGTAGCTACCTATATAAGCCTCTCCACTTTACAATGATTCCTTAGTCTTGTCTTCATTCATGTTACGGTTGACCCCTCAGACTTATCAAACGTAGTAGTGATGACGCGACTCGGAGTTTCGGACTCTTACTTACCTGTTGTGGCTGCGGTAGTAAGTAGTAATTAGTCATGGACCAGTTGTATCAGTCAGCACTCAGTGATCGCATGTGATTGCTGAGTGATTCCTAGGATTGGTGTAGTAGGGTTCAAGCTACTTACGCCATAGGATAGTTATCATTTGAGAGGTGCTTGAAAGCCCTCAAATATCTGTATAAGTAGTAGTCATTGAAGACCAAGAAACGCCATCTTGGTCTTCTTCAATTGCCATTGATCTTCCACATCAAACGCTCTTCTCCCTTCTCATCTCTCTCAGCGTTGTGTGCTGTTGTCACCTGATCCGGCATATACAGCGGCAGGTTGAAGTCTATTTTGGCCAATGTGACTTAGAGAATCCGTTGCTTGCCCCGTCGTCGTATTGAGAAAGTAGTCTCTATGTTCGACTTGTGTCATGCTTACTGTCCTCTCGCCCAGCAACCCGTTCAAGTCGAACAGATGCCCCAGCAAGGCGTAACATTAAGACCAAGGTCTACTCATCGTGGCGAGAGTAACAACCCGAGAACAGTGGGATACCGACGGATTCCACCTGTATAATCTATTACAACGAGGAAGTTGTAACATCCCAGTCCAATACCTAAAGAACGCTTACTAGAGTAGCATTAACGGAGCTAAAGGATATGTCATCGAGACGCAGCGCGGAGAATGCCCAGTTGAGTTTAGTTTCGACTGTTTGTGTTGGTGCACAGTCGACTACATCCTAGACTGGTGGCAGGTTATTTCCCCACTATGACCCCATCACCGCTGTGACATGTACACCAACGAAGTACTCCCACGATCAGATTGGGGACCCATCGACGGAGAAGACAACGCAAGTCATTCCGAGAATACTCACAAAGTATCAGAAGATGTTTCCAACAATGAACCACCTCGATCTCCATCACCGTTAAATCAGGCAGAGGACAACCTCATCGAACAAGCTGAGTCTATTACCATCTTACCACCCATGGCCACTATCACTGAAGCACCCCCGGTTCAAGTGCAAATGCCCATACACCCTGTTACCAGGGAGCCCCTGAACGCCGATGACACAGCTATTATGAGAGCTATCAGACCAGATCAACCAGACCCACCAGGAGACGGGCCACCAGGTGCAGGAAGTCTGGGAGGAGGACCCCCAGGAGGAGGATTCCCAGGTGGGGGAGGGCCTCCAGGAGGAGGGTTCCCAGGTGGAGGAGGACCACCACTCGGGGGAGTACCACCAGTCGGATCTCCTCCAGGACGAGGTCACTCTGACAAATTCACAGGAAATGTGCCCGAAGTATTCAAAGGAGACTGGCACAAGTCGGAAGAATTCCTCACACAATGGGAATTGTACTGGGGAATCAACAACAACAATCCCATCATGGCTAACGCCTATAGATGTTCAATGCTCTTCCTCACATACATCCAAGGAAGGGACGTCAACGAGTGGATTACTCACACAAGCCGGTGGTTGAATAGACAGGTCACGGGAGGAATAAACGACTCCAACCCACGCCTTTGGCATGAGGTCATTAGTGCCTTCACCAGACGTTTCTCTAACACCCTTGAAAAAGAACAAGCCCAAGCAGCGCTGAAGAAGGGGATACGGATGACTGCAGGAGACATCAACACATATGTGACCAACTTTGAGACTTTGGCACGACAAGCTGGCTATCGCCTAGACTCCCCGTTGACACTCGATATCTTTACAAATGGATTGCCACGTGACCTTTATGAAAAGGTCTTCACCATGGACAATCCACAATCATTTGACAACTGGAAGACCGCTGTCATGAAGAGGCAGCAGCAATACATTCACATGAAAGCTCGCCTCGAACAACATCGAGGGTTGGCAGGAGGATCAGTCCCAAACCGCAGCAACAATCAAAGACGAGGAGGAGGTGGAGGTCCTGGATGGAACCTCCCTAGAGACCCCAACGCTATGGACACCTCAGCAGACCGTATTCGAGGACGCCTCGCTGACGCAGAAGAAATACTTGAACAATACCGCACCAAACAACGGCCTCGTGGAGGGTTTATAGAGCATCGAGGAGGAGGAAGAGACTTTTCCAAAGTTATGTGTTACACTTGCAGAAAAAAGGGTCACATTAGCAGGCAATGTCCACAGCACACCTATAACCGATGCACCGAAGTGGACCAGTATGAACCGGAGGAACAGCCTATCCAGGCCTCACGAGCTCAAACCCCACGCAAACGAGCCACAAGTTGGATGACGGGAGTAGCGGCCGAGCCAGACGAAGTAAAGGATATGATCTTAAAAGATCTCTGGAAACAAGAGGGTTTTCAGGATGCCTGAACCCATCGGCCTGGGTAAGGGCAGTCAATTGTAATTCAGTTATTATCACATGCTATCATTCTATGAAAATTCCAGTTTTGATTCGCACGAATTACGCAATGGCCGACATAAGAGCATTAGTGGACTCGGGAGCCACCGACAACTTCATACGTCCTGCATTTGCCAAGAGAATGCACTTGGGCATACAAACTCTCAAACGACCAAAGAAGATATGGAATATTGACAACATGGAAAATAAAGCCAGACTCATCACGCATTTCATAGATCTAGATGTCCAGACTAAGGGCATTCACCAAACCCTATGATTCCTCCTTACCAGTATTGGAAACGAAGACATTGTATTGGGATACCCCTGGCTCGCCACCTATGAACCCCAAATGTCGTGGCGATTCGCCACTATCAAAGAAGACGCGCTCCCCATCATTCTACGACCTATCAAACCACCAGAGGAGCAACCTGTCACTGTAGCAACGATCACCACCGCAGAAAAGGAGGCGGTGGTCCAGCAACTAGAAGAGGAAGGACCGGCCACATTACGTACCACGTCAACTGATCTGGCCATCAAGGCACATCAGTATACCAAGGAGGCCGTATTACCACCAGAGTACGCACCATTCAAAAAGCTTTTCAATGAAGAAGCCTCTCACCAATTTCCCCCCACACGGGCATGGGACCACACCATTGAGTTCAAGCCAACAGCACCAGATGCCCTTGACTGCAAAGTCTACCCACTAACACAAGAAGAGGATAAAGCATTGCAAAGCTTCCTCACCGAACAATTACAGAAGGGGTACATTCGTCCTTCTAAATCCCTGTACGCATCCCCTTTCTTTTTCGTCAAAAAAAAGGATGGGAAGCTCCGCCCTGTACAGGACTATCGATGCATCAACAATATCACGATTCACAATCAATACCCCCTTCCACTCATCACTGACCTCATTACGGAGTTGAGCAATGCTCACATTTACACCAAACTTGACGTACGATGGGGTTATAACAATGTCCGAATCAAAGAGGGCGATGAAGGAAAGGCGGCTTTCAAGACGAAGTACGGTCTCTTCAAACCAACAGTCATGTTCTTTGGCCTCACGAACTCACCCGCAACCTTCCAAACCATGATGAATCATATTTGCCAAGACATTATCGCGAAACATGAGTGACTGGGCACAACAATACATGTTTACATGGATGATATTGGCATCGCCACTCACATCGGCCATAGCCTCACAGAACACATTGCCACCATTAGGGATGTCCTTGCACTCTTCGCTGAACATGACCTCTACTACAAACTGGAGAAATGCCTTTTCCATGCGCCTCGTATGGATTACCTGGGGGTCATCCTTGAAAAGGGGGTGACACGCATGGACCCTGTCAAAATTTCAGGCATCAAGGAGTGGCCCACACCTACTAAAGTCAAAGACGTCCACTCATTCCTTGGCTTCTGCAACTTTTACCGAACGTTTATCTGCAATTTTGCCTCTCACGCCAAACCCCTCAACCACCTAACGAAGAAAGATACCGAATGGCAATGGGGGGTAGACGAAGAACAGGCATTTCAAACACTCAAAACCCTCATAACGTCAGAACCAGTACTGGCACACCCCGAGCTAAGTAAACCCTTTGAACTGGAAGTTGATGCCTCAGGATTTGCAGTAGGAGCCATACTCTTACAGCGCAAGTCCAACAACAAGAGACACCCCATTGGTTACTACTCATCCACACTCAACACCGCCGAATGAAATTATGACATCTACGACCTAGAACTACTTGCCATTGTCAAAGCCTTCCAACACTGGAGGCCCCTGCTAGCAGGATCTCCTCATCGCACCAAGGTCTTTTCGGATCACCTGAACCTACAATATTGGCGATCGCCACAAAAGATAAGTCGACGAGTAGCAAGGGAAGTACTAGAACTTTCCGAGTATGACTTCGAGATTCACCACATCAAAGGAAAGGTGAATGGTAGGGCTGACGCCCTATCACGACAGCCGGACTACGACCAGGGGGAGTTGGACAATGAAGGCATCATAGTCTTGCCTGACAAAGTCTTCGCGTGAGCTATAACAACACTGCAAGTCACAAACCCAGGATTTGGGAACCACCAGGATGAAGCCACGCTACGACCATGGGTGAATGGACATAACCTCAAGAAGACGTCGGGAATCTGGTACAAGGACGGACAACAACAGGTTGTCATGGGCGGGTTGGAGGACAAGAGAAGTATCATTCGCACCTTCCACGACCCTCCCATTCATGGACACCCAGGAATACGACGAATGAGCCACCTGGTGGAACGACGATATTGGTGGCCAGGACTACGGAGAGATGTCATGGACTACGTCAAGGGATGTGCAGAATGCCAGCGGATAAAGGTCAACAACCAACCTACACGGGCACCCCTCCAGCCTATATATCCCAAAATTGATGCCCTTCCGTTCGAGACCGTAGCCATGGACTTCATTACCAAACTTCCCTTATCCCAGGGATATGATTCGATACTAACCATTACTGATCACAACTGTAGCAAGGCCACTATATTCATACCCTGCATAGAGGAAATCACGTCAGAAGAAACTGCTGGGCTATATGCCAGATACATATTCCCACGTTTTGGACTGCCAACTACCATCATTAGTGATAGGGATCCCTGGTTCGCAAGCAAGTTCACGAGGGAGTTGTGCAAGACCCTAGGGATCACCCAGAACATTTCAACAGCCTATCACCCACGAATGGATGGGCAATCCGAACGAACCAATCAATGGCTAGAACAGTATCTATGCTTTTGGGCCAATGAGCAGCAAGACAATTGGTATCACTATCTGCCACTGGCAGAATTTGTGCATAACAACTGGCCCCACGAAGCCACCAAAACAACGCCCTTCGAGCTTCTCATGGGATACCACCTGCGAGCTGATTGGACCGATAAGCCATCCTCCATTCCCCACGTAATGTCCCATACTAACCAACTAAAAGAGGCACAGCAACGGACATGGGACCTTATCGTAAAAGTGCAGCAGTCATGGGTCCATGCCAAGACAACGCCCAGATACCAAGTGGGGGATCAGGTGTGGTTGGAAGGATGTCATCTCCGGACCCATCAGCCAACCGTGAAATTAGCTGCACGACGCCACGGACCCTTCTGAGTCATCAAGGTGATGTCACCCGTGAATTATCAGTTGGAACTTCCCACACAATGGCAGATACACCCCGTATTTCATACCGACCTTCTCATGCCTTATTGCAAGACACCCATGCACAGACCAAATTACGCATGGCCACCACCAGACTTGGTCAATGGGGAAGAAGAATACGAGGTCTCGAAGATTCTGGACCACCAGCTCCATGGCAGAAGACGTAAATTACAATACCTTGTGGCCTGGAAGGGGTATCCTGACTCAGACAATCAGTGGGTTGATAAGGAAGACGTGTTTGCTGAAGAAGCCATTGCAGAGTATGAACAGAGATGATGGGAAGATAAAAGGCCCATCCGACACGGCGAGTCCTCCCATCTCACTTCCTCTCAAATATCATCCACCCACACTTCCTTCCCCACTCACATGCCCTTCACACCCGATGCCGCCCTCTCGCAAATCAACCAATACTACCACGGCACCCCCGAAAGGATTTTTGCTGTCGAGTTGGAGGAAGAATGCACACAAGGACAGCAAGAAGATACCAAGCAAGCCATCGTGGCTGAAGGAGACCGAGGGGGATGTGAAACCCCCATCACCTGAGCTGAGTTCACAGCCGTTCTCGAACAGTTCCCCGCTCAAGCAACCGCAGCCAATGCCGCCCACCTGTCAGACAACGATGGAGGACCCCTGTGGGACATCCTCGACGCTGACAGCCTTCCCACCTCTCTGGTCCCTTTCACTACCCGCGAAATCCAACTTCTCAGGGATGCACTGGACCAAGGAGCTGAGGTTCGCGCAGCTTGCGACGGTGATGGACGGGCCGAGTCCCCACCTCTCCCGATACCTCCAAGGACTGGGGCCGACGAGACCTTGGCAGGAGGTTGTAGCCAACTGGAGGGACCAACAGCTGCTAACAGTGAAGATCAGGAGGCAGGAGATGATGGAGAGGAGGGAGAGGTTGAGAGCGATGACGAGTTCGAGTGGTACTCAGATGCGCACGACTATATTTCCTACAGACGAGATGCTGACGCCCCATCCAACACCACACGCCACGCCCTCACCTCTGCTGGAGACCCCATGTATCGCGGGGACATCCGCCCCCAACTTGAAGACTGGGCCGTCTCCACCGTCCGCAGCACTCATTGCCCACATGGGTTCAGGGTCAATCGAGGACCCAATTACGTTCACTTCCCCATCACCACCTCCAACAGTGTGATGCGCCCCGCCAAGTATGTCCAGGTCATCTACGGACCTAACCCCATCGTCCTCAGGCTCATCGACGAGTCCGACCGCGTCTTCTCTAAACCGTTGTACGTGCGACCCCACCACTTTGGGCACCATGAGGAGCAGTCCTCCTACTCGCACAAGGACCTCATGATCCTCGACGGTGGCTACGACGAAGCCATGCGCGTCAACCACGCCCTTCGCGAGTGCAAGGACGTGTCGCTGGTCGCGGAGGTCCAACGTTACCGCGCGGTTCGTTCCGCGATCACCCAGATCGAGCAACGTATGGGCGAGTTGGAGCAGGAGTGGGGCCGGCTTAGTACCGAGGAACTGGGGGTCATACACTGTATGGAGAATGCTAACTTGATGGACCAGGTGGAGAAGCGCATGGGAGGATGGATCGGCATGGGCCAAGGTGCGAGGAATTGGCCACGGTCGACTTAAGAGCAATGTGGGCGTTGCCCCTTGAAAAGGGGGTGATGTTACGGTTGACCCCTCAGACTTATCAAACGTAGTAGTGATGACACGACTCGGAGTTTCGGACTCTTACTTACCTGTTGTGGCTGCGGTAGTAAGTAGTAATTAGTCATGGACCAGTTGTATCAGTCAGCACTCAGTGATCGCATGTGATTGCTGAGTGATTCCTAGGATTGGTGTAGTAGGGTTCAAGCTACTTACGCCATAGGATAGTTATCATTTGAGAGGTGCTTGAAAGCCCTCAAATATCTGTATAAGTAGTAGTCATTGAAGACCAAGAAACGCCATCTTGGTCTTCTTCAATTGCCATTGATCTTCCACATCAAACGCTCTTCTCCCTTCTCATCTCTCTCAGCGTTGTGTGCTGTTGTCACCTGATCCGGCATATACAGCGGCAGGTTGAAGTCTATTTTGGCCAACGTGACTTAGAGAATCCGTTGCTTGCCCCGTCGTCATATTGAGAAAGTAGTCTCTATGTTCGACTTGTGTCACGCTTACTGTCCTCTCGCCCAGCAACCCATTCAAGTCGAACAGATGCCCCGGCAAGGTGTAACAGTTCATCATACTAGTGAATACCAGACTTGTTTAAACTCTTCAACTGTGTGCTCCTCTTGTCGTCTCACCACCACTGTTGGCCTTCCCTTAAGTTGGGAGCCACCTCGAAGCTTTGCGCTTGTGCTATAACAATGCACACACACAGACCCTGAGTCGTTCGACTTAGTCCCTTGTACCTCGGCCTTCTGACTGAAACCCTCTTACCTCGTTACTAAGTCTCTTGACTTAGCCCCTTAGGACCTTGTTCCCTCGTCGTCCTTCACGGACCCTTGTCGCCTTGACTTCTCTCAGTCTTTAATCGCTCTCACAAGAGCACCTTGCCCTTGTACCTTGTCCCCAGTACCTTCATCCTTTGTACCTCCAGTGCACATCACACAGTAAGGCCCCGCTAGGCCTTAACAGGTAGTGCCTGTCAACACAGTAACATGTAAGTCATCTATGTGCGCATGTAAGGGTTAGTAAATAAAGGAGGAGCACAGGGACAAAGAAACAAAGTCCCACTATAGTGGTTGGTGTGTAGTGGCTATGGCCTTCTATCCCAAACTGAAGGCACACCTGAGGCAAGGTGATGTCTCTTATATTTCTGCAGCGGTAAGGATTTTGCCTCATCTGAATATATATATATATCTGATAGTATTCAACAGCTCAAAGAAGGCATGCGAGTGGTGCAGTTGAGTGATGCCCATTGACTGAAAGGGCTCACTGCAAATTTTGCCAGTGAAGCCACTGGTGTTCAGATTATATTGAGTACAGACTCAAAGATGGATCATGGGTTCAACCATGACATATTGGGTCGACTGCTAATACCAGTTAAATACATCAAGGCGTATGACAAGGATCCCGTTGAGTGAGTACACATAAAAGTGTGTTTAAGATCAGGTTACCATCTATCCATAGTATCAGGACAAAGGCAGGAGCTGGTGACACCAACTACCCTGTGTTAGCTTGCTACCTGTTATGTCACGGTAGGAACATTCACCCAACGTGGGTTAAGTCAATCTACTGAGACACTGCACTAAGGGTCTGGTTCTGGTTGATAAGGGAAGTTCCAAGGAGGAACTTCAGTGAGAATGTATGAGTTGAAGAGTCTGCCTAAGCCAATATTGGAACTTAGGATTCTTCAGTGAGAGGAGATGGTTCGTGAGAAATGGAGCATTCTAAAGTCTTTGATTGCTTGGATACCATAGAATACAAGAAGTCAAGTCTAAGGCTACAAGCTACCTAGCAAGCCTGACTTCATAGAAAATATGAGGGATCCTAGGAATGAGTCACAATAGCATTCTAGGATTGAGTCAACAAGTTTGAAACAATAGAATAATAAGAACTGCGGTGCAGCCCACAGTAATCACATGTAAGATGTGAAACAAAAGATATAACTGAAACAATCATAGCCCCTTAGCAATGGGCAGGAGTCACTACGACTCATAAGAGAAAATAAGTAAAGAGTCATCGTGACTCTTGTGAGAAACAATACGTGACCATGAGAAAGAAATGAGAAAAGAAAGAGAAAATATGTATCATAACATAACCCCCCTTTCAGGTGTAAAGTTGCTCTGGACTTTACCTTACATGCCCATGGGATCATCACCCCAGTAGAGGTCATAGTCAACCTTGTTGTTGTCCTAGTTCTCCTTTTCTTCGTCATCTTCCCTCTTGGTGCACCTGTGATGCTTGACAAATCCCCAACTACCTGTATGGCAGCAAGCCAGGCATTGTTCATAAAGGGGGCATTCAAGCTCACCATGGTGCATTCCAACCTTCCCGCACCTCCTGCACGACTCTGGGGTCCACTCCTCCCTGTCCAACAGCCCAATATGCTCCAAGAGTGTCATCTTCTTCTGGCTGCTTGGCCCGACCTCCACACAGGGCTCCGGGGACTCTCCCTCTCGTCCGAGTCTTGTTGGACGGTAGTGGTAGTGATGCAGATATGTAGGGCTCCCTTCTCCTCCTTCTTCTTCTGCTGCCTGCACTTCTTGGGGCATTCCTGAACTTTATGCCCTCACTTCTTGCAGTGGTAGCACTTGGGCAGTGGTTTGCCCTCTTCATCATGGAGGATGGGCATCTCAGCTTGGCGGGAGGTATGAGGGTTGACAGGGAGTGGTTCGGGGGAATAGCAGAAGTGGGTCAGGAGGTGGTACTCACGATTGAAAGTGCTATAGATGATGCGGCATGCATCTGCCATTTCAAGCCTGGTTTTGCAGGCCTCATATTCACGCTCCACCAGTACTGCCTCCTTCATTAGCTCACTGACCTTGTGCTGGGTGTCGTGCAACAGGCCATTGAGGGTGTTCTTCAACTCCCTTTTTGCCCTAAAGTGGGATATTTCTCCAGTCAAGTGGGGGTCGTCGATCTCCTGGAGGGTGCGGTTCACCACAAACTCTGCTTTGTGGTTCCATGCTAACTGCCTCCACAGGGCCTCTGTTATGAGCCTGAAGTTCTTCACCCTCCTCCCCACTTGCATCTTGATGGTGTGCTTCTCTTGTCCTTCTCCTAGGGTCCCCGTCACCATTGTACAATCTGGCGAGTAGGTGATGAAAGTAGCCAAGACTATTCTCGGCTCAGTGCAGTCCAACCCAAAGTGGGGGTTGGCAACATAAACAGGGTAGAACAGGCGGGAGTGGGGGTTGTTATGGATGTAGCCAAGGGGAGGAGTATACTCAGCTTCCTGGACTGTAGGTTCAGGGAGCTTGGTGGCTCTGTCATCACTGTGCTCCACGATTGGAACACTCCTGATAGCCAGCTGAGGAGTAAGAGGGACAGCGCCCTCACTTCAGGAATCAGTGACCAATGGGGGAGGCGATGAGGCAGGGAGTTGGAGCATTGGTACAATGCTGGCAGGAGCAGATGTAGAAGACATAGCATATAAATGGGAGGCAGGACTAAGGGGATGAGGACTGAGGGGATGAGGTTCCTCCATCATTTTTGCCCATCTTATATACATTCTATGGGCTTTTGACTTGTTTGTCTTCTTCCTAGCTTTAAACTCCACTATCAGTTCTTCTGCATGGACTTCTTCTTCTTTTTCCCATGAGCTGTCACTTGTAGGATATCCTTTCCACTTGATTAGGTAGTGAAGCTTGTGCCCTTTCCCATGTTGCTGCGCATCCAGAATCTTCTCAACTTCATACTTGGGTTCTTTGTCAATGATATCAGGCAGTGGCCAGGTATAATTTGGCCCATGGAGTTCCATTTCCTTATAGGGTGTTAGAAGGTTGGCATGAAACACATTGTGAATCTTCCATTGTCTTGGCAGCTCCACACGATATACTGCTTGTGATAACCACTTCATGATCTTGAAGGGTCTGTCCCGCTTTGGCCCGAGTTTAGCCGCTAGGTACAGGGTTTTCAAGTGTGTTCCTTCAATCCATACTTGATCCCCTTCTTTGTACGGTTGAAACCTCTTGTTCCCCTTGTATGCAATGGCCATCATTTTTTGTGCTTTGATGATATTTTCGTGGCCATCCATTCTTGCCTTTTCTATGGCAGTTAATCTTTCTTCCACGGAGGGGACCTTGCTCTTGGTCACAATTTCGATCTGTGGGGTATACCCTATAAGCATCTCATAGGGGGTCTTTCGAGTTGTGGTGTTCAGCCACCGGTTATGCGCAAATTCTGCCATCGGCAAATACTTGTGCCAGTCATCTTGCCTTTCATCGCACCAAAATCGAAGGTACTGTTTGAGCCATTGATTTGTCCTTTCTGACTGGTCATCAGTTCTTGGGTGATATGCCGTACTGATGTTTTGGTGTATCTTTAATGCTTCGCACAGGCCTTTGGCGAAGTGTGATGTAAATCAGGTATCTCAATCTGAGATAATCTTCTTGGGGATGCCAAACTGGGTGTATACATGTTTCAGGTAGAGTTCTGCTACCCCTTCTGCAGTAATTGTCTCTTGGCATGGTATGAATACTGCCGCTTTACTGCAGTCATGATCTGTAACTGTAAGGATTGTGTCGTATTTGCCTGAAAGTGGCAACTTCATGATGAAGTCCATGGCAACTGTCTCGAATGGCAAAGAATTTTCTGGAGTGATAGGGATCATTGCTGGTTTGAGTGGCTGCATGTTGATTTTATTTGCTTGACATGCTCCACATCCCTTTATGTATTGCTCCACATCTTCTTTCATCTTTGGCCACCAGAAGTCCTGTTTTGCTAGTGCATACATGCTTGTAATTCCCAGGTGTCCTGCTGATGGGGTGTTGTGGTAAAAGTGAATTACCCCCCTCTTCAGATCGTTGTCTCTGGCAACGATGATCTGGTCTGTGTCATTTTTAATCTTCCACCAAATACTGGCAAGTTTGGTAAGATTGAAGGTGTTGGACCACTTTTTGAGCCTTCTTTGGCTTTCTTTATTTGTTTGTTGGTCTTCCTCCACCTGGTCTTGAAGGGATTGATACTTGCGATGATTTATTGTTGCACTATAGTGTTCCCTTTCCTTCTGGTTGCTGGGGTTATAATATTCTGACCCCATCATTTGTGCGAAGCTGAACAGGATAGGTGGTAGAACCACCAGTGCCTTGTTATCTTCTTTGCCTTGTTCATAGTCAGGGCATCATAACAATGTGTCTGCCTGACTGTTCTTCTTCCCAGCTATATGAACCAATTCAAAGTCATATTCCATGAGTTCCGCATGCCATCTTGCCACTCTTCTATTGTGGTCGCCTGGATTTTTCCAGTACAATAAATTGGTGTGATCTGTATGCACCTTTACTTTGAAAGCTGGTTGGTGCAGAAAATGCCTCCAATGATGAAACATTTCCACAAGGGCTAGGATGTTACGTCACGGTAGGGACATTCACCCAACGTGGGTTAAGTCGATCTACTGAGACGCTGCACTAAGGGGTCTGGTTCTGGTTGTCAAGGGAAGTTCCAAAGAGGAACTTCAGTGAAGATGTACGAGTTGAAGAGTCCGCCTAAGCCAATAGTGGAACTTAGGATTCTTCAGTGAGAGGAGAGGGTTCGTGAGAGATGGAGTATCAAAGGTCTTCGGATTGCTCTGAGTACCGTAGGCTACAAGAAGTCAAGTCTAAGGCTACTACTACCTGGTGAGCCTGTATTTATAGTAAATAAAGAGGTATCCTAGGATAGAATGATAAAGGCATCCTTGGATCTGGTCACTGAGCAATCACAATAAGAACTGCGGCGTGCAGCCCGCAGTAATCACATGTAAGATGTGAAACAAGATATACATGAAACAAAAGTGCCCCTTAGCAATGGGCTAGAGTCATCATGACTCTTATGGAACCAAATAAGGTAATGAGTCACCATGACTCATATGAGAATGACCACGTAATAAGAAATAAAAGGTGTCACATGTCCTCAGGCGAAACAGTAGGGAGTAAAATAGGCAGTGTCATAACACAGCCCCCCTTTCAAGCGCAAAGTCGCCTCGGCTTTGCCAAACTAAGAGCCCCCTTGGTCCAATTGAAGGTCTTCATTTTCTTTGTCTTCCCCAGTCCTTCTGTCTCCTGCAATCCAGCTTCAACTTTGGTTCTTCTGGGTGGTCCCCCTTCCTCTTCCTGTTTGACCATTGTGGTGACCCAAATCTCTATTTGGGGTACCTGTCTCCAGGATCTGTTGGCAAAGGGGTGAAGGAAGCCAGTACGTTTGCTTCCTTCAACAAATAGGCCAGCCAATGGGTAGCACCTCTCTTTGCTGCGGCTATTTGTTTCTGGTTTATTGTGTCTTGAATCTTGGTGTTCTTCTTCTAAGTTACTGTCTTCAACAGTAACACATCTCCCACTCCTCTTGTCATCCCATCCTCCAGCGTATGTGGTCTGGGAATTCTCTTCCACACCCACTGCAGTATTTCTTGCCAGCAGCGATCTCAGCTTTCTTGAGAGCCCACCTGGCACCGTTTCTGAGTCGGTTATGCGTGGGGTTGGGAATTTGGTCTCTACTGTGGGGAGGACGGCCTGTGATTGAATGTGCGCGTCTCGCCAAGGTAAGAGGACAGGTGGGTGCCTCTTGGTCTTTGAGGGCTTCTGAATAGAGGCGCAAGTCATAGCTTGGGATTGGAAAGGAGTGCATTGCATATGACTGGTGGGAGGAGATGGAGGAGCTATGATAGCAGTGGAGGGAGCAGATGTAGTGGACTTGATAGTGGTGGAGGGAGTATGATGAAGAGAGGAATGAGTTGCATCTGTCGTCCTGGCCCATCTTATATACGTTTTACGACCTTTGGACTTGTTTGGTTCCTTTCTTGCTTTAAACTCCACTATCAGTTTGTCCGCGTGGACATCTTCTGCTTTTTCCCATGAACTGTCACTCGTGGGATAACCTTTCCACTTGATAAGGTAGTGCAGTTTGCGTCCTTTCCCACATTGCTGTGCATCTAGAATCTTCTTGACCTTGTACTCGGGTTCTTCATTGATAATCTCCAGTGGCGGTCAGGTATAGTTTGGTCCGTGGAGCTCCATTTCTTTATATGGAGTTATTAGATTCGCATGAAACACGTTGTGAATCTTCCATTGTCTTGGCAGCTCCACATGATATACTGCCTCCAATAGTCGTTTCAGGACCTTAAAAGGTCCATGCCATTTTGGCCCAAGTTTAGCCGCTGGGTACAGGGTCTTGAGGTGTGTCCCTTCGATCCACACTTGATCCCCTTCATTGTACGGTTGGAACTTCTTGTTCCCTTTGTGTATGATGGCCATCATCTTTTGTGCTTTGATGATATTTTCATGGCCATCCGTTCTTGCCTTTTCTATGGCTGTGAGTCTTTCTTCAACCGAAGTGTCGTGATCCGGCTCACCATGGACTTTCTTTTCTTTTTACTATATCGCTTTGACATCTTCTCGGACTTCCTCAGAGTACTAACTTGTTGACTCATTACCATGTACGTCTCCCTACTCCGATTCTCCTTCTACTCCTTTCCCCTTCTACGCTTCCCCTTGTTCCCTATTCTACCTCTTCCCCATTTGCATCTCCTATTGTTCTCTATTAGCACCCTCATCATGGGACGGACACGGAGTAGCTACCTATATAAGCTTGTCCACTTATACGCCTATTCCCTAGTCTTGTCTTCATTTATTATACTAGCGAATACCAGACTTGTCCACTCCTCTACTGTGTGCTCTTCTCGTCGTCTCATCACCACTGTCGGCCTTCCCTTAGTTGGGAGCCACCTCGAAGCTTTGCGCTTGTGCTATAACAACGCGCACACACAGACCCTAAGTCGTTCGACTTAGTCCCTCGTACTTCGGCTGTCTAACCGAAGCCCCCTTGTACCTCGTTACTAAGTCCGTTGACTTACCCCTCGAACCCTCGCTCCTTGGTCGTCCCTCGCGGACCTTCGTCTCTTAGAACACCCTCGGCCTTGGTTCTTGTTTACCAAGTACCTCGTCTTTGTACCTTGTCCTGATCCCTTCGTACCCTCGGTGCACGTCGCACAGTAAGGCCCCGCTAGGCCTTAACACGAAGGGACCTTGCTCTTGGTCATAATTTCAATCTTCAGTGTATACCCTATAAGCATCTCATAGGGGGTCTTCTGGGTGGTGGCATTCGGCCATTGATTATGCGCGAATTCCACCATTGGCAGATACTTGTGCCAATTGTCCTGCCTTTCATCGCACCAGAATCGAAGGTACTGTTCGAGCCATTGATTTGTCCTTTCTGACTGGCCATCAGTTCTTGGGTGGTATGCTGTGCTGATGTTCTGGTGTATCTTCAATGCTTCGCACAGGCCTTTGGCGAAGTGTGACGTAAATCGGGTATCTCAGTGTGGCTGGCAGCTTAGGTAAGCCGGAGTAATCCGGGCTGAAGTGTAAGGGCAGGTAACTGGGCCGGGCGATACTGCACCTCAGTCGTTTATTTTTACATTCTCTCTTCCGCAGTCCGTAGTCCACAGTATCACTCTTCTATATAAGTGAAGCTTCCTTTCCCCTGTACTTCTCATAGTTGATTCTCTTGTGACCCTAATCAAAACTGGCTTCGCTTCTTTCAGAACCTTCGAGAACCATCCCTGAGAAACTCTAGTGAAGTCAGCCGACTACACTAGAATCAACTATCTTTCGCCATCACGGCCGTACTACTAACTGGGGAGGACCTAGGAGCTAGGTTAACAGAGCCAGTTAATCCAAGACTTATACGGGTAAACGAGGGGACGTTTCTGGACATCCCGCAAGAACACTACATCTATCACCCGACAGGAAGTCTCATTGAGGACGATCGCCTAGTACACATCCAAAACGAACTAGGGATGCTTTACAAATTCAACAGAGACGAATTCAGAAGGTTAGCGAGGGGAGTATGACAAAGGGACATCGAACAACATAATCGACTAATGCCCACCAAACTCCACCGTCGAAGGAACGACGATCCAGAAGAAGTGTGATCCACTCCTTCAAACCGTCAACCTGACCCCTCCTATCGACACATCCCCGTCCCACCGTTAATTCGAACAATGGCAACCACCACAATAACCCGAACCGCCACTCGAACGAAGCAGAAAAGCAAGGGCAAAAACCGAGAATGCATCGGAAGGGCACTCGATGCTGGACCACCTCTGGGAGGCGGTCCCCCGGATGCGGGACCAGCTGGAGATGGATCTGGGCACGGACCTCCGAGTGACCATGGGTCGCACCCAAATCCGTTGACCAATTCCGATAATGACAGCGCAAACGGACTGCAACCGTTTGGGCATTTCGGGACAGAAAAAACGCTGGGAGTGTTACCAAACATATTCGAGGGATCCCGAGAGAATGCTGACGCATTCATCAACGCCATTGAACTGTACTTCCAGCTCAACAGCCAAAACCTGTTTTTCCAATCCTATCTCACCAAAATTGCATTAACACTCACGCTGGTACAAGGAGAACAAGTATCAGAGTGGGTAAGACAACAAGCCCGATGGCTGAGCGAATGACACCCAATCAGAGATAACGATAGAGAGACATGGGACCAGTTTCTCGCTAGATTCCAATCGAGGTTCCAAGACACGCAGCAAGCAGAGAGAGCAAGGATGCAGCTTGAAAACCTAAGAATCAGATGGCCGGATGCCGACAAATACCTAGCCAATTTTGAACAGACCACCGCGGAAGCCGGATATTCATTGGACCACCCAGAAACTGTCCACCTGGTCCTCAGAGGACTCCCAAAAATCGTTTTAGACAACGTCTTGCGGCCCCCAAGTGTGACCACTTACGAAGACGCAAGAAGAAGGATCATCAAATCTACCCTAGCGCATCAAATGGTCAAAGCAATCCTCGACGGACGAAAAAGTGGTGCACCGAGTCCACGGCCATGGCCCCCTCGGAACCATCCACCTCCGCCAGGACCCCCACCATTGCATGCTAACCTCCCTCGATATAATTCATCCAACGCACCACGGTCGATGAACAACACTGCAGTGCCCATGGATATAGGGAGGAGCCGCGCGAAAAACTGGAGGGCACAGAAAACAGACACAGAAGAGATGCCCACCTACTCCGAAGACGGAGAGTATCAATGGGTCAGAGTGATGCACACCAAAGATGAGCCCCCAAAGAAGAAGCAGCTCAGACCATGTTTTACATGTGGAAAAGAGGGGCACATCGCGCGAAATTGCTCCAAAAGAGTGAAACCCTGGGCATGAGAAGTCCAAGCCAACAAAGCCACGACTAAAGAAAACCACATTGAAGCGGCAAAAGGACACCTGGCCAAACTCACAGAAGGAGAAGCGGAGGATCTTCGAGCGAAATACAATGACCTTGAGGATTTTCAATAAGGCGAGTTCAGTCAGTCGGAACCTCGCCTTCAAAATTGAGTAATGTGTACCTCTCTAACCGAAAAGCATTGAATATGAGAGTGTTCATCCATTACAATGAGAAAAAGACTGAAACGCTAGCGCTCTTGGACAGCAGAGCAACTGAAAATTTCCTGCATACTAAATTAGCCATCTGGTTACAGCTTCTGATCAAATGACTAGAATGACCTCGAGACATTGTTAATGTCGACGGGACAGCCAATAAAAACGGAAAAATTACACACTATATGGACTTTGAGGCCAGGGCAGGACACAAAACCGTCCTACTATGCTTCTTCCTCACGGACATAATATTCGTCGTTCGGGAGCCTTCCATTGTTCATTTCACCTAAGATCCAGTTGGTCCATCGCTTGACCCAGTCCTTTACATTTGGTCCTTTAATGAATCCAAGTAGCAGGGCCACTCATTTCATTGGTATCGCCATTTGTTCAGCATCCAAGTTTGTGATGCAATACAGGTTGAATTCCTGCATGAACTGGTCTGCAAGCGATCAGGTGCCATCAAAGTCAGTTGGGGGATTTCCTCCAAGTTTGCCGTTTGCCCCTCCAGGACCTGCACCAGGACCTGTGCCCCCTCCTGCAGGGACGCCACCCCCTGGAGGACCTCCTCCGGGTGCACCCCTGCCTGTGGCGGGACCTCTGCCTCCAGGTGCACCCCCTCCTGCTGGGGGGCCACCTCCTGGCGGTCCACTTCCTCCTGGTGGTCCTGGGGGCCCACCTCCAGAGGAACCACTCCCTGCTGTCATAGCAGGGGGGTTTCCGCTTCCTCCTGTTCCCGTTCCCATCTTTGTGAAGAATGTTTGTATTGTGGACGGTGGAACAGCTGTTGTGGTTGCTGTTGCTGCGGTTGTAGTGGTTGTCTGTGTTGCCATTGGAGAACTTTTTGTATCACGTCTCTTAGCGGTTGGCATGGTATGCTGGCCTGCCTTCAACGGAGTGTCGTCTGGTGGAATTGCTGTCACTGTCGTTGGTCTGATTGATCTTCTTCCCAGGTTATACAAGGAGGGGACTGGTTGGATTGCGATCCACTTTCTAGTCCTGCTGTCTTGTTGTATAAAGTACCACTGCTCGGTACTTTCTTCGTATTCGATGGCAAGGTATGCTGCACTGAGTATGTCGTATACCCAGAAACCTTCTTTGCCGTCTATTTCCTGCCAAAGGGCTGCTCCTTTTACGTGGGTGGGAACGTCGTCATCTGTTCTCCTCTTGATGGGAAACGGTTTAAATCTGGCAACTGATCTGGATTCAGAGATTCTTCGTCCCTTAGCCAGAGTGGCAATAGGCTCAATAGACTTGACTTAATGTTACATCACAGTAGGGACGTTCACCTGACGTGGGTTAAGTCGATCTACTGAGACGCTGCACTAAGGGGTCTGGTTCTGGTTGTCAAGGGAAGTTCCAAAGAGGAACTTCAGTGAAGATGTACAAGTTGAAGAGTCAGCCTAAGCCAATAGTGGAACTTAGGATTCTATAGTGAGAGGAGAGGGTTCGTGAGAGATGGAGTATCAAAGGTCTTCGGATTGCTCTGAGTACCGTAGGATACAAGAAGTCAAGTCTAAGGCTACTACTACCTGGTGAGTGTTACGATATGACTCATTTTTGCTTCCAGTTACTTACGTTCCCATACGAGTCATAGTGACTCTAGCCCGTTGCTAAGGGGCTTATATCTTTTGTTTCAGGACTCGGCTTGTGATTACTGCAGACTGCGCTCCGCAGTTACTTATCGTTTCTGACTCGATCCTAGGATGCTATTGTGACTCAATCCTAGGATCCCCATTTACTATAAAGTCAGGCTTGCTAGGTAGCTTGTAGCCTTAGACTTGACTTTTTGTACTCTATGGTACTTGAGCAATCGAAGACTGTTGAATACTCCATCTCTCACGAACCCTCTCCTCTCACTGAAGAATCCTAAGTTCCACTATTGGCTTAGGCTGACTCTTCAACTTGTACATCTTCACTGAAGTTCCTCTTTGGAACTTCCCTTGACAACCAGAACCAGACCCCTTAGTGCAGCGTCTCAGTAGATCGACTTAACCCACGTCAGGTGAAAGTCCCTACCATGACATAACAGTGAGCCTGTATTTATAGTAAATAAAGAGGTATCCTAGGATAGAATGATAAAGGCATCCTAGGATCTGATCACTGAGCAATCACAATAAGAACTGCGGTGTGCAGCCCGCAGTAATCACATGTAAGATGTGAAACAAGATATACATGAAACAAAAGTGCCCCTTAGCAACAGGCTAGAGTCATCATGACTCTTATGGAACCAAATAAGGTAATGAGTCACCATGACTCATATGAGAATGACCATGTGATAAGAAATAAAAGGTGTCACGTGTCCTAAGGCAAAACAGTAGGGAGTAAAATAGGCAGTGTTATAACATAGGAGCTCCTTGTTATATACATCATAGTTTCTTTGGGCATTGTTCATGGTTTTTGAAAAGAATGCTACCGGGTGGAGCACTCCTTGTTTGTTTCATTGCATTAGGACAGCTCCCATTGCATAGTTTGACATGTCAACTTTGACTTTGAATGGTTTCTTCTGGTCTGGTTGCATTAGGACTGGTTCTTCACATATTCACTTTTTTAGTGTTTCAAAAGCGCTTTCTTCCTTTGGTCCCCAATTCCATTTAATGCCTTTCTTTAGCTGGTCATTTAATGCTTTCACAATAAAGGAAAATCCATGGATAAATCACCTATAGAAGTTGCAAAATCCAAGGAAAGCCCGAATATCTTTTGTGGTGTTTGGGGTTTTCCATTCTGCAACTCCAGTGACTTTGACTGGGTCCATGGTGACGGTTCCTTTTTCTAGGATTACTCCTAGAAATTCTATTCATTCTACTTCAAAAAGGCATTTGCTGGGCTTTAGGTAGAGATCTAGCTTTTGAAGGCATTTGAGGACTTTGCTAACTAACTTGCGGTGTTCTTCATCCCTTTTAGTTGCAATAAGGATGTCATCTATGTAGATGATTACTTGACCTGTTGCTGTAAGGTTATTAAACTGCGTATTCATCATTTGCTGGAAAACTGCAGGGGCATTTTTCAGCCCAAACAGCATTACTGTTGGTTCAAAAAGTCCTAGGTTCGTTTTGAAGGCAGCTTTCGGTTCGTCACCTTCTTGGAAGCAAATATTGTTATATCCTGCTCATATATCCATCTTGGTGAATAACCTGGCATCTTTTACTTTGTCCACCAGTTCCTGTATTAAGGGCAGCAGGTATTGGTCCAGAACAGTGAAGGAGTTCAATTTTCAGTAGTCCACTACCAGTTGAAGTTTTCCATCTTTCTTTCCAACAAAAAAGAAGGGTGACAAGTATTGCGATTTTGATGGACAAATATAGCCCTTTTCTAAGTTATCCTTGATGTATTCGTCAAGCTTTTCCTGCTTGCCTTTGGATAATGGGTATATTTTGCAATCTAGGGTTTTTGGGGCATCCTCTGTAAAATCAATAGCAATATCCCATGGTTTGTCATGGTCGGGCCTTTGGGCCATCAAGAGGATTGAAGTATATGTCAAAGTAGTAGTCGAAGTGTCATTGTGAGTGGTGTGGACTCTTACTTACCAGTTGTGGCTATGGTAGTAAGTAGTAATTAGTCATGGACTTAATCGCATCAGTCAGCATTAGTAGTACCGTATTACTGTTGCTTACTGATTCCTAGGATAGCGATAGTAGGGTTTGAGCTACTTATGCTAGACGATAGTTATCATTTGAGAGGTGCTTTAAAGCCCTCATGTAATTGTATAAGTAGTAGTCGTTGAAGGCCAAGATTCGCTATCTTAGTCTTCTTCAATTGCCATTGATCTCGCCTCTCGCATACTTTTCTCTCTTCTTTTCTCTCTTCTTGTGATCCTCAGTTGCCACCTGGTGGCCCACATATACATTGTCAACTCCTACTTTGGGCTAGTGTGACTTAGGGAATATCTACTGTTCTGCCCCATCATTACGACTAAGGAAAGCTGTCCTTCGTATCTGACTTAGCATTAATGCCTTTGTTCACTCTCGTCAACTCAGCTGCACTAAAGTCTAGTGCGCATCCTGGCAAGACGTAACATGGTTGGTGTTCCGGATATCGCTTCACCTCTTCTTCAGAAAAGACCTTCTTCCATTTGTGGTAGTGTTTTGGGAATACCTGGTCCCAGGTTTTCTCTTCTTTTGGCAGCACCTTTACTGCCATCTCTGTTGATGTAGAGCTTCTTTTGAGGGTTTCTTCATCAATTCGGTGTACAAAGAGTTCTTCCCCAGGTGTTATGACACCGCCTATATTAATTCCTTTTCTCTTTAACTGCCTAAGGACATGTGACACCTTTTACTTCTTATCACGTGGTTGTTCTCATGTGAGTCATGGTGACTCATTACCTTGTTTGGTTCTCATAAGAGTCATGGAGACTCTTTACTTTATTTCTCATGTGAGTCATGCCGACTCTTGCCTGTTGCTAAGGGGCTACTGTTTCAGCTACATCTGTTTCACTTATATCTATTGTTTTACATCTTACATGTGATTACTGCGGGCTGTGCGCCACAGTTCTTATTGTTGTTATTGTGATTGCTTGATGACTCAATCCTAGGATGCCATTATCATTCTATCCTAGGATCCCTTTTACTTTACTATAAATACAGGCTCACCAGGTAGTAGTAGCCTTAGACTTGACTTTTTGTACTCTACAGTACTTGAGCAATCAAAGACTGTTGAATACTCCATCTCTCATGAACCCTCTCCTCTCACTGAAAGATCCTAAGTTCCACTATTGGCTTAGGCTGACCTTTCAACTTGTACATCTTCACTGAAGTTCCTCCTTAGAACTTCCCTTAACAACCAGAACCAGACCCTTAGTGCAGTGTCTCAGTAGAACGACTTAACCCACGTCAGGTGAATGTCCCTACCGTGACATAACACCAGGGGTGCATAACGATGCAGCCTTCTTGATCCACACATCTCATATGTGGATCACTTCTGTGTCCATTACATATGAAAGGGTCTTGATGACAAGTGGTTGCATGCTTTCATTAAGGGTCACACTTCTCCAATCGATCAGTGGCTGGAAGGCAGCAAGCCATGGGTACCCTACCACCATCTTGTCATCTCCTAGATTGGTGATGAGGAATCACATATTCTGTTTCTTCTCCCCAGTTCGGACTTGCAGCTGTGTACTGCGGAAAGATGAAACAAAGCTGAAACAATAAGGGGAAATGACTAGGGCATCTGCAGATGCCCGGCCCAGTTGCCCATCCTTACGCCTTGGTCCGGTTTTACCCGGCTTACCTAAGCGGCCGGCTACATGTATATACCCTTTCGTGAGTTGTTCCATGAGAAACTCCTGTAGGGCTACGTCTTCGGCTTATGTGAGGGGGTATACCTTACAATCAATTGATTTGGGAGCATTCGTGCGGAGCATAATTTCATGGTCCCATGCACAAGCAGGGGGAAAATGCTGGGATGCTTCTTCATTAAAGAGATGGTGATACTTCTGATACTCAATAGGCAATGTAGCTTTCGTGGTATACTGTTGTGCAGCAATTGCTAGTTCCATAAAGGTAGTTCGATGGTATCCTTCACTTGCTTATTCTTGGAGTTGATCCATAATGTTGTCCTTCTCCCTTTCCATCATTGTGGTAGCAATTGTGGATCATGTTTTCATAAAGCGGGGGTAGATGGAGCTGATGATTATGGGTAGTGCATGTTCGTCAATGGTCACATGTCACCAACTCATAGTTGGTTTGTAGGTGGCGAGCCATGGGTATCCCAAAACAATGTCCTCTGATCCAATATTGGTGATGAGGAACCTAATTTGCTTCTGAATTCCTCTTGTCTGGATGTCTAGATCAACGCAATGTGTGATTAGTCTGGCTTTATTCTCCGTGTTATCGATATTCCATATCTTTTTTGCTTGTTTGAGCCATTGTTGTCCCATCCCCATTCTTTTGACGAACCAAGGGTCTCATGAAGTTGTTGGTGGCTCCAGAATCCACCAACGCTCTTATGTCAGCCTTTGAGTAACTCATGCATACTGAAACTGGAATTTGCATAGATCGATAGTGCATAATGATCACTAAGTTACAATTAACTGCCCTCACCCAGGCTGATGGGTTCAGGCATCCTGAAAACCCTCCTGCTTCCACAGATCTTGGAGGATTAGGTCCTTTACTTCGTTGTCCTCGGCTGCTACTTTCATCATTCAGCTGTTAGCCTGTTCTTGCAGGGTTTGAACCCTTGAGGCCCAGATGGGTTCTTCCTCTGGTTCATACTGATTGGCTTCCATTCGTCAACTGTTGGAGGGTTCTGGTAGAGTAGAACGTGAGGCATTTTGTGAGCAGTATCAACTAATATGCCCCTTCTTCCCACAAGTGTAGCACATAACTTCAGAAAAGTTGGAACACCTCTGTCCGCTCCTCTGGATGAATCCTCCCCTAGGGGGTCTTGGCGGATGGGTGTGTCTCCAATTGTCTAGGACTTCTTCAGCCCCTGCCAGTCATCCTCTGGCCCAATCGGCTGAAGTATCCATGTTATTTGGATCTCTTGCAAGGTTCCATCCGGGTCCATAATTACCCCTTCGCTGGTTCTGCTGTCTTCCTCCACTGTTCACTCCTTGGTGTTGCTCCAGGCAGGCCTTCATGTGGATATATTGTTGTTGCTGCTTCATGACTGCTGTCACAGTCAGGCTCCTGGGCCGTCGGTAGGATTCAGATTAAGGTCAAAGTAGTAGTTGAAGTGTTCTGAAGTGGCATGGACTCTTACTTACCAGTTGTGGCTATGGTAGTAAGTAGTAATTAGTCACGGACTTGTTCATCAGTCAGCACTCAGTGATCGCATGTGATTGCTGAGTGATTACTAGGATGGCAGTACTAGGGTTCGAGGTAGTATCGCTATAGGTCAACGTGTATTGGAGAGGCGCTTTAAAGCCCTTGTGTATATGTATAAATGATAGCTGCAGAAGACCAAGACTCGCTATCTTGGTCTTCTTCAGGATTGCCTTCACAACTAGAGTTCTCTTTGCTATCCTCTTCTCTCTTTCCATCATCCTTAGTTGTCATGTGGTGCTCCTTGTGCAGCAACAAGTAGAGTGATATTGGCAGGTGTGACTTAGCAAGAAGTCCGCTGTTAGCCTCATCTTTGTATTGAGGAAGTGCCTCTACATTTGACCAGGGTCAAGAACTAACTCTGCCACCTTCGTGCTTAAGTCAAGCACACGCTACAGGCAAAGCGTAACAACTGCAGTCTTCCATTCTTTGAATGTCTGTGGGTCGTCCATGGTGAAAACTTTCTTGTAGAGATCTTTGGGCAGGCCATTGGTGAATATGTCAATGGTGAGGGAGGAATCTAGACGATAGCCAGCTTGCCGTGCAAGCATTTCAAAAGTAGTTACATACATGTCAATGTCTCCTCCCATCATTTGGACCCCCTTTTTCAAGGCAGCTTGTGCTTGTTCCTTTTCAAGCGTGTTTGAGAATTGTCGGTTGAATGCACTGATGACCTCCAGCCAGAGGCGAGGGTTGTTGTCCGCTATCCCCCCGTAACCTGTTGATTGAGCCATCGACTAGTGTGAGTGATCTACTCATTGACGTCTTTCCCTTGTATATAGGTGAGAAAGAACATAGCTCGTTAGTAGGTGTTTGCCATTATGGGGTTATTGTTATTGATGCCCCAATACAATTCCCATTGCATCAAGAATTCCTCAGCCTTCTGTCGGTCTCCTTGGAATATTTCAGGGGCATTTCCTGCAAATTTATCAGAGTGATGGCCGTGTCCTGGTAATCCTGGTGGTGGTACTCCCCCAGCGCCGCCAGGTGGTGGCCCTCCTCCTGGGAATCCTCCTCCTGGGAATCCTCCTCCTGGGGATCCTCCTCCTCCTGGGGGTCCCCCACCGGGGAGCCCTTCATGTTACGCCTTGCCGTGGCGTAGGTTTGACTTGAACGACAACTAGGGCAAGAGTACATAAATACGGACACGGGTCAAATCTGGAGATGACTCCCTCAACACAATGATGGGGCTAGCAACGGATCCTAAGTCACATTGGCCTAATAAGCATCGGCCTTCCTTCGGATAAGAAGGATGAGATGCTGAGAGATGATAACGGATAAGGAGACGAGAAGGGAGAAGAGAATATGAGTTGGCAATGAAATGGCAATTGAAGAAGACCAAGATGGTGTGTCTTGGTCTTCAGCTATTACTACTTATACAAATACGCGAGGGCTTTAAAGCGCCTCTCAAACTGAACTATCCTATGGCGTAAGTAGCTCGAACCCTACTACACTGATCCTAGGAATCACTCAGCAATCACATGCGATCACTGAGTGCTGACTGATACAACTAGTCCGTGACTAATTACTACTTACTACCGTAGCCACAACCAGTAAGTAAGAGTCTGAAACTCTAAGTCGCGTCATCGCTATTACATTCGATAAGTCCGAAGAGTCGACCGTAACATCACCCCCTTTTCAAGGGGCAACACCCACGTTGCTCTCAAAGCGACTGAGACCAGTTCCTCGTACCTTGACCAAGGCCGATCCAGCCTCCCATACGCTTTTCCACCTCATCTAACAGGTTAGCATTCTCCATGCAATGTATTACCCCCAATTCCTCAGTGCTAAGCCGGCCCCACTCCTGCTCCAACTTGCCCATCCACTGCTCGATCCGAGTGAGCGCAGAATGGACCGCCCGGTAGCACTGAACCTCCATGACAAACAACACGTCCTTGCATTCGCAGAGGGCATGGTTAATGCACATGACTTCGTCGTAGCCGCCGTCAAGGATCATAAGATCCTCATGCGAGTAGGAGGGGTGCTCCTTGTGGAGCCTGAAGCGGTGGGGCCGTGCGTACAACGGCTTGGGGAAGACACGGTCAGACTTGTTGATGAGCCTGAGGACGATGGGGTTAGGTCCGTAGATAACCTGGACGTATTTGGCAGGGCGTGTCACACTGTCGGTGGTGGTGATGGGGAAGTGAACGTAATCAGGTCCTCAATTGACCCGGAACCCGTGTGGGCAGTGGGTGCTGCGGACAGTGGAGGCAGCTCAGTCTTTGAGCTGAGGATGGATGTCCCCGCAGTACATGGGGTGTCTGGCGGAGGTGAGGGTGTGGCGAGTGGTGTTGGATGGGGTGTCAGCATCTCATCTGTAGGAAATGAAGTCATGCACATCTGAGTACCACTCAAACTCACTATCTCCCTCAGTCTCTCCCTCCTCGCCATCATCTCCTGCCTCTGGGTCTTTGCTTCCAACAGCTGTTGGTCCCTCCAGTCGGCTACCACCTCCTGCCACAGCCTTGTTGGTCCCAATCCTCGGAGGTATCAGGAGAGGTGGGGACTTGGCCCATCCATCACCGTTGTGAGCTGCACGAACCTTGGCTCCTTGGTCCAGTGTGTCCCCCAGGAGCTGGATCTCTCAGGTAGTGAAAGGGACCGGAGAGGTGGGAAGGCCGTCAGCATTGAGGATGTCCCACATGGGACCTCCATCGTCATCAGACAGTCTGGCGGTGTTGGCTGCAGTGGCTTGAGTGGGGAACTGCTCGAGGACTGCAGTGAACTCAGCTCAGGTGATGGGGGTTTCACATCCCCCTTGGTCTTCTTCAGCCATGATGGCTTGCTTGGTATCTTCTTGTTGTCCTTGTGCACACTCCTCTTCCAACTCAACAGCAAAAATCCTTTCGGGGGTGCCATGGTAGTACTGGTTGATTTGCAACAGGGCGGCATTGGGTGTAAATGGCATGGAAGTGAGAGAGGAAGTGTGGGCAGATGATAATCGAGAAGATGTGGGATAGGGGGACTTGCCGCATTGGACAGGCCTTTTATCTTTCTGTCATCCCTGTTCGTACTCCACTACGGCTTCATTGGCAAACACGTCTTCCTCATCAACCCACTGGTTGTCCAAGTCAGGATACCCCTTCCAGGCCATGAGGTATTGTAGTTTGCATCTTCTGCCATGGAGCCGGTGGTTCAGGATCTTCGAGATTTCGTATTCCTCTTCTCCACCCACCAAATCTGGTGGTGGGCGTGCGTAGTTTGGCCTGTGTGTGGGTGTCTCACGATAAGGCGTGAGAAGGTCAGTGTGAAACACAGAGTGTATCTGCCATTGCGTGGGAAGTTCCAACTGATAATTCATGGGTGACATTGCCTTGATGACTTGGAAGGGTCCGTGGCGCCTTGCAGCTAATTTTGCAGTTGGTTGATGGGTGTGGAGGTGATGTCCTTCTAACCACACCTGATCTCCCACCTGATATTTGGGCGCTGTCTTGGTGTGGACCCATGACTGCTGCGCTTTCACAATAAGGTCTTGTGCCCGTTGTTGTGTGTCCTTCATTTGATTAGTGCGTGACATTATGCAAGGAATGGAAGACAGCTTATTGGTCCAATCAGCTCACGGGTGATACCCCATGAGAAGCTCAATGTTACGTCACAGTAGGGACGTTCACCCAACGTGGGTTAAGTCGATCTACTGAGATGCTGCACTAAGGGGTCTGGCTCTGGTTGTCAAGGGAAGTTCTGAGGAGGAACTTCAGTGAAGATGTACAAGTTGAAGAGTTCGCCTAAGCCAATAGTGGAACTTAGGATTCTTCAGTGAGAGGAGAGGGTTCGTGAGAGATGGAGTATCAAAGGTCTTCAGATTGCTCTGAGTACCATAAGATACAAGAAGTCAAGTCTAAGGCTACTACTACCTGGTGAGCCTGTATTTATAGTAAGTAAAGAGGTATCCTAGGATAGAATGATAATGGCATCCTAGGATCTGGTCACTGAGCAATCATAATAAGAACTGCGGAGCGCAGCTCGCAGTAATCACATGTAAGATGTGAAACAACATATACATGAAACATAGAGCCCCTTAGCAACAGGCTAGAGTCGTCATGACTCTTATGGGAACCAAACAAGGTAAGTGAGTCACCATGACTTGTTTGAGAATGACCACGTGATAAGAAGTAAAAGGTGTCACGTGTCCTAAGGTGAATAAAGGGATTAAAATAGGTAGTGTCATAACACTCAAAGGGCGTTGTTTTGGTGGCCTCGTGGGTCCAGTTGTTATGCACGAATTCTGCTAGTGGCAGATAATGGTACCAATTGTCCTGTTGCTCATTGGTCCAGAAGCATAGATATTGTTCTAGCCATTGATTGGTTCGTTCGGATTGCCCGTCGGTGTGTGGATGATATGCCATTGAAATGTTCTGCATAATCCCTAGGGTCTGGCATAACTCCCTGGTGAACTTGCTTGCAAACCGGGGATCTCTGTCGCTGATGATAGTGGAGGGTAATCCAAAACATGGGAATACGTATCTGGCATACAACCCGGCAGTTTCTTCTGACATGATCTCCTCAATGCAGGGTATGAACACCGCGGCTTTACTGCAGTCATGATCGGTGATGGTCAGTATCGAATCATAGCCCTGCAATAAGGGAAGTTTAGTAATGAAGTCCATGGCTACTGTCACAGTGCCACGTAGTACGAGATAAGGCAGAAGAAGAAGTGGGGTTATTATTAGACAAGAAGTAGATACAACAACTGTTATCTCTTCAGAAGTGGTTTGCGTACGTGTCAATGAGCTGGCAAAAGGTCAGCCAATACGGTATATAAGGTAGCTTAGAATAACCTTGTACTGTATTGAGAGTCTCTTATCAATCAAATCCCCTTTACCAACTCTAGAGTGTTCTAAGGGTCACGACAGTGACATTAGACTCTCAATTCTTTTATTTTCACAACGTCTGACCGATTCTACATCCGAAACTTTGGGGTCAACGCTGACCGACCTCGCAACCCACACGTATACCTGGCAACGGAAGGCCAGTACCGTAACATCCCAGCACCGCACCTAGTCTACGACCAGAGACCAGAAGACATCACTAGTACCCCCGTACATTTGTTTAACGACAACGGAGCGTTATACAAGGTAAACATTGACCTTACGGATAGTCATTGCCCTACGTACCGTGGCAATCGGAGACTCAACATTGAAGCATACGATGAGAGCAACGTCGTTTTTGTAGATCCTCAGAATCGCTATTCAGTGCTCTCTACTGACAACTCGCCGCGTTCAAACACTCCTGACCAAACCACATTATTCAAGGAGAACTCGTCAACGGCTGGGCCAGAGACCAAGGGGCTTGGTTGGATTCACTCAATCCTCATACACAAGATGATGTACAGACTTGGGTGCAATTTCTCGCCCGGTTTCGTGATCGGTTCCAAGACACTCAAAAGACAGAGAAAGCCTGCATGAAAATCGAAGACCTTCGTATGGTGTGGTCAAACGCTGACGTATACATCGCAGATTTCGAGCAATTCGCTCGTGAAGCCGACTATTCACTTACTCATCCAGCTACCATTCAGCACTTCCTGAATAGCCTCCCACGTTCGGTTCTTGAAGACGCGTTACGTCCTCCCTATGTGTATACCTACCCCGAACTCCGACAGAGAGTAATCAAATCTACACGATCGCATCAATTGATGAAGTCGATTATGGACTGACGAAAGAGCTCTACTACGAAGGGACCGATAACCGGGTCATGGCAACCACCACGAGGGCCTCCTCCCCCTCAATGCCTGACTCCGTTTAATGGTGGCAGACAGCAGCCACGTCTACCTTATAACTCGAGCAACGCCCCTCGTACATATAATAACGTACCCGTCCCGATGGATGTAGGAAGGGGACAAGCGCCTAGGGGGACCGGCGGCTGGGTCCACGCTACACAAACAGAAGAACCGCGACAGAAGGGGCCGTGCTTCACATGTGGAAAATTAGGACACATTGCATGAAACTGTTTCACTCGCAAAAACCCGAACGCACGAAACGCCACAATAACGGAGTCAGGTCCGCAAGAAGAAGGCAGTACTCTGTCAGCTGTCGACATTCGCCATGCTATTGCACAACTCCCTGAAGAGGAAATGAAGGTGCTCATGGCAATGTATAAGCAGGGCAAGGGTTTTATGACGGCCTGATCCGTACAGCCTGGATCAGGTCCCAAGAGTCGCCACGAATGTACTTAGCAAATAGACGATCAATGACATTAAAAGTCTATCTCGCTGTCGACTCTAAGAGGGCTGAATTAAGCGCGCTACTCAATTCGGGAGCCACCGAAAACTTCCTTAGCGTATCCACCGCAAAACGATTAAACATCATAGCAAAACAGCTCGAACGGCCGCGGATGATTTATAATGTGGACGGTACCCCTAACAAACATGGGTCTATCACATTTTTCCTGGATCTCTTTGTTCGGACGGGACAAAAGATATTGAAGATGCGATTCTTCATCACTGATCTCGGGAGCAACGAGATCATTCTCGGATATCCTTGGTTTGCCGCTTATCAACCACAGATTGATTGGAGTAGAGGATGGATCGATGCTGAACAACTACCCATCATACTTACTAATCATGACCCCAGGGCTACCGTGCTCTATATACGGAGCTCTACTACGCAAACGCTGGCATCTAAGCTAGCAGAACAAGCAGGTTCACACAAGGGAAAAGGTGTCGTTCCCGAAGAATACCGCAATCATCATAAGATCTTCAGCGACAACGAAGCTCAACACTTCCCAAAACCAAAAGATTGGGATCACGCGATCAAATTAAAACCTGGAGCTCCAGCCGTGATGCCAGGTAAAATCTACACACTGTCACAGGACGAACAGAAAGCATTAAAAGACTTTCTACACAAACAACTGCAAAAACAATATATTCGACCATCAAAAAGTCCTTACACCTCACCGTTCTTTTTTATCAAAAAGAAAGACGGAAAATTGAGGCTGGTTCAAGACTACAGACGATTGAACGAATGGACAATCCGCAATCAATACCCGTTACCATTAATCCCAGAACTTATCGCCTGAGTAAGCAATGCGGCATTATTTACCAAATTCGACATACGTTGGGGATATAATAATGTCTGCATCAAAGCCGGAGACGAATGGAAGGCGGCATTTATCACTAATGAAGGACTGTTTGAACTGAGGGTAATGTTCTTTGGTCTAACGAATTCTCCCGCAACGTTCCAAACCATGATGAACGCCTTGTTCCGTACCGAAATCAACGAAGGGTGGATAACAATCTACATGGATGACATTCTGATCCACACTACAGCCGACCTCCCCTATCATTGTAAACGAGTACACCAAATGCTCGCGAAGATAGCCGATAACGACTTATTTCTCAAACCGGAGAAGTGTGTCTTCAAGAAAGAAGAAGTCGAATTCCTGGGAGTCATTCTACGCCATGGATCCATACACATGGACGACGCAAAAATCAAAGGTGTCCGCGACTGGCAACAGCCAGGTTCTGTACGCGATATCTGCGCCTTCCTCGGATTTACGGGATTCTATTGCTACTTCATCAAGGGGTACTCAACAATTGCAAGACCGCTCATCAAACTCACACAGAAAGACACGCCATTCGTCTGGACAGAAGAGCAACAAACAGCCTTCGATAAGCTGAAAACACTTGTCTGCAGCAAACCCATCTTATGCCAACCGGACTACAATAAACCTTTCTTCATGGCCACGGACGCATCGGCGTACGGCGTGGGAGCCGTACTCTCACAGGAGGGTGATTCGCCAAGTCCTCGAACCTCAAAACCATTTTTACACCCAATAGCGTTTTACTCGGCCACGTTCATACCGGCCGAACATAACTACAACATCTACAAAAGAGAACTGCTAGCCGTACTCAAAGCTTTAACACACTGGCGTATGCACCTCGGAGGAGCAAAACACGCGATCACCATCTTTACCGATCACGCAAATCTCCAATATTGGAAGACGCCACGAAAAGTCAATCACAGGGTTGCAAGGTGGTTTAACGAGCTGCAAGACTATCAATTGAAAATCGTCCAAGTACCCGGAAAATGGAACACGGTCGCAGATCTCTTATCTCGACCGGTAGGAGTAGACACGGGGGACAACGATAATCAAGATCTCACGCTGCTTCCCCCCAATGTCTTCCTCAATATAGCTGATCCTATCGATGACTTGTACCAGTTTGTCTGTCAAGCTCAATTCCGGCAAGAAGGACAAGTCATGGACTGGGTAAAGCCATACAAACTATGCAAAGAAGTTGACGGTTTCCCACGATGGATCACCGAACTAGGCCAGCTCGTCGTACCCGATACCGAAGTAGTCAAAAGAGCAGTTTTACGAGAGTATCATGATCTACCCACTGCAGGACACCCCGGGCGCGATAAGACGAAGCGACAAGTGGCAAAAGACTACTGGTGGCCCAAAATGGCCAGTTACATCGAAGACTATGTTAAAGGTTGTCCAATCTGCCAACAAAACAAGGTTCTAACGCATCGTATCAAAACCCCCCTTTTCCGCATCCCTTCAAAGGAAGGATCCCTTCCGTTTGAAACAGTAGCCATGGATCTGATTACGCAACTGCCGAAATGTGGGAAGTACGACGCTATACTCACGATAGTAGATCACAGATGTTCCCGAGCGGCCATTTTCATCCCGTGCACGACCGCGATCACCGGAGAAGGAGAAGCAGGCCTTTACTACACCCACGTGTTCAAGTGGTTCGGGTTTCCCCGAAAGATCATCTCGGACCGAGATCCCAGGTTTACATCTATCTTTGTGAAAGCTCTATGCAAACATCTCACCATCTCTCAAAATATATCCTTGGCATTCCACCCCCGCACCGATGGACTCAGTGAATGAAAGAACCAGTGGATCGAACAATATCTATGAACTGTGGTCACCCTCATGCAAGATGACTGGGCCGATTGGCTGCCATTAGCGACCAATATACATAATGGATGAGTTAACAGCACTACCGGTTACGCGCCGAGTGAACTCTTATTCGGTTACACTCCTGCAGTGACTCCTGGAAGAGCCTTCTGCTCACATGTGCCCAAAGTAGAGGAACGACTACAACAGATTCAAAAAGTCCGAATTGCAGCCATCAGCCGCTTTGAACGCGGCGGCCAAAGCTCCTCCTCCACAACAGTATGCCATAGGAACAAAAGTATGGCTCGAGGCCACAAATATTACGCTTCCTGTACACAGTAAGAAGCTGGCACCCAGAAGATATGGGCCCTTTACAACTATCAAAGAAGTGTCGCCGGTGGCATATCAACTACGCCTTCCTACCGCATGGAACGTGCACAATGTATTCCACACTTCTCTCTTATCGCCGTACTATGTCACCAAAGCGTATGGGCCTCATGCTGACGACGCACGACCTCCTCCAGATCTCGTGCAAGGGTCGGAGGAACTCGAAGTCAAGGCCATTATCGGTCACAGGTTCCATGGGAAAAACAAGCAACTACAGTATCTTATCCGATGGAAAGGGTATTCCCGAGCAGACGACAGCTGGGAGTCAAGCACTCAGGTCTTTGCGCCGCATCTTGTGCAACAATATCACCAAAAATACCCATTGCAACAACCAGTATCATATAAAAAGAAACGCTACTCAAAGCCTATACAACATCGCCTCATCTCATGGATTCGGCAACTCTCGACGCCATTCCCTCAGAAGTCATTAGGGACCTTATCGAAATATCCCCTACCTCCTCTCCCAAACAACCTCCCCTACTCACTATGCCGATTAGCGACGACGACTCCGATAAAGAGAACGTCGATCCTGCAGTCCCACCAACACGTTTCGGAACCCCGTTCCCGACGGAACACATGCTGTTTACACCCCCTACAACTAGAAATCCGTCACCAATCGCACAGCCTGACAGGTTCCTCGGAGCGACAGAAAGAGCCCATTTGGAAGACCTCACTTTCGGGGACGACAGCTACTTATCCCCTTCTAGCACGCTCGCTGCTCTCAATTCCGTATGAGGACCTATTGATGCCGCCCTTGCCATGCGTGTGGCCCGAGGATTGGCGGTCACCGCCAAACACTATCAACGCCGCTACGATGATCAAATCCGTATCGCATTGGTCGAGCGCAAGAGATGCATGGATCTCGAACAGAAACTCCGCGAGGTCCCGATCCCCAACAATTACGAGGCAAACGTGGGGCAATGTGACGGTTTTACAATCCCCAACGAAGACAACGAGGGACATGTCATCAAACCTCCCTTCATACGCCTCGGAGGACTCGATAGCAGTACGGTGTATGGGACGCAAGGGGGGAAGTACAATAAAGTTTATGCGTTCGAACTGTTTGCACAAGCCCACGGACCCCCGGCCGAAGTCAACCCACCACTGGGTGTGTGGTTTGTTCAAGCCATCAGTAGCACTGCCGACGTCGCCCGGTTCCTGTGCGCAGCTGTGCGACAGACCGGAGACTGGGGGTTATGCACAGAAGTCGGAAGATACCGCCGCCTCGACACCCACGTTGTCAGCCTCAACACACGCATCCGACAGCTCTGTACCGAGCTCGACTCCTACGAACAACAGCTTTTGTTCAGCCGTATCCAACTCGAACAAGCGCGAGCCTCCCAACGAGTCGCGCATGTTGCAAATCTCGTATTGTACGCTCCACAGATCCCCACCTCCCGTGTCCCCGCTCCCAGAGGATCCCGCGTCGGACGGCCAGGCCAGCGTCCCATCTAAATGGAGGGTAATGTCACAGTGCCACATAGTACGAGATAAGGCAGAAGAAGAAGTGGGGTTATTATTAGACAAGAAGTAGATACAACAACTGTTATCTCTTCAGAAGTGGTTTGCGTACGTGTCAATGAGCTGGCAAAAGGTCAGCCAATATGGTATATAAGGTAGCTTAGAATAACCTTGTACTGTATTGAGAGTCTCTTATCAATCAAATCCCCTTTACCAACTCTAGAGTGTTCTAAGGGTCACGACAGTGACAGCTACGGTCTCGAACGGTAAGGCGTCAATTTTTGGGTATATAGGCTAAAGGGGTGCTCACATAGGCTGGTTGTTGACCTTCATCTGCTGGCATTCTGCACATCCCTTAACGTAGTCCGTAACATCTCTTCATAGTCCCAGCCACCAGTGTTGTTGCTCTACCAGGTGGCTCATTTGTCATATTCCTGGGTGTCCATGAACAGGAGGGTCGTGGAAGGTGCGAATAATACTTCTCTTGTCCTCCAGTCCGCCCGTAATGACCCGCCGCTCTCCATCCTTGTACCAGGTCCCCTGTATTTTCTTCAAGTTGTGTCTGTCTACCCATGGTCATAATGTGGCCTCGTCTTGGTGGTCCACCAGCCAGGGGCCTGTGACGTGAAGTGCCATTGTCACCCATGCAAAGACCTTGTCAGGTAAGACTGTGATGCCTTCATTGTCTGACTCTCCCTGGTCATAGTCTGGTCATTGATATGCCCAGTGATGGGCTGGGCACACTATCCGATGATTTTGGCATTTCTATTTGGTATTGTAGTAGACCGCACTCAGCCTCGCGAACGACCGGCACGAGCATGGCCAACGCGCGAGAGAGCACGAAACGGCTGATATGAAGTGGAGTGGGTCCGGCTTGGCGGCCCGACCACACAGCAATTCAGCAAATCAGGGTTCCAAGTGGGGACCCTTCAGGAAACTTAGGCAGTTCAGCCCCAGACTATGTGGCGGCAGGGCGCACATCGTGGTGTGCCAGTGGTGCCCCTAGTCTGTGGGGCCATCAGGTAGGACCAGAGACCCAGCAACCGTGTAGGCCGTCGTAATGACCGGCTGACCACCTCGGGGTTTGCCTTAGACCGTGAAGCCCTGCGGAGCGATTGGCCGATGCAGCTGCATGCCACGGTCGTTGGTCTAACAATGGTTGACACGGGTTTGCTCGAACAAGCGATTGCGGTTGCAGGCCAAAGCAGCTGAAGGTTGGATAGGATAGGTATTTAAAGATTTGATTCCTATGTACATAGGCAGGCAGCACAGGTATGGCGTAGTACCCAGACCAGTTTCACTCTAGATTCCATTTCCGCTCTTTGTGAACCCTCTGCGTACCCTTGCATGTGCCAGTGTCCCGCAGTAGATTTCAGTCTCACTGCTCTGGCAGCACTTTGCATTTCCCCTAGGCCGGTACATCTTCTGCATTGGCCAAGCGCCAAGCCTACCTTTGGCTGACCCGCGACCTGCACGACTCTACCCTATTGGTGCATTATATTCCTCGACCTCCCAAACCCTTCCGCTCTTAGCTGCACTTTGACACGCTCAGCGGCAGCTTAGGGTATCATTTCTGGTGGCCAACGTGGGGAGGTTGGAATATAAAAAGGACCTGCTCAGGAGACTAACCTAGAGACCAGTCTGCAATTCCGCAACTAAGGTGAAGGACATTACTCGAAGAATTAATCACAGCCGGCTACAACCCAGCGCAGCTGAACCCAGGAAGCTTTACTGACACATCTGACTTACAACCCCTAGATAACAGTGTACTTAGTGATCTGCCATCTCGGCCAAACTCACTGAACACACAGCCAAGTAGTGAAGATGAGGTTAGCCTCATCCTGTTGCACAACTCAGCTCCACCATTAGCAACCCATGGTCCAACAACTCACGCAAGAGCTCGAGCACAAGCCCTAGCAGAGCAACCACAGGAGTCAGCATCAGCTGATGTAGCGAACACCCAGCCGACCTCCGGTGCACAACCAACCAGATCAGCTCCAACTCAGTCAATCCCACCTCCGGCACCACCGCCTGTCACTCCGGCTACGCAACCAATCGTACCACCACCCCTCACAACTCCGATCCCGCCTCCGGCACCATCTCCTTCTACACCAGCAATACAGCCGACCACAGCTCCCAGCTCCGCAATACAACAATCAAAACCTACAACCAATTCGGTACCTCAACCAATGACCCTCGCAGACTTACCTGGCCAACATGAGCAGTCGGCCCCGAGATTTAGCGAGGACCATCCAGAAGAAGCCGGCCAGTACTTTGCAGAACTAGAAGACCTGTTCAATCGACATGGCGTGACTGACAACCAGGAGTGAAAGCAAGGTACCCTCAAGTACCTCGGTATTGATGCGGCCAGACTCTGGCGCAGAACAGCAGCATGGGCCAATGCAACCAAGATCTATGACGAGTTCAAAGCTGGCATCCTACGCCTCTACCCGCAAGCAGGCAATGAGGCAACCTACACTATACAGGACCTCGATGCAAAGGTCGGCGAGCGAGGCCACATTGGCATACTTACCTCGAGAGACCTCAGCGAATACCACCAACAATTCCTACTCATCTCCCAGTACCTAGTCACCAAGGGCTGCATGTCAGTACAAGAGCAATCATGCGCCTTCCTACGCAGCTTCCAGCTGAGCCTAGAGCACAGCGTAAGGCAGCGACTGCAACTAAAGAAGCTGGACCACAATCCTCAAGATACGTACCATCTAGCCGATGTATACGATGCTGCCGTCTTCGTGCTCATGGGAACAGCTTCCACCGCCCTCCAACCTACGCCAACCCAACTGGCAACAACCGCGCAGACCAGTGCCAATGTCAAACTGGAAGCTCTCACATCAGCCATGACCTCGCTCACAGAAATGTTCAAGAACGTACGGTGCCCCTAGTCTGTGGGACCAGCGGGTGGGACCGGAGACCCATCGACTGCATAGGCCATTGTAACATCTGGCTGACCACTTTGGGGTTCGCCTTAGACCATGAAGCCCTGTGGAGGGATCAGCCAATGCAGCTACATGCCACAGCCGTTGGTCTGATGCTGGTTGACACAGGTTCGCTTGGACAAGCAATTGTGGTTGCGGGCCAAAGCGGCTGAAGGTTGGATAGTATAGGTATTTAAGGATTCATTTCCTATTTACATAGGCAAGTAGTGCAGGTATGGTGTAGTACCCAGACCAGTTACACTCTAGATTTCATTTTCCCTCTTTGCAAACGATCTGTGTACCCATGCATGCGCCAGTGTCCCACAGTCAATTTCAGTCTTGCTGTTCCAACAGCTCTTTGCATTTCCCCTAGGCTCATATGTCTTCTGCATTGGCCAAGTGCTGAACCTACCTCCAGCTGACCTGCAACCTGTGCGACTTCGCCCTCTCGGCGCATTATATTCCTCAACCTCCCAAACCCTTCCGCTCTTAGCTGCACTTTGACATGCTTAGCGGCAGCTTAGGGTATCAGCAACAACAGGCATGATCGCACTTAATGTGCATCCTGAGGTAGGTTTCTATCTCCCTGAGATCTGTCATTTCATATCACTTAGAGAGATCTAATTTTAAGCGTTTGACTTCCTCAATGGAAGCACCCAAGATTGTGATGTCATCAACATAAATGATAATGAAGAGTGGTGCATCCCCCTCTTGTCAATTAAGCACATAAATGCCAGCATTGGCAATCATCCGCTTGAAGCTGAGTGCAAGTAGCACTCCATGGAATTGTAAGTTCCATGCACAGGAAGCTTGTTTGAGACCATAAATCACCTTATGTAGGCGACACACCTTTGTCTCAGAGCCAGTGATGATGAAACCCTGTGGTTGCTCCATGTAGATCTCCTTGTTGAGCATGCCATTAAAGGACGCGGACTTGACATCCATCTTATGGATGTGCCAGTCCTCCAGTGCAGCTAACGCCAGAAGCATTCTCAGTAACTTGAATCGTGCGACAGGGGAGAAGGTTTTATCAAAATCTATGCCAGGGATTTGTGTAAATCCCTTAGCTACCAAGCGCATGCGATAGCGGCCATCCGCTTTCAATTTAAAGAGCCATTTGGATTTTACTGCCTTACAATTAGGTGGGAGATCCATTAACTCCCAAGTCTGGTTTTTGGCCAGTGCATCCATTTCATATTGGCATGCATCAGTCCACTTGTCTGCATCAGCAGAATGCATGGCCTCTGCATAAGTTGCAGGGTCCTGACCAACAAAAGCAGCAGCCAGCAGCTCCACATGCCAAGCTGTCTGCCATGCATGGCTGCATTGTCCACATTAAAGTAATGCAGATTAGGCACATGTGGGCAAGTGGACCGGCGTGGCATGGCATCCATTTCACGCAGCAGCAACTGATGCTGCACACATTTCTCAAAACCTCCAGGCATTTCTGGGGAGGCAGGGATGGATGGTGCAATGTGCATGGCCCTTTGGCAGGGTGGAGGCGAAGTGGGAGTGGAGTGCTCACGCTTTGGCATGGTTGGTGCAGAACAAGAGGCAAGTGGTGGTGGCATGTTAGGCTATTCTTGTTTGGGGTCTAGAATGTTTTTGACATCCTCCTCACTGCTGTCTGAGTGTGCAGGGGAGGGAGCCCATGGTGGTGGTAATGCTGTCATGTTAGGATCAGTGGTCACTGGTAACTGTAGCACAATAGGTGCTGGAGTGGTGATAGGAGGTGTGGGGTGTGTCTTAACACCCTGTAGGGATGGGAAGCTACTCTCATCAAACTGTACATCCCTGGACAGTTGAATGGAGCAGGTTTGGCAGTCCCAGAGCACATAGCCCTTAGCTTTGGGCTCAAACCCGATAAGCGTGACCTCAATGGCCTTTGCATCTAACTTGCATCGCTTATCAGCAGGTACATGCATGTACCCCTTGCATCCAAAGATGTGAATGTGGGAGACATTGGGCACTTTGCCAGAGTGCCAGATCTCAAAGGGTGTGCACCACTTAAGCATATGGGTAGGGGAGCAGTTGTAGATGTGCACTGCAGTGCTCACTGCATATTCCTAGAAGCTGTTAGACAGGCCAGCAGTGTGTCACATGGCTTCTGCCTTATCCATAATGGTGCAGTTAAACTGCTTGGCTTTCCCATTCGAATGGGGCGAACCTGGCATTGTAAGGTGATGCTCTATCCCCCTCTGCACTAAGAGGTCCTGTACCGTGCTTGCCATGTACTCACCGCCTCAGTCAGAGTGTAGTGCACGCAGTTTGCTTCCAGTCTGGGTTTCACCCCAGGTTAGGAATTTCCACAGCGCATGCACAAACTGATCCTTTGACTTAAGGAAGTACACCACAGTGTGCTTGCTGTTGTTGTCTATGAAGGTGGTGGTGCAGGCGGAGCCTTGGATTGACTTAGTTTGCATAGGACCAGCTAGGTCACTATGCATGACCTCAAAGATTTGAGTGGTCTGCTGTGTAGCAGACGCAGAGAAGGGTTGGTGAGTGGATTTGCCCATCTCACACCCATGGCACACTGTTTGTGCTGTGGCAGAGCTATCAAGATCCATGCCTGTTAGGGCAGAGGGACTGTATGTTTTAAGTGCGCTATAGGACATATGTCCCATGCGCTAATGCCAAGTGTCCAAACTTGTAGCAGCACTTTTGTAGTGGGCGTTGAGCCCGATGTATGAGGCATCCAACCAGTATAGGTTGTCCTCAAGGTAGCCTGTAGCTACCTGGCATTTATTGACAGTAATTTTGAATGAGCCACTATCAAAGGCCACTTCTGCACCCTTTTATGCTAATGCGTGTGTGGACATAAAGTGTGTAGTCACCTGTGGGAGGTGTAGCACATTGCTGAGGGTGAGCCTAGTGCCTTGGCTCGTAGTGAAGATGACTGAACTGACACCAATTTGATCAATTGTAGACTTATCTCCAAGGCGCACTGAACCCTTTGTGGGGGTGTAGTCCTTGAAGTCCAATCTGTGTGGCATGATGTGGTATGTAGCACCACTGTCCATCATCCAATGTATGTGCATGGCGGTATACAGGGCAACACTAATGTCATTGTCAACCTCCTGAATGGAGCCGGTACTAGGTACTTCTATGTGGGCATTGGCTGCCTTGTGACTACTTCTGCTCACCACATTTCCTCCTCTCTTCTTCGCATCTTCCTCATCCTTCTTCCTCTTGTGGCAGTCTGGCTTGATGTGCCCTTTCTTGTTACAGTAGTGGCATGTTAGCTGAGAGTGGTCCTTTTTGCTACAACCACCGGACACCTTGATGGGGGCTGCTCGTGCAGCGTTGAGGGATGATCCACCTGGACCAGTGCGGCACCCCTCCTTGTTCACGATCCGAGTGACAATCTTGGTGTGTGCAAGGGTGGACAGGGGCCCGATGGCCAGGATGGTGGAAGCCAGAACCTCATAGGAGGCTGGAAGTGCATGGAATAGGATTAAACAATATTGGGTGTCAGTGACACCCATGGAGGCATTGGTGAGGGTGACGTGGGCCTCATTCAGCTTGGTGAGCTGAGGGGCCATTGGTGCGGAGTCATCGAGGTGGGCCTGAGTTAACTGTATCCAATTATTGAAGATGGTGGTGCTGCCTGAAGCACTGCCAAATGTAGCCTTTAGCTTGTCAAACTTGTGTTTGAAGGTTGGGAGGGACGTATTGTCCACAATTAATGAGTAAACATCCTGCTTGCAGTACAAGCGTAGGTATGCTTTGGCCCTCTGTTGGATGGAGTTCCACTCATTGATGTCCACACCCGCTGGTAGGGTGTTGAAGTTAATGACATCCTCAGCCTCATTAAGGCTGAGTATCGCCTCAATGATCCCAGACCATTGAGCCCAGTCCGGACCATTGAACAAGGGAAGCTGAATGCCTGAGGGCATGCCAAAGGTGTTGCCAAATGCATTGGAGATGCATGTTGAGGCGGATACAGATCCTGTGCTGGTGGAGGCACCAGCAGCAGCGGGAGTTGTGGTGGAAGACATTTGGGATGATTGTTATCTGTCGTTGAGGAGCAGTCAGTGACAGATCTCTTCTCTGATTAAAGCAACAGGGGGGGCTTTTCTACTCCTGTCTGTGGTACTGTATGGCCAGAACACTATCGTGTCCTGCCCCTTATGTGTGCAGACGATACAAGGATCTAGGATCCATGGAGAAGACCAGCAGCTATGCCCTCAAACCTTTAGCATTATGGGTTTCAAGCAGATCTAGCCATGTCACACTAGGCCTGTGAGGGCTTCATGAGGGCCAGTCCTAGTCTATATGCAAAGAGGGGATACTAATCAGCATGCGGTCCCACCATATGCTTGTGTGAGCCGGCTGCCTGCCAGGATGTGTCTAGGACATGGCTCAAACACTGCACGGCGGTGGTGTGTGTGTAGTGAAAGTAGCATTGCCCAAGGCTGTCTGCCTCAGCCTCCTCAGCCTGTTGGCTGCCTCTTCCAGCATAGTGCGGTTCACCACCCCCTTTCCCTTTGCTGCATTCCAAGGTCGGTGTCTAGCTGCAGAAGGCCAAAGGCCAATGCCCCCTAGAGCCTGCACTGGGTTTTACACTCCCATGGGTGGAGAGGTCCCACGCACAGTGTGGAGCACATGAGACAGCATGCACTAAGCTCCACAATACACCCCCCAGTGGGGAGTGCACACCTAGATATGTATTAAAGGGCTGCTAGATCCGTGCCAATTGTGTACGCAGGGGCCAGAGGATGATGGGGACTACTACTAGGACTATAGTGCATGACTTACAAAGGCGGGGTTGCTTGCCATGGTTCTCCATCTGCCAATGGTCCATCCCAGGCTCGTGCAAGGCTGGTGAGGCCCTAGCATAGACCTGAGCACAGTTTGTGCCCATAGTGACACAGTGACTGACTCAGTGGAGCAGAGGGCGCAGGGTTCATAACCTGATGAACAGCATCAGGTACTCATAGGGGTTGATAGAGACCTAAGAGTGTAAGAGCGCAGTGAAGCAGAGGTGATCAGAGTGTAGAGTGAGGATTTATCTAGCACACCAGTTAGAGTGATAGAACTGGGGGCTAGGAGCATACATGGTACTCTACTTATACTACTACAGAGGGTGACGCCATCACAGTGAGTAACTAAGTACAAGGCATCACTAGTACAATAGAGACAATAAAAAGGGAACAATAGGAGTTCCATACCAAGAACAAAGACAGCTTAGAACAATAAGCATCTAGAACAATGATATCATAGTGACATCAGAGATAATGATAACAATAAGAGGAAGGAGTACAATAATGAGTCCGGAGTAGTCCATATGATGTCATTATACAGTGATGTCATAGATAAGTGTAAATATGTATCTAGATGTCCAAGATCATAAGTCCATAATCTAATCTACCCATAGCGTCCTAAGCGCTAAGTAGTCTGTAGAGCCACTAAGTGCACCCAGCACTTATCAACAGAATGGGACACATATAGGACCAGGTGGAAATGGCCTCATGATTCACTGTGCATGCCCCCATGAAATGCTGGGTCCCCTCCAGCATAGCAATGTGACTGACTCTGAGGCTGTGATGTAAATAACCTTATGATTCACCATGCATGCCCCTATGAAATGCTAGGTCCCCTCTGGTATAGTGATATGACTGACTCTGAGGCTGTGATGTAAATGTCCTCATGCAGCAACCAAGTTGGCCTAGAAGGTGTTTTATGTTTAACTGGTGACCCAATTATAAATTATGCTCCAGCTCAGAATAATGCAATGAATTGATTGATATCTTTGAAAAAAGAAAACATGTTTTGCAAGTGACAATTAAAGAATCCCCACATGTAACATTCAAGCTTGATTTACGTTCTAGGCATGTTCTATGTTTGTGTATGAATAGGTCATGACATCATTAGTGATGTAGTGTAGTATGATGTCATATGACGTAGGATAACATAGTAGGAGTCATTCATCTGACTCACAATGATTGCGGTAGTACAACTCATACTGATGCAACTCAGTATGACTCATAGTGATAGGAGACATGTATATAAACACATAGTAGCAGGAGCAAAGACCCTAAGTCTGAGCTCTTCTCAATCTCAGCAGTTCCCTCTAGATCCTCTCTAGCTAGCTGTCGAGTGAACACTTGATTTCGCACTTAGCTAATCACCTCCTTCCCCGTTTGGTGTAACTTCCCATGAACCTTCTGAATGATAGTCCATTGATCCAGTCGATCATGTGACTTGCGACTTACTATAATTGTGGTGTACCATCGAAAGCACCCACTCAAGAAAGATAAAAGGCAGATGTGAACACGTTACATCCATACCTCATCTCTCTCATGTCCACTCAATCCATCTTCTCTAACAACTCTTCTAACTAAAGCTATGCCACGGCAGCCGCAACCATTCCCCTTGTTACCCCCCCTTGAACCAGATATACTGATGAGGAAGTGCAAACAGCCACTGCAGCCAAGCTTACTGAGCTCCCCACCTCTACCGAATTGACAGGCAGTGACAAATCTGTCGAGCCTGGGTTCAATTGAGGGCTCACCACTTTTAATGAACTCACCCTTACAGACAAGGGATGTCTCTTGCCTCATACCACCCTCACGATCCTTGAGGGAGTTACGCCAGAGAATGTGACCTTTGACCAAGTTAAGTGTATCGCTCACAGCCTTGGGTATACCATGTGCAAATACTGTGACCAGTCCACAGCCGACCTCACTGCCATCAGCCACCTCCAGTGGGAAAAGTCCGTCCTCTGGGACAAGCTCAAGGATCATACCACCATTAAAGCCCCCAATGGTTTTGTCCCCAATGACAAAATCAAACAGTTCATCATTCCAGACAGTGTCAATGGACGCCCAGTACGTGCGGTGTTTGTCAAGCTTGGTGATGATGCGCAAATCGCATATGGTACCACCAAATGCCCCTCTGCTCCAATCTTCGTACAAGAGATCTTTGCCAAGGCTGACATCGCAGAGGGCGAGCCTGTCCAGCCTCTCACACCATGGCTCCTCTGTGTGCTTCATGGCCCTCCCCTCCCATACCGACAACTCACCACCACCATCAGAAGCCTCAATGATTGGGGGCTCATCATGGATGTCAGCCGATACCGCGCCACTGATGTTAAGGTTGGGCAAGTCAATGAACAAATCTGCCAGCTCCAGGTCGAACATGACGCTCTCGAAGATGAGTGTATTGTGTGCCTCGCCTGCCTTGAAATGGTGCAGCTCTTGCTGCAAGTCGGGCATCTAGAGGACATGGTTGGCATGTCGTCCTTGGGTGTACAATTTGGCAACATGTGCCTTCCAGATGGACACGCTGCCTCTATGCATCATGGGCGATGCTCGAACTAGCGGGGGATGATGTCACCAGCTGATTAGGTAAGACTGGGGAAACTCGGGCCAAGTTGTAAGGGTGGGCAACCAGGCCGGGCGCAGTTCATCAGACTGCGCCTCAGTTGTTTTTACTTACTGTTTCATTCTCTATGCTGTAGTACTGCACTGCATTCTTGCAGTCTCTTTTCATGTATAAGTAGCCTCTAGCCCTAGTGTCTCATCTCTATTCTGGTTCTCTTGTACATCTACTCAATACTAGGGCTTCTCATAGTGTTGTAGGGCTCCAAGAGCCAGAGCTAGCCCGAGCCAAGCCCCAAAAGCCCATCATATGGGCTTGCTGTGTTTAGCCAAGCCACAGCTAATCTTTGCAGCTACTACACTCCGAGCCATTGGCTACTACACAAAGCCAGCACTCAAGCCAGCTAAGCTGATGGAAAAGTAACATGTTGTAAAAAACTAAGGACACCACTACACACACTGTCACACACACACACAGATCTCAAGGTAAAGAGGAAAAATACAACAGGAAAGGTATGTCCAATGCTAAAGGCCCAGAGGGCCAGAATACACCACTAATGCCTCAATGATGACCTTGTGATCCATTGATTTGCCGAGTGCATGGACAAACATAAACTGCGCAGTGTTAGCTCCAGCCAAGTAAGTTAAATGCTGGACTCACATCTGTTGCCTACAGGGCAAGGTGGGGATGCCAAAATTGCAGAGCGAAGGCGGTGTGGTAGTGAGGTCCAACATGATGTTGTCAGAAGCATTAGCCAAGCATTGCATGAGGAGTGTGTGGAGGTAGTTGTACTGTGGCTTCTCATCAAAGCCAAGTGATTGGATATGCTGTGTGAAGGCAACGAAGGGTTGAGGTAGGCCTCGGCAAAGCTTTTTGGCCAAGGCGATCTTCTTCTCAAGAACCGCTACCTCATATTGCTTAATGGGGCCCTTGATGACATCCTGCCAGGGTAAGTAACCATGACATAAATAGACCATGCTGTACACAAGTGATTCAAGATCATCATGGCATGATTGTGCCTGTCCTGAATGACTGTTGATTGAGGTAAAGGTGATGGTGCCAACAGTCTTGAGCCCAGATATTGGTGGAACAACAAGTAGAGGGATTGCAAAAGAGTTGGGCCAAGCTAAAGTTAATCAGAAAAACCTGGTTGCTCAGCTTGCCAATGCCAGTCATGAAGTTCGTGGGTTTAACATCTCGATGAATGTAGTTTTAACTGTGTAGTGATTCAAGACAAGAAAGCTGTGGAAAGAGTAGGTATAAGCTAAAGGTCCAGGATCGTAGAACACAGAGAAGGGGGGGGGGGGGGAAATACCATTTGATTGGCATACAAAAATACTAGGCTGACATTGTGGCACTTAGAATTAGATATTGACTCTTCTAATGTAAGGCCGAGGCGATCGAGAATCAACACATTGTAGGTGGCCTCTCTCCCATACCAATGCATAGAAGGGATGCCTGCTGCGTTAGAAAGGACTTTGTAAACACCATGTTCGTGACTGAGCCAAGCATGTTCAAGTTTTAGAGTGACATCCTGCCCCGTTTTAATATCCCGTCCCAGGTAGACATTTCCTAGGTGAGGAGGGGGGGGGTTGAGTAAAATTGAAGCACCTCAATTAAAAAGACTCACTGAAAGTGCCACAGCCCAGTAACTTCCCCACTCTATACCTTCCACATACGCGAACTATGGTGGGCTTCTGCTCACCTGAATGTGTCTCAAGGTGCTTGTCCACCATGGAGGATGGGGAATTGGATGTACAGTGCCCCCAAAAACCATTCAAATGTTTTAAACATTTAGCTTATTTTGGATATAACTTCTGAACTAGAGGGGTTCATGACATGTACCTATGCTTGTTTGAAAGCCCTTTATCATAGCTATCCAAGAGTATACTATATGTGTTATCAACATCCTTAGATACTCAGATAATATATATTCTTTCAAGAGTACCCATTTGAACAGTTTTTGTGCGATGGTATCCTAGAGTAGTATTTCTCAAATAGCAATACTGATTCTTGTTCCAGAACCCTAAAATTGAGTATGGAGATCATGTGACATATAACAAAGTTGAAACAGGTACAAACAACCCAAAACAACCACTTCTTCCTTACCATCATCATCATGAAATCCCTCTCTTCTTATCAAGTCAACTACATCATTTCCCTTCTTCAGGCTGGCCACCCAGTCCGAAGTATAGCAAGAGCAGCCCACAGAAGCATTGGGACAATTAGTAATATTTGTCAAAAGTACCTCTCAGATCATCCAAAGTCCTCTGGAGGCTGTCCTGTCAAGCTCTCCCAACATGATATCTGCCATGCTGCACATCTTCTTGGCTCTGGGGAAGCAGAAACTGCTCCTCAGGTTGCTAGAAGGCTGGAGGCCATCAAGGGTATCACTCTCTGCAATCAGACAGTTCAAAATTGCTTTAAGAAGGCAGTGTCACGAACTCTTTGCTGTGTACTCTTTTTCTTTTCTTTTATCTTATCTTATCTTGGATCTCATCTTCATCTTATCCCAAGCCCTTATCAGAGCGGACTTGTGTTTATCTACCATTCACATGACAACGTCTTCTCTTTCACATGCTGTCATTCCCTTCCATCATCTTCTATGATGTTCTTTACTTATCCACCAATGGCCTTAAGCCCTCTGGTGCATGGACCACATACACATGGACCACTTAGTCGAGTATATTAGCTTGTACCCTTAGGCCCTAGCTCCCTAGCTTTGGCTTCGTCAATTCACAGCTTGTTAAACTCGTCTATCTCTGCCTCCTCTCCTTGCCTTCATTGGCCCATTTGTTGCTCACCTTGTTAGGGAGCCTTTCGAAGCTTTGTGACTTGTGCTATAACAAGATCACCAGAGATCTTAGGTGTCGTTGCACTCAGTGCCAAACCGACTTAGTCACTGTCAGTCTTAGGCTCAGGACTATTACAGAACATTAGAGACCATGCTCCGCTGTAGTGTGACATAAGCCAAAGCTACCATTCCTCCTAGACCTAGTAACCAATTCCGAGCACCATCTCCGGGCTCGAGCTCAGACAACAACCCCTCAGACTCAGATACCTCCTCTAGTGGAGACTCAGTTCACTCAGCACACTCTAGTCACTCCGAACACGGGAACAATTCCCCACAGTTTATTAAAGAACCCCTTGAAGAGCTGCTATGTGACATTCTGATGATGTCATCGGTGATGTCATAGGTGATGTCATGGCAGGATGACATAGGAGCTGACTGAGCATGGTCATGATGTCAGTACTACTTAGGATTGCTCAGCCATGGTAGTACATCCCGTAATGTTCTTACACTTTCTATCGTTTTCTGTAATGTTCCAACCCCTCGTCTAGTTATGACTCATAGTGACTAGGTACCTTGTATAAATACCAATTTGTGATAGGACTCAGACCCTAAGTCTGAGTCTCTTGAAATCTCAGCGTTACTACCTCCTTTCCTCTCTACTAAGGCAAAGCATTGAGTGAATGCTCTTGTGCTTAGTAATCCCCACCTTCTTCTTCAGGTGGGTACTTTCCCATGCCACCGGAACCTCCCAAAAACTTGACTCTGAGACTAAGTCAATACATCTCGTGTTCAAGTCACCTGACCAGACGTCACGTGATCTGGCTCATGTTGAGCAACTCGATAGCGCCACTGACACTACATTAGACTCAGACTTCGCATTTTTACATGAAGTTGATTCTTAGCACCCTGGAACATCAATATAACATTTCATCATATCATCAGGAATTCCAGCCTTACTTTGTCGACAACAGAGGAGAAAGAAACGTACCTGTACGATACCTAAATAAAGCTTACTGGGCCGAACGAGGAGAACGTACCGGGTATTTCACAAAACACCCTGAAACTCAACAAGAAATCGAGGTTGAGCTCAAATGCAATGATACTATCGTTCGCTGGGTTGAACTAGCCTATTCCACACGAAAGAGAAAGTATTACGCCCAAAACATCGCGGAACCGATCTATGGTTTATGAATTTGGCAAGAAGATATTGTCCATTGCAGTGACAAAGGACCCCTTGACAGACAAGTTGATTCCAATTCAGATCAAGCCCCCGACATAGACCCCCCTGCCGGTGACTCCTTTACTCAACCCGACCCACCAGAATTCCAAGAGGTTCTTCCTTTTGCAGACGATCAAAAAGACGACATCGATCTCACAGCACAAATCGCACAAATCCACATTCAATCAGATTCTGATCCTCTTCTCAATACAATGACAACTACAGCTACCATGACTATCTCAACTGCCCCGCTCTTCCCCTCACTTGTACAAGCGGGAGGCACCCCAGGCAGAGCAACCACTGGAGGACCCGCAGGAGGGGCACCTGGTGGTGGCGGCGCTGGGCCCACCGGAGGCATCCCAGGGGGAGGCGGAGGAGGACCACCCACAGGAGGACCACCCACAGGAGGAGGTGGAGGAGGACCTGCTGGAGGAGGGGGACCCGCCATCGGACCCAGAGCAGGAGGGCATGCAACTTCGAAACTGTTCAGACACGAACCCGCGCTGTTTAATAGAGACCAAACAACAGCAAATAAATATAGACTTGCCTTCCAACTCTATTGGGCAATGAACCAAAATCATGAGATCTTCATGATTCCATTCGCACGCACCATCCTTTTCCTTCACTTTATAGAGGGGTCAGATGTGCAAAACTGGGTAGAAGCCCAAGTTGATTGGCTGTCCGACCAAGTGATGAACCACGGACATGCCCAAACCGAAGAATGGTTATGGAATACCATTGAAGATTGTTTTAAGGGAGCATTTACCAATACCATAGCAGAAACCAGAGCCCGTCATGATATTTCCAAATTGAAGATGGAAAGAAATGCGCTTGACGACTACATTGCATGCTTTCAATCGCTAGCAAAAACCGTGGGATACGACCTTGACAACCTAGCTGTCCTCGAAAAATTTATGGATGGTCTACCACAAGGACTTGTCAGTAATATAATCAATATGGTGGCACCAGTTACCTGGGAGGATTGGACATGCAAAGCACGAAGATACCATCAAAACTTTGTCTTTCTGCAAAATCGGTTTAAAAAGACCGAAAACCGTTCTAACAATTGCTCCCCACAATGGCGTCCCTTTCAGAAGCTGCACGATCCGAATGCGATGGATACGACACCAGACTGAATCCGAGCCCAAGCCCTTACAACTGAAGAACGAGAACATTTCATGAAGGAAGGGCGATGTTTTTACTGTAAAGAGTTGGGGCATATGAGCCATGCATGTCCAAAAAAGGCATCCTGCGTGGCAACAGCCTCTATGGCCCCAGCCACCACCTCACATCCGAAAAAGGAAGGAGAAAGTTCAACTCCAACTCAAAATACAACTCCGACCAGCCCAACCTCGGCCAAGACCACAGATGAGATTATAGCGTTTATCTCTGGACAAGATGACAAATGGAGGGATGATTTTATTAGGAAGGCCTTCATGGAAAGCCAGGATTTTTCCCAAGCCTAAACCCGTCAGCCTGGGGTAGGGCAATAGGTGCTTCATCAAATGTGTACTATAGTCGATTCAAATCTATGAAAATACCAGTTTCTTTTTGTACACAAAGCACCATGGCTGACTGACAAATTCTCGTGGACTCCGGTGCAACGGACAATTTTATTACACCCTCTTTTATTCAACGACTTGGAATCGCTACCCTACCCCTCCCTAACGCTCGAAAGATCTGGAACATCGATGGAACAACTAACCAGAACGGTTTATTAACACACTTCACAGATTTAGAAGTGCAAACCACAGGACGAACTCAGCTTATGCGATTCCTCATTACTAATCTAGGACCTGAAGATATGGTCCTAGGATATCCCTGGCTAGCTGCTTTCGAACCACAGTTTCACTGGGAAACCACTACTATTGATCATAAAGCGTTACCTGTTGTTATCAGATCCATTAACTGGAGACAAATGAAATTGCACAGTACTACCACTAAAGAAACTGATGATCTAGAAGATGGAGATGAGTTATGGATGGGGATTTGATCTATCACCATGGATCTAGCCATTCAACATGGACATGAAGAAGTAGAAATCCCCCCAGAATACCAGAAATATGCCAAGGTATTCTCAGAACAAGAATCTCAACGCTTTCCTCCAAGTTGGCCTCGGGATCATGCAATAGAATTCAAATCAGATGCCCCCGATGTCATTGACTGCAAAGTGTATCCCTTAACTGCAACTGAAGATCAAGCATTAGTCAAATTTCTTGATGACCATTTACAAAAGCAATATATTACCCCATCCAAGTCACCCTTTGCATCCCCCTTTTTCTTTGTTAAGAAAAAGGATGGTAAATTACGCCCAGTCCAAGATTATCGAAAGATCAATCAATACACCATTCACAATCGTTACCCACTTCCACTTATCCCTGATCTAATCTCTCAAGTCAAAGACTGCCATATCTTTACCAAATTCGACATCCGATGGGGTTATAATAACATCTGTATCAAAGCGGGCGACGAACCAAAAGCAGCTTTTAAAACAAAATATGGCCTCTACGAACCGTGTGTAATGTTCTTTGGACTCACTAACTCGCCAAGTACATTCCAGACTATGATGAATACTATCTTCCGTCCACTCCAACAGCAATTTGCTCCACTCAGATCTGAAATCATTGTCTATATGGATGATATCCTTATCACCACCCGCACCTCCCTTGCCAACCATCGTACTGCAGTTCATGCCGTCCTCCAACTTCTCGATTCCCATGACCTGTACCTGAAAGCCTCTAAGTGTACGTTTGAATCACCATGTGTTGATTACCTGGGGGTAATCCTTGAGGGGGGGGTGATTCATATGGATCCCGTCAAAATCGATGGGATTTGCCAATGGCCGACCCCAAGAAACCTCAAAGATGTTCGCTCCTTCCTCGGCTTCTGTAATTTTTATCGCGCTTTCATTAAAGGCTTCGCCCATATCACACGACCGTTAAATGCCTTGACAAAAAAGGATGTACCATGGCATTGGACAACAGAACACACCAACTCCTTTAATGCATTAAAGGCCATCGTTACCCAGGATCCCGTCCTCATTCAACCAGTTCTTACTCATCAGTTCGAATTAGAAGTGGACGCATCTGGCTTCGCCACAGGAGCAGTTCTACTCCAACAAACACATGACAAAAAGAAACATCCAATAGCATATTACTCCACAACGTTCACAGAAGCTGAGCGAAATTACAACATATACGATAGGGAATTACTTGCCATCATAAAAGCACTCCGTCATTGGCGACACTATCTTGCAGGATCACCACACAAGATAATCATCTATACTGATCATTCCAATCTATAATATTGGAAACAACCCCACAAGATAAGCCGATGTGTGGCACAAGAAATGATAGAACTTGCCGAATTCGATTTTGAATTACGCCACATCCCAGGAATGGCAAACAAGCGAGCTGATGCATTATCTAGATGACCCAATTACAATCAAGGGGAAGATGACAATCTAAATCAGGTTGTTCTGCCAGAAGATGTGTTTGCATGGACTATAGTACAATGGAAGGCTAAAGAGTTCATCCAAGACTATGACATCCTCAAAGCCTGGATAGATCCGTACCAATTGAAGAAAATTGGTGACTATTGGTGGAAGGAAGGCGAAAGGGTGCTAACTCAAGGAACTGACACCCGACGTAATCTAATTAAAGAATATCATGATGCACCATCACAAGGACATCCAGGCATTGCCCGAACAATAGATCTAATCGAACGACAATTCTGGTGGCCTTTATTACGCCAAGAAGTCAAGAGTTATGTCACTGGTTGCACCCTCTGCCAACAGAATAAGGTCAACGCCCATAGAATCAAACCACCCCCATTCCTGATCGCAGTAAAACCTGAAACTATGCCCTATGAAGTAGTATCGATCGACTTCATTACCAAATTACCCACATCACATGGCTTCGATACCATTATCACAATCACCAATCAAGGATGTTCAAAGGCCACAACGTTCATACCATGCAAGGAAGCTATTTCAGGAGAGGAAGTAGCTCAATTATACCTCCGGCATGTCTTCCGACTCTTCGGCTTACCCCGAAAGATTATCTCCGATCGTGATCCCCGCTTTACATCCATCTTCATGAAGGAACTCATGAAAGGACTTCAGATAGAACAAAACATTTCTGGTGTACCATCCACAGACCAATGGACAATCTGAGCGGACAAACCAATGGCTTGAACAATATTTACGTTTTTGGTGTAACCACCAACAAGATAATTGGGCTTCCCTCCTTCCTATCGCCGAATTTGCACACAATACTTGGAAACATGAAAAAGCTAAAGAAGCACCATCCATGATCCTGATGGGGTATTATCCATGTGCCACCTGGGCTGAATATACAACCAAAGTTCCACAAACCATGTTACGCCTTGATCAGTTCAAAAGAGCCCACAAAGAAGCATCTGCAAATTTACAGAAGGCTTATCAAGTGACCAACATTCCCCTCATATACAAACCTCATGTCCCTGGTGATTTGATATGGCTCGAAGGGCGTAATCTGTCAACCTCTCATCCTACTGCTAAATTAGCACCTTGGCGCTACAGCCCATTCCCTATCAAACATGCCCTTTCTCATGTGACCTTCGAATTAACGTTACCACCACACTGGAAAATCCATCCAGTCTTCCACAGAAGTCTGTTAACTCCGTTTAAGGAAACAGAGACGCATGGGCCCAACTACATGAGACCACCACCTGATCTTATCGACAGACAGGAAGAATACGAAGTGGAACAAATTCTTGACAGTCGACGTACGGGAGTACGAAAGCGCTTACAATACTTGGTGCAGTGGAAGGGATACACCCTGGCCGATAATCAATGGATTGTGGCTACAGATGTGCACGCACCAGAGCTGGTAAAGAAGTTTTATAATCAATATCCTCACAAGATCTGAGGGATAAAAGGTGAAGACATTAACACCTTAACATCATCACCATCGCCTCTCATTTCCTACATGTCTTCTCCCAATGCCAGCTCTCCACAAAACCAAGAAGCCATCCCATTATTGGATGCCCTCTCACCCACCGCTGTCGGTACACCTGATGAAGGACACCTTTCACCTCCTCGACCTGTACTCCTCATCCATCCCAACCAAGATGACCCGCAGCAAGACACAATGACTAGAAGCGCAGAGACATGCCCAGTGCCCCGCAACAATGCCCCTCCCGACTTTGTCAGAAACGAAGGCGACAACTATATCTTTTTCCCAGTCCTTGATGAGCACAACACCTTCGTCAATCCCCCTTTCGTTCAGTTCACCAGAGGAGGAGATCCAATGGTATTGGCAAGACTTACCAGAGAAGGTCCAATTTATGGGGGACCGCTGTGGGCTGATGAGTATGCCGTGGCAGGGGTTGTCCCCATTTACTGCATTGAACAGCTTCACATGCTGTCCAGTTCATCCTGTCACCGCAACCTCCTCTTCCAAGCCCTGTGGGAGTTAGGCGATAGGGGGTTATTGGTGGAGTTGGAATGGTATCAGGTATCATTGGTAGATCAGAAGAACTTGGAAGATCAGATTTTGCAGTTGGAGATGCGACTCACAGTCCTCAAAAGGAAGCAATGTGAGTGCATCTTATGTATGGAGAAGGCATGACTTTGGGAATGTATGATGAACACTATGACGGGCGTGCTTCTTTCCCTTGCCATCAATAACGAGGAATGACGTGGGCGTCGTGCATGAGGAGGGGGTCATGTGACGTTCTGACAACATCATTGGTGATGTCATAGGTGATGTCATGGCAGGATGACATAGGAGCTGACTGAGCATGGTCATGACGTTAGTACTACTTAGGATTGCTCAGCCATGGTAGTACATCCCGTAATGTTCTTACACTTTCTATCGTTTTCTGTAATGTTCCAACCCCTCGTCTAGTTATGACTCATAGTGACTAGGTACCTTGTATAAATACCAATTTGTGATAGGACTCAGACCCTAAGTCTGAGTCTCTTGAAATCTCAGCGTTACTACCTCCTTTCCTCTCTACTAAGGCAAAGCATTGAGTGAATGCTCTTGTGCTTAGTAATCCCCACCTTCTTCTTCAGGTGGGTACTTTCCCACGCCACTGGAACCTCCTGAAAACTTGACTCTGAGACTAAGTCGATACATCTCGTGTTCAAGTCACCTGACCAGACGTCACGTGATCTGGCTCATGTCGAGCAACTCAATAGTGCCACTGATGCTACATGCTAGCTCTTGACAACCCCACCCTACCACCAGCCGTACCACCCCAGGAGTTCGAGGAACTCCCTGACCCTACACCAGAACCTCCCCCACCATCTCTTACAGCTGCTCCACCACTCCTCACACCCATCCTTCCCATTCCAACCACCATCCCACCCACCATGTCCACCACCACCAGCACTGGAGGAAAACTCAGTGGCAATGCACCAACCACCTTTGAAGGCAATTGCACCAAATCCAAGAAATTTGTCCACAAGTTTGAAATCTACCGCGGCATGAACATTGAGTCTGAATTAGTGAAGAACCCTTACCAGCGTGTTTTCCTTGCCATGTCATTCATCCGCAGCCCCCTCGTCAACGATTGGGTTGATGCCCAAATGGAGGCCCTTCGCACCAAAACTACAGCCTGTATGGGCTTCATCCCCCTCGTCAAGTCGGACAAGACACTCTGGGACCAGTTTACCACTGATTTTACATCAGCATTCACCAATGCCACCAAGAGGCAAGACACCTACCAGCAGCTCAAAGCCCTTCAGATGAAGGGTGCCAACCTTGATTCCTACATGGCCCAGTTCTGCACACTAGCCACAAAAGCCGGCTACACCCTTGATGCCACGGCCACCATCGACCTCTACTTTGGAGGACTCAACAGAGGTCTCCTGTCAGCCATCTTGAGGCGTGACACCACTCCAGACACCTTTGACCAATGGGTCGAAGCTGCAGAGAAAGAACAAAGAAAGTACACCATGTTGTGTGCACAAGTCGGCCTTGATCACTCGGGAGATAAGAAGATCAGAGGAAGGACTAAGGACCAGTGGCATCAGCTACTGTCCACCTCCAAAGGAAAAAGCCACAACCAGACTCACCATGCCCCCGCCCGAGACCCCGACGTGATGGATGTTGATTGTGTCCGCATCGTCCTCACTGAGGAGGAGATGAATCATTGTCGTTCCAAGGGTTGTTGCTTCAGATGCTTCAGCCAGGGGCATGTCTCTCAGGACTGCCCCAAGAAAACTTCTCGTGCCTCTTCCAGCACCATGACCCTCCGCTCAAACACCCAGCGCCGCGATAATGTGTTGGCCCGTGTTGTGGATATTGAAGACTCGCCTGCCGTCGCGAACGTCGCCTCAGCCACCCCTGCCCCTTCCCCATCCACGTCTGCAGCTTTGTCCGCCTCCACCTCCTCGCGCATCAATAAAGGTTCCTTCACCATGCAGGTCTGGGCCATGAAACCTGCCAAGAGGGAGGAGTTGCTCGACTCCCTCTTTGATGACCCGGATTTTTCCTGAGTGCAAGCCCGTTGGCCTGGGTGCACGCATTTAGAGTACCAAAGATGTACCTGTACCAGAAGAGAAAGAACAGCCTGCAAATAAAAGCTCAATTCACATCAGTACAGAAAATGGCCGAATAGATCGTGCTTGTTGATAGCGGTGTGACCAAAAATTTCCTCAATCCTCGCATGGTTGAAAGACTGCGCATTCGACCCCAGAAGCTTGAAGTCCCGAGAGCAATTCACAACGTTGATGGCACACAGAATAAAGCTGGGAAGATAACAGAATATATTGCACTTAAAGTCTGGCTCAGGAACGTCAAAACTACACAAAGGTTCTATGTCACCAGCCTCGGGGGCGACGATGTCCTGCTAGGATACCCGTGGCTTCAGTTCTTCAATCCCGAAATCGATTGGGCTAACGGAAAACTCACCTCCGAGCCTGTCCTCTTATCCACCCTCGCTGCCACCTCTCCTCCGACCCACTCTCTGCACCGACCAACCACGATCGTGCCCTCATCTTCAGAACATCTTAACAAGCTGTCTCGCGTATCCGGAGCAAGCCCCTCCCCCATCCTATCCCCTTACCTGGCCATCCGTATGGCCGCCCTTTGTATCTGCCACACACTTGAGCACAATGACCTTCCCCTTGAAGAGGGCGAGTCCCTCGTCTTCTGAATTCCCCAGTCTGGCGTCTTGAACGCCTCTTCCAGTCATCCAGAACCATCAGAAAGCCCAGAGAAAGCCAGAAAGATCCACGCAGCACAAGAATGGGCCATTGAGGCCAACCGTTGTAAGGAGTTGTTGACCGAAGAGAAAATTCCCATGGAGTACTGTCACCACAGCAAGGTGTTCTCTGAGTCAGAGTCCCAGTGGTTCCCACCGTCACGTGACTGGGACCATGCAATTGACCTCACTCCAGACGCTCCCTCCTCCCTTGACTGCAAGATATACCCTTTGTCCAAAAATGAAAGAGACTCCCTCCACACCTTTTTAGATGAGCACCTTGCCAAGGGCTATATAGTGCCCTCTAAGTCCCCCTATTCCTTGCCCTTCTTCTTTATTAAGAAGAAGGATGGTCGCCTTCGTCCCGTCCAAGATTATCGCTGCTTGAACCAGTACACTGTCTGCAACACCTATCCTCTCCCTCTAATCAAGACCCTCACTGAGAACCTCCAAGGCAAGTGCCTCTACACCAAGTTTGATGTTTGCTAGGGGTACAACAATGTCCACATCAAGGAGGGTGATGAGTGGAAAGCTGCCTTCAAGACTAAAGAAGGGCTCTTTGAGCCCCGCGTAATGTTCTTCGGCCTCACCAACTCCCCCTCCACCTTCCAGACCATGATGGACTCCATCTTCTGTACCCAGCTCTGTGATGCTAGTCGCAGTCATGTATTCATTTATATGGACAACATCCTCATTGCTACTCCCGATGACCTTCCCCTCCACTGTGCTGTTGTTCATGAAGTCTTGGACATTTTAGAGCGTGAGTCCCTTTTCCTAAAGCCAGAGAAGTGCTTCTTTGAACAGAAGCATGTTGAGTACCTCGGCCTTATCCTTGAAGGCGACAACATTGGCGTAGATCCTGCCAAAGTTGAAGGCCTCAAATCCTGGCCTCGTGTCTTGAAGAGTGTTAAGCAAGTCCACAGCCCCCTTGGTGTCTTTGGATACCAATGTCCCTTCATCCCTGGCTTCGCCACCATTGCCCATCCCCTCACCCAGCTCTTAAAGAAAGATCAGCCATTCAGTTGGACTGAAGAATGCTCCATGTCTATTGACCGCCTTGTCACCATCCTCACCTCCGCCCCTGTCCTCCAGCAGCCTGACCTCAAATGCCCCTTTGAGGTTGAAGTTGATGCCTCTGCCTTCGCCACTGGGGGCATCCTGTACCAGCACGACTCTAACAACAAGCTACACCCCGTGGCCTACCACTCCAAGATGTTCAACGCTGCTGAGCACAACTACGACATCCATGACCGCAAACTCCTCGCAGTCATCCACACCCTCAAGGAGTGGCGACACTTCCTCGCTGGTTCTCCTCACCCTGTCACTGTATACACTGACCATGCCAACCTCCAGTACTACAAGCAGCCACACAAGATCAATTGCCGTGTGGCGCGCTACATCCCCTTGCTGGGGGAATACAATATCAAGTTGATTCATAAGCCAGGCACTACGAACCGCACCAATGCCCTCTCCTGCCGCCCCGACTATGACAATGGATCAGATGATAACCAGGAAGTCACAGTCCTCCCTCCCCAGTTGTTTGCGCATGCTGCGCAAGTCTCCTCCCTCTCTGACACCGTCCTTGCTGCCCAGTCCTCCCAGGAGCCCCTTCTCCACTCTTGGGATTCCAAGTATGCCCTCTCCTTCCACTCTGGCGCTTGGTGGCAGGGGGATCGCCTTGTGGTCATGGAAGACCACGTTCTTAGGAGGGGGGTAATTTCCCTTCATCATGACTCACCAACTTCTGAACACCCTGGTATCGCCAACACCTTTGCCCTCGTCTCCCGCAATTACTTCTGGCCTGGCATGCGCAACAGTATCATGGCCTATGTTAAAGGCTGCGCTGCCTGTCAAGCAAACAAGTCGACCTTGCACTGTCCCTGTCCACCTCTTTTCCCTATCACCACTGACCCCTCCACACTCCCTTTTGAAACTATTACTATGGACTTTATCACGAAGCTTCCCCTTTCTCGTGGATATGATACTATACTTACAATTACGGACCATGATTGCACTAAAGCTACAATCTTCCTCCCCTGCAAAGAGACCATTGACGGCCCTGGAGTTGCTGCTCTTTATCACCGCCACATCTTCCCCCACTTCAGACTGCCTAGACACATCATCACCGACAGAGACCCCCGCTTTGCTTCTGCCTTCACCACTCAGCTATGCCACTCACTGGGGATCTCACAGAACATCTCCACCACTTACCACCCTCAGACTGATGGACAGTCTGAATGCTCTAACCAATGGCTTGAGCAGTACCTTCGGTTCTTCTGTAATGGATGACAAGATGACTGGGTTGATTGGCTCCCTTCAGCACAGTTTGCTCACAACTCCTGGCCTAGCGCGACCACCCACCAGACCCCCTTCGACCTCCTCATGGGTCACACACCACGTGCACCAGCCAGCAACTTGCCAGGGTCCGTAGCCCCCTCAGTCAAAGAACGTCTGATGAAGATACAGGAGCTGCGCAGTCTAGCGCAGCAAGGCATTAAGAAGGTGCAGGACCTTGCTGTCACCCTCCCCTCCTCCTTTGCCCCCTACAAAGAAGGTGACTTCGTCTGGCTTGAAGCGAAGAACCTCCACACCTCCCACCCCACTGCGAAGCTTGCACCGCACCACTACAGCCCCTTCCCTGTCACCAAAGTTATCTCACATGTCATTTACCAGCTTGCCATCCCTCCCACTTGGAAGATCCATCCAGTCTTCCACATGTCGCTCCTCCTCCCCTACACAGAAACCCCAGAACACAGCCCCAACTTCACACGTCCCCCACCTGACCTCGTTGATGGTCTTGAAGAGTTTGAAGTTGAGAAGATCCTTGACTCCAGAAGATGCCACTGGCAGTTGCAGTACCTGGTGAAGTGGAAGGGTTATCCTGACGCCGACAACACCTGGGAGCCCACTGACCACCTCCATGCCCCAGACATTATGTGGGACTTTCATGACGCTCATCCCTCTGCAGTGAGGACCATCTCTGGCGATGTGGAACTCGCCCCTTAGAAGGCGGGTAATGTCACGAACTCTTTGCTGCATACTCTTTTTCTTTTCTTTTATCTTATCTTATCTTGGATCTCATCTTCATCTTATCCCAAGCCCTTATCAGAGCGGACTTGTGTTTATCTACCATTCACATAACAACGTCTTCTCTTTCACGCGCTGTCATTCCCTTCCATCATCTTCTATGATGTTCTTTATTTATCCACCAATGGCCTTAAGCCCTCTGGTGCATGGACCACATATGCATGGACCACTTAGTCGAGTATATTAGCTTGTACCCTTAGGCCCTAGCTCCCTAGCTTTGGCTTCGTCAATTCACAGCTTGTTGAACTCGTCTATCTCTGCCTCCTCTCCTTGCCTTCATTGGCCCATTTGTTGCTCACCTTGTTAGGGAGCCTTTCGAAGCTTTGTGACTTGTGCTATAACAAGATCACCAGAGATCTTAGGTGTCGTTGCACTCAGTGCCAAACCGACTTAGTCACTGTCAGTCTTGGGCTCAGGACTATTACAGAACGTTAGAGACCACGCTCCGCTGTAGCGTGACAGGCAGGCCTTAAAGCAGTTGGAAAGCAGAAGAGGCCCTATCTCAAGCCAAGTCATCACAAAGCTAGAAAGGACTTTGCAGAAAAGTACCTCTACTGGACTGTGGAAGACTAGAAGAAGGTTATTTGGTCAGATGAGACCAAGATCAATCACATGGGCTCAGATGGCAAGAAATGGGTCTGGAAAAAACAAGGGGAGCACCTCACTAAACATCTAGTGGAGCCTACACTCAAACATGGAGGGGGTTCCTTGATGTTATGGGGCTGTATGACTTGGGAAGGAGTTGGGAATGCAGCAAAGATTGATGGGAGGATGGACACTGATCTTTATTGCAGCATTCTGGAGGAGGACCTGCTAGGATCCATCAAGTATTTTAAGAAGAAGTGCAAAGATATTATCTTTCAGCAAGATAATGACCCAAAACACAAGAGCAAGAAGGCCACATCCTGGTTCAAAGACCACAAGGTTGAGGTCATGGAGTGGCCAGCTCAATCCCCAGACTTTAACCCCATTGAACACCTTTGGGTTCATCTCAAGCAGCAGCTATCAGCATACCCTACCCCCCCAAAGGGGGTTAATGAGCTATAGGAGTGCACTCAAAGGGAGTGGGAGGCTATTGAACCATCTGTGGTTCAGAATTTGATAGAAAGCATGCCTAGGAGGGTGATGGAGGTATATAAAGCAAATGGAGGATACACAAACTACTAATTTTCACCATATACCCTATGTAAATAGTAACGCACAAAAACTGTTCAAGTGGGTACTCTAGAATTAATTGCCCATATCTTCTTATATAACTATACATAAAATATCCCTAGAGACCCCTTATTAAGGGCTTTCAAACAAGCCTAGGTACATGTCATGAACCCCTCTAGTTCAGAAGATATATTCGAAATAAGCTAAATGTTCAAAACATTTGAACAGTTTTTGGGGGCACTGTAGTATGAAGAGTGGAAGTTGAAATCGAAACGTTGCAAAACCGAATGAAGAGCTTTTCCAGTTAAAACTCCAGTTTCTTAGCTGGTTCAGGTCCCGCTGAGAGAACATGCATGTGGGGTCGTCATCCATCAAGCTTCTTGCAAGCTTCAGTACACTATCTGTCTATCTGTTTCTCATCTCTGAACTGTACCGTCTGTGTGAAAGCATGTGTATTGTCCAAGATGAGAAACAGTTGAATATGAGTTTATAAGTCATAGTTCCTCATGTCATCGCTGAGCAGCTCATCCCTTGCCTTTTTGATGTCCCCACCCAACAGAGAATTGAGGTTAATCTGCAACTGAGAATCCACCTCCTGTTATGACACCCTATTTAATTCCTTTCTTTTTACACCTTAGGACACGTGACACCTTTTCTTTCTCTCATGTGGTCATTCTCATAAGAGTCATGGTGACTCTTTACTTTATTGTTTCTCTCATATGAGTCATGACAATTCATGCCTGCTGCTAAGGGGCTAGTGTTTCACCTATATCTTTGTTTCACATCCTACATGTGATTACTGTGGGCTGTGCTCCACAGTTCTTATTGTGATTGCTCGATGACTCGATCCTAGGATGCCATTATCATTCTATCCTAGGATCCCTCTTACTTTACTATAAATACAGGCTCACCAGGTAGTAGTAGCCTTAGACTTGACTTTTTGTACTCTATGGTACTCAAGCAATTGAAGACCTTTGAATACTCCATCTCTCATGAATGAACCCTCTCCTCTCATTGAAAGATCCTAAGTTCCACTATTGGCTTAGGCTGACCTTTCAACTCATACATTACTACTGAAGTTCCTCCTCGGAACTTCCCTTGACTACCAGAACCAGACCCTTAGTGCAGCATCTCAGTAGATCAACTTAACCCATGTTGGGTGAACGTCTCTACCGTGATGTAACACCTCCGCCCTAATCTCTCCCAACATTGCAGCTTCTGTGGTCTTCCAACTGGCTGTGAAGTCTAGACGCTTCTTCTTCAGCAAGAACTTCAGCATCTGTAAAGCCTCCATCAAGGCCGGGCTGATTTGGTTTCACTTCTGGGTGTCAGTCTCCCCAGCCGACAAGAAGACGCATTTGCAAGGGACAGAAGACGCTTGAATGGGAAGGTAGTCCATAGCAATAGTGAAGAGTGTAGGGAATTCTGACTTGTGGGCCTATTGTAGCACGAGTCATGATAATGTTGACCTGATCAAGTATGATATGGGACTTACCTGCCAATAGACCAGGATGTTGGTATTCTCCGACGTCAATGGGCCCAAGGTGTACTTCACGAACTCATCTTCGACTCCCCCCATCGGATCTGGACTATTGAGTCCAGGGTAAATGGGGTGGTCCTTGAGTTGGAAGCATGTTGCCGTCTTTGTGTACGATGGAAGCATGGGGTGAGCTTGAGTTTGAGCCAGTTGCATGAGAGATGAGTTTGCTTCACAGTACTTGAGCATCTAGGGCAAATCATTAACATGAGAATAGGATGCAGGTCAAGCACTTACAAGGTTGAGCATGATCTTCTTGGACCTCTGGATGTACGTTGAATCTGACTCGCACTGGATCCATGAGAAGCGTATGGTGGGATTGAGAACTATAGACAGTGATGTGATTCAGTAACTGAGTAATTGGAAAACAGAGACCTACCTATGGCGATGACATAGGCATTAGTATCATCCATCCACTTGTAATACTTTCGTGCCCAGTGCAAACCGATTTGTGTCCAATATTGTAGTTCCGGATGTTCCTCACCCAGTCGTTCCCACTTCATCATAAGAAGTTTGAAACTGGCAATGGCACTGCACAAGACTGGCGTTGATTCAGATGACATGGTTTGCAGAATGATGTGTGCAGCCTTATAATCATAATTGAGTTTACGTGACGCACAAAAGGGTATTCGAAAGAGATACCTCTAGGACACCCTCTATGCTCTCTAGGAGCTCCCAGTCAGTAGCAGTTAGTCTCATAGATTCAATGGACGGTTTGTTGGCAAAGTACATATCTACAGCCTTAATATCTAGAATTAGTACTGACTTGTTCAAAGGACACCGAAGCTCACCTTTCAAAGAACGCGGAAACGTTGGAGCATGAGGTAAACCGAATCCCATCGAGTCCTGATGTGTTGAATGAGCTGTAGTGGCGGAGCACCATGTAACTCGTGATCATCCTTGGTACAGAGCTGGATGATCTTGGCAAAGACTTGCTTTCTGGCATCCGAGGCACATATGTGGCGGACAATATCCGCAACGAGTTTGACAGGATCATGGTTCAGACTCCTAAGCCACACCTGACGCTCTGATGGCTGTGATGCAATGAACGCCTCATCGAGTTGAGGCCCTGTTCAATAAAAAGAGGAGGAAGGGTTAAAGTCATCATCGTCGTCACCATCCAAACTATTGCTATCCAGGTACTTCTGGCTAACTTGAGTACTTGCAGCAATGATGTGGGAAGTGCAGATGTTGATGATGTGTGGGTAGCACATAACATGATTATTGAGATGATTGAACATGACATTGTGCTTGACAAGTAATACCTGCAGCTCTTTCATAGCAGTTGCATTATTTGAAGCGTTGTCCAGAGTGAAATGGCTGATCTATGGTTTTCAGTGAGGCTCTTGGTTTCAATGCATGGTTACATACCTTGGATGTAACATTGGCACGATCAACAAGAGACAAGATGGCTTTGGTGATGTCCTTGCCAGTATGCGCCTTCATGAGGTGGTGAAAACTGATTAGAGCAGCTTTCAGAGCAAGATTATTGCTAGCGTCCTGAGATATCCAGTGCAACGTTATGGCAAGATACGGCAATAGAGTTGCACTTGACCAGATATCTGTGGTGAAACTTATCCGACCACACGATCCCTGTCTCAGTTATAGGTTAGTACAACTTAGTTGCGCTTGGGAGCAACTTGACCTACAGCGAGCTCACCACACAATGCCGTGAAGGCTATTCCCCATTCAACAGTAACTCTTTCATGTATGGTGTCACGATGGGGGAGGTGTTCAAGGTTGGGTCGGAGAAGCCAGCAGATTTTATGAAATTTAGGGCAATCAACAACATGAAGTGACTGGGTTGGAAAGGATAAGCTAAGATGAAAGTCAGGTAGTGCAGCACTCACCTGGTCATCTGCAACGATGAAATGAATGAGGTATTGAACAAACATGTCATAAGTGTATTCCAGAAGCTGGTGCTCAGATGAGTTGCCCTGCATGGTATGTTTATCTTGCGTGTCCAAAGATTTGCTTAACTTCCAGTTGTTCTTCTTGGCAGCATCTATATACATGGCACTATGCTTCGTGAGCAGGTGTTTTCGAAGATTACTATTACCTGTCTTTGGGCCATAGCAATGCGCGTCGTCTTCACTAAGGCCCTCCTTCCTATTGCCTTGTCAGAAATAAGGGTAAGGTGAAGAATGAGATGGCTTACAGACAAACATTGCATCGTCTCATCGTCATGCCCTCCTCGTTATGAAATTCATCAAAAAATAAGTCCATATCACTGACTGGAGGCCTGGTGTCAGAGCCTAATGTCACTGTGCCAAGAGTATTGGATCGGGGGGTGAGAAGTCCTCCTTCAGGTGTTGGCTCAACCTGGGGACTGTTGTCATTGTCGGAGATCATGTCAGGAAGCTTGAATTCTTTGCCGCTGTCATCATTTGCAGCAGGCTTGAGAGCAGTAGAATTTGTTAGAGAGGTAAACATGTATGATAAATATAGCAAACTCACTGGCACACGGGTACAAGTGTGCTGACCTGGCCAGTTGATGGACGAGAGGGCAAGGGGGGAGCAGGGGAAGAAGAACCTCCCTGCAGCTCTTGGTGGACATCCTTGATGGCTTGGGCCTTGTAGCAGTAAAATATGTTGTAACAACCAGAGTTAGATAGTATTGAACTCACTGGCACACGGGAATGAGTACACCGAACCTGGCCAGCCAAAGGAGGTACCAGAGCAGCAGGACCTAAAGAGCTTTCCTGTGTGTTGTTGGGGACATTTTTGATGGCTTTGGCCTTCAAGGGCTTAGGAGCACGTTGAGGGGGCATTGATGATGGTAGGGAGAAGAAAATTGTTGCTATGTAAGCAAACATTCAACTCCCCTTGCAAGGACCTTGCCGCTTGCTGAAGGTCATCAAGTCATCAAGTAGCTGACACCAGTAAGACATAAGCAAATGTAATCTGCAAGGCCCGGATCACGTCAAGGGCATTGGGAAAGAGTACATCAAGGTGCATGTTGCACCCACAATGTTGTAGCGTCAGCAGCGCTATTGACTTGCTCGACTTGAGCCTGGTCACATGACATCAGGTCAGATGACTTTGAACACGAGATGTTTATTGACTTGGTCTCAGAGTCAAGTATCGGGTGAGTCCAGTGGTGTGGGAACGTACACGCCTGAAGAGGAAAGGGGTGCTTACTAAGCCCAAAAGCGTTCACAATGCCTTTGTCTTAGCAGAGAGGAATGAATAAGAAACGCTGAGATTCCAAGAGACTCAGACTTAGGGTCTGAGTCCTATCATGAGCCGGTATTTATACAAATATCTAGTTACTATGAGTCGTAGCTAGAGAGGGGACTGGAACAGTATGGAAACGAATAGAAACGTAGAGAACATTACAGAAGGTACTACTGTGGCTGAGCAATCCTAAGTAGTACTGACATCATGACTGTGCTCAGTCAGCTCCTATGTCATCCTGCCATGACATCACCCTGACATCACCGATGACGTCGTCAGAACGTCACAAATGTCTTGGTGCGAATGAACTCATGTATGGTACACATCATCATTGTCGCTTGCGGAACATTGTGAATTACTCAAAGTACTTCAACCAGTTGGCATTATGTCTTTACGATCAGCAACATGTACTGTAGTGACTATGAGAAAATATGAGGGCTCACAATTACAGTGACCTGTTTTGCTTCGGCGATGATGGCTGGACTGCTAAGGTGTCACCTTCAAATCCTGCTGCAGCCTCCCTGCACCTCTTGGAACTTGAACGTAAAGACAGCTTCTCTGCATGTGAAAGGAGGATGCACTGCTTTTCAGCAGGTTCAGTTGTTGGCCATCCCTGGGCCCCAAGGGACTCATCCAGGATCCGGAGAACAATATCATGGTTCCGGATGGCAGTCATGAAAAGCTCGTACTCTGTCAGTGCACGTTGGTATATCCCCTCCTCTTGCAACAAGTCATCATTAGTAGCCACCTCTGAAGTCGATTCTGCTCCCTGGCTGTTCTCAAGATGAGCATGCCGAATTACATCCTTGACATTGGACTTCTGAATGTGGTGTACCCTCTCTGGCCGTTTCGTGTAACGAATAGTGAGTGTGGATTTATAAAGGCTCAGCAGACAAGTGAGGGGTGCGTTTGTGGGGAAAGTGAGTGAATCCAGCTGGTCTGATTGCATGAACATAAATTTTGTCAGACCTCCAGAGCTTTCAATGACCTGTAGATGAAAGATGGACATAATAAAGTGAGAGAGGGTAGGATTTTCCTAGCTAGATTTGATGTAAAGGAGAGCCATCCATAGCAAGAGAAAGAATGCGGACTCAATATCGTGAACAAAGGTCTGGCAGATGGTGGGGTCCTCGATGAGGTCCGTGGCCATAAACTGCCACGTACCCTGCAAATCAATTTCTCGTCAAAAATTGTGCCAGGTAGATGAATCGGAATAACATACTGTATGAATGAATTGGTGAGCACCTCCAGTTGGTTTTTCGGGATTGACCTTTTAACAAAGGTCCCAGTCGATAAGGAGTCTGCCGTCGAAGGCAGGGCAGGTCGTCATGAGAATGTTGCTAGGGCTGATGTCATGATGGAGGATCCTGCAGGTCCAGTAGGCATCCTTATGAGCTAGAGATGGTTGGTCAGTGTTTAAGCAAAGTGGATAGGGTGGGATATGCACCCTTCAATGTGGCTCAAATGGCAGACACCATCTCCTTGCTGGATTGGAAGGTTTCCAAACTTTTGCCAATGTCGTCTAGAATTAATCGATGGTGCTGATGGGGAGTGAATTCGTGTGTATGCATCACTGCCCAAGGCTGATCAACAAATTGGTGGGTATAGGTAGAGTGATAGGTGTCATCGCCAATGTCACCGGAGGCTGAGCAGCAGGGGATATTGGGTACTTTTGCCTTGCTAAGTATTGTGTAAACCTCACCCTCTCTCATCACTTCGTTGCAAGCAACCCTCCAGGAATCCTTGAAGAAAACAATGGTGTTTCTCTGGATGTCGTAAGCGATTGAGGTGTGGGTGGCACAGCCAGGGGGTGTGTAAGGCTGGGCAAGAGGAGGTTTGATGATGTATTCACCGAATTTCAACTTGCGGTCTTAACTCAGGACAGTGACAAAAAGGAGATTCTGAGCAATGGAGAATGTGTTGTCAGCGGAGATGGCTTTCTGAGCCTCTGCTGGAGTGGCTATGCAAACGGTGCCATCATGTCCTTGCACTAGTCCCTCTGCCTGATTGTAACGGGTGAAAAAATCAATCAACGCCAGATTTTGTTGATAGTAGATGGGCGCTGTGATGATTGTGCCACTCCGATCCCATTGAATGAGCTGTGCATAATCCCCAACAATGAGCACACTGAAGACATGCATACGATACTGGGAGTCTAGTTGTGTTATGACACTGCCTATTTTAATTCCGTTTCTCTTTAACTGCCTTAGGACACCTGACACCTTTTACTTCTTATCATGTGGTTGTTCTCATGCAAGTCATGGTGACTCATTACCCTGTTTGGTTCTCATCAGAGTCATGAAGACTCTTGCCCGTTGCTAAGGGGCTACTGTTTCAGTTATATCTTGTTTCACATCCTACATGTGATTACTGTGGGCTGTGCTCTGCAGTTCTTATTGTGATTGCTTGATGACTTGATCCTAGGATGCCATTACTATTCTATCCTAGGATCCCTATTACTTTACTATAAATACAGGCTCACCAGGTAGTAGTAGCCTTAGACTTGACTTCTTGTATTCTATGGTACTCAAGCAATTGAAGACTGTTGAATGCTCCATCTCTCACAAACCCTCTCCTCTCATTGAAAGATCCTAAGTTCCAACATTGGCTTAGGCTGACCTTTCAACTTGTACATCTTTAACTGAAGTTCCTCCTTGGAACTTCCCTTAGCAGACAACCCAAACCAGACCCTTAGTGCAGCGTCTCAGTAGATCGACTTAACCCACGTTGGGTGAACGTCCCTACCGTGACGTAACATTAAGTCAAGTCTATCAAACCTATTGCCACACTGGCTAAGGGACGAAGAATTTCTGAATCCAGATCAGTTGCCAGATTCAAACTGTTTCCCATTGAGAGGAGAACAGATGACGATGTTCCCGCCCACATAAAAGGAGCAGCCCTTTGGCAGGAAATTGAAGGCAAAGAAGGTTTCTGGGTATACGACATACTCAGCGTAGTATACCTTGCCATTGAATATGAAGAAAGTACCGAGCAGTGGTACTTCATACAGCGAGACAGCAGGACTAGAAAATGGATCGCAATCCAACCAGTCCCCTCCCTGTATAACCTGGGAAGAAGATCGATCAGACCAACGACAGTGACAGCAATTCCACCAGACGACACTCCGTTGAAGGCAGGCCAGCATACCATGCCAACTGCTAAGAGATGTGATACAAAAGTTCTCCAATGGCAACACAGACAACCACTACAACTGCAGCAACAGCAACCATGACGGCCATTCCACCATCTACAGTCCAAACATTTTTCACAAAGACAGGAATGGGAACAGGAGGAAGTGGAAACCCCCCTGCTGGCAGTACGGCAGCAGGAAGTGGTCCCTCTGGAGGTGGGCCCCCAGGACCACCAGGAGGAAGCGGACCGCCAGCAGGTGGCCCCCTAGCAGGTGAGGGCGCACCTGGAGGCGGAGGTCCCACTGCAGGTGGGGGCGCACCCGGAGGAGGTCCTCCAGGGGGTGGCGTTCCTGCAGGTGGGGGCACAGGTGGGGGCACAGGTCCTGGAGGGTCAAACAGCAAACTTGGAGGAAATCCCCCAACAGATTTCAACGGTACTTGATCGCTTATGGATCAGTTCATGCAGGAATTTAACCTGTATCGTATCATGAACTTGGACACTGAACAAATGGCAATACCTATGAAACAGGCGGCTCTGCTGCTTGGATTCGTTAAAGGACCAAACATAAAGGACTGGGTCAAGAGATGGACCAACTGGATCCTAGGTGAAATGAACAATGGAAGACTCCCGAACAACGAATATTACTGGACAGCAGTGTCTCATGGCTTCAAACAAGCATTCCAGGATACTGGAGCAAGAGAGAGAGCTGAAGATAAATTGCATCACTTGGCCTTTATACCAAATGAAGTTGACGCATTTATCGCTCAATTTGAATCTCTTGCAGCCGAAGCAATGTATCCTCTAGATGCTCAGTCGACACACTCCTTATTCGCGTCAAAACTTCCCTATTGCATGATGGATCACATCTACAAGGTGGTACGCCCCCTTGATTTCAGAGGATGGGCCGATGGAGTATGCCAGTACCACTCAGACAACACCGCAGTCCAAAACATTTGGGGAATTTACGAAGAAACTCCAAGGAAGAAAGGCACAGGCAAGATGAACCCCGTGCAACTAGCAAAGATGCTGGGCATCAAAATGCCAGCACTGGCTTCAGATGCAATGGATACTCGTGCAGATCGCTCTCGTTCTAACTTCAATCGTAAAGGAACGAAAGGAAGAGTGGCTGCAACCACTGTGGACAAGCCAAATGTTGAAGTCCAGAAAAAAGAAGGCTGTTGTTTCATCTGTAACAAACAAGGACACCTCTCATGCAATTGTCCTGACAAAGCAAAGGACAAGAAACCTCCTCAAAAGGCTCGCAAGGCTAAAGCTGAAGAAAGCGAACATGAGGAGGAGTTGGAAGAGGAACAGTCCAAAACTGAATCCACCCCTACCGATATGCAATCTTCCCTTATTAAAAGCCTTTCAACAAAGGAAAAATACGAATTGTTGAAGCAGGCTTGGGATGTTGAGCATGGGAAGGATTTTTAAAATGCACAACCCCTCTGGTCTGGGTGCGTGCATTACAGTTCAAAGACGTGTTTGTTTGTAAATATCAAAGTCTCCAAATCCCAACTCTGATACAAACTGCACACACAATGGCCAAAAGAAAGTTCTCATGGATTCAGGAGCCACAGACAACTTTATCGACTTTAAGCTCCTGAAAAGAATGAAGATTGGCAAACTAAAGCTGCCATGACCCCACATTGTGTGGAACATTGACGGGACCCAAAACGAGTCAGGAATCATCAAATACTATGTTGACCTGCAAGTCCAAACTGGGGAAAAGAAACAGAATATGCGATTCCTCGTCACCAATTTAGGAGATGATGAGATGGTGTTAGGGTATCCCTGGCTTGCTGCCTTCCAGCCACTGATCGATTGGAGAAGCGCAACCCTTGATGAAAGTATGCAACCATTTGTCATCAAGACCCTTTCCTATACAATGGATGCAGAAGTGATCTGCATACGAGATGCGTGGATCAAGAAGGCTGCATCATTATGCACCCCTGGGGAAGAACTCTTCATTCACTGATTCGATGAAGAAATCCTCAAAAGAAGCTCGACATCAACCAAAATGGCAGTAAAGGCACTGCCAAAAGAAGAGAAAACCTGGGACCAGGTAGTTCCAAAACACTACCACAAATGGAAGAAGGTCTTTTCCAAAGAAGAGGCAAAGCGATATCTGGAACATCAACCTTGGGATATTGCCATTGATTTTACAGAGGATGCCCCGAAGACTCTAGACTGCAAAATATACCCATTATCCAAAGGAGTGTTGAAGCGTGATCTGAGTTAAGAGTCACATGCTTCGTGGGAGATGCTTGAGTCATCTCATGGACATATACAGTATCTGGCCCCTTATGGGCAATAGCTTGATATGGACTTATTCCGGACTTCATATAGACCGGATCACCTTTTGTTTATCTTTATTATTCTTCCTTCTATTGTTTAGATACCGGTGGTGACTCACTTAATAGTGGCACCACTTTATATTCGTCCAATCATATCCCTTCTTAGACCCATTGTCGTGTCACACGTGTGCTAAACACAATGTGCGCACAGACCATCCCTTCTTGTTTATAAGGGTGGTTGTTTATGCCTTCACACTTCAGAGTTCCCTTCACCTCTGAAGTGTAAGTGCTGTCCTTTATTCTCTATACCTTATAGCTAACAACTTCTGTAGTAACTTGCTTGTCTTAGGTGTGTAGCTATGTGCTATAGAGTTCCCTTCACCTCTGAAGTTAACTTGCTTGTCTTAGCATTATCACGCTAACCTTCCTCACTAAGTCAGTGCTGCGTTCAACAAGGAGGGCAAGAAAAGCTCGATGAGTACATCAAGGATAACTTAGAGGAGGGCTATATCTGTCCATCAAAATCACAATACTTGTCACCATTTTTCTTCGTTGGAAAGAAAGACGGAAAACTTCGACCAGTAGTAGACTACCAAAAACTGAACCCCTTCACTATCCCAGATTGATATCCCCTCCCATTAATCCAGGAATTAGTGGACAAAGTGAAGGATGCTAGGTTGTTCACAAAAATGGACATACGAGCAGGATACAACAATATTCGCTTCCGAGAGGGCGACAAGTTAAAAGCTGCCTTCAAAACAAACCTAGGACTTTTCAAACCAACCGTAATGCCATTTGGGCTGAAAAATGCCCCCGCAGTGTTCCAACAAATGATGAATACACAATTTAATGACCTTATGGCAACAGGTCAAGTAATCATCTACATGGATGACATCCTTGTCGCAACAAAGAAGGATGAAGAAGAACACCGCAAGTTGGTTAACAAAGTCCTCGAACGTCTTCAAAAGCTGGATCTCTATTTAAAGCCCAGTAAATGCCTATTCGAAGCCGAACGCATAGAGTTCCTGGGAGTAATCCTAGAAAAAGGAACTGTCACCATGGATCCAGTTAAAGTAGCCAGAGTTGCAGAATGGAAAACACTGAAAACCACTAAAGACATTCGGGCATTCCTAGGATTCTGCAACTTCTACAGGTGATTTATCCATGGATTTTCCTTCATTGCAAAGGCATTAAACGACCAACTAAAGAAAGGTGTTCAATGGAACTGGGGGCCAAGAGAACAAAGTGCTTTTGAAACACTGAAAAAGCGAATATGTGAAGAACCGGTCTTAATACAACCGGACCAAGAGAAACCGTTTGAGGTTGAAGTTGATGCCTCAAACTATGCAATGGGAGCCATCCTAATGCAACGAAACGAAGGAGGAGTGCTACACCTGGTAGCATTCTTTTTGAAAACCATGAATGATGCCCAGAGAAATTACAATGTGTATAACAAGGAGCTCCTAGCTCTTGTAAAAATGTTCTGATACTGGAGACATTTCTTACACCAGCCAGCTTTCAAAGTAAAAGTACACACAGATCACGCTAATCTGTTGTATTGGAAAAATCCAGGTGACCACAACAGAAGAGTAGCAAGATGGCATGCGGAACTCATGGAATATGATTTCGAATTGATCCATATAGCTGGGAAGAAGAACGGTTGGGCGGACACATTGTCACAACGCCTGGACTACGAACAAGGCAAAGAAGACAACAAGGCACTGGTGGTTCTACCACCTATCTTGTTTAGCTTTGCACAAATGATGGGGTCAGAATATTATAACCCCAGCAACCAGAAAGAACGGGAGCACTATAGTGGAACAATAAACCACTGCAAGTACCAGTCCCTCCAGAACCAGGTGGAAGAAGACCAACAGACGAATGAAAAGAGCCAAAAACAGCTCAGAAAATGGTCAAACACCTATGCGCTCACCAAATTGGTTGGAATTTGGTGGAAAATCGAAAACGACACAGACTGGATCATCATTGCCGGAGACAATGATCTGAAGAGGGGGGTAATTCACTTTTACCACGATACCCCATCCACCGGACACCCAGGAATTACAAACACCTATGCTCTGACAAAACAAGACTTCTGGTGGCCAAAGATGAAGGAAGATGTGGAGCAATATGTGAAAGGATGTGGAGCGTGTCAAGCCAATAAAATCAACACACAACCACTCAAGCCAGCTGTCACGAACTCTTTGCTGTGTACTCTTTTTCTTTTCTTTTATCTTATCTTATCTTCGATCTCATCTTCATCTTATCCTAAGCCCTTATCAGAGCGGACTTATGGTTATCTCTTGTTCCCATGGCACGTCTTCTCTTTCACACATGTCATTTCCTTTCATCACCTTCTGTGATGTTCCTTTACTTATCCACCAATGGCCTTAAGCCCTCTGGTGCACAGACCATGTACGCACAGACCACCTAGTTGAGTATATTAGCTTGTACCCGTAGGCCTTAGTTCCTTAGCTTTGGCTTCGTCAATTCACAGCTTGTTGAACTTGTCTTATCCGTGTGATCCTCTCCTTGCCTTCATTGGCCCATTTACTGCTCACCTTGTTAGGGAGCCCTTCGAAGCCTTGTGACTTGTGCTATAACAAGATCACCATGGATCTTAGGTGTCGTTGCACTCAGTGCCGAACCGACTCAGGTACCCTTAGTCTTAGGCTGGGACTTGTTACAGAACATCAGAGACCACGCTCCGCTGTAGTGTGACATAAGCCAAAGCTACCATTCCTCCTAGACCTAGCAACCGATTCCGAGCACCATCTCTGGGCTCAAGCTCAGACGACAACCCCTCAGACTCAGACTCCTCCAGTAGTGGGGACTCAGTTCACTCAGCACACTCTAGTCACTCTGAGCGTGGGAATGACTCCCTACAGTTTATTGAAGAAACCCTTGAAGAGCCTGTAGCTCTTGACGACCCTATCCTACCACCAGCCGTACCACCCCAGGAGTTCAAAGAACTCCCAGATCCTACTCCAGAACCCTCCCCACCATCTACTACAGCCACTCCACCACTCCTCACACCCATCCTTCCCATTCCAACCACCATCCCGCCCACCATGTCCACCACCACCAGCACTGGAGGGAAACTCAGTGGCAATGCGCCAACCACCTTCGAAGGCGATCGCACCAAGTCCAAGAAATTCGTCTGCAAGTTTGAAATCTACCATGGCATGAATATCGAATCAGAATTAGTAAAGAACCCTTACTGGCATGTCTTTCTTGCCATGTCATTCATCCGCAGCCCCCTTGTCGACAATTGGGTTGATGCCCAAATGGAGGCCCTTCGCACCAAAACCACAGCCCGTATGGGCTTCGTCCCCTTCAACAAGTCAGACGAGGCACTCTGGGACCAGTTTACCGCTGATTTTACATCAGCATTCACCAATGCCACCGAGAGGCAAGATGCCTACCAACAGCTCAAGGCCCTTCAGATGAAGGGCGTCGACCTTGATTCCTACATGGCCCAGTTCCGCACGCTTGCCACAAAGGCTGGCTATGACCTCAATGTGGCAGCCACCGTCGACCTCTATTCCAGAGGACTTGGCAGAGGCCTCTTGTTGGCCATCTTGAGGCGCGATACCACCCCCGACACCTTTGACCAGTGGGTCGAAGCAGCCCAGAAGGAGCAACGCAAGTATGCGATGCTCCGTGCCCGCGTTGGCCTTGATCGTGGAGATAAGAAGATTGGGGGGAGAACTAAAGAACAGTGGCGTCAGCTGCTATCTACTCCCGGAGGAAGAAGCCAGAATACTACTCACCATACCCCCACCCGTGATCCCGACGCAATGGACGTTGATCGTGTCCACATTGTCCTCACCGAGGAGGAAATGCAGCGTTATCGTTCTGAAGGTCGTTGCTTCAGATGCTTCGGCCAGGGGCATGTCTCTTGGGACTGCCCCAAGAAAACCTCTCGCGCCAGTTTGGGCGCCACAACTCTCCATTTGAGCGATTTGCGCCGTGGTAACGTGTTGGTGCGCGCTGTGGAAGTCATCGAAAACTCCCCTGCCATTGCTAATGTCGCAGTGGCCGAAGAAGTCGCGCTCGTCGATAGTGGCGCGACCGAAAACTTCCTTGATCCTCACATAGTCGAAAGGCTGTGCCTTCGCCCCCAAAGACTTGAAGTTCCGAGAACGATTTGGAACATCGACGGCACACAGAACAAAGCTGGCAAAATCATTGATTATATTGCCTTAAAAGTACGACTTGGTAGTACTACGATGACGCAATGTTTCTACGTTACGAGCCTTGGGAACGACGATATCCTGTTGGGATACCCGTGGCTTCAGTACTTCAATCCAGAAGTCAACTGGACCAATGGAAAACTCACCTCCGAACCTGTTTTTCTATCCACCCTCTCCGCTGCCTCTCCCTCGACCCACTCCCCACACTGATCGATCATGATCGCACCCTCGCCCTCAGAACGCCTTGACGAGCTGTCTTGCATGCCCGGAGTGAGCTCCTCCCCCACCCTATCCCCTTACCTGGCCGTCCATATGGCCGCCCTTTGTATCCGCCATGCGCTCGAACGCGATGACCTTCCCCTTGAAGAGGGTGAGTCCCTCATCTTCTGAATTCCCCAGTCTGGTGTCTTGAACGCCTCTTCCAGTCATCCAGAACCATCAGAAAGCCCAGAGAAAGCCAGAAAGATACACGCCGCCCAAGAGTGGGCCATTGAGGCCAATCGCGACAAGGTGTTGTTGACCGAAGAAAAGATTCCCACAGAGTATCAATGCCACAGCAAGGTGTTCTCCGAATCAGAGTCTCAACATTTCCCACTGTCACATGACTGGGACCATGCAATTGACCTCACTCCAGATGCTCCCTCCTCCCTTGATTGCAAAATATACCCTCTATCCAAAAATGAAAGAGACTCCCTCCGCACCTTCCTAGATGAACACCTCGCCAAGGGCTATATAGTGCCCTCTAAGTCTCCCTATTCGTTGCCTTTCTTCTTTATTAAGAAAAAAGATGGTCGCCTCCGTCCTGTCCAAGATTATCGCCGCTTAAACCAGTACACTGTCCGCAACACTTACCCCCTCCCTCTGATTAAGACCCTCACTGAGAACCTTCGAGGCAAACACCTCTACACCAAGTTCGATGTCCACTGGGGGTACAACAATGTTCGCATCAAGGAGGGCAATGAATGGAAAGCTGCCTTCAAGACCGAAGAAGGGCTCTTTGAGCCCCACATAATGTTCTTTGGTCTCACCAACTCCCCCTCCACCTTCCAAACCATGATGGACTCCATCTTCTGTACCCAGCTCCGCGATGCTAGTCGCAGTCATGTCTTTATTTACATGGATGATATCCTCATCACTACCCCCGACAACCTTCCCCTCCACCATGCCGTTGTCCATGAAGTATTGGATATTCTAGAGCGTGAGTCCCTTTTCCTAAAACCAGAGAAGTGCTTCTTTGAACAGAAGTGGGTTGAGTACCTCAGCCTTATCCTTGAAGGCAACAACATTGGTGTAGACCCTGCCAAGGTTGAAGGCCTCAAATCTTGGCCTCGTGTCTTGAAGAGTGTTAAGCAAGTCCGCAGCACTCTTGGTGTCTTTGGATACCAACGTCCCTTCATCCCTGGCTTCGCCACCATTGCCCACCCCCTCACCCAGCTCCTAAAGAAAGATCAGCCATTTATTTGGACTGAAGAATGCTCCGCGGCCATTGACTGCCTTGTCACGATCCTTACCTCCGCCCCTGTCCTCCAGCAGCCTGACCTTGAGCGCCCCTTTGAGGTTGAAGTTGATGCCTCTGCCTTTGCCACTGGGGGCATCCTATACCAGCGCGACACCATTAATAAGTTACGACCCATCACCTACTACTCCAAGACGTTCAACGCTGCTGAACACAACTACGACATCCATGACCACGAACTTCTCACAGCCATCCACACCCTCAAGGAGTGGCGACACTTCCTCGCTGGTTCTCCTCACCCCGTCACTGTTTACACTGACCACACCAACCTCCAGTACCACAAGCAGCCGCACAAGATCAACCGTCGTGTGGCTCGCTACATCCCCTTGCTAGGGGAGTACAATATCAAGTTGATTCACAAGCTAGGCGCCACAAACCACGCCAATGCCCTCTCCCACCGCACCGACTATGACAATGGTTCAGATGATAACCAAGAAGTCACGGTCCTCCCTCCCCAGTTGTTTGCGCATGCTGCGCAGGTCTCCTCCCTCTCCGACGCCGTCCTTGCCGCCCAGCCCTCCCAGGGGCCCCTTCTCCGCTCTTGGGAATCCAAGTATGCCCTCTCCTTCCACTCTGATGCTTGGTGGCAGGGGGATCGCCTTGTGGTCGTGGAAGACCACGATCTTAGGAGGGGGGTAATTTCCCTTCATCACGACTCACCGACTGCTGGACACCCCGGTATTGCAAACACCTTCGCCCTCGTCTCCCATGATTACTTCTGGCCCAGCATGTGCAACAGTATCATGGCCTACGTCAAAGGCTGCGCTGCCTGTCAAGCAAACAAGTCAACCTCGCACCGTCCCCGTCCACCTCCTTTCCCCATCACCACTAACCCCTCCGCACTCCCTTTTGAAACTATTACAATGGACTTTATTATGAAACTTCCCCTCTCTCGTGGATATGATACAATACTTACTATAACGGACCATGACTGTACTAAAGCTACGATATTCCTTCCCTGCAAAGAGACCATTGACGGCCCTGGAGTTGCTGCTCTTTACCACCACCACATCTTCCCCCACTTTGGACTGCCTAGACATGTTATCACTGACAGAGACCCCTGCTTCGCTTCTGCCTTCACCACTTGGCTCTGCCGCTCACTGGGGATTTCGCAGAACATCTCCACCGCCTACCACCCTCAGACTGATGGACAGTCTGAACATTCTAACCAGTGGCTTGAACAGTACCTTCGATTCTTCTGTAATGGATGACAAGACAACTGGGTTGATTGGCTCCCTTCGGCACAGTTTGCTCACAACTCTTGGCCTAGCGCGACCACCCACCAGACCCCCTTCGACCTCCTCATGGGTCACACACCATGTGCACCAGCCAGCAACTTGCCAGGGTCTGTAGCCCCCTCAGTTGGAGAATGTCTGATGAAGATACAAGAGCTGCACAGTCTGGCGCAGCAAGGCATTAAGAAAGCTCAGAACCTCGCCGTCGCCCTCCCCTCCTCCTTTACCCCCTACAAAGAAGGTGACTTAGTCTGGCTTGAAGCGAAGAACCTCCACACCTCCCATCCCACTGCGAAGCTAGCACCACGCCACTACGGCCCCTTCCCTGTCACTAAAGTTATCTCCCACATCGTCTACCAGTTCGCCATCCCTCCTACCTGGAAGATCCATCCAGTCTTCCACATGTCGCTCCTCCTCCCCTATGCAGAAACCCCAGAACATGGCCCTAACTTCATGTGTCCCCCACCAGACCTCGTTGATGGTCTTGAAGAGTTTGAAGTTGAGAAAATCCTTGACTCTAGAAGACGCCGCTGACAGTTGCAGTACTTGGTGAAGTGGAAGGGTTATCCTGACGCCAACAACACCTGGGAGCTAGCTGACCACCTCCATGCTCCAGACATTGTGTGGAACTTTCATGCCACTCATCCCTCAGCAGTGAGGGCCATTCTTGGCGATGTGGAACTTGCCCCTTAGAAGGGGGGTAATGTCACGAACTCTTTGCTGTGTACTCTTTTTCTTTTCTTTTATCTTATCTTATCTTCGATCTCATCTTCATCTTATCCTAAGCCCTTATCAGAGCGGACTTATGGTTATCTCTTGTTCCCATGGCACGTCTTCTCTTTCACATGTGTCATTTCCTTCCATCACCTTCTGTGATGTTCCTTTACTTATCCACCAATGGCCTTAAGCCCTCTGGTGCATGGACCATGTACGCACGGACCACCTAGTCGAGTATATTAGCTTGTACCCATAGGCCTTAGTTCCTTAGCTTTGGCTTCGTCAATTCACAGCTTGTTGAACTTGTCTTATCCATGTGATCCTCTCCTTGCCTTCATTGGCCCATTTACTGCTCACCTTGTTAGGGAGCCCTTCGAAGCCTTGTGACTTGTGCTATAACAAGATCACCACGGATCTTAGGTGTCGTTGCACTCAGTGCCGAACCAACTCAGGTACCCTTAGTCTTAGGCTGGGACTTGTTACAGAACATCAGAGACCACACTCCGCTGTAGCATGACACCAGCCATGATCCCAATTACTCCAATCAACTCCTTGCCATTTGAAACAGTCGCTATGGATTTCATCACAAAGTTACCATTATCAGGCAAATACGACACAATCCTTACAATCACGGATCACGATTGCAGTAAAGCGGCAGTATTCATACCATGCCAAGAAACAATTACTGCAGAAGGGGTAGCGGAACTCTACCTAAAACATGTATCCACCCAGTTCGGAGTCCCAAAGAAGATTATCTCAGACCGAGATACCCGATTTATGTCACACTTCGCCAAAGGCCTGTGCAAAGCACTGAAGATACACCAGAACATCAGTACGGCATACCACCCAAGAACTGATGGCCAGTCAGAGAGAACAAACCAATGGCTCAAACAATACCTTCGATTCTGGTGTGACGAAAGGCAAGATGACTGGCACAAATATTTGCCAATGGCGGAATTCACACACAATCAGTGGCCAAATGCCACAACCCAGAAGACCCCCTACAAAATGCTCATAGGGTATACACCGAAGATTGAAATCATGACCAAGAGCAAGGTCCCTTCAGTTGAAGAAAGACTCACTGCCATAGAAAAGGCAAGAACAGATGGCCGTGAAAGTATCATCAAAGCACAAAAGATGATGGCCATCGCGCATAAAGGGAACAAGAGGTTCCAACTGTATAAAGAGGGAGATCAAGTGTGGATTGAAGGAACACACCTAAAGACCCTGTACCCAGCGGCTAAACTCAGGCTGAAGCGGCATAGACCTTTCAAAATCATGAAACGGTTATCGGAAGCAGTATATCACGTGGAGTTGCCAAGACAATGGAAGATTCACAATGTGTTTCATGCGAATCTAATAACTCCATATAAGGAAATGGAACTCCATGGGCCAAACTATACCCGACCACCGCCAGACATTATCAATGAAGAACCCGAGTATGAGGTCGAGAAGATTCTAGATGCGCAGCAATGTGGAAAAGGGCATAAACTGTACTACCTTATCAGGTGGAAAGGCTATCCCATGAGTGACAGTTCGTGGGAGAAAGCAGAAGACATACACGCGGACAAGTTGATAGCGGAGTTTAAAACAAGACAGGAACCAAACAAAACCAAAGGTCAGAAAACCTATATAAGATGGGCCAGGACCACCAATACAACCGATCTTCCCTCTCGTCTACCACAACATACTCCCTCCACTTATATCAAGTCCTCTACATCTGCTCCCTCCACTCCCGCCATAGCTCCTCCAACTTATCCCATAAATCATATGCTATGCACTCCTTTCCAATCCCAGGCTATGATTTACGCCTCTATTCAGAAGCCCTCAAAGACCAGGAGGCACCCACCTGTCCTCTTACCCTGGCAAGATGCACACATTCAATCACAGGCCATCCTCCCCACAGTAGAGACCCAATTCACAACCCCACGCATAACCAACTCAGAAATGGTGCCAGGCAGGCTCTCAAGAAAGCTAAGATCGCTGCTGGCAAGAGATATTGCAGTGGGTGTGGACGAGAATTTCCAGACCACATACGCTGGAGGATGGGACAACAAGAGGAGTGGGAGATGTGTTACTGTTGAAGACAGTAACATAGAAAAAGAACACCCAGCTTTAAGACACAAGAAACCAGAAACTAATAGCCGCAGCAAAGAGAGGTGCTACCCATCAGCTGGCCTATTAGTTGAAGGAAGCAAACATACCGGCTTCCTTCACCCCTTTGCCAACAGATCCCGGAGACAGGTACCCCAAATAAAGATTTGGGTCATCACAATAGTCAAACAGGAAGAGGAAGGGGGACCACCCAGAAGAACCAAAATTGAAGCTGGATTACAAGAGCTAGGAGAACTGAAAGGACTGGGAATGATGAAGAAAAAGAAGACCCTCAATTGAATCAAGGGGGCTCTCAGTTTGGCAAAGCCAAGGTGACTTTGCGCTTGAAAGGGGGGCTGTGTTATGACACTGCCTATTTTAATTCCTTTTCTCTTTAACTGCCTTAGGACACCTGACACCTTTTACTTCTTATCACATGGTTGTTCTCATGCGAGTCATGGTGACTCATTACCCTGTTTGGTTCTTATCAGAGTCATAAAGACTCTTGCCCGTTGCTAAGGGGCTACTGTTTCAGTTATATCTTGTTTCACATCCTACATGTGATTACTGTGGGCTGCGCTCCACAGTTCTTATTGTGATTGCTTGATGACTTGATCCTAGGATGCCATTACTATTCTATCCTAGGATCCCTATTACTTTACTATAAATACAGGCTCACCAGGTAGTAGTAGCCTTAGACTTGACTTCTTGTATTCTATGGTACTCAAGCAATTGAAGACTGTTGAATGCTCCATCTCTCACAAACCCTCTCCTCTCATTGAAAGATCCTAAGTTCTAACATTGGCTTAGGCTGACCTTTCAACTTGTACATCTTTAACTGAAGTTCCTCCTTGGAACTTCCCTTAGCAGACAACCCAAACCAGACCCTTAGTGCAGCGTCTTAGTAGATCGACTTAACCCACGTCGGGTGAACGTCCCTACCGTGACATAACAAGTTGCAAGGCCACATATGTAGTGATTTGACCAGCTATTGAGACCCCTTTGGGTGCTTGGTTCATAAGAGGGTTTGAAAGGGATAGTTGTTGGCCTGAGATTTTGGTTGAGAAGGCATCTTCCTCCACTTTGCTTTTGAATTCAACATAGATGTCGCTGATGGTGAAATTAGGGTGGGTGACGTGCTTGTGCACCTGGCCATAGACTGTGCAGTCAGGGAAGATGGAAAAAGGGTACTTGGTGACGGCCTTATCTGGAGAGCGTGATGTATCATGAATGTACAGCATCTTGAGGTATGGTTGAATAATATTAATCTGTGACTTCTCTTCAATACCGAAAAACTTCTGAGGGATTCAATCACCTACAAATATTGCATACTTGGAAGCCTTAGGGGCAGAGGAAGGGGAAGTGAGAGTATCAAACATGTGCGCTTGGAAGCTTGAAGGTTGTAGACTTGGAAGGAAAGCAGAGAGAAATTCTTTAGGAGGCATGGGGCCAAGGAAGAAAGGGTCCATTTCTGCTGACATAACTTCATAAACCCAGTCTCGCGTGAGGTGTTTTGTGCCCAGGTATCCAGTAGTCAAACTGCAAGTATGAACTGGGGTCCCAAAAGGGATGGGAGCATTGCTTGAGTTCAGGGGGGTAACCATGGCAAGGGGCCACTTAGTGAATTGTTTGAGTTGTGCGTTTGTGAATCTATAGTCACTCAGAGAAGGGAATAGGTGGTTGGCTTGTGTGGCTTAGCCAGCTGGCAAGCTTGCCTGGAACCTGTGACTGGAGCCGGACAGAGCTGGAAACAGACCTATCCAAATGGGGATTGGAGTTAGGGCTCAGCTACATCTGGCTACAGATGAGCTGGCTACAGCTCTTGGCTAAGCTAAGATTAGCCATAAGCCTTTGCAACACTAGCTTCTCATCTCTACACCTGAGTGAACTGAGTACTAGTGAAGCCCCTCCAGCTACATTTATGTCACGGTCGGGCGTTTGGACTGTTTTGGTATTGTAACAAGTGATGTCATGTTTGTGTCATGTGGACTCTTACTTACTGGTTAAGGCTACAGTAGTAAGTAGTAATTAGTCATGGACTTGTAGTATCAGTCAGCACTTAGCAGTCGCATGTGATTGCTGAGTGATTCCTAGGATCAGTGTAGTAGGGTTCAAGCTATTTACGCCCTAGGAAAGTCCTGTTAAAGAGGCGCTTCAAAGCCCTCAAGTATCAGTATAAGTAGTAGTCGCTGGAGACCAAGATTCACCATCTTGGTCTTCTTCAATTGCCTTATCATTCGCAAACCGAGTTCTCTATTCTCTCCTCTTCTCCTTGTGTGCTCTTGTGTGCCACAGTCTTGTACTATTGATACAAGCGCGAGTCAAGACCTTTGGACCAGTGTGACTTAGGAAGATCCACTGCTTGTCCCATCATTGCATTAAGGAAGTCCCCTTCATATTCGACTTAGCATTGTGTTGAAGCACTCTAGCCCTCAGTCAGACTCAAGTTGAGTCAATGTCACAGCAAGATGTAACAATTTACCTTGTCTTCTTTGGCTGCTACCCCTTTTATCCAGAGGTCCACTCATTGCTGCAGGGTTTCGGCCCACGCTGCCCTGATAGGCTCTTCTTCTGGTTCATACCAATTGGTGTCAGTCCTTCGGCTACTGGTGGGTTGGTTGTAGGTGTGCTGTGGGCAATTACGACTGAAATGTCCTTTATTCCCACATGTATAACAGGTGACTTCCCTCATGTTGTGTTGCCCGCGTCCACAGCCTGTCGCTCCTCCTCTGGGTGGTGGGTATCTTGGATGGGCTCAATCCCAGTTTCCTTGGATTTCTTCCACCCCTGTGAGTCTTCCCCGGACCTGATCTGCCAATGTATCCATAGTGTTCAGGTCACGGAGGATGTTGCAAGGGGGGCCCCATCCTGTGCCACATGTGTTTCTCCATGGTCCTCCCATGTTGTTATTTCCTTGTCCTCCTTGGTTGGCGAGGCCTCGGTGCTGTTCCAGCCGGGCCTTCATGTGTATATGTTGCTGTTGTCTCCTGATGACTGCATCTTTCCATTCTTGAAACATCTGGGAATTGTCGTAGGTGTAGACACTTTCGTATAGGTCGCGAGGGAGCCTATCCGTGAAGAGGTCCATCATGAGGGATGAATCCAATTGATAGTTAGCTTGCCTCACTAACTGCTCGAACTGTGTGACGTATGTGTCGATATCCCCTCCCATCATTTTGAGCCCTTTCTTTAACATTGCTTGGGCCTGCTCTTTTTCCAATGTATTTATTGCACAGCATAGAGTGCAGCATATAGGATATGAAACTCACCTTAGAAAGGTGGTTGGGAGAGTAGTTCACGCAAGAGAATGTATGAGCTGAGTGGGTACACAAGTGTGTGTCTTTTGCGCTCTCCCTATAGGAGTATTTACAGTCTCTACGGGGCACCCATGTCCGTTACATGTAAAGTGATGACTAAAGGTATCCACTATATCGCGATCTCACTTGCGCTGTATCGCGGATCACCATGTGGGTGTCTAGACATCCTAAAAGGGATATCTGACATGTACAGTATTACTACTTACTCCGTATCATATCTGTACTATTGTAACTAGCTATAGATAAGGTCCTTACGCCCTTATCTCCTATCTATTTCCAACACTCACCCTTGCTAAGTGCAGCCATCTAGGCGCTCTGAGTGATGTCATAGTAGCTATCTGGTATTGTAGAACACCAAGCCTAACTGTTCCCTGAATTTCTGGAACTTTATGCGACCCAGGTTTTTAGTGAATAGGTCGGTGGGGTTTTCAGCTCCTTCAATGAAGAGAAGCTCTATCTGCTTCTGGCGGATGACCTCGCATATATAGTGATAGCGTAGATCAATATGTTTTATCCGCTTCTCCTGAGCAGGATTAGATGCAAGGAATATAGATCCTTGATTATCCCCACATAGTGGGATTGGCCCAATGTTTATTCCTAACTCTTTGAGAAGAGTTCTTATCCAGACCAATTGTTTGCTTGTATCAGAGAGCGACATGTATTCAGCTTCTGTGGAAGACATCGCAATGGACTTTTGCGCTCTTGAATTCCAGCTAAATACCCCACTAGCTAATTTCACTAAGTAGCCTGTCATGGACTTCCTTGTATAAGGATCTGATGCCCAATCAGAGTCTGCATATGTGACTAGACCACCATCTGATTTGCCATCATATATTATGGCATAATCTGAGGTACCTGCTAAGTAGTGGCAAATATATAGTGCTCAACTTAGGTGATCCTCTGTGGGGTCTGCAGTGTATTGCGACATTTTAGTCACAGCAAAAGCTATGTCTGGTCGCGTTCCAAGCATAATGTATAGGAGTGATCCTATCACTTGCTGGTATTGCGAGCGAAGCTCTGGGTCTGTGGGACCCTTATTTGGAGTAGGGTGATAGCCTTCCGGCAGTGGTGTGGGGACTGCTTTCGCATTCTGGAGATTAAACCACTGCAGCACTTTCTGTAGATAATCTACTTGGTTGATCTTAATCTGACCTTCTGATTTGATTATACGCATGTGGAGAAACTCCTGTGTGTCCCCTAGATCCCTACATTCCCAGAGTTTCATGAAGTGTTGCTTCAGGGAATTGATTGCAGGCTTATCAGATCCCAGGAATAATATGTTGTCAACATATACAATGATGATAATGGTTTTATTTTTATTGACGAATATTCTGGAGTCTGTTAAGAGGCATGTGCAGCCTATAGCAGCCATGGATTTATCAAGTGCTCTCCACCAGGCTAAGGCAGCTTGTTTAAGTCCATATATGGCATGTTTAAGGCGCAGTACTTTATTTTGTTGGCCAGGGATTCTAAACCCTTCAGGTTGTTCCATGTAGAGCTCTTCATTGAGCTCTCCATATAGGAAGGCAGTTTTGACATCTAGTTCAGAGATGTGCCAATCTTTCAGCGCTGCAAGCGCGAGCATCATCCGGACAGTCTCAAACCGTACCACTGGTGAGAATGTCTCATCATAGTCTATGCCTTCTACCTGCAAGAAACCTTTGGCGACTAGCCTGGCTCTCTTATGGCCATTGGGTTTTACATCAAACACCCATCTGTTTTTTATTATTTTTCTCCCCTTGGGAGGATTTACTAGCTCAAAGACGTTGTGCTTGCAAAGTGACTCTAGTTCTTCATGGCATGCATTACACCACTCCTCCTGTTGCTTATTAGGCATCTTTAGAATGTCCCTATAGGTCCATTCACATATATTAGAGGTGTCAGGTGATCCTAGATCAGCGGGTGGAACTGCTTTGGCAAGCAGGTGATCCAGGAATTTGACTCCCCCTTCCTGAGCAAGGCGGGCAAAGACCAACTGGTCTACTTTGTCCTCAGAATCATGCAGATTCTCACTCTGTGTGCTTGGAGGATCTAGCTCGGCTTCATCAGGAATACCTCCTGGAACTGGCTGATCTTGGGATGAACACTGCCAGCAGCTACCCGGTTGGTTGTCAACCAATCGTCACCAAGTATGCGACCGCTCAATGTCTTGAGATATCCTGGAAGGGGTGCCATCCCCATAGACATTATCTGGGCAAGTATTTTGCTTCCTCAGACATGCAGATCACCTAGGCTATGTAGGCTCAGGTACTGGATCTGCAGGTGGAGGTGGAGCTTGCTGCTCTTCAGGCTCAACATTAATAGGAGCCTCATCATCCCTGTCGGGAGGTGGAGCGCTACTTCTTTTTGTTTTAGGTAGCTCAGGTGAAGGGTCAAGTTCACCAGGAGTGGTGTCATTCGACACATCGTAAGGTGGTTGATTAGATGGAACATCATCTAACTGGGTTGTTCCTCTAGTTTTACCCTTAGAGTCTCCAGTGGAGCACTTAGGGAATAGCATTTTGTCAAATAGGGCTTTGTCTGAATAGAATACAGAATTTGAAGGGCGCATGAATGTGTCTGCCTTCATTCCTGCTTGTCTACTGAGGTAGATCATTAGCTCACTCTTAGGTGAAAGCTTATTCTGACGATGGGCTTCAGGGATGTGGACATAAGCTCCACATCCAAAGACCCTTAGGTACGAAATGTCTGGTACTTCATTGTTTAATAGAGTGTAAGGAGTCTACCATTTAAGGTGACTTATTGGAGTTCTATTATAACAATGGAGCGCATGTAGTACAGCAAACTCCCACCATGATTGAGGGAGGCAAGCTTCAAGGCACATTGCCTGAGCTTTGTCCATTATAGTGTGCATAAAGCATTCAGCGCGGCCATTTTGTTGAGGGGTATGAGGTGTGCTTTGCAGTATAGTAATACCTGCATCCCTCAATACTTTGATAAAGGCATCCAATTTGTACTCTCCTCCTGTGTCAGACATCCACTCTTTAATGGTAGCATTGTATTGGTTTTTTATTAGAGCTAACCATTGCTTTAGAGTGGTAATTGCTGATGCCTTATTGCATAGGAGGGTAATCCATGTGTAGGAGGTATAGTCATCAATAAAGATGATGAAGTACTTGTATTTGTGATAGGAGGGTATCGGAAAACTCTTCAGATCAGAGTGTATACGCTTGAAAGGCATGGTAGCCCTTGTAGCAGAGGGAGGATGCGAGGCAGCAGGCATTTTGCCTTGTGCACATCCAGTGTTGTGATCCGGCTCACCATGGACTTGTTTTTCTTTTTTTACCTTATTGCCTTTGACTCATTCTTGGACTTCCTCGGAGTACTAACCTGTTGACTCACTACTATGTATGCTTCTCTACTCCGATTCCCCTTCTATCTCTTCCCCCTTTTTGTGTTCCCTTTGTTCCCTTTTAGTATCCCCTTCATGGGACGGACATGGAGTAGTCACCTATATAAGCCTGCCCACTTGTACACCTATTCCCTAGTCTTGTCTTCATTTATCGTACTAGCAAATACCAGACTTGTCTACTCCTCTCTGTGTGCCTTCCTCTCGTTGTCTCATCACCACTGTCGGTCTTCCCTTCGTTGGGAGCCACCTCGAAGCTTTGCACTTGTGCTATAACAACACACACACATAGACCCTAAGTCGTTCGACTTAGTCCCTCATACTTCGGCCTTCTGACTGAACCCCCTTGTACCTCGTCACTAAGTCCCTCGACTTAGCCCCTCAGACCCTTGTCCTTTGTTGTCCTCCATGGACCCTTGTCACCTCGACTCTTCTCAGTCCTTGGTTGCCTCTACTGAGCACCCCGTCCTTGTACCTTGCCCCCAGTACCCTTGTCCCTTGTACCCTCGGTGCACGTTGCACAGTAAGGCCCCGCTAGGCCTTAACATCCAGGACATACATGCGTATCACTAGGGAATTTAATCCCATCAGGGAAACCCTTAGTTTGATCCTTAGCATGATGTAGAACATCTTTGGATGGGTGACCAAGACGTCTATGCATAAGGTCGTAATCTACTTGATATATTATAGGAGTCTCAGTAAACTGAGCCTCTATCACTGTAGATTTCGCATCTAACCAGTATAATGTTTGTCCTTCGAATAGGGGTTTACATTGGACAAAGGTTTGAGTCTTATAGTTTAAGGAAATTTGCTGCGAATTCCCCATGACGTGCATTCCTTGTTGTAAGAACTTGCCCATAGAGAGCAAGTGCGTACTCATGGAAGGTATATACAGCACTGGATGGATTCTAGTCGTTGTGACTGAACCATTGACAGAGTGCTTTAATAGTATAGTGCCATATCCTTTGACATAGATAGTATGTGCAGCGGTTTGAACCAGAGTTCTATCATTCTCATTTGCAGGCGTGTACTCAATGAAGTCACTCAAATTGTTTGTGAAATGAGCTGAAGCTCCAGAGTCAAGTAGCCACATTGAAGTGATGCGAGAGCGACACTTAGAGCACTTGTTGAAGGGTTCATTATGTTCACACTTCATCACATCGAGAACACCAATAGATATATTATGTATTTTTACATTTGACCCATATTTACATGTCCCTCCGTTTGTATTTTTTAATGGATGGGCCAATACTTTAAGGTCATTAGCATTTGTCTGCAACAGTGAAGGTAACATGTACTCTTCAGTATCACTGCCCCAATCAAGGGATACAGTGTCTTCAGCAGTTCTTGAGTTCCTGGAGGAACCCAGCATAGGCTCTGTTGAGTCTATAATCCCGAATACTTCAGGTGTTGGGGCTCTGGTTGTGCCAGGTGTGAACCGAGTCACATACTTCTGCTGTTCCACATACTGCTGATGTTCCCTGTGGATTTGCTCTATTAGCTCATTAGAGGTTTTACGTCTAACGGCCCCAGTGGTCCAAGCAACCCATTGGGAAGCAATGGCTGCGTACTCTGCCATGTCCTTGTCCTCTTGAGTGAGCGCTACTGAGCTGCTTGCTTTGGGGGTTGGTGCATGGCTCTCTGAGGATTTGTCCTCAATTGTCAGGTCGTCAAAGGCAGAGTCTATGATAGACTCACTGTATGACTCCTTGTTATCGGACACTGTCTGCAGATCTTCGTGACTAGGTCCCAGGACAGACATGTCCACGTTGATTTCAGAGTCATACTTCTCGTCCCAGTTCCAATTGGAACAGGTTGTGACTTCATGGTTGAAGTCCACAAAGCGCTGCTCGAGCGTTTTGGTGGTCTGGATTGTTGGAGTGACATCCAGACGCTCTGCAAGCATGAGTGCCTTGTTGAGGGTGTTGTAGGGTCTGGGAGTCCTAGGCTTGGGCTCCGGGACCTGTACAACCCTCTCGGTGGTGGACGACGATCCGATGTGCATGATGGTGGATGAGGTTGGCACTGGAAGAGCAGCCGTGTCTGCGATGTGAGAGTGCCCTTGCAGGCCATTGTGACCCTTGCCTTTGTTGGAGTTACCTCCACACCCCTTTCCCCTAGAACCACGCTGCCTATGCTGCTGCTGGTTCGAGGATTCTGAGGGAGACTGCTGCTGCAGTTTGTAGCCACACTGCTTAGAGGATGAGGGCTGGGGCCCTTGCTGCTGGCTAAAGCCGGGGTCATTGCACTTCCGCTTTACAGCGGAAAGCTTGTTGATAGACTGCTTCCTCCCTTTCTCCGACTCCCAGAGATTGACCAGGGGCTCCTGGATCTTCTCTATATTGAACGACGACATCTCACCAGCGGCGATGGTGATGTTAGTGATGGAGTCGTACTTAGGCAGAAGGGAGTTCAATAGAAGCATCCCTTTAATAAAGTTGGGCACCTCCTGCTTGTTAGCGTCCAAGCGCCTATAGGTGGCAAAGAGCCACTGAAGCTGAGGTGTGGGGTGCGAGTTGGGATCAAGGTGGAAATTGACCGCCTCCTTGAAGTCCTTGTAAATGGTCACCGGAGATGGCTTACCATAGACGTCCTTTAAGTGCTTCCACGCTTCTTCCACAGTTTTGCCGTCAATAATTGGCTGAATGGAGGGTGAGAGACGAAGCACGATAGACCCTAGGGCCTTATCATTGTCAATGTCCCAGTCATTCTTCTCTGATTTTTCTTCAGCCGTGGGCTTGTCCTTGTCAGCAGGGACAGGCATAGCCCAGGTGGCAACAACCTGCCAGAGGTCAACAGTCTTCAAGTAAGCCTCCATGAGGCGAGCCCATTCAATGTAGTTGTTGCCCTCAAGGACAGGAACAATGGCGGTGAGTTGGGACGACATAGTTTCTTAGAAAGGTCATCATTAGTACTACGTTTCAAACATATGATACCAAGTGAGAAGAAAGAAACCAGCATAGCCCCTCCTTGTGGAAGGAACTGCTCCGACACAGACATGCCAAGTCTGAGCGACCCATCAAGGGTGCTATAATGCTGGGTTGCCAAGGGTGTTGCCTAGAACGCCTGCCTAGAGAAGTCATAGGCATTCGTCCTAGTGTGCTCATTGAAGAGCACAGCAAGCACGCCCTTGTGGCAGGGCCCATAACCTATTGCACAGCATATAGGATATGAAACTCACCTTAGAAAGGTGGTTGGGAGAGTAGTTCACGCAAGAGAATGTATGAGCTGAGTGGGTACACAAGTGTGTGTCTTTTGCACTCTCCCTATAGGAGTATTTATAGTCTCTACGGGGCACCCATGTCTGTTACATGTAAAGTGATGACTAAAGGTGTCCACTATATCGCGATCTCACTTGCGCTGTATTGCGGAACACTGTGTGGGTGTCTAGACATCCTAAAAGGGATATCTGATGTGTACAGTATTACTACTTACTCCATATCATATCTGTACTATCGTAACTAGCTACAGATAAGGTCCTTACGCCCTTATCTCCTATCTATTTCCAACAGTATTTGCGAACCTTCTGTTGAAGGCAGTGATGACTTTGATCCATAGTCGTGGATTGGTATCCGCAATTCCTGCAGTGACTTGTCAGTTGAGCCATCAGCTGGTTTCTGTGATCTAGTTGTTAATGTCCTTTCCTTGGATATAGGTAAGGAATAACATAGCTCATTGGTATGTGTGACAATTCCACAATGTCATTGGTGATGTCATAGGTGATGTCAAGGCAGGATGACATAGGAGCTAACTGAGCACAGTATGACATCATTACTACTTAGGATTGCTCAGCCATGGTAGTAACTTCCATAATGTTCTCTTGTATTCTGTCATGTTCTATATTGTTCCAGTCCGCTGTTTAGTAGTGACTCATACTAGCTAGCTACTTGTATAAACACTGGCTCATAACAGGACTCAGACCTTAAGTCTGAGTCTCTTGAAATCTCAGCATTATCATCCTAATCTTCTCTACTAAGACAAAGCTTGAGTGAACACTTTTGTGCTTAGTAATCTCACCTTCCTCTTCAGGTGTGGACATTCCCACGCCACCGGCATCTCCCGATCTTGACTCTGAGACAAAGTCAACAACATCTCATGTTCACAAATCACCTGACCAGACATCATGTTATGTCATGGTAGGGACGTTCACCCGATGTGGGTTAAGTTGATCTACTGGGATGCCACACTAAGGGTCTTGGTCAGGGTCTGGTTTCTAAGGGAAGTTCCAGGGAGGAACTTCAGTAAGAGATATATGAGTTGAAGCAATGTCTAAGCCAATAGTGGTACTTAGAGTTCTTCAGTGAGAGGAGAGGGTTCGTTTGGTGAGAGATGGAGTATTCAACAGTCTCCAATTGCTCAAGTACCGTAGAGTACAAAAAGTCAAGTCTAAGGCTACAAGCGACCTAGCAGGCCTGACTTTATAGTAAATAAGAGGATCCTAGTACTGAGTCACAATAGTGTACTAGGATCGAGTCACCAAGTCTCCACGACAACAAGACAATAAGAACTGTGGAATGCAGTCTGCAGTAATCACAAGTAAGTCATGAAACAAAAGATATAGGTGAAACAATAAAGGCCCTTGACAACGGCCAGAGTCAGAGTGACTCATATGAGAGAAATAAATAAAGAGTCACTACGACTCTTGTAAGAATAGTCATGTGAAAAGAAAAGAGAAACGAGTTGTATCATAACACAGCCCCCCTTTCAGGCACAAAGTCATCTTGACTTTGCCTGGTCCTTACTCGTTGTCATCCCAGTAGAGGTCAAAATCAGCCTCATTGGTGTCCCAATTCTCCTTTTCTTCTTTGTCATCTCCCATTTTGGTGCATTGGTGATGCTTCACAAACCCCCAACTGCCTGTATAATGGCAAAAGGGGCACTGCTCATAGAGGGGACACTCCAGTTCCCCATGTTTAGTGTCCACCTTTCTGCACTTCCCACACACCTCAGGGGTCTATTCTCCCCTGTCCAGCAGCCCAATGCACTCTAGTAGCATCATCTTCTTCTGGCTGCTAGGTCCGACCTCTACGTGCTCCACTTCCCCTTCCTCTGATACATGTTGTTCGGTGGTAGTGGTGACCCTTATTTGAATTTGGGCCTTCTTCTGTTGCTGCTTACACTTCTTGGGGCACTCTTGTACTTTATGGCCCCTGTGTCAGCAATGGTAGCACTTGGGCAGCTTCTGACCCTCTTCATCATGCAGGATGGGCATCTCAGCCTGGCAGGAAGTGGTGGGGTCAACAGGGAAAGGAGTGGGGTCCAGGGGGTCGGGAGAGTAACATGGACGAGTGGGGAGGTGATAGGACCAGTTGAACATACTGTGTATCAGCCAGTATGCATCTGCCATCTCCAGCCTGGTCTTGCAGGCCTCATACTTGTTGTCCACCGTTACTACTTCCTTCATAATCTCCAAGACCTGGTGCTAGGCATCCCGGAGAAGACCCTCAAGGGTGTTCTTCAACTCCCACTTTGACCTAAAGCGGGAGATCTCTGCCCACAGGTGGGGGTCATTGATCTCACTCAGCGCCCTGTTGACCATGAACTCACTTTCATGGTGGGGCACGAGTTGTCACCAAAGTGCCTCTGTCATGAGGCCATAGTTCTTTGCCTGTCTCCCTATATGCACCTCAATGGTGCGCTTTTCCTGACCCTCTCCTAGAGTTCCTGTTACTGTGGTCGAATCTGGGGCGTATTTGATGAAGGTAGCTAAAGCTACCCTTGGTTCAGTTTGGTCCAGCCCAAAACGGGGGTTGGCCATGTAGATGGGATAGAAGAGATTGGAGTGGGGGTTGTTATGGACAAAGCTAGGGGGTGGAGAATACTCACCTTCCTGGACCATAGATCCAGGGAGTTCAGTGGCTCCATCATCACTGTGCTCCACAATTGGAACACTATGGATAGCCAGTTGAGGAGTAGGAGGGATGGTGCCCTCACTGCAAGTATTGGTGACCGATGGGGGAGGCAATGCAGCAGGGAGCTGGAGTGTTGGCATAATGCTGGCAGGAGCAGAAGTAGTGGACATTGTATAGAGGTTGGAAGCAGGGTGAAGGGGATGAGGTCCCTCCATTGTTTTGGCCCATCTTATATACATTTTATGGGCTTTTGACTTGTTTGTCCCCTTCCTAGCTTCAAACTCCACTATCAGTTTGTCTGCATAGACATCTGCTTTTTCCCATGAACTATCACTCGTGGGATAGCCTTTCCACTTGATTAGGTAGTGGAGTTTGCACCCTTTCCCTTGTTGCTGCGCATCTAGAATCTTCTTGACTTCATACTCGGGTTCTTCACTGATGATATCAGGTGGTGGCTGGGTATAGTTTGGCCTGTGGAGTTCCATTTCCTTGTATGGTATTAATAGGTTTGCATGAAACACGTTGTGGATCTTCCATTGTCTTGGTAGCTCCACATGGTACACTGCCTCTGATAGCTGTTTCATAACCTTAAAAGGTCTGTGCCATTTCAGCCCAAGTTTAGCCACTGGGTACAGGGTCTTCAGGTGTGTCCCCTTGTTCCACACTTGATCTCCCTCCTTGTATGGTTGGAACCTCTTGTTCCCTTTGTGCGCAATAGCCATCATCTTTTGTGCTTTGATGATATTTTCCTGGCCATCCATTCTTGCCTTTTCTATGGCAGTCAATCTTTCTTCCACTAAAGGAACCTTGCTCTTGGTTACTATTTTGATTCGTGGAGTATATCCTATGAGCATTTCATAGGGGGTTTTTTTTGTTGTGGCATTTGGCCATTGGTTGTGCACAAATTCTGCCATTGGCAAATACTTATGCCAGTTGTCTTGCCTTTCATCGCACCAGAATCAAAGGTACTGTTTGAGCCATTGATTTGTCCTTTCTAACTGGCCATCAGTTCTTGGGTAGTATGCTGTGCTGATGTTCTGGTGTATCTTCAGTGCTTCGCACAGGCCTTTGGTGAAGTGTGACGTAAACTGGGTATCTCGGTCAGAGATAATCTTCTTCAGGGCACCAAATTGGGTGTATACATGTTTCAGGTAGAGTTCTGCTACCCCTTCCACAGTAATTGTCTCTTGGCAAGGTATGAATACCGCCGCTTTACTGCAATCATGATCTGTAACCATGAGGATCGTGTTGTATTTGCCCAATAATGGCAATTTTGTGATAAAGTCTATAGCAACTGTTTCAAATGGCAAGGAATTTTTGGGTGTGATAGGAATCATTGCTGGTTTTTCAAAAGAATGCCACTGGGTGGAGCACTCCTTTGTCATTGCGTTGCGTTAGGACTGCTCCCATTGCATAGTTTGATGCATTGACTTCAACTTTGAATGGTTTCTTCTGGTCTGGTTGTATCAAAACCAGTTCTTTGCATATTTGCTTTTCAACTTAAAGACCCATTTGGATTTTACTGCCTTACGATTAGGCGGGAGATCTTTAAGATCATCATATCTTCTTCATTACCACCTAATTGGGACGCTTATATGGAGACATATGTTGGAGGCTGGTGCAGTGAGATTGAAACAGATCCGAAAAAACTTACATCATTGCAGGAATTTATTGGAATATTAAAGGAAAAATTCTTGTGATGACAGGCAAGAGCACACGTGGAGAATACTTATCAGCTATCCACACCAAGGAGGAATCTCACAAATCAGATTAATGCACAGGGATTCATGGGCCCAATACAAAACAAAGGCCCAAAAATACCGTGCCGACAATGTGGGAGAAAAAACCACAAAACTAAAGACTGCTTTTATTTAGGTATACCTAAATGCAAGCGATGCAGGCATTTTGGGCATCATGCACACCAATGCCAAACAAAAAACCTGCAAAATACACTGCAGAATATACAAAATCACCAATTGCTTACAAATGATAAAAATAGAGAAAACAACAAAAAGAAGTTGGAGGAGATGCATGAAATAGTAGAAATGCATGCAACGATCGAAGAAATAGTTCCTGAAGCTGAGGAGCAGATTGCCTTTGGCGCCAAGGAAAATGAATTAGAGTGGGGTCCTGATGAAATCAGACAGCATTCAGGTTTCAATACATTTGTTGAAGCAGATGCTTGCATTAATGATGATAGGGTTATCTGGTATGATTGGTTGGCCAACAGTGCAACAACGTCCCACATAACTAATCAAAGGGATATTATACAAAATTATCAACCTGAAAAAGGCACTACAGTTGCCGGAGTGGGTAATATTAATACTCAAGTCAAAGGACGTGGAAGTGTCAAACTCAAAACAGAATGCAAAGGCTGTAAATATACTTTACGGTTGGAAAATGTCTTATATATTCCAAAAAATCAGAATAATTTAATATCTCTTGGATGATGGGAAAGTGATGGTAGAAAATATATTGGGGAAAAAGGTCATCTTAAACTAATAGGAAAAGATGGGAAAGCAGTCACCACCAGATCTAAAATCTGGAATAATTCATATAAAATGAATGTTAAAATATAGGAAAAGAAAAATGAAGCTCTCAATGATGCATGTGTATTTGCATCATCCGAAAATGCTTCCCAATCATGGGAGACTTGGCATAAACGATATGGGCATATCAGTTATGCCGGATTACAAAAAATAAATGCAGATAATTTAGTTATCAGCTTTAATGTCAATACTTATACTGTGCAACTGGATTGTGTGACATGTGCTAAAGCCAAAATGAAGAAAATACCATATCAGATTTTGCCTCATAAACTGGCAGCGCCAGGTGAACTCACGCATGCTGATGTATGGGGCAAATATGATGTATTTTCAATAAATGGCTACCAGTACTACGTGTTAATGGTTGATGAAGCTATGAGATATGTGACCGTGAATTTTCTAAAAAAGAAGGATGAAGCTGCTACATATGTCAAGAATTATTTAATGCACTTATAGGTATGGGGTAAAATCCTGAGAGCACTCCAGATGGACCAGGGCACTGAATTCTTGAATACAGCTCTTTACTCATGGTGTCGGGAACAAGGAATAGATCTATAACTGACAGCCCCATATTCTGCACTGCAGAATGGCATTGCTGAAAGAATGAACCGCACATTAGTTGAATTGGCACATGCGATGATACAAGGTCAAAACTTACTGGAATTCCTTTGGGAACCAGCAGTGGCGCACGCCACATATGTGAGAAATCAAGCATATACTCGTGTTCTAGAGGGACAAACTCTGTATGAGGCATGGAATGGTAAAAAACTGAATATAATGCACCTTCACAAGTTCAGTGCACCAGTTTGGGTCCTATTAGAGGGACAGAAAACGCCACAGAAATTGATGTCCAAGTTGATCCGCCGAGCCTACGTCGGGTTCAAAGATGGACCATGTGCCATTAAATATTATAATGCAGTGACTCGAAAGATACTCACCTTGAGGAACTTTCGCTTCCTGTACCCTTCAAAAGAAGATCCTCCTTCGGAGGAAGTTGTGGTCACACCTGATGATCCATGCAAGGGGGAGAGGGGGAGTGCACAGTCATCAGGCTCAGATAGGCAATGGGACTATAAAAGTGACAGCTCCAAGAGAAGCAAGCCAGAAGGAGATAAGTTAGAAGACTTGGATGAACAAAGGAAGACTCATGGACGATGTACTAATTACTGAAAATTGAACAATCCATTTTCCAATGAGGAAGAGGATCAGGAAGAGGAACACCTGTCACACCTGTCAATGAATACCATTATCGCTGAAGGTCAAACTGGGGGAGATGAACCAAAGAGCCTTAGAGAGGCACAACAGTCCTCGGAATGGCCAGAATGGGAGCACACAGTGAATGAAGAGCTAGACCAACTTGTCACAATCGGACTTGTAAACACTTACTACTAGGTTCTGACTATGGTAGTAGGCTCATGATTCTTTACATTAGTCAGGGACATTTACTTTCATGTGTTATCAGTCAGCATTAGTAGTATTTGCTTACTGATTACTAGGATAGCGGTACTAGGGTTTGAGCTCATATCGCTATAGGTCAACAGTGTTTCAGGAGGTGCTTCAAAGCCCTCCTTTATCGTGTATAAATAGTAGTGCGGGAAGACCAAGAGTTGCCATCTTGGTCTTCTTGAATCATTGGTTCACAACTCCTTTCATACCTCTTGTGGAGGATCATATCACAAGGGACGCACTGCATAAAGCTACTAAGGGGCTTTCCCAGTTGCAAAAATGTCTTCGTGTTGAGCATAGGACACTCCACATTTGACTTGGTACTAGGACCACCTTCTAGCTAAGTATTCACGCCTTATCCATCGCCTAAAGCAAGGCACATGCTTACTGAAGCATAACACAACTCCAAAGAAAGGGGACTTGGGTGATAGTGAACCATCCTGCAGACGCGATACCCATTGTGAATAAATGGGTATTCGTGAAGAAATACAACAGAGAAGGTGACCTTGTTAAATACAAGGCAAGACTGGTGGTAAAAGGGTGTGCGCAAAGACCCAGGTATGATTATACCAAGACCTTTTCACCCATTGTTCGCTTGGAGACTGTACAAGTCATTTTAGTGATAGCGGCAACTAAACATTTGGTCATCCAACAAATGGATGTAAAAGGGGCATACCTAAATAGGACATTACAAGAAAAGGTTTATATGTGACAGCCTGATGGGTATGAAGACAGAATGGGCCAAGTGTGCCTGCTTATAAAAACTCTATATGGCTTGAAGCAGTCAGGCCATGAATGGAATAAGGAGCCGGATGAAAAGCTCCAAAAACATAAATTTAATCGATTACATTCAGATCCCTGTGCGTATATCAGAGGCGATAATGATAATCTTGAGCTAATCACCGTATGGGTGGATGATTTATTACTATTCACCACATCTGACAAATTATGTCAGAGGATGAAAAGTGTTTTACGTTCCAAATGGGACATAACAGATCTCGGGGAACCTGCTAAAATTGTGGGCATCAAGATTATATGTGGAGAAACAGCAATTAGAATTCCCAAGAAAAATATATCGAAAATATTCTAAAACGTGAGGGGATGGAATACGCTAACCTGGTAGTGATGCCAATGGATCCCAATAACTGGTTAATCCCTAATCCAGATGGAAATGTAGGAGATCACTCAAATAATTTCGCCAAACTATTAGGCAAACTACAATTTCTGGCTAATGCTATAAGGCCAGATATTGCATACACTATTAATCATTTAGCATCATATACAGTGAATCCCACAATACAACATACAAGTGCCTTAAAATGGGTACTTAGATATTTGAAAGGGACGAAAAATTATGGGATAAATTACCTACATAACCCCCAAAAGGATATCAATATTTTTTATGGATATTCTGATGCCACATATGCTAATGCAGACAATTACAAGTCAACTTCCGGTTATGTATTTATTTTAGGGGGAGGAGCAATAACCTGAAGATCAAAGAAGCAATCTATGATTGCATTATCATCCACAGAAGTGAAATATGTCACCTTATCCAAGGCTGGACATGAAGCATGCTGGCTGCAAAACTTATTTTCAGAGTTAGGGTTACTGAAAAAAGATCACATGCTAATCAAGGCAATAACGATGGATCAATAGCTATGGCGCGAAACCCACAATTCCATAAAAGGTCAAAGCATATCGCTACCTGATGGCACTGGGTACATGAACAAGTGGAAGACAATGTTATTAATATTGAAAGCTGCTGAGATCCACAACAAACAGCAGACATTTTGACTAAGCCACTAGCATGTTCAAAACATATAAAACATTCTACGGAAATGGGATTGGCATCAGCTTGAGGGGGAGTGTTGGGCAGCATCCATTGCCAATAAAGGTAAAACATTATTAAGCACATTTTATATATATAAACGCAAATTGCCGCTGTGTAAATAGGAGCCTATGCTTGTGATTCACTCTCATTTACATTCACATGCTATATATTTTTTCCACAATCTTATCCACTGTGCTCCATAACAACAGAAAGGGATATTGTTGTGGTCAAACCTTATTTGTGTAAGGGTGCCATGTTCATTTTGTAGGTGGACTAGGTGTTCATTGTCCATGTATGTTCCCTCTGCTGCGTATGGGTGATAGACGTAATGTGGGTCTGTTAACAATGTAAACTTGCCTTCCTGCACCGCATGGAGGAAGCGGTTATACAGCTCAGCATGCTTAACACTGAGTGGTCCTAGTGTAGTCACTATAGTGGAAAAGATCTATGTCTAGTGTCACCAGCAGGTGATCATGGGGACACGAAAGAGAAGGGACAGTTCTGAAGAGACTTCTGATAATGAGACAGGAGATGTAGATAGGTTGTTACAGGGTACTACATCTCTATTTTATAGGTGGAAGGCGTATCAAGACCCTACAGGTCATCAAGAAGGGGTTTCAGCCTAGTGATGATCAAGAAAGATGGAAGCATAGACAGAAAGATGGATGTGGATGAAAAAGATTGAAGCTACATGATGAAACACAAATGGCCCAGTTGCCCCTTATCTTATCTCTGATCACATGACCTGAGAGCTGGTAACAAACTCATCGTATTTGGTAAATACCACAATTACAGGGACTTGAAATCCTTGTGTTAAAAAGAATCACAGAAATTCACGAAGACACACCATTCTCATCAGGACAAATGCCCTTGTAAAATATAGGATCCAGCTCTGGTTGTTGATTGTCCATTGGGACACAATACCTCAAAAAACCACCACTAGCCATCGGAATTGTGAATAGTCAATGCTCCACACCATATCGCATGCAATCTACTTTGCAGATGCCTTTTTCTACACTTTTCTCGAATGAAATTCTGCATGATCTCCAGTTCATCAATTCTACCAGACTCTAATCCATGGGAATCATGAAAAATGTATCCATCATGATTAGAGAACGTGATTTCATCGTGGATGCTGTGCTTGCCATGCTAGCTCAGGGATCAGGAATGCTCAAAGTGAAGTAAGAGTGTCACTAACATCCATGGTAACATCAAGTTGAAACTGTGGGAGAAGTGAGACCAGACTGGCATGGTTACCAAAAGTTAGATCACATAACTCCTCTCTTATGTCACCCCTTCGATGGTAAACAACTGGACTGTCTGTAGTGTTGCACACTCTCTGCAAGATGGATGTCTTTCCAGCATTTGCACATCCTATAATGAGGACTCGGAACTTGATATTTGGGACCTGATGGTGAGGCGTAGTTGTGGTCATTGGGGAAACTGTCTGGTGAGCTGCTGATTGATTCGATCCCACCCACACAAAGACAACCTATGCCTTCCTTTTTTGGTGGTGGCTTTCTATTTTCTCATGGGTAGCACCTTGTCGATTGCCTACCACCTAATTATAATCTAGTCATCTGAGTTGCGGTTTGGTGTAGTGTCTGAGCACTGGGCGCTGAGCTATCGAAATGGAGCAGTAAGTTTCACCCAGGCTCAGGTACTGGAGACCATCTCGGAGGGTTTTCCAGCTTTATGAAATACTGTACTCAAGGTCGCAGAGATAATATATTGCAATCGTTGGGCAACCCATGGGGTGCATATAAATGGTACATTCGAAACAAACGATCCCCATATCACAGCTCCACATCTCTGCTGTTGCCATTCTGTGATGTCTGGGAAAACTTCTCTATGTCCTGGTACTTGTAGTAGCTCCCCAAAGACTCCAGGTTCATGACTGTCACGCTCGGAATGACCTTAATTCCTGAGACGTTCCTCTTCACCACAATTTCGATCATCTTACCAGTCACCGTATACTAGCCGCATCGTTGCTATCAGCAGCATGTCTCGAATTTACCTCACCAAGCAATCAACTACACAGGCACTCACTGGTACCTCCTTAACCTCGAAAATGTATGTTGGCATGTGTCGCCTGCTCAACACCACCTCAATGGCGGAGTGAATTTTCTGCTTAAAAGTCAGGTCCAGCTTGTGCCTCGCATGCATTCTGATTAACTGCAGCACATGCTCATCTTTGTCGTTCGGCAGGTGCTGGCCCACACACTGGCATATCGCATTGTAGATGCATGTGGCGAACATGGTGTGCTCGAGGGTGCCATAGATTTCATCCAAGCGGAAGCGCACACCTGAGAGATCCAACACACCATCGCTGATACACAGGCAGAAAGCATCTTAGCACTCACAGGCAACATTTGAGGAAGGGGGGAAGGAGGGAGGGTGCTGACCCGCAGCCGAAGATTATGTACCCCTTCGTGTGCGGGTTTATGGCGACTCCATCGCATTGACACCACACACCTGGGTATGGGTTGGGGAACCTGGTCCCACACGCATCGCCGCCCCAGAAGCACAAGGGGATAGACAGTCGTGGTCATGTGCAGATGAGCTCACCCAAAAGGCCTGATTCTGAGATGTCCTTCCCTGCATTGTTGAAGATCCCAACAGCCATCCCAAGTCCCTTACCCTGCATCTCCCCCATGTAAATAGGGTACAAAGGGATGGGGCACATGACTGTGTGTCCAAGTCATACAGAGAGATGCATGGAAAGATGAATACACACATGCACCATGAATGTTGGTGCTGCCAGAGCCCGAACAACTAACAGCATGATCATTAAATGCGCCTTGCATCCACCCATACTGAGGGGCCATGAGCACAGAACCCACGCACATAACCGTGCGTAGTGCCTCAAACTTGCCAATGTCTCCTGCTGGACATTCAATGGCCAGACAAAGGAAACAAACGCAACATACTTACAATGAGGGAGAATACCGAGGCCCTGAAGTTCAGACATGAAGCAGGGACCTGTACCAAAGGTGACGCTATGAGATGGACATGAACTGATGCAGAGTTCTTGGGTAGGTATAGACCATACTTCTGCTTGCTGATAAACTTAGAAAATTCTTCATGTCTAAGTAGAATGGTTGTCCTTCGTAAACGATGATCCGTGCACCGCACACTAGTCCAGCAAGCTTGTGGGGCCACATCATCCAAGCAGTCTGGTATCCACAATTAGCCATTATTAAGGAGGATGAGGACGAAGCCCCACCATCGTAAATTGGATATGTGTGTTGCCCATTCTAATGTCGGCACGTCGCAAGTTCCTTTTTCGTCTAAATGGGGACAGTGTTGTGTGAGACAATGACAAGTTTGGTAGTAGAATGTTCACACACCCCTCCAGAGTGACGATGCACTTTGGAGATCCCACCGTGCCGGACTAATACAGGATGTGGAGTGGATGGTTGAAAGGCAGTCGTTCAAACACCAATGATCATTCATCGTCAAATGCCAGAAATGCCGAAAGAGTTTGCTGGAGGATGACATTCTAGGTATGCTGGAAAGTAGGTGTTGGCTGACCTCAGTGGGATGGTATTGGCGGCCTCCTGGGGCTTGATGCCAGGGAGTAGAATGACATGGCCAAGGACCGAGGAGGAGAGATCTTGAACAACCTCCAAAGCCTTGGTGATCAGGTTGAAGGTCTTCTCCACATAAAGGGCCTCAGATTCAGTTTAGATGGACTTGAGTACTTGTTGGTATTGCTCTTTAAACCTAGTTAATCGGACAGCTCTGCCACATGAGCAAAACCAAGATACCTCCAAGACTCGCCATAGCTAGAGCGATAGAAATAGATATCGTTCTGTTTGCAATAGTGGCTACAGAATGTGAGAACCACCTGTTAGCATGCAAGCATTACAGAGATGAGTCCAACAACGGACCTGCAACTCTGTCCCCAGGCTGGGGCCCATGGTGTTTGAGTGCGGCAGCGAACTTGTATACCAGTTCTTGCAACTCACAGTAGGAATAAGAAGTGACATGCCCAGTCTCATTGGTCTCCATTGGTGCACCACAGTATTGCGCAGCATATAGGATATGAAACTCACCTTAGAAAGGTGGTTGGGAGAGTAGTTCACACAAGAGAATGTATGAGCTGAGTGGGTACACAAGTGTGTGTCTTTTGCACTCTCCCTATAGGAGTATTTATAGTCTCTACAGGGCACCCATGTCCGTTACATGTAAAGTGATGACTAAAGGTATCCACTATATTGCGATCTCACTTGCGCTGTATCGCGGATCACCGTGTGGGTGTCTAGACATCCTAAAAGGGATATCTGACATGTACAGTATTACTACTTACTCCGTATCGTATCTGTACTATTGTAACTAGCTATAGATAAGGTCCTTACACCCTTATCTCCTATCTATTTCCAACACACAGCAGGTTCTCTGCATTATTCAGGTGTGAGCATAGGAACCATCAGGGACCCTCTTTGATATATCCCTCCTCCAGGACCCAGGAGATTGTGCATATGCATGCAATGGGAAACTGCAGAAAGAGAGTGGGTCATGGTTGGTGGCACAGAAGGAATGATGCCCAAGAATTGCCACAGGTCAAGCCAGAATGCATAGTCGGTCATGGAGTACTCATGCAACTCTAAATAATCCTCTATGTCCCATTAGGCTGCCACAGTTTAGTCAAAATGAGAATACGCAATCAGGCAAAGGCTATGCTTGCAATTGGTGAGGCGTTGAAAAGCCGGGCTTCGAGAAGAGTCGGGAACTGGCGATGGCACTCCGCGGGACATTGTTGAGTTGCTTGCCTATCAAGGGTAGTGGAGTTTGATTGAACTCCTAATCAGCACGCATTACCAAATTCTGCGTTACATGCAATCAGGTGAACTTTATTTAGCTTGCCCACACTTTTGGGGTGTCATCTTCAACTCGTTACTTGTTATAGTCCCTACGTCTTTCCCCCATCTTCTACCATAGCCATCCTTGTCCTCTATACCATCGTACGTGCTATCAGCCTGCTTGGTCTGCTCTTGCCAGTGTAGGCATACTTTCCCATGATACCAACAAACGATACCAATGCTGTCATTGCCGATGGACTGAACGTCGTGGATATCTCACAGGTATATCTGCAGCGGTACAACGTTGTGGTGTGAGTGGCATGCTGTTTCAAGTGTAGCGAATATGATGGTCGCTTGGGGGGGTCTGGGCTAATGTGGTAGGCACTGGTGTAGCACTGAAACTGGGGGGCGTAGTGTTACGCTTCGGTAAGCGTGGGCCTTGCTTTAGGCGATGATACGACGTGAGTACTCAGCTTTACGACTCCCGAAGTCAAACGTGGGATCCTAAGTCCTAACACACTGACGTCTTGCAACTGGGAAGGCTTTCTTGGTAAGCCTTATGCAGTGCGCTCCTTCTGGGTCCTCAGTACTTCAAGCAGTAATGAGGAGTCTGGAAACCAATGATTCAAGAAGACCAAGATGGTGATCCTTGGTCTCCTATGACTACTACTTATACATGATGATAGAGGGCTTTAAAGCGCCTCTCGAATGATGTTGGCCTATAGCATATCTAGCTCGAACCCTAGTATCGCTATCCTAGTAATCAGGAAGCTGTAAGTAACATGTGATACTACTGCTGACTGATAACATGTGAAAGATATAGTCCCTGACTAATGTAAGAATCACGAGCTTACTATCGTAGTCAGAACCTGATAGTAAGCGTACAAGTCCGATCCGTGACATCACCCCCTTTTCAGGAGCGACGCCCCCAGAGCCCAGGCGGTCCCATCCAACCCGCCTGTACATCTTCGATCCTTTGCATCGCTCGCGCCTGCTCCAACCTACTGATGCATAGTGCCTTGTCCGTTGCCAATCGCCCCCATGTCTCCTGTAGCTCCTTTACCCTGGCCTCTAACCGTCCCAGCTCCGCTCCTAGCGCCCTGTACCTTCTGATCTCCACGGCGAGACTTACGTCGTTGCACTCAGCAACGGCTCAGTTGATGGCCCCCACGGCGTCGTACCCAGCGTCGAGGATGAACAGGTCCTCCTGCGCGTACTTGATGTGGGTCTCAGGGTGTACCACGTACTGTGGCGCGGCATACAGGGGCTTCGGGAAGACCCTGTCGGACTTGTCAATCAGGCCAAGCACGATGGGATCGTTGCTCATAATGGCCTGGACGTATTTTGCCGGGTGCGTCACGCCGTCAGGGGTGGTGATGGGGAAGTGAATGTAATGGGGTCCTCAATTGACCCTGAACCTGTGAGGCGCACAGGCATTGGTGACACTGGAGACGGTGTGGTCGATGAGCTGGGGACGGATATGACCCCGGTAGAGGGGGGTCCCGTCGGTGGCGAGGGCATGGCGGGTTGTATGAGGTGGAGCATCAGCTTCTCTGCCATAGTGAATGTGTGGGTGCTCAGCTGGGTACTGCTCGTCCTCGCTGTCCATGATCTCTCCCGCTTCTCTTGCATCTCCCTCATCCGGCGTTGGGCTGTTCGTAGCTGTTCTTCCCTCCAATCATCGGTCACCTCCTTCCACGACTTCTTCGGCTTCATCAGTGCTTCGTACCGCTCCTTGGCTAGCGCGGATGTTAACACCGCAGTCGAGAGCTCGTCGAAAGCTATCGACTTCGGCGGTGGTGAAGGGGCGATCGGAGATGGGCTCTCCGGTCTTGGTGTGGAGGATGTGCCAGAGGGTAGGCTGGCTGTCGATGTCTGGGGACAGACGGGCACTGTTCGCTCCGTGTCCCTGAGCAGGGAATTGTGTGATGGTGCTGTCAAACTCAGCTTGGGTGATGGGCCCCTTGGACCCAGCTCTGTCTCTCTCAGCCATGATGACCTCCGTGTCGTTGGCAGGGGTTGTTGATGCCCACTCTTCTTCCAGCTCAACAGCAAAAATCCTCTCGGGGGTTCCGAGGTAGTACAAAGTTGACGAGAGGGTGGCATCAGGGGTGAAAGGCATATAATTGTCTGGAGGAGTAGTGGCGTTGGTATGAGGGGAGGATGAGATGCTGTTGCAGGTTCTTCCACTCCTTATAAGTGTTTATGACATGGTCTTTGAACGTTGATACTCCGCAAGGGCTTCGTCGGCGAATAGATCTTCCCAGTTGACCCACTGATTCTCCAAGTCAGGGTAGCCCTTCCATTTGACCAAGTATTGCTTCTTCCGACCTCTGCCGAAATGCCATTCGTCTAGGACCTTCTCAATTTCGTATTCTTCTTCTCCATCTACCAAGTTAGGTGGTGGTCGTTGGTAGTTTTTCCCATGAAGTGGAGTCTCGTGATACTTGGTGAGGAGGTCCACATGGAACACTGTGTGAATTTTCCATTGTGGGGGAAGGTTGAGCCAGTAATTGACAGGGGACATCACCTGTTCTATCATAAAAGGTCCATGCCTCCGGGGAGCGAGTTTCGCCATTGGTTGGTGAGTGCGTAAGTGGCGTCCTTCTAGCTACACGAGATCTCCGGGTCGGAGCTTCGGACCCTCCTTGGCTTTCACCCATGATTGCTGCACTTTGATGATCAATTCTTGGGTGCGTTTCTGAGCTTCTCAGAATTGCTCTGCCCTGAGCGTTACTTGTGGAATAGGTGATGGTTTATCCGTCCAATCGGCTCGTGGGTTGTACCCCATAAGGAGGTTGAAGGGTGACTCCCGTGTGTATTCATGTGGCCAATTATTATGCGCGAATTCTGCGAGAGGTAGATACTCGCACCAATTATCCTGTCACTCATTTGCCCAGAAACGTAGGTACTGCTCTATCCATTGGTTTGTCCGCTCCAACTACCCGTCGGTTTGTGGGTGATATGCCGTGGAAATATTTTGTTTGATATCCAATGTCCTGCATAGTTCTCTTGTAAATTTGCTAGCAAAGCGGGGATCACGGTTGCTTATGATCTTCATGGGGAGTTCGAAGTGGGTGAAGATGTGTTTCAGATAGAGGTTGGCAACTCCCTCTGTGCTAATTTCTTCGTTACAGGGTATGAAGATCGCTGCCTTACTGCAATCATGGTCCGTGATTGTCAGTATTGTGTCATATCCTTGAGATAGGGGTAACTTAGTTATGAAGTCAAGGGCTATAGTCTTGAATGGCATTGCTTCCGGTATAGGGTATATGGGATTGAGGGGTGCTTTGTTTCGTCCGTGTTGCACTTTGATGCGTTGACATTCTGCGCATCCTTTGACGTATTCCAGAGCGTCCTTGGCCAATCCCGGCCACCAGTAGGCGTGTCCTGCCAGCTGGGCGGTTCGTTTGATTCCTGGGTGTCCGTGAGCAGGAAGGTCGTGATGGTCATGCAGTATACGTCGCTTATCATAAATGCCTCCAGTTACTACCCGTCGTGCGTCCTTGTACCAGATTCCGTCTATCTTTTTGAGGTGGTGTGCGTCCACCCATGGTTTCAGGATGGTTTCGTTTTGTTCGTATATGGGGTCTTCCAACGTGGTGTTACTGGGAGTGAGGTGATCCTTGGTGGTCCATATTCTTTCTACATGGGTGCCACGTATGAAGACCTTGTCTGGTAGTACCGTGATATTGCTATTGTCTTCTTCCCCCTGGCTGTAGTCTGGTCTTCATGACAGCGCATCCACTCTGCCATTTGCTGATCCTTTGATGTGGTGAATTTCGAAGTTGTACTCTGATAATTTGAGTACTTCCCTTGCTACCCTTCGACTGATCTTCTGAGGGCTTCTCCAGTATTGTAGGTTCATATGGTCTGAGAAGACTTTCGTCCGATGTGGTGATCCTGCGAGCAGCGGTCACCAATGTCAGAATGCTTTGACTATGGCTAGTAATTCTAGGTCGTAAATGGCATAATTTCATTCCGCTTCATTGAGTGTGGTTGAGAAGTAGCCAATAGGGTGTCGCTTTCCGTTGTCCTTTCGTTGTAGTAACACCGCTCCTATCGCGAATCCTGAGGCGTCAACTTCCAGTTCGAATGGTTTACTCAGCTGCGGGTGTGCTAGTACTGGTTCCGACGTAATGAGTCCTTTGAGTTTATTGAATGCATCGTGTTCCATTCCCGTCCATTTCCACTCGGCTCCTTTCTTGGTTAGTTGGTTTAGGGGTCTTGCATGGTGTGAAAAGTTTTGAATGAATGCGCAATAAAAGTTGCAAAAACCTAGGAATGACCGGACATCTTTGACCTTGGTGGGCGTTGGCCAGTCTTTGATGCCGGAAATTTTGACAGGGTCCATGCATGTCACCCCCTTTTCAAGGATTACCCCCAGGTAATCCATACGAGGTGCATGGAATAAGCATTTTTCTAGCTTATAGTAGAGGTCATGCTTAGCTGATATCTCCAGTACGTCTTTGACTGCCACGATGTGGTCGTCCATACTTTTCCCTATGTGTGTTGTGATGCCAATGTCGTCCATATATACCCTGATGGTTGTTCCTCTAAGCTCGTGTTTAGCAATGATGTCCCGACATATGTGGTTCATCATTGTCTGAAATGTTGCAGGGGAGTTTGTTAGTCCAAAGAACATTACCGTGGGCTCAAACAGGCCGTATTTAGTTTTGAATGCCGCTTTTTCCTCATCTCCTTCTCTGATCCATATGTTGTTGTAGCCCCACCGTACATCGAGCTTGGTGTATATGTGGGCATTGCTGAGGTCCATGATAAGATCGGTGATAAGAGGTAGGGGGTATTGGTTGCGTATCGTAAATGAATTGAGGCGTCTGTAGTCCTGTACCGGTTGTAACGTCCCGTCTTTCTTCTTAACAAAGAAGAATGGTGATGCGTATGGGGATTTGGACAGTTGTATGTATCCTTTGCTGAGTTGTTCCATTAGAAAGGCCTGAAGGGCTTGATCTTCTTCCTGCGTAAGTGGGTAGACTTTGCAATCTATCGCTTCGGGTGCTCCTTTCTTGAGTTGAATTTCGTGATCCCACACCCGTGAGGGTGGGAATCGGTGTGATGCTTCCTCATTGAAGAGTTGGTGGTATTTGGAGTAATGGGATGGCAACTCAGCCTTCGTGGTGTATTGTTTCACCTGGATTGCTAGTTCTGTAGAGGTAGTTCTTCCTTCTATGAACTCTACCTCTTCCAATTGGGCAACAATCTGGTTTTTCTGGGTTTCGGTTATAGCCTTGGCGATGGTTGATCGTGCAATTCTGGGATTAATGGTTCTAAGGACAACTGGTAATGCGTCTTCTTTGATCACGGCGTGTCTCCAGCTGAAAGTTGGTTCGTATGTGGTGAGCCACGGATACCCAAATACGATGTCTTCACTTCCTATGTCGGTGATGAGGAATCTCATTTCTTTATGAATTCCTTTTGTTTGGACATCCAAATCTACATAGTGGGTGATTAGCCCTGCTCGATTTTCGGTGTTATCGATGTTCCATATCTTTTTGGGTCGCTCTAGTGGCTTCATCCCAATCCCCATCCTTTTTATGAAAGCGGGTTGTAGGAAGTTGCCAGTGGCTCCCGAGTCCACTAGTGCTCTAATGTCGGCCATGGCGTAATTTGTGTGAATCAATACTGGAATTCTCATAGAACGGTAGTGAGTTATGATCACAGAATTACACTTTACTGCCCTTACCCAGGCCAATGGGTTCAGGCGCTTCGAAAATCCTCCCTTTTCCACAGATCCTATAGTATGAGGTCTTTTACCTCATCTTCTTCTGCAGCCACTCCTTTTATCCATTGGTTGGCGTGTTGCTGCGGCGTTTCCACCCTCGCTGCCCTGATGGGTTCTTCTTCCCTTTCTTCGTGATAGGTGTCGGTCCTTCAGCTGTTACTGGGCTGGTTGTAGGTGTGCTGCGGGCAATTTCGACTGAAGTGTCCTTTCTGTCCACAGGTGTAACAAGTTACTTCCCTCATGTCACGTCGACCCCCTTGTCCTCGCCCTCTGAATCCTCCTCTCGGCGGTGGGTTCTGAGGATGAGCTCGGTCCCAGTTACCTTGGATTTCTTCAGCACCCGTGAGTCTCCCTTGTACTCGGTCCACTGATGTATCCATAGCGTTTGGGTCTCATAATATGTTGCGAGGAGGTCCCCATCCTGTGCCTCTTATGTTTCTCCAGTTTGTGTTGCCACCTCCTTGTGACCTTGTTTGGTTTGCGAGACCTCGATGCTGCTCCAGTCGGGCCTTCATGTGTATGTATTGTTGTTGCCTTCTGATGACCGCTTCCTTCCATTCTTGGAAGGTTTGTGGGTTGTCGTACGTGTACGCCTTCTCGTATAGTTCACGGGGTAGTCCATCCGTGAATAGATCCATCGTGAGCAGTGAATCCAGTCGATAGTTAGCCTGACGTGCTAACTGTTCGAATTGCGTGACGTACACATCAATGTCTCCTCCTGTCATTTTGATCCCTCTTTTGAGCATGGCTTGGGCCTGTTCTTTTTCTAATGTGTTTGAAAACTGCCTATTGAAGGCCATGATGACTTCGATCCACAGGTGTGGGTCATTGTTGACGATCCCAGCGGTGACTTGTCAGTTGAGCCATCTGCTAGTCTCCATGATCCAATTGTTAACATCCTTTCCTTGGATGTATGTGAGGAATAACATAGCTCGTCTGTATGCATTAGCCATGATGGGGTTGTTATTATTGATACCCCAGTACAGTTCCCATTGTGTAAGGAACTCCTCGGTCTTGTGTCGGTCCCCTTTGAATACTTCTGGGGCATTTCCAGCGAATTTGTCAGAGTGGTGCCCTCCTGGTACTCCGACTGGTCCTGCTCCAGGTATTCCTCCTCCTAGGGGTCCTCCTCCTGGGGGTCCCCCTCCTGGTGGTCCTCCATATGGGGATCCTCCCCTATGTGGTGGTCCTCCCACTCCTGGGAGTCCTCCATTTCCTGCAGGAGGGTCAGGTTGGTCTGGTCCAATTGCTCAAAATAAGGCGGCGTCGTCCGCCATCATGACATGTCCTGTTTTGGGGTGGATGGGAAGTGTAACTTCCTGGATTTCTGTTAACGTAGCCATTGGAGGATGAATGGTGATTTGCTTGGCTCTCTCAATGAGTTCTGGCTCCAATGGTTCTAATGCCTGTACGGGTTCTTCGTCTGATTCGTTGTCCGAGGTTTTGGGGTTTTCTGAGGGCGCAGAGGCACTTTGATTTTCTCCATCGATAAGTCCCCAGTCGTTTCTTGCGACTACTTCCTCTTCGTAGATGTCGCACCCATATCTGTAAGGTAGAGTGTCGATGACTCTCCACTCGTCGTCTTCTTGGTCGACTCTGCACCAACAGGTTCATTCAAAGTTGAACTCAACTGGTCGTGGTCCATGTGCCCCCCTGATTAGGTATCCTTCCACTCCGTTGATGCTGCCCCAACTGGCTTCTTTGAGATATCGGGTTGGTACGTTTCTTGCCCCTCTTCGTGGGATCTTGTAAGAGTGGAATCCCTCTCGGTTCCAAAGTTCCCTTGTGGATACTTGCGCCATGATGGTAGATCTTGGTCTTAATGTTACGCTTCGGTAAGCGTGGGCCTTGCTTTAGGCGATGATACAACGCGAGTACTCAACTTTACGACTTCCGAAGTCAAACGTGGGATCCTAAGTCCTAACATGCTGACGTCTTGCAACTGGGAAGGCTTTCTTGGTAAGCCTTATGCAGTGCGCTCCTTCTGGGTCCTCAGTACTTCAAGCGGTAATGAGGAGTCTGGAAACCGATGATTCAAGAAGACTAAGATGGTGATCCTTGGTCTCCTATGACTACTACTTATACATGATGATAGAGGGCTTTAAAGCGCCTCTCGAATGATGTTGGCCTATAGTGTATCTAGCTCGAACCCTAGTATCGCTATCCTAGTAATCAGTAAGCTGTATGTAACATGTGATACTACTGCTAACTGATAACACGTGAAAGATATAGTCCCTGACTAATGTAAGAATCACAAGCTTACTATCGTAGTCAGAACCTGATAGTAAGCGTACAAGTCCGATCCGTGACACATAGCATATCAGGCGCGGATGTCGCCTTGATGGTAGTGCAGGTAGCTCTATGTCAGTACAAGACATGGCGAAAATTGCAGAATCGTGTGCCACTATCCAATTGACTCATACACCTTAAGTTGGGTTCCTGCTGCAGCCATATCCAATTCTTTCCTATCTCCATCACTGTTATGCTTCGGTAAGCATGGGCCTTGCTTTAGGTGGAAGTATGACACGAGTACTCAGCTGTACGACTTATCAAGTCAAACGTGGGATCCTAAGTCCTAACACGTTGACGTTCTTGCAACTGGGAAGGCTTTCTTGGTAAGCCTTATGCAGTGCGCTCCTCCTAAGTCTTCAGTACTTCTGGCGCGATAAGGAGTTAGAAACCGATGATTCAAGAAGACCAAGATGGCGACTCTTGGTCTTCCATGACTACTACTTATACACGATGATAGAGGGCTTTAAAGCGCCTCCTAAATGATGTTGGCCTATAGCGTATCTAGCTCGAACCCTAATATCACTATCCTAGTAATCAGTGAGCGTATAGTAACATGTGATACTACTGCTGACTGATAACACGTGAAAGATAAAGTCCCTGACTAATGTAAAGAATCACAAGCCTACTACCGTAGTCAGAACCTAGTAGTAAGCATTCAAGTCCGGTCCGTAACATCACCCCCTTTTCAGGAGCGATGTCCCCAGAGCCCGGGTGGCCCCATCCAACCTGCCTGTACGTCCTCTATCCTCTGCATTGCTCGCGCCTGCTCCAACCTACTGATGCACAATGCCTTGTCCGTTGCCAGCCGTCCCCACATCTCCTGTAACTCCTTTATCCTTGTCTCCAGGCATCCCAACTCCACCCCGAGCGCTCGGTACCGCCTGATCTCTGTGGCAAGGCTTACGTCCTTGCACTCTGCAACGGCCCTGTTGATGGCCCCGACAGCATCATACCCATTGTCGAAGAGGAACAAGTCCTCCTGGGCGTACTTGATGTGGGTGTCGGGGTGCACCACGTACTGGGGTGCGGTGTACAGGGGCTTCGGGAAGACCCTGTCGGACTCATCAATCAAGCCGAGCACGATGGGATCGTTGCTCATGATGGCTTGGACGTATTTGGCCTGGTGTGTCACACCGTTGGAGGTGGTGATGGGGAAGGAAATGAAATCAGGTCCTCTATTGACCTGGAACCCGTGAGGCGCACGGGTGTTGGCGATGCTGGAGACGGTGCGGTCGGCGAGCTGGGGACGGATATAACCCCGGTAGAGGGGGGTCCCGTCTGTGGCAAGGGTGTGGCGGGTTGTATGAGGTGGAGCATTAATTTCTCTGCCATAGTGAATGTGTGGGTGCTCAGCTGGGTACCACTCATCCTCGCTGTCTGTGACCTCTCCCTCTTCTCTCTCATCTCCCTCATCCGGCGTTGGGCTGTTTGCAGCTGTTCTTCCCTCCAATCGTCGGTCACCTCCTTCCACGACTTCTTCGGCTTCATCGCTGCTTCGTACTGCTCCCTGGCGTGCATGGACATCTTCACCGCGGTCGAGAGCTCGCCGAAAGTCGTCGACTTCGGCGGTGGTGAAGGGGCGGTCGGAGATGGGTTCTCCGGTTGCGGTGTGGAGGATGTGCCAGAGAGTGGGTTGGCCGTCGACGTTGGGTGACAGTCGGGCGCTGGCGGTTCCGTGTCCTTGAGCGGGGAACCATTCAATGGTGCTGTGGAACTCAGCTTCGGTGATGGGTCCCTCGGACCTGGCTCTGTCTCTCGTAGCCATGACGACCTCCTCGGCATCGGTAGGGGTTGCTGATGCCTGCTCTTCCTCCAGCTTGCAGGCAAAAATCCTCTCGGGGGTTCCGAGGTAGTACAAAGGCGTCGAGAGGGCGGCATTTGGGGTGAAGGGCATCGATGGGTGAGGAGTAGTAGTGGTGATGGTATGTGGGGAGACTGAGATGTTGTCGCTGGTCCTTCCACCCCTTATAAGCATTTCTGGTGCGGTCTTCGAATGTTGGTACTCCGCAAGTGCTTCATCGGCGAATAAATCCTCCTGGTTGACCCACTGATTCTCTGAGTCGGGGTAGCCCTTCCATTTGATCAGATATTGCTTCTTCCGTTTCCTGCCGAAATGCCGTTCATCTAGAACCTTCTCAACTTCATATTCTTCCTCCCCGTCTACCAAATCGGGTGGTGGCCACTGGTAGTTTTTCCCATGGAGTGGGGTCTCGTGGTACTTGGTGAGAAGGTCCACATGGAACACTGTGTGAATTTTCCATTGCGGGGGTAGGTTGAGCCGGTAGTTGACAGGGGACATCACCTGTTTGATTGTGAAGGGTCCGTGCCTTTGGGGCGCGAGTTTCGCCGTTGGTTGGTGAGTACGCAAGTGACGTCCTTCTAACCATATAAGGTCACCGAGTCGGAATTTTGGCCCATCTTTGGCTTTGACCCATGACTGCTGCACTTTGATGATCAGTTCTTGAGCGCGTTTCCGTGCTTCTTGGAATTGTTCGGTCCTGAGCGTTACTTGCGGTATGGGTGATGGCTTATCTGTCCAATCGGCACGTGGGTTATACCCCATGAGGAGGTTGAAGGGTGACTCCCGTGTGTATTCGTGTGGCCAGTTATTATGTGCAAACTCTGCGAGGGGTAGATATCCGCACCAATTGTCCTGTCGTTCATTCGCCCAGAAGCGTAGATATTGTTCTACCCATTGGTTCGTTTGTTCTGATTGTCCGTCGGTTCGTGGATGGTATGCCGTAGAGATGTTTTGTTTGATGTCCAGTATTCTGCAAAGTTCCCTTGTGAATCTGCTAGCGAACCGAGGGTCTCGATCGCTTATGATCTTCGTGGGAAGTCCGAAGCGGACGAAAACGTGTTTCAGGTACAGGTTGGCAACTCCCTCCGCGCTGATTTCCTCATTGCAGGGTATGAAGATTGCCGCTTTACTGCAATCATGGTCCGTGATCGTCAGTATGGTGTCGTAACCTCGAGATATGGGCAACTTAGTTATGAAATCGAGAGCTATTGTTTCAAATGGCATTGCTTCTGGTTTGGGGTATATGGGGTTGAGAGGCTCCTTGTTTCGTCCGTGTTGAACTTTAATACGCTGACATTCAGCGCATCCTTTGATGTATTCCAGTGCATCCCTTGCTAATCCCGGCCACCAGTAGGCACGTCCTGTCAATTGGGCGGTTCTTTTGATCCCTGGATGTCCATAAGCGGGAAGGTCATGATGGTCATGCAATATACGTCGCTTATTGTGTATTCCCCCGGTTACTACTTATCGTGCATCCTTGTACCAGATCCCATCTATCTTTTTAAGACGATGGGTGTCTATCCATGGTTTCAGAATGGTTTCATTTTGCTCGTACACGGGGTCATCTAGTGCTATATCCTGGGGGTTAAGATGATCCTTGGCGGTCTGGATCCTTTCTACATGGGCGCCCCGTATGAAGATCTTGTCCGGCAGTACCATGACGTTGCTATTGTCCTCTTCCCCTTGATCGTAGTCTGGTCTTCGCGACAGTGTGTCTGCTCTGCCGTTGGCCAATCCCTTGATATGGTGAATTTCGAAGTCGTATTCCGACAACTCAAGTACTTCCCTTGCTATCCTTCAACTAATCTTTTGTGGGCTTCTAGTTCGAATGGTTTACTCAGCTGTGGGTGTGCCAGTACTGGTTCCGATGTTACGAGTCCTTTGAGTTTATTGAATGCGTCGTGCTCCGTTCCTGTCCATTTCCATTCTGCTCCTTTTTTGGTTAGTTGGTTCAGTGGTTTTGCATGATGTGAAAAGTTTCGAATGAATGCACGATAAAAATTGCAAAAGCCCAAGAATGATCGAACGTCCTTGACTTTCGTGGGGGTTGGCCAATCTTTGATACCGGAAATTTTGATGGGGTCCATGCGTGTCACCCCCTTTTCAAGGATTACCCCCAGGTAATCCATACGAGGTGCATGGAATAAGCATTTCTCTAGCTTATAATAGAGGTCGTGCTTAGCTGATATTTCCAGTACGTCTTTGACTGCCGCGATGTGGTCGTCCATACTTTTCCCTATATGTGTTGCAATACCGATGTCGTCCATGTACACCCTGATGGTCGTCCCTCGAAGTTCATGTTTGGCAATGATGTCCCGACATATGTGGTTCATCATTGTCTGGAATGTTGCGGGGGAGTTTGTCAGTCCAAAGAACATTACCGTGGGTTCGAATAGGCCGTATTTGGTTTTGAATGCCGCTTTTTCCTCGTCCCCTTCCCGGATTCGTATGTTGTTGTAGCCCCATCGTACGTCGAGTTTAGTATAGATGTGGGCGTTACTGAGGTCCGTAATGAGGTCCGTAATGAGGGGTAAGGGGTATTGGTTGCGTATTGTAAACGAGTTGAGGCGTCTGTAGTCTTGCACCGGTTGTAACTTCCCATCCTTCTTTTTGACGAAGAAGAATGGTGACGCATATGGGGATTTAAACGGTCGTATGTATCCTTTGCCAAGTTGTTCTGTTAGAAAGGCTTGGAGGGCTTGGTCCTCCTCTTGTGTGAGCGGATAGACTTTACAATCTATCGCTTCGGGTGCTCCCTTCTTGAGTTGTATCTCGTGATCCCAGACCCGTGAAGGTGGGAACCGATGTGATGCTTCTTCGTTGAAAAGTTGGTGGTACGCTGCGTAGTGGGATGGTAACTCAGCTTTCGTGGTATACTGTTTCGCCTGGATTGCTAGTTCTGTGGAAGTGGTCCTTCCTTCCACGAATTCTTCCTCCTCCAGTTGTGCAATGATTTGGTTTTTCTGGGTTTCAGTGATCGCTTTCGCGATTGTAGGTCGTATGATCCTGGGGTTGACGGTTCAAAGAATGACCGGTAGTGCGTCTTCCTTGATTACCGCGTACCTCCAGCTGAAGGTTGGTTCGTATGTGGCCAGCCAGGGATACCCAAATACTATATCTTCATTGCCGATGTCCGTAATGAGGAATCTCATTTCTTTGTGGATCCCTTTTGTCTGTATGTCCAGATCCACGTAATGAGTGATTAGTCCTGCTTTATTTTCAGTATTGTTGATATTCCATATCTTTTTGGGCCGGTCCAGCGGCTTCATTCCGATTTTCATCCGCTTTACGAAAGCGGGTCGTAGAAAGTTATCAGTGGCTCCTGAGTCCACCAATGCTCTGATGTCGGCCATGGCGTAATTCGTGCGAATCAATACTGGGATTCTCATAGAACGGTAGCGAGTTATGATCACAGAATTACATTTTACTGCCCTCACCCAGGCCGATGTGTTCAGGCGCTTCAAAAATCCTCTCTCTTCCATAAATCCTGCAGGATGAGGTCCTTGACCTCATCTTCTTCGGCCGCTACACCTTTCATCCAGGCGTCGGCTCGTTGTTGCGTGGTTTTGGCCCTCACCACTTGTATTGGTTCGGGCTCGTATGACCTGGTGTCTGTCCTCCTGGTGTTGCTGGGTTGGTTGTAGGTGTGCTGTGGGCAATTACAGCTGAAATGCCCTTTCTGTCAGCAAGTGCAGCAGATCACTTCCCTCATATCCCAGTGTCCCCCTCGTCCTCGCCTCATATATCCTCCTCTTGGTGGGGGGTTCCGGGGATGAGCTCAATCCCAATTGCCTTGGATTTCTTCGGCCCCCGTAAGTCTTCCTCGTACTCGGTCGGTGGATGTGTCCATGGCATTCGGATCTCTGAGGATGTTACAGGGTGGCCCCCATCCGGTACCTCGTGTGTTCCCCCATCCTCCTCGGTTGCTACTTCCCTGTTGTTTCCCGGGGTTCGTAAGGCCACGATGTTGCTCTAATCGGGCCTTCATATGTATGTATTGTTGTTGCCTCCTAATGACCACTTCCTTCCATTCCTGGAAGGTCTGCGGGTTGTTGTATGTGTATGCCTTCTCGTATAGATCATGGGGTAGTCCATCCGTGAAGAGATCCATTGTGAGCGGTGAATCCAGTCGGTAATCAGCCTGGCGTGCCAACTGCTCGAATTGGGTGACGTACGCGTCGATATCTCCTCCGATCATTTTAATCCCCCTTTTGAGCATTGCTTGGGCCTGTTCTTTCTCTAGCGTATTCGAGAATCGCCGGTTAAAGGCCGTTATTACTTCGATCCATAGGCGTGGGTCGTTGTCGGCAATTCCGGTACTGACTTGTCGGTTGAGCCATCTGCTGGTCTCCGTGATCCAGTTGTTAATGTCCTTTCCTTGGATATAGGTAAGGAACAACATAGCTCGTCTATAGGCGTTGGCCATGATGGGGTTGTTATTATTGATGCCCCAGTACAGTTCCCACTGAGTGAGGAACTCTTCTGTCCTGTGTCGGTCTCCTCGGAATATTTCTGGGGCGTTCCCAGCGAATTTGTTGGAGTGATGTCCTCCTGGTATTCCAATTGGTCCTGCTCCCAACACCCCGCCTCCTGGCGGTCCTCCTCCGGGCGGTCCTCCTCTGGGTGGCCCTCCTCCGGGTGACCCTCCTCCGGGTGGTCCTCCATGTGGTGGTGGAGTTCTTCCGCCTCTCGTTGGAGGGTCAGGTTGATCTGGTCCAATTGCTCGGAATAGGGCGGTGTCGTCTGCCGTCATTACATGTCCTGTTTCTGGGTTGATGGGGAGCGTAGTTTCTTGGGTTTTGGTTAAAGTAGCCATTGATGGGTAAATGGTAATCTGCTCAGCTCTTTCAATGAACTCTGGTTCCAATGGTTCAAGTGCTTGGGTAGGTTCTTTGTCTGTTCCGCTATCTGAGGCTTCCGGGCTTTCAGAGGGTGCTGAGATACTTTGGTTTTCTCCATCGATGGGTCCCCAGTCGTTTCTTGCGACTACTTCTTCTTCGTATATGTCACACCCATATCTGTAAGGTAGAGTGTCGATGACCCTCCACTCGTCGTCCTCTCGGTCGACTCTGCACCAGCAAGTTCGTTTGAAGTTGAACTCAACTGGTCGTGGTCCGTGTGCTCCTCTGATTAGGTATCCTTCTACTCCGTTGATGCTCCCCCAACTGGCTTCCTTGAGGTACCGGGTTGGTACGTTTCTTATCCCTCTTTGTGGGATCTCATAAGATCGGAATCCCTCTCGGATCCAAAGTTCTCTTGTGGATACTCGCGCCATGGTGGTAAGATCTTGGTCTTAATGTTACGCTTCGGTAAGCATGTGCCTTGCTTTAGGCGATGATAAGACGTGAGTACTTAGCTCTGAATTCTGCTAAGTCGAATGTGGAGCCCTTGGCCTCAACACAACGACTACTTCTGCAACTGGGAAGGCGTCCAAAGGAGCCTTATGCAGTGCACTTCCTATAGTTGGATACACCTAAGGGGAGGCGAAGGGAGGACTAGAAACCAATGATTCAAGAAGACCAAGATAGCGACTCTTGGTCTTCCGCGACTACTACTTATACACAACAATGGAGGGCTTTAAAGCGCCTCCCGAACAATATTGACCTATAGCAATACTAGCTCAAACCCTAGTACCACTATCCTAGTAATCAGTAAGCTACAAGTACCATGTGATACTTCTACTGACTGATAACACGTGAAAGTATGAGTCCCTGACTAATGTACACAATCACATGCCTACTATCGTAGTCAGAACCTGATAGTAAGCAACTTGGTCCGAACCGTGACAGTAATACATTGGGATGTAAGGTACAGGGTGAGAATAAGACTGGAAATAATTGGACGGAGCAGGCTGCAAGAGAGAAGGCGGTCGTGCAGGAGTGTAGTGAGGTGTGTGCATTGGTGTGTGCATTGGCGCGTGCATTGGAGTGTGCATTAGGGAGGGAAGGCGGGCGGGGAGGGATGCCAGCGGCACAGCTGAATGCACTGGCGTTGAGTCTGCAACAGCCTGCACCTGTGAATTGGCAGCGACCGAGCATGTGTCAGGTCTAGCACACTTGCCGGATTGCTCTCCAGCACCGAATGGGTCCTTGTTAAGGCCTAGCGGGGCCTTACTGTGCGATGTGCACCGAGGGTACAAGGGGGACAAGGACGGGGTACAAAGATGAGGTGCTTGGTAAATGGTAACCAAGGCCGAGGGAGTTCTAAGAGACAAAGGTCCGCGAGGGACGACCAAGGAGCAAGGGTTTCAAAGGGTAAGTCGATGGACTTAGTGACGAGGTACAGGGGGCTTCGGTTAGACGGCCGAAGTACGAGGGACTAAGTCGAGCGACTTAGGGTCTGTGTGTGCGCGTTGTTATAGCACAAGCGCAAAGCTTCGAGGTGGCTCCCAACTAAGGGAAGACCGACAGTGGTGACGAGACAATGAGAAGGGAGCACACAGTGGAGGAGTAAACAGGTCTGGTATTCGCTAGTATAATAAACGAAGACAAGACTAGGGAATAAGCACACAAGTGGTCGAGCTTATATATGTAGCTACTCCGTGTCCGTCCTGTGAAGGGGATACTATAATAGAGAACAAAGACAACGCGAATGGGGAAGAGGGTAGAATAGGGAACAATGGGAAGTGCAAAAGGGGAAAAGGGAAGAAGGGGAATCGGAGTAAGAGGGCATACATAGTAATGAGTCAACAGGTTAGTACTCCGAGGGGAAGCAGGAATGAGTCAAGGCGATATAGTAAAAGAGAAAATAAGTCCGTGGTGAGCTGGATCACGACAGTCCTGATTGGTGCGATTCCGCTTATGGTTAACTTCACTGATTAGCTGGGCTGAAAGCACGCTATTGACTTTGCCACAGCACTTGTCACCCCTCTTCACGCCCATGCACCTGGCTGTTTCCAGCCATGATAGCTGATTCGGGGAGATCACTTCCTTTTCTGGAAGCTGCGTGCTGTCACCATTTGCTGATGCAACAATGCCGAGGTGGGAGCGGATTGCCCGAGCCGATTTCACCATCTCCAGTGTAGCTCTTGGCGCCTGAGTCAGCAGATGTCGTGACAACTCGATGATCTGGTCGATGGCGGAAATTAGCGAAGCAGTGGCGCCCTCTTGACAAGTGGCATCTTGATTGGTGGGATTACCACTATCCCGGGCATGAGGTAATTTGGGTGCGGTCGTGCCCGGCTTGGTGGTAGCGTCTGAGTGCCCCACCCCCCTGAAATAGTGCTGAATGGCGGCAATGTGTTTGCAGAGCCTCATGCAAGGGAAATCCTTGCAGTCACATTCGGTAGCACTAGAATTAAGGCAATAAAATAGCTCCTGATTTGAGGAGCGCACAAGGAAGCGCTCCTGGTCGACCTGCTCAATGTGGTCACGGGGTATCTCAGGGGCACATGTGTGGATCTCCTTCTTGCGCTCTTCAGCCAAATTGGACCCGTCCAATCCGATGGTCTGATTATCGTAGCAATCTTCTATTGCCGGTAATAGATAAGTGATGAGCGTATAGATGAGATCATCTATATGCTGATTGCGCTTCCATCGAGCCATTTGGATTTGAGTATATGATGGTACCTGATCCTGAATTAGTAATTGTTAGCAAATATGTAAATATTACTTACACTTCCAGGAGCATATCGGTATCGCCCTCTTCAAAGATCGTCTGATTCTGCTGGAAGATGGCGGACCACATCTCCTTGACGGGGATCCATTCCTAGGCCAGGTACTCAGCCAGGCTCTGGGGAACCGATCAGTCATTCTGAATGTCATCCCACCACGCGTCAAATTCGTATTGATTGGTGGTGTGGACCCATTTCTGGATCAGGGCCCACAGATCTGGGAATTCAGAGGTGACGAAATGGCACCTGATGGCACAGAGCACGTGCCACCAGCAGTAATATATGCGGAAAGTCGGGTACACGTTGCGTATTGCATTCACTTGGGCCTGATCTCGATCAGTCATGAATATTGAAGGGGAAATTTCCGGACACCGTGATTTGATAATATTAATGAAATATCTTATTGTTGCCTGCGTCCCATTGGATGATAACATCCAGGCAATGGGGACACCTGCAAATGGAGATCAGATCAATATACAATATTACTAAATCCGGAAGTGCGCACCATGGCCCCAATGATCGTGCGCCATAATCGTAAATAGCAATAATCCCTTGTACTGCGTTACGTTATGTGTTGCGTCAATTCCAAGGAACGCGTTCCCGAGGCGTCGGAATGCCTCCAATTGAAATCTTGACTGAATACAAAGGATGAATAAGTCACGTGCGAGATCGGATCCCTCAGGCAGGAGATCTCATTTATCTTTATAGAATGCGAAATATCCATCCAATTTATTATTTTGACCCGCATCTGGGTCGAAATTGCATCATTCAGATCTAGCTGAATGATTTCCCACTCGACGATCTTCCAAATGTGGCCAATCTGCTCGAGCGTGATGTAATGATCTTGCTCGTGCTTGCTATATTGAGCATGCAGACATTTTTTCTGTAATATTAGGTCAGATTATGTGTAAGAGATAAGATAATGATCACGCATGATCTCCTTATCCATCAACCCCAATCTAACGAGCTCCATAACATGCTCCCGCACAGGGGCCCAGATTCGGATATGTTTCAGGTTGTCCTTCCCGGTTGGATGGGAATGATCAGGCGTGTATTTGCCAAGGATTGTGCGTGTGTGAGGATAGATCTTGATCTTCACTTGACATGGGCAGTGTTACACTTTGCCTGTAGTGCATGCTTGACTTAAGCACAAAGGTCGTGGCGAAGTTAGCACTAAGTCAATCGTCAAATGCAGAGGCACTTCCTCAATGCAAAGACAGGGTCACGTTGAACTTCTTGGTAAGTTACGACAGCCGATATCGCTCCACTTGTCGTTTTACAAGGAGCACCATGTGATGGATCGTGATAACGAGAAGAGATGATAGAATCGCGAAGAGAATTCGAGTTTGGAAGGCAATCCTAAAGAAGACCAAGATAGCGAATCTTGGCCTTCCGCAGCTACTATTTGTACAGATACGTGAGGGCTTTAAAGCGCCTCTTTAATACATGTTAACCTATGGCGATACTACCTCGAACCCTAGTACCGCTATCCTAGGAATTGCTCAGCAATCACATGCGACTGCTGAGTGCTGACTGATGAACGAGTCTGTGACTAATTACTACTTACTACCATAGCCACAACTGGTAAGTAAGAGTCCACGCCACTCATGACGACACCTCGACTACTATTGTTACTCTGATCTGGATCCTACCAACGGCCCAAGAGCCCGACCGTGACAGGCAGCCCTTGCCCAGGCACTTGCTCTCCTTCTTAGATTTCTGATCCATTTTCCTGTTGTATATCCATTTCCCTCCTGTACCATGGCGCATGCACACCCAGAGCTGGGATGCGGAATAAACCGCACTTCCATGTGATGACCCAGTGTGAGCTAAGCAGAGCTCTATGCTGTGAGCCCGCTGCTCGTTCTCGCACCAACGATGAAATTCCTCGGTAGTTTCCCATTCAAAATCGTACCTGTTCTCCCAGTCATAGCTAATGCTCCCGCACAGTCGCGTGGTGGCAGGATCTATCGGATCGGCATCCCAGCACTCAGATCTGCCAGCGTCTTCACTAACGCGTGTCTCAAGTTCCGAATTGCAGGGCACATGGGGAGTATTCGGCATCGTTATGATCAGTATAGCGGGAGGGGGAGGGTACAGTCGTGTACCCCCCCACATGCACGTGTCTGCCTGCATTCTGTGGCCTGTGTCCAGCCATAAATTGTAGCTTACTTAATTTACTAGTAATAACACAAAAAAGTGTTTTATTTCTTTTGAGTAAATATATTATTTTATCAGACTTGCGGAGTTTTGTGTCGGCAGACTTCAGAAATCCCATCATGTGTATCTGCGAAATTACAAGGACTATCTTCTTCACCGCAATCTCGATCTCCTTACCATATACCATTCACGTCGTTGGTATGAGCAGTGCACCCTGACTCCACATCGCCAAGCAATCAACTGCGGACACTCACTGGTATCTCCTTAACCTCGAAAATGTACACTAGTACATGTCACTGTAACAGGTTACAGAGGTCATGGAGGTCGACGAGGGACGTGTGTGAAGGCGAATGTAGGGTCTATGTCACGCTACAGCGGAGCGTGGTCTCTAGAGCGTTCTGTAACAAGTCCTAGCCTAAGACTAAGGGCACCTAAGTCGGTTCAGCACTGCGTGCAACGATACCTAAGATCCATGGAGACCTTGTTATAGCACAAGTCTCAAAGCTTCGAAGGGCTCTCTAACAAGGCGAGCAGTAAATGGGCCAATAAAGGCAAGGAGAGGATCACATGGATAAGATGAGTTCAACAAGCTGTGAATTGACGAAGCCAAAGCTAAGGAACTAAGGCCTATGGGTACAAGCTAATATACTCGACTAGGTGGTCTGTGCGTACATGGTCCGTGCACCAGAGGGCTTAAGGCCATTGGTAGATAAGTAAAGGAACATCACAGAAGGTGATGGAAGGAAATGACAGCACGTGAAAGAGAAGACGTGTCATGGGAACAAGAGATAACCATAAGTCCGCTCTGATAAGGGCTTAGGATAAGATGAAGATGAGATCGAAGATAAGATAAGATAAAAGAAAAGAAAAAGAGTATGCAGCAAAGAGTTCGTGACATTACCCCCCTTCTAAGGGGCAAGTTCCACATCGCCAAGAATGGCCCTCACTGCTGAGGGATGAGCGGCATGAAAGTCCCACACAATGTCTGGAGCATGGAGGTGGTCAGCTGGCTCCCAGGTGTTGTTGGCATCAGGATAACCCTTCCACTTCACCAAGTACTGCAACTGTCAGTGGTGTCTTCTAGAGTCAAGGATTTTCTCAACTTCAAACTCTTCAAGACCATCAATGTTACGTTTCGGTAAGCGTGGGCCTTGCTTTAGGCGATGATATGATGCAAGTACTCAGCTTTACGACTTCTGAAGTCAAACGTGGGACCTGATGTCCTAACACGTCAACATCTTGCAACTGGGAAGGCTCCTTGGTAAGCCTTATGCAGTGCATCCCTCTCTTGGGCTTTTAATGCTCCAGGCGTTCCAGGAAGGGTCTAGAAACCGATGATTCAAGAAGACCAAGATAGCGACTCTTGGTCTTCCCACACCACTATTTATACACAACAATAGAGGGCTTTAAAGTGCCTCCTAAACGGTATTGACCTATAGCGATACTAGCTTGAACCCTAGTACTGCTATCCTAGTAATCAGTAAGGTAGCATGTGATACTACTGCTGACTGATAACACGTGAAAGTAAAGTCCCTAACTAATGTGCGGAATCACAAGCCTACTACCGTAGTCAGAACCTAGTAGTAAGCGCGAAAGTCCATTCTGTGACAATCAACGAGGTCTGGTGGGGGACGCGTGAAGTTAGGGCCATGTTCTGGGGTTTCTGCATAGGGGAGGAGGAGCGATGTGTGGAAGACTGGATGGATCTTCCAGGTAGGAGGGATGGCGAGCTGGTAGACGACGTGGGAGATAACTTTAGTGACAGGGAAGGGGCCATAGTGGTGTGGTGCTAGCTTCGCAGTGGGATGGGAGGTGTGGAGGTTCTTCGCTTCAAGCCAGACTAAGTCACCTTCTTTGTAGGGGGTAAAGGAGGAGGGGAGGGTGACGGCGAGGTCCTGAGCTTTCTTAATGCCTTGCTGCGCCAGACTGCGCAGCTCTTGTATCTTCATCAGACGTTCTCCAACTGAGGGGGCTACAGACCCTGGCAAGTTGCTGGCTGGTGCGCATGGTGTGTGACCCATGAGGAGGTCGAAGGGGGTCTGGTGGGTGGTCGCGCTAGGCCAAGAATTGTGAGCAAACTGTGCCGAAGGGAGCCAATCAACCCAGTCATCTTGTCGTCCATTACAGAAGAACTGAAGGTACTGCTCAAGCCACTGGTTAGAACGTTTAGACTGTCCATCAGTCTGAGGGTGGTAGGTGGTGGAGATGTTCTGTGAAATCCCCAGTGAGCGGAAGAGCTGAGTGGTGAAGGCAGAAGCAAAGCGGGGGTCTCTGTCAGTAATGACACATCGGGGTAGTCCATAGTGAGGGAAGATGTGGTGGTGGTAAAGAGCGGCAACTCCAGGGCCATCAATGGTCTCTTTGCAAGGGAGGAATATCGTAGCTTTAGTGCAATCATGGTCTGTAATCGTAAGTATAGTATCGTAGCCACGCGAAAGGGGAAGTTTCGTAATAAAGTCCATAGTAAGAGTCTCAAAAGGGAGTGTGGAGGGGTCAGTAGTGATGGGGAAAAGAGGTGGGCAAGGACGGTGCGAGGTCGACTTGTTTGCTTGACAAGCAGCGCAGCCTTTGACGTAGGCCATGATACTGTTGCGCATGCCAGGCCAGAAGTAATCACGGGAGACAAGGGCAAAGGTGTTTGCGATACCAGGGTGTTCAGAGGTTGGCAAGTCATGATGAAGGGAAATTACCCCCCTCCTAAGAATGTGGTCTTCCACAACCACAAGGCGATCCCCCTGCCACCAAGCATCAGAGTGGAAGGAAAGGGCATACTTGGATTCCCAAGAGTGGAGAAGGGACTCCTGGGAGGACTGGGCGGCAAGGACAGTGTTGGAGAGGGAGGAAACCTGCGTGGCATGCACGAATAACTGGGGAGGGAGGACAGTGACTTCCTGGTTATCATCTGATCCATCGTCATAGTCAGGGTGGCGGGAGAGGGCATCGGCGTGGTTTGTTGCGCCAGGCTTGTGGATCAACTTGATATTGTACTCCCCTAGCAAGGGGATGTAGCAAGCCACACGACGGTTGATCTTGTGCAGCTGCTTGTAGTACTGGAGGTTGGTGTGGTCGGTGTAAACAGTGACGGGGTGAGGAGAACCAGCAAGGAAGTGTCGCCACTCCTTGAGGGCGTGGATGACTGCAAGGAGCTCATGGTCATGGATGTCGTAGTTGCATTCAGCAGCATTGAACATCTTGGAGTGGTAGGCGACAGGGCGCAACTTATTATTGGCATCGCGCTGGTACAGGATGCCCCCAGTGGCAAAGGCAGAGGCACCAACTTTGACCGTGAAGGGGCGCTCAAGGTCAGGCTGCTGGAGGACAGGGGCAGAGGTAAGGATTGTGACGAGGTGGTCAATAGCTGCCAAACATTCTTCAGTCCAAATAAATGGCTGATCTTTCTTTAGGAGTTGGGTGAGGGGACAGGCTATGGTGGCGAAGCCAGGGATGAAGGGGCGTTGATAGCCAAAGACACCAAGAGTGCTGTGGACTTGTTTGACACTCTTCAAGACACGAGGCCAGGATTTAAGGCCTTCAACCTTGGCGAGATCTACGCCAATGTTGTCGCCTTCTAGGATAAGGCTAAGGTATTCAACACGTTTCTGCTCAAAGAAGCATTTTTCTGGTTTCAGGAAAAGGGATTCACGCTCTAGAATGTTCAAGACTTCATGAACAACAGCGCGGTGGAGGGGAAGGTCATTGGGGGTAGTGATGAGGATATCACCCATGTAAATGAAGACGTGACTGCGACTAGCATCACGGAGATGGGTACGGAAGATGGAGTCCATCATGGTTTGGAAGGTGGAGGGGGAGTTGGTGAGACCAAAGAACATTACGCGGGGCTCAAAGAGCCCTTCTTCAGTCTTGAAGGTGGCTTTCCATTCATTGCCCTCCTTGATGCAAACATTGTTGTACCCCCAGCGGACATCGAATTTGGTGTAGAGGCGCTTGCCTCGAAGGTTCTCGATGAGGGTTTTGATGAGGGGAAGGGGATAGGTGTTGCAGACAGTGTACTGGTTCAGGCGACGGTAATCTTGGACAGGGCGAAGGCGACCATCTTTCTTCTTGATAAAGAAGAAAGGCGAGGAATAAGGAGACTTGGAGGGCACTATATAGCCCTTGGCGAGGTGTTCATCTAAAAATGTGCGGAGGGAGTCTCTTTCATTCTTGGACAGGGGATATATCTTGCAGTCAAGTGAGGAAGGAGCATCAGTGGTGAGGTCGATTGCGTGGTCCCAGTCACGTGACGGTGGGAACCATTGGGACTCCAACTCAGAGAACACCTTGCTGTGGTGACGGTACTCCATGGGAATTTTCTCTTCAGTCAACAACACCTTGTCACGATTGGCTTCGATAGCCCACTCCTGGGCTGCATGGACTTTTCTGAGGGATTCTGACTGATCTGGCTGGCTGGAAAAGGCATTCAAGACGCCGGACTGGGGAACTCGGAAGACGAGGGACTCGTCCTCTTCAAGAGGGGCGCCGTCTCGTACGAGCACGCGACGGATGCGCAGGGCGGCCCACGGAGAGCCAGGTAAGGGGATGGGGGATCAGAGGGGCTTGCTCCAGAGATGTCAGATGGCGTGTCAAGATGCTCTGAGGGCGAGGGTGCGATCGTGGTCGATTGGCGTGGGGGGTGGGGAGGAGAGGCAGCAGAAAGGGTGGATAGGAGGAGGGGCTCGGAGGTAAGTTTTCCGTTTGCCCAGTCGATTTTTGGATTAAAGAACTGAAGCCACAGGTATCCCAGCAGGATATCGTCACTTCTGAGGCTTGTAACGTAGAACCGTTGAGTCATTGTTGTCTCTCCAAGTCGTATCTTCAAAGCAAAATATTCTGTGATTTTGCCTGCTCGGTTCTGTGTGCCATTGACATTCCAGATTGCTCTTGGAACTTCGAGCTTTTGGGTTTGAAGGCACAATCTTTTGACTACGCGGGGATCTAGGAAGTTTTTGGTTGTGCTGCTATCAACAAGCGCAACTTCTTCAGCCATTTTGTGTACTGATCGAAAACTGACTTTCATTTGCAGACTATTCTTTCTTTTTAGATACAGTTTCTCTACACGGAACGCGTGCACCCAGGCCAACGGGTTTGCACTCAGGAAAAATCCGGATCGTTGAAGAGGGAGTCGAGTAACTCCTCCCTCTCGGCAGTTTTCATGGCCCAGACCTGCGTGGCGAAGGACAACTTGTCGACGTGCGAGGAGGTGGAGGCAGACAGAGCCGCGGACGTGGATGGGGAGGGGGCAGGGGTGGCCGAGGTGACATTCGCAACAGCGGGCAGGTCTTCGACGACTTCCGCAGCGCGCACCGATGCGTTACCATGGCATGAGTCGCTCGAACGGAGAGTCGTCGCGCCAGAAGGGGCACGGGAGGTTTTCTTAGGGCAGTCCCGAGAGATGTGCCCTTGGCTGAAGCAATGGAAGCATCGGCCTTCAGAACGGCAGCGTTACATTTCCTCCTCAGTGAGGATGATGCAGACGCGATTGACATCCATCATGTTGGGGTCATGGGCGGGGGTGTGGTGAGTACTTTGATGGCTTCTTCCTCTGGAGGTCAACAGTAGCTGACGCCACTGGTCCTTAGTCTTTCCTCCAATCTTCTTGTCTCCACGGTCAAGACCGACGCAGGCATGGAGCATGGTGTATTTGCGCTGCTCCTTCTGGGCTGCCTCAACCCATTGGTTGAAGGTATCAGGGACATTATTGCACCTCAAGATGGCCGATAAGAGGCCCTTTGCAAGGCCTCCCGAGTAGAGGTCGACCGTGGCGGCAGCATCTAGGGTGTAACTGGCTTTCGCAGCCAGCAAGCGGAACTGAGTGGTATAGGAATCAAGGTCGACTCCCTTCATTTGGAGGGCCTTGAGTTGCTGGTAAGCATCTTGTTTTTCGGTAGCGTTGGTGAACGCTGATGTAAACTCGGCAGTGAACTGGTCCCATAGCGCCTTGTCCAACTTGGCGAGGGGGACAAAGCCCGTGCAGGCGGTGGTTTTGACACGAAGGGCCTCCATTTGGGCATCAACCCAATCGTCAACAAGGGGGCCATGGATGAATGACATGGCGAGGAATACACGCCAGTAAGGGTTCTTGACTAATTCTGACTCTATGTTCATGCCTCGATAGATTTCAAACTCGCGTACGAACTTCTTTGACTTGTCTCTAGCTCCTTCAAAGGTGGTCGGCGCATTGCCACTGAGCTTCCCTCCTGACTGAGGGTTGCTTCCTGTAGTGGTTGACATGGTGGTGGATGGGATGGTTGGTGGAGTGAATGGATGGAATGTGAGGGAGGACGGAGCAGTAGTAGGAGATGGCAGGGGTGGTTCTGGTGTAGGGTTAGGAAGTTCCTCAAACTCCTGGGGTGGTACGGTGGGTGGTAGAGTAGGACTGTTGTCAAGAGCTAGCTGCTCTTCGAGAGGTTCTGCAATAGACTGCAGGGAATCGTTCCCGCATTCGGAATGACTAGAGTGTGCTGAATGAACTGAGTCTCCACTAGAGGAGGTATCTGAGTCTGAGGAGTTGTCGTCTGAGCTTGAGCCCAGAGATGGTGCTCGGAATTGGTTGCTAGGTCTGGGAGGAATGGTAGCTTTGGCTTATGTCACGCTATAGCGGAGCGTGGTCTCTAGAGCGTTCTGTAACAAGTCCCAGCCTAAGACTAAGGGCACCTGAGTCGGTTTGGCACTGCGTGCAACGATACCTAAGATCCATGGAGACCTTGTTATAGCACAAGTCTCAAAGCTTCGAAGGGCTCCCTAACAAGGCAAGCAGTAAATGGGCCAATGAAGGCAAGGAGAGGATCACACGGATAAGACGAGTTTAACAAGCTGTGAATTGACAAAGCCAAAGCTAAAGAGCTAAGGCCTACGGGTACAAGCTAATATACTCGACTAGGTGGTCCGTGCGTACGTGGTCTATGCACCAGAGGGCTTAAGGCCATTGGTGGATAAGTAAAGAACATCACAGAAGGTGATGGAAGGAAATGACAGCACGTGAAAGAGAAGACGTGTCATGGGAACAAGAGATAACCATAAGTCCGCTCTGATAAGGGCTTAGGATAAGATGAAGATAAGATCGAAGATAAGATAAGATAAAAGAAAAGGAAAAGAGTATGCAGAGTTCATGACACCTCGCCGCGAGTATTAATTTGGCAGCGCAGCTCCCCCCTTTCCCTCAGGAGAGGGGCCTGACTTCGACAACTGGGATTCCCAGTGTATGGAAGACCTCCAATCGGATGGGGATGATGGCGGAGAGGAGGACATGAGCGCATACTCAGGGTGCAATGCGCAACTCGATGACCATCCTGGCAGCCCAGTAGACTGGTGTCCTGACAAGCTGGTTCCTCATCTCGATGTGCTTTGCATTTCCATGGATTTCATCAAGAGTATTTTGAATGCCTCTCTAGACAATGACATGATACCTACTGCTGTTCATGAACGTTTGCGGTCCCCTATCATGGAGCCTCTTATCGTTGGCAAGGAGCTAATGCTGTATATGAGACTCTTCCTAGGGACTCAAAATGGATCCCAAGCAACATATGATGTCGTCTGCTCTGTGCTCAGAGACTTTTCTCCTGATCTCGATATTCTGTCATATGGTCGTATGAAAAGCACTATTTCTGAGCTTACAGGGGTGGCCCCTATCTTAACTGACATGTGCTACAACTCGTGCGTGGCATTCTCCAGTCCATTCTCTGAGCTTCACGCTTGTCCAGAGTGTGCTTCACCATGGTATGAGACTATCAAGCAGAGGAAAAGGCTGGTCTGCGTACCTCAGAAACAATCAGTTACTATACCAGTAGGACTGCAAATACAAGCACAGTACCGGTCACACAAAAGCGCATTGAAGATGGGTCACCAGCAACAAGTGATGGAACCCCTCATAGCAAAGTTGCGTGCTTGTTATGATATGACTCTATTTTCATTTTTATGACACATGATCCTTTCTTCATAGTCGTGACTCCTTTTGTTATTCTCTCATATGAGTCACTCTGACTCTTGCCTGTTGCTAAGGGGCTAGTGTTTCAGTTATATCTATTGTTTCATGGCTTACCTGTAATTACTGCGGACTGCGCTCCACAGTTCTTATTTGTTCTTTTGTTTCAGACTCATTGACTCAATCCTAGGGTGCTATTGTGACTCAATCCTAGGATCCTCAGTATTTACTATAAAGTTAGGCTTGCTAGGTAGCTTGTAGCCTTAGACTTGACTTTTTGTACTCTACGGTACTCGAGCAATCAAAGACCTTTGAATACTCCATCTCTCACAAACGAACCCTCTCCTCTCATTGAAGGATCCTAAGTTCCACTATTGGCTTAGGCTGACCTTTCAACTCATACATTGTGAATAACCTAGCATCCTTCACCTTATCTACCAGTTCCTGTATTAAAGGCAATGGGTATCGATCAGGGATTGTGAAGGAATTCAGTTTTCGGTAGTCCACTACTGGACGAAGTTTTCCATCTTTCTTTCCAACAAAGAAGAACGGTGACAAGTATTGTGATTTTGATGGACAAATATAGCCCTTGTCCAAGTTATCCTTGATATATTCGTTGAGCTTTTCCTGCTCGCCTTTGGATAATGGGTATATTTTGCAGTTGAGGGTTTTTGGTGCGTCCTCTGTAAAATTGATAGAGATATCCCAAGGTTGGTGTTCCGTGTATCGCTTCGCCTCTTCTTTGGAGAAGACTTTCTTCCATTTGTGGTAGTGTTTCAGGACTACCTGGTCCTAGGTTTTCTCTTCTTTCAGCAGTGCCTTTACTGCCATTTTGGTTGATGTTGAGCTTCTTTTGAGGATTTCTTCATCCATTTGATGTACAAAGAGTTCTTCCCCAGGGGTGCATAACAATGCAGCCTTCTTGATCCATGCATCTCGTATGTGGATCACTTCTACATCTGTTGTATGTGCAAGGGTCTTGATGACAAGTGGTTGCATGCTTTCATCAAGGGTTGCACCTCTCCAATTGATCGATGGCTGGAAGGCAGCGAGCCATGGGTACCCTAACACCATCTCGTCATCCCCTAAATTGGTGATGAGGAATTGCATATTTTGTTTCTTTTCCCCAGTTCGTACTTGCAGTGTTATGCCTTGCTGTGGCGCTTGTTTGACTTGAACAGGTTTCTGAGGCGAGAGCGAGAGGTGAGCGCGGTGCGAGTCAAACGTAGAGGCAACTTCCTCAATACAATGACAGGGCAAGCAATGGATCTTCTAAGTCACGTTGGCCCAAATAGACTTCAACCTGCCTTCGCATGTGAAGGATCAGGTGGCGCAATAATAAGACTGTGAGAGAGACGAGAAGGGAAAGAAGGGTGCGAGTAGAGAAGTCAATGGCAATTGAAGAAGACCAAGATGGTGAATCTTGGTCTTCCGCAGCTACTACTTATACAGTTACACAAGGGCTTTAAAGCGCCTCTTGAACAGGAACTATCCTATGGCATAAGTAGCTTGAACCCTACTACACTGATCCTAGGAATCACTCAGCAATCACATGTGATCACTAAGTGCTAACTGATACCACAAGTCCGTGACTAATTACTACTTACTACCATAGCCACAACTGGTAAGTAAGAGTCCGAAACTCCAAATCACGACATCACTATTACTTTCAATAAGGCCAAGGGGCCAACCATAACATGCAGGTCAATGTAGTACTTGATGATTCCTGACTTGTTCTAGGTCCCATCAATGTTCCACACAATGCAGGGTCGTGGCAGCTTTAGTTTGCCAATCTTCATTCTTTTCAGGAGCTTGAAGTCAATAAAGTTGTCCGTGGCTCCTGAATCCACTAGAACTTTTCTTTTGGCCATTATGTGTGCAGTTTGTATCAGAGTTGGGATTTGGAGACTTCGATATTTACAAACAAACACGTCTTTGAACTGTAACGCATGTGCCCAGGCCACTAGGTTTGTGCATTTTAAAAATCCATCCCTTGTTCATCATCCCAAGCCTGTTTCAACATTTTGTATTTCTCCTTTGTTGACAGGCTTTTAATGAGGGATGACTATATATCAGTAGGGTTGGATTCCACATCAGATTCGTCCTCTGATTTGCTTTCTTCTGCTTTAGCTTTGCAAACCTTCTGAGGGGGTTTCTTGTCCTTTGTTTTGTCAGGACAGTTGCACAAGAGGTGTCCTTGCTTGTTACAATTGAAACAACGGCCTTCCTTTTTCTGGACTTCAACGTCCAGCATATCTTTTGCAGTGGTTGCAGCTGCTCTTCCTTTGGTTCCTTTGTTCCTATTGAAGTTGGAATGAGAGCGGTCTGCACGAGTGTCCATTGCATCTGAAGCAGGTGCTGGCATTTTTGCCAATTGGGCGGGGTTCATTCTTCCTGCTCCCTTCTTCCTTGGAGTTTCTTCGTTAATCCCCCTGATGTTCTGGACTGCGGTGTTGTCCGAGTGGTACTGGCACACTCCATTGGCCCATCCTCTAAAATCCAGAGGGCATACCACCTTATAGATGTGATCCATCATGCGGTAAGGGAGTTTAGATGCGAATAAGGAGAGTGTCAACTGAGCATCCAATGGATACGTTGCTTTGGTGGCAAGAGATTCAAACTGGGCAATGAACGCATCCACTTCATTTGGTATAAATGCGAGGTGGTGTAGCTTGTCTTCTGCCCTTTCTCTTGCTTCAGTATCCTGGAATGCTTGTTCAAAGCCTTGAGACATGGCTGTCCAGTAAAATTCATCATGTGAAAGTCTTCCATTGTTCATTTCCACAAGGATCCAGTTGGTCCATCTCTTGACCCAGTCCTTTACATTTGGTCCCTTGATAAATCTGAGTAGCAGGGCTGCTCGTTTCATTGGAATAGCCATCTGTTCAGCATCCAAATTTGTAATGCGATACAGGTTGAATTCCTGCATGAATTGGTCTGTGTTACGGTCGCACTGGCCGTCTAGTTCAACTTGAACTGGGTTCCTCAGAATGCTTGTATTGCACACGACAATCAAGGCAAAACCACTGCAATAGTGGTTGCAACTGAGAGACAAAGGGGAGAACTCCAAGGGGAACGGCTCGCTAAGAAGTGGCACAACAAGACAACATCTAAGGGGTTTGGTATAGAAGACCAATTAAGGCCCTTAGGAAAGCAGGAGGGAACTGTGATGCGGATTATTGAAGAACTCAAGATAGGGAATACACACGAAGACAAGCTAGTACTTATACTGCTAGTAGATAAGGTTCGGACTCAGCACGAACCTTAAGTCCTTATCTCTAGCCAATAGCCATAAGGGCTCCAGCTCCACATCCTGAAACATGAAGGAGAAACATAATTGGACCGGCCTATAAAGGCACCGACATCCATCAGACACGAGGCAGTGCCCATACAGTACACGAGGCATCCATCAGAAAGTCCATCAGTAAACAGGCACGAAGGCCTAGTCCATGTCGTCATCAACCAGATAACTGGCTGCAGCATACCCGAGGCATACGCGCTCAGGTGATGCCTCACGTGACTCATCACATGACTCTGGGTCTTCCTGCCCATAGAAGTACGCGTACATCTTGCGTGCGTGGGCTTCGTCTTGCTCGTAGGGGTCGTCAGCTTCTTTATTGCTACTCTCAACGGGAGTGCAGGACTTAGCTGGTTTGGGACGCAATGTCCACATGCTCATATTGCCTTTTCTCATCAAGGCCTCCCTTAATGCCTCAGAATCCACGGTCCTTTCGTGGTTGTCCAACGTGGGCCGGCTTGGGCAGCTTGGCAGCATACTTTCTCGGGAGCCCAAAATCTCGGCCGTAACAGTCTGCCAGGGCTCAGGTACCGTCAAAGTCAGTTGGGGGGTTTCCTCCAAGTTTGCTATTTGCCCCTCCGGGGCCTGGGCTGGCACCTGCCCCACCTCCAACAGGGGCACCTCCAGGCGCACCTCTGCCTGCTGGGGCACCTCCACCTCCAGGTGCACCCCCACCTCCTAGGGGGCCACCTCCTGGCGGTCCACTTCCTCCTGGTGGTCCTGGGGGCCCACCTCCGGAGGGACCACTTCCTGCTGCCATAGTGCCAGCAGGGGGGTTTCTGCTTCCTGTTCCTGTCCCCTTTGTAAAGAACATTTATATAGTGGATAGGGGGACAGCCGTTGTTGTTGTGGTTGCAGCTGTGGTGGTCGTCTGTGTTGCCATTGGAGAACTTTTCGTGTCACGTCTCTTAGCAGTTGGCATGGTATGCTGGGCTGCCTTCAATGGAGTGTCGTCTGGTGGAATTGCTTGCACTGTCATTGGTCTGATCAATCTTCTTCTCAGGTTATACAGGGAGGGGACTGGTTGAGTAGCTGTTCAATGCCTAGTCCTGCTGTCTCACTGTATAAAGTACCACTGCTCAGTACTTTCTTCGTATTCAATGGCAAGGTAAACTGCACTGAGTATATTGTATACCCAATAACCTTCTTCGCCTTCAATTTCCTGCCAAAGGGCTGCTCCTTTTACATGGCCAGGACGTTGTCGTCTGTTCTCCTCTCAATGCTAAATGGCTTGAATCCAAGGGTTGATCAGGATTCAGAGATTCTTTGTCCCCTAGCCAGAGTGGCAATAGGTTCAATAGACTTAACTTAATGTTACATCACAGTAGGGACATTCACCCAACGTGGGCTAAGTCGATCTACTAAGACGCTGCACTAAGGGTCTGGTTCTAGTTGTTAAGGGAAGTTCCGAGGAGGAACTTCAGTAAGAATGTATGAGTTGAAAGGTCAACCTAAGCCAATAGTGGAACTTAGGATCTTTCAGTGAGAGGAGGGTTTGGTGATATGGAGTATTCAACAGTCTTCGATTGCTTGAGTACTGTAGAGTACAAAAAGTCAAGTCTAAGGCTACAAGCTACCTAGCAAGCCTGACTTTATAGTAATTGAGAGGGATCCTAGTACTGAGTCACAATAGCGTACTAGGATCGAGTCACCAAGTCTCCACAACAACAAGACAATAAGAACTGCAGCACAGTTTGCAGTAATCACGAGTAAGTCATGAAACAAAAGATATAGGTGAAACATAAGGCCCTTAGCAATGGCCTAGAGTCAGAGTGACTTGTATGTGAGAAATAACTTAAAGAGTCACTATGACTCTTATGAGAACAATCAGATAACAAAAAGAGAAAATAGGACAGTATCGTAACAAGTATTCAGAGGTCTTCAATTGCTTGAGTACTATAGAGTACAAAAAGTCAAGTCTAAGGCTACAAGCTACCTAGCAAGCCTGACTGTATAGTAATTATGGGGGATCCTAGGATTAAGTCACAATAGCATCCTAGGATCAAGTCGATGAGTCTAAAACAATAGAACAATAAGAACTGTGGAGTGCAGTCCACAGTAATCACAAGTAAGTCATGAAACAATGATATAAGTGAAACAATAGCCCCTTAACAACAGGCTGAGTCAGAGTGACTCATATAAGAGAAATAAATAAAGAGTCACTATGACTCTGGTGAGAACAATCACATGAGAAAGAGAAAATGAGTTGTATTGTAACACATGGTGAGTTCATTCCCATCAAAAAGAGTCAAAACTGACTGATACTATTGTTTCTTCCACTTCCACACACATTTAAGTAGCTTGGGGACATAAATGATGCATGACCTTTGCCAAACAACATACATGGTGAGTTGTTCCCATCAAAAAGAAGCAAAACTGACTGATACTATTGTTTCTAACAGGTTAACCCCCTCCCCCTAGCTAAGTCTCTTCAAATTCCCCTCCCTGTTCAACATCCCTACCCTAGACCACCACCACCCCACAAGGGAATGTGAGTTGAACTGGTTGCAACATGCAGTTGATGATCTCGCCCAATCCTAACATAATTTTGATGCACGCAGAAAGGACAATGTTATGACACCCCTATTTGATTCCTTTCTTTTACACCTCAGGATATGTGACAACCATTTCTTTTCTTCTCACATGATCATTCTCACAAGAGTCATGGTGACTCTTTACTTTACTTTATTTTATTCTCATGTGAGTCATGACAACTCTTGCCCATTGCTAAGGGGCTATTTGTTTCACTTATATCTTTTGTTTCACTTCTTACATGTGATTACTGTGGACTGCACTCCACAGTTCTTATTGTTTCAGACTGATGACTCAATCCTAGGATGCTATTGTGACTCAATCCTAGGATCCTTCATATTTACTATAAAGTCAGGCCTGCTAAGTAGCTTGTAGCCTTAGACTTGACTTTTTGTACTCTATGGTACTCGAGCAATCGAAGACCTCTGAATACTCCATCTCTCACTGAACTCTCCTCTTATTGAAAGACCCCAAGTACCACTATTGGCTTGGATAAACCTTTCAACTCTTACATCTTCACTGAAGTTCCTCCTTGGAACTTCCCTTGACAACCAGAACCAGACCCTTAGTGCAGTGTCCTAGTAGATGACTTACAGTGCCCCCAAAAACCGTTCAAATGTTTTGAACATTTAGCTTATTTTGGATATATCTTCTAAACTAGAGGGGTTCATGACATGTACCTAGGCTTGTTTGAAGGCCCTTTATCATAGCTATCCAAGAGTATGCTATATGTGTCATCAACATCCTTAGATACTCAGATAATATATATTCTTTCAAGAGTACCCACTTGAACAGTTTTTGTGCAATGGTATCCTAGAGTAGTATTTCTCAAATAGCAATACTGATTCTTGTTCCAGAACCCTAAAATTGAGTATGGAGACCATGTGACATATAACTAACTTGAAACAGGTGCAAACAACCCAAAACAACCACTTCTTCCTTACCATCATCATCATAAAATCCCTCTCTTCTTATCAAGTCAACTACATCATTTCCCTTCTTCAGGCTGGCCACCCAGTCCAAAGTATAGCCAGAGCTGCCCACAGAAGCATTGGGACAATCAGTAATATTCATCAAAAGTACCTCTCAGATCATCCAAAGTCCTCTAAAGGCTGTCCTGTCAAGCTCTCCCAACATGATATCTGCCATGCTACACATCTTCTTGGCTCTGGGGAAGCAGAAACTGCTCCTCAAGTTGCTAGAAGGCTGGAGGCCATCAAGGGTATCACCCTCTGCAATCAGACAGTTTGAAATTGCTTTAAGAAGGCAGGCCTTAAAGCAGTTGGAAAGCAAAAGAGGCCCTATCTTAAGCCAAGTCATTGCAAAGCTAGAAAGGACTTCGTAGAAAAGTACCTCTACTGGACTGTGAAAGACTGGAAGAGGGTTATTAGGTCAGATGAGACCAAGATCAATTGCATGGGCTCAGATGGCAAGAAATGGGTCTGGAAAAAACAAGGGGAGCACCATACTAAACATCTAGTTGAGCCTACACTCAGGCATGAAGGGGGTTCCTTGATGTTATGGGGCTGTATAACTTAGGAAGGAGTTGGGAATGCAGCAAAGATTGATGGGAGGATGGACACTGATCTTTATTGCAGCATTCTAGAGGAGGACCTGCTAGGATCTATCAAGTATTTTAAGAAGAAGCGCAAAGATATTATCTTTCAGCAAGATAATGACCCAAAACACAAGAGCAAGAAGGCCACATCCTGGTTCAAAGACCACAAGATTGAGGTCATGGAGTGGCCAGCTCAATCCCCAGACCTTAACCCCATTGAACACCTTTGGGTTCATCTCAAGCAGCAGCTATTAGCATACCCTACCCCCCAAAGGGGATTAATGAGCTATAGGAGCGCACTTAAAGGGAGTGGGAGGCTATTGAACCATCTGTGGTTTAGAATTTGATAGAAAGCATGCCTAGGAGGGTGATGGAGGTATATAAAGTAAATGGATGATACACAAACTACTAATTTTCACCATATACCCTATGTAAATAGTAATGCACAAAAACTGTTCAAGTGGGTACTCTGGAATTAATTGCACATATCTTCTTATATAGTTATGCTATAACTATATATAAATTATCCCCAGAAACCCCTTATTAATGGCTTTCAAGCAAGCCTAGGTACATGTGATGAACCCCTCTACTTCAGAATATATATTCAAAATAAGCTAAATGTTCAAAACATTTGAACGGTTTTTGGGGACACTGTAACCCACATCAGGTGAACGTCCCTACCATGACGTAACAGACAACTTCTGCATGCATGTTCTTGCATTACAGCTGTGGGCCCAGGGGGTTAGCAGTGTTTTAACACAGTGCATCAATGATGCACCCAGCCCTCTAGTGGCTCAATAGCCACCTTGTGCACCCAATCCCAAGCAAACTGGATAAGTGAGCAAAGAAGTTGAAAAATCATCCAAGTGCTATAAGTCAATCATTTTATAACTCATGTTGGATCACTCACTGTTTAGATGTAGTGTTGAAGTCTTGTGGGGAGATTGATGATGGATAGAGGTGTTGTCATTGAAGATGGCATTGACGCACGCAGCAAGAATGAGTGCCAGTGTTGCATCACTTTTATCATCACATTGGGAGCCACCTCCCAGTGGCACACGCACCCCCACCCTAAAGAGAGGATATGCACCGCCTCAACTCATTAACAACGTACCCTTATGCTGCACTGCGTCCATTGTAAATATTAATAATTTGTATTTATATTTGACAATCCTTGCTTGACATGACTTATTATTAAAATGCAAGAACCCCAAAATACACACCCTCTCTCTGCCCACTCTTTGTTCTTTCCTTTGATGCCTTGCCAATATTCAATGCCAATGCTGATCCCTAGACCTGGCCCCTACTTAGGTACTTAAAGACATGTTGTATGTCCTCATGCTCAAGCCACCTTTGGGTGCACCACCTCTAACTTCATTGTATCATTCTCTTCTGCCTCATCATCTTTTCCTTCTTAAAACATCAACCCACTTTACCCATAGAATGCCTTGGCCACACCGCATACTTTGTCACTGGCAAGGGCATGGGTTATTTATTTAGATATCAAATCATTTGTCTCCACTTAGTGCATGCATGGTCATTGGAAGCATCTTGGCCCATTATCTTATTCATTGCCTACACTGCTCCTTTGTTTCTGTATCCATTCCAATCCATCTTGTCTCTGCATCTCCTTAACTTGTTTCCTATGCCACTCATTCACCCCTTTACCTTTACCCTTCCCTTATATACTGCCTCAGTTATAGATACTGGCCCTTTTGTATATAAACCACATTACTCTTGCTGAATACACCAGCGCTCATGTTTTTCCTATCTTCTTTTCATTCAATTTGTGTAACTTCCTGCAGTTAGGCCTACTTGAAAGGAACCTAGAACCTCACAAGTCAAACTCACCCTCATTATCACTGCCTCTTGCTGTCTTGTCTACCATCTCATCTCTCATCTCTAACCCCTGCAGAATCTGCTCCACCTTTAAGCTCACAGGACAATGTCATCCATACACCATTCTTGTGTCTTTGAAGACAGCTCTCTTAGGTAGGGATATGGGTTGGGCTGAAATAACCCAGATTACCTGGGCCAATCAGTACAAATATGATGAGTGTATTCAGGACTTTGATGTCATGACTCTTAACTTTAAGAGTCATTGAGTCATGATATCACAACATCAGGTGTTGCACTGAATGTATTTCCAGTAAAATTCTCAAAAATATATAAACAATTTTGTGAATAATTTTCACAATATCTTTTGGATGTGTGCTTTGAGTTCATTATGAGTAACTTTGATGAGCACATGCAAAATATGTAACTAGATACATTATAAATATAATTAGTGTGTGTTGGGCATTGTCACCCTTGATTTATTGTAGACAATATTGTGAATAGGATTACAATGTATTGTGCACTCATTTTCAAAGCTCTTTTGAAATATTATTTCCATTAAATTAGCATAAAAAATGGCCTGACATCACAAAATGCCCACAGTGTATTGTAGTGGTATTGCCTTGTGTTTGCATATACAATATAAGCATTCAGAGTAACCTAGCTAAAGTTAAGCTAGATGGCTGGTGTGACCATTACACTCCCCACCTCTCTGCCCTCTCCCTGCCCTCTCTACCCTCTCCCTTCCCTCCTTACCCTCACCCTGCCCTCTCCACCTTCACCCTGCCCTCTCTACCTTCTCCCTACCCTCTCCACCTTCTCCCTGCCCTCTCCACCCTCCCCCTGCCTCTCCACCCTGCCTCTGCCCTCTCTCCCTCTGCCTGCCCTCCCCCTGCCTCTCCCCCTGCCCTCTCTCCCTCTCCCTAGCCTCTCCCAGCCTCCCTCTCCCCGGCCTCTCCCTCTCCTTGCCCTCTCTCCAGCCTCTCCCTCCCTCCCTCTTACCCCACCTTGCCCTCTCCTGCCCTCTCACCCTCTCCTACCTGCCCACCCTCCTCTCTCTCCAGCCTCTCCCTCTCCCTGGCCTCTCCTTCCCCCTCCTGGCCTCTCCTGCCCCCTCCCTCCCTCTCTCCCAGCCTCTCTGCCCTCTCTGCCCTCTTCTTGCCCTCTCCACCCTTGTTACGATATGACTCATTTTCACCTCCATTTACTTACATTCTCATATGAGTCATAGTGACTCTAGCCCATTGCTAAGGGGCTTATATCTTTTGTTTCAAAGACTTGGCTTGTGATTACTGCGGACTGCACTCCGCAGTTACTTATCATCTCTGACTCAATCCTAGGATGCCATTGTGACTCAATCCTAGGATCCCTACTTACTATAAAGTCAGGCTTGCTAAGTAGCTTGTAGCCTTAGACTTGACTTCTTGTATCTTACGGTACTCAGAGCAATCCGAAGACCTTTTGATACTCCATCTCTCACGAACCCTCTCCTCTCACTGAAGAATCCTAAGTTCCACTATTGGCTTAGGCAGACTCTTCAACTTGTACATCTTCACTGAAGTTCCTCTTTGGAACTTCCCTTAACAACCAGAACCAGACCCCTTAGTGCAGCGTCTCAGTAGATCAACTTAACCCACGTCGGGTGAACATCCCTACCGTGACGTAACATTAAGTCAAGTCTATCGAACCTATTGCCACTCTGGCTAAGGGACGAAGAATCTCTGAATCCAGATCAGTTGCCGGATTCAAACTGTTTCCCATCGAGAGGAGAACAGACGACGATGTTCCTGCCCATGTAAAAGGAGCAGCCCTTTGGCAGGAAATAGACAGCGAAGAAGGTTTCTGGGTATACGATATACTCAGCGCAGCATACCTCGCCATTGAATACGAAGAAAGTACCAAGCAGTGGTACTTTATACAATGAGACAGCAGGACTAGAAAGTGGATTGCAATCCAACTAGTCCCCTCCTTGTATAACCTGGGAAGAAGATCAATCAGACCAACGACAGTGACAGCAATTCCACCAGACGACACTCCGTTGAAGGCAGGCTAGCATACCATGCTAACCGCTAAGAGACGTGATACAAAAAGTTCTCCAATGGCAACACAGACAACCACTACAACCGCAGCAACAGCAACCATGACAGCCATTCCACCGTCCACAGTACAAACATTCTTCACAAAGATGGGAACGGTGTAAGGCCAGCCCGAGCGTTGGGCTCGAAACCAGGCACGTTGTCACCCTCTTGGCCACACCTAGTCGTTCCCCGATTACCCTTATTTCACTTATGCCTCCTCATGTCAGCCACTCATATTTTTGTACATATATCTCTTGTTACCTTCTGAATTGAGCAGCGCCGTGTCGCCACCTTTGTTACCCCTTCTTCTCTCAGTGTGATTTTCAGCTTGAGTCAGGCCCAATCAAGGGCACTCGCACCAAATTGCTCATTGTCGTCTCCTTTCTTGTTTCGTCTCTCTTGGGCTCTCTCCTCCTCATCCCTTATTCCTCGTCCACCCTCTGCCCATGAATACTCACGCACGCGCTTTCAAGCCCGTACAACAGGAACAGGAGGAAGCGGAAACCCCCCTGCTATGACAGCAGGAAGTGGTTCCTCTGGAGGTGGGCCCCCAGGACCACCAGGAGGAAGCGGACCGCCAGGAGGTGGCCCCCCAGCAGGTGGGGGTGCACCTGGAGGCGGAGGTCCCACCACAGGCGGGGGCGCACCCAGAGGAGGTCCTCCAGGGGGTGGCATCCTTGCAGGTGGGGGCGCAGGTGCCAGCGCAGGCCCCGGAGGGGCAAACGGCAAACTTGGAGGAAATCCCCCAACCAACTTTGATGGCACCTGATCGCTTGCAGACCAGTTCATGCAGGAATTCAACCTGTATTATATCACGAACTTGGATGCTGAACAAATGGCGATACCAATGAAATGAGCAGCCCTGCTACTCGGATTCATTAAAGGACCAAACGTAAAGGACTGGGTTAAGCGATGGACTAACTGGATCTTAGGCGAAATGAACAATGGAAGGCTTCCAAATGATGAATATTACTGGACAGCAGTGTCTCATGGCTTCGAACAAGCATTTCAAGATACTGGAGCAAGAGAAAGGGCTGAAGATAAATTGCGCCACTTGGCCTTTATACCAAATGAAGTGGATGCATTTATTGCCCAATTTGAATCTCTGGCTGCCGAAGCAACGTATCCTCTGGACGCTCAGTCAACACTTTCCCTATTCGCATCAAAACTTCCTTATCGCATGATGGATCACGTCTATAAAGTGGTACGCCCCCTCGATTTTAGAGGATGGGCCAATGGAGTACGCCAGTACCACTCGGACAACACCGCAGTCCAGAATATTCGGGGGATTTATGAAGAAACTCCAAGGAAGAAGGGCATGGGCAAGATGAACCCCACGCAATTGGCAAAGATGCTAGGCATCAAAATGCCAGCCCCGGCTTCAGACGCAATGGATACTCGGGCAGACTGCTCTTGTTCCAACTTCAGTCGTAAAGGAACAAAAGGGAGAGCAGCTGCAACTACTGTGGAAAAGCCAGATGTTGAAGTCCAGAAGAAAGAAGGCTGTTGTTTTAACTGTAACAAACAAGGACACCTCTCACGAAATTGTCCAGACAAAGTAAAGGACAAGAAACCTCCTCAGAAGGCTCGCAAGGCTAAAGCTGAAGAAAGCGAACAGGAGGAAGAATCAGAAGAGGAACAGTCTGAAACTGAATCCACCCCTACCAATATGCAATCTTCCCTTATTAAAAGCCTTTCAACAAAGGAAAAATATGAATTGTTGAAGCAGGCTTGGGATGCTGAGCATGGGAAGGATTTTTAAAATGCACAACCCCTCTGGTCTGGGTGCGTGCGTTACAGTTTAAAGACATGTTTGTTTGTAAATATCGAAGTCTCCAAATCCCAACTCTGATACAAACTGCACACACAACGGCCAAAAGAAAAGTTCTCGTGGATTCAGGAGCCATGGACAACTTTATCGACTTCAAGCTCCTGAAAAGAATGAAGATTGGCAAACTAAAGCTGCCACGACCCCGCATTGTATGGAACATTGATGGGACCCAGAACAAGTCAGGAATCATCAAGTACTATGTTGACCTGCAAGTCCAAACTGGGGAAAAGAAACAGAATATGTGATTCCTCGTCACCAATCTAGGAGATGACAAGATGGTGTTAGGGTATCCTTGGCTCACAGCCTTCCAGCCATCGATCGATTGGAGAAGCGTGACCCTTGATGAAAGCATGCAACCACTTGTCATCAAGACCCTTTCATATACAACGGATGCAGAAGTGGTACGCATACGAGACGTGTGGACCAAAAAGGCTGCATTGTTATGCACCCCTGGGGAAGAACTCTTTATTCACCAAATGGATGAAGAAAGCCTCAAAAGAAACTCGACATCAACTGAAATGGCAGTAAAGGCACTGCCAAAAGAAGAGAAAACCTGGGATCAGATAGTCCCAAAACACTACCACAAATGGAAGAAGGTCTTTTCTGAAGAAGAGCTGAAGCGATATCCGGTACACCAACCATGGGATATTGCTATTGATTTTATAGAGGATGCCCCAAAAACTCTAGACTGCAAAATATACCCATTATCTAAAGGCGAGCAAGAAAAGCTTGACAAATACATCAAAGATAACTTGGACAAGGGTTATATTTGTCTATCAAAATCACAATACTCGTCACCTTTCTTCTTTGTTGGAAAGAAAGATGGAAAACTTCATCTGGTAGTGGACTACCAAAAATTAAATTCCTTCACAATCCCCGACTAATACCTGTTGCCTCTAATACAGGAACTAGTCGACAAGGTGAAGAGCGCCAGGTTATTCACCAAAATGGATGTACAAGCAGGATACAACAATATTCGCTTCCGAGAAGGCGATGAACCGAAAGCCACCTTCAAAACGAACTTAGGACTTTTCAAACCAACAGTGATGCCATTTGGGCTGAAAAATGCCCCCGCAGTTTTCCAGCGGATGATGAATATGCAATTTAATGACCTTACAGCAACAGGTCAAGTAATCATCTACATGGACAATATCCTTATAGCAACAAAGAAGGATGAAGAAGAACACCACAATTTGGTTAACAAAGTCCTTGAACGACTTCAAAAGCTAGATCTCTACCTAAAGCCTAGCAAATGCCTCTTCGAGGTAGAACACATTGAATTTCTAGGAGTAATCCTGGAAAAAGGAACTGTCACCATGGATCCAGTTAAAGTCGCTGGAGTTGCAGAATGGAAAACGCCAAAAACCACTAAAGACATTCAGGCTTTCCTAGGATTCTGCAACTTCTATAGGCAATTTATCCGTGGATTTTCCTTCATTGCAAAGGCATTGAACGACCAACTAAAGAAAGGTGTTCAATGGAACTGGGGGCCAAGAGAACAAAGCGCTTTTGAAACACTAAAAAAGCGAATATGTGAAGAACCAGTCTTGATACAACCAGACCAAGAAAAACCGTTTGAGGTCGAAGTTGACGCCTCAAACTATGCAATGGGAGCCGTCCTAATGCAACGAAACAAAGAAGGAGTGCTCCACCCAGTAGCATTCTTCTTGAAGACCATGAACAATGCTCAAAGAAACTACGATGTGTATAACAAGGAGCTTCTAGCACTTGTGGAAATGTTCCGACATTGGAGACATTTCCTGCACCAACCCACTTTCAAAGTAAAGGTGCATACAGATCACGCTAATCTGTTATACTGGAAGAACCCAGGTGACCATAACAGAAGAGTAGCAAGATGGCATGCGGAACTCATGGAATACAACTTTGAGTTAGTCCATATAGCCGGGAAGAAGAATGGTTGGGTGGACACATTGTCACAATGCCCTGACTATAAACAAGGCAAAAACGATAACAAGGCACTGGTGGTTCTACCACCTATCTTGTTCAGTTTTGCACAAATGATGGGATCAGAATATTATAATCCCTCAAACCAGAAAGAAAGGGAACACTATAGCAGAACTATAAACCACCACAAGTATCAATCCCTCCAGAACCAGGTGGAAGAAGACCAACAAACAAACGAAAAGAGCCAGAAACAGCTCAAGAAATGGTCAAACACCTATGCGCTCACCAAACTAGTCAGAATTTGGTGGAAAATCGAAAACGATACAGACCGGATCGTCGTTGCCAGAGACAACGATCTGAAGAGGGGGGTAATTCACTTCTACCATGATACCCCATCCACCGGACACCCGGGAATTACAAACACCTATGCCCTAGCAAAGCGAGACTTCTGATGGCCAAAAATGAAGGAAGATGTGGAGCAATATGTAAAGGGATGTGGAGTGTGCCAAGCCAATAAAATCAACACGCAACCACTCAAGCCAGCTATGATCCCAATTACCCTAATCAACTCCTTGCCATTTGAAACAGTTGCTATGGACTTCATCACGAAGTTACCATTATCAGGCAAATACGACACGATCCTTACAGTCACGGATCATGATTGCAGTAAAGCGGCAATATTCATACCATGCCAAGAAACAATTACTGCAGAAGGGGTAGCAGAACTCTACCTGAAACACGTATACACCCGGTTTGGCGTCCTGAAGAAAATTATCTCAGACCGAGATACCCGATTTACATCACACTTCGCCAAAGGCCTGTGCGAAGCACTAAAGATACACCAGAACATCAGCATGGCATACCACCCAAGAACTGATGGCCAGTCAGAAAGGACAAACCAATGGCTTGAACAGTATCTTCGATTCTGGTGCGACGAAAGGCAAGACGATTGGCACAAGTACTTGCCAATGGCAGAATTCGCGCATAACCAATGGCCAAACTCCACCACCCAAAAGACCCCCTACAAAATGCTCATAGGGTACACACCAAGGATTGAAATAGTAACTAAAAGCAAGGTCCCCTTGGTCGAAGAAAGGCTTACAGCCATAGAAAAGGCATGGACAGATGGCTACGAAAATATCATCAAAGCTCAAAAGATGATGGCCATCGTGCACAAAGGGAACAAAAGGTTCCAACTGTACAAAGAGGGGGATCAAGTGTGGATCGAAGGAACACACCTCAGGACCCTGTACCCAGCAGCTAAACTTGGGCCGAAATGGCATGGACCTTTTAAGGTCCTGAAATGACTATCGGAGGCAGTATATCATGTGGAGCTGCCAAAACAATGGAAGATTCACAACGTGTTTCATGTGAATCTAATAACTCCATATAAGGAGACGGAGCTCCACAGACCAAACTATACCCAGCCACCACCCAATATTATCAATGAAGAACCCGAGTACGAAGTCGAGAAGATTCTGGATGCGCAGCAACGTGGGAAAGGGCGCAAACTCCACTACCTCATTAAGTGGAAAGGCTATCCTATAAGTGACAGCTCGTGGGAGAAAGCAGAGGATGTCCATGCGGACAACCTGATAGCGGAGTTTAAAGCAAGAAAGGGGCCAAACAAGTCCAAAGGCCGCAAAATGTATATAAGATGGGCCAGGATGACGAATACAACCCATCCCCTTCCTCCACAACTACAACATACTCCCCTCATCTCTAACATGTCCACTACATCTGCTCCTACCAGCCTTGTACCATCGCTCCAGCTCCCTTCCTCACCGGCTCCCATATCAATCGCCGAGACTCACAGTGAGCCCATCGGCACACCTACTCAGTTGGCTATCCGGAGTGTTCCAATCATGGAGCACGGTGATGATGCAACCACCGAGCGTCCTGGATCTGAGGCCAAGGAAGAGAACTATCTTCCACCCGCTGGCTACGTCCATAACGACCCCCACTCCCAGCTATTTTACCCAATCTATGTCGCCAACCCTAGGTTTGGACTGGACCGGACGGAGCCAAGAATAGTCTTGGCAAAATTTATCACATACACTCCTGATTACACCACAGTCACGGGCACATTGGGGATAGGGCAAGAGAAGCGCACCATTGAGGTGCATGTAGGAAGGAGGGCAAGAACCTATGCCCACATTACCGAAGAAATGTGGAGGCAACTGTCGCAGCACCACCAGAGCGAGTTTGTCGTCAACAGGGCCCTTAATGAGATAGGTGACCCCCACCTCCACGCTGAAGTTAATAGGTTCCGTGGAAAGAGGGAACTGAAGAGCACCCTGGAGAGCCTTCTGCGTGATGCACAGAAGAAGGTTGACAAAATCATGAAAGAGCTCGTGGTTACTGACCAGGAGTACGAAGTGTGCCGCACTAGGTTGGAGATGGCAGATGCATACGGAGAGATTCACCGGGCCTTTAACAGGTCATATGGGTTCACCTCACTCCCCATTCCTTCCCCCGACCCCCTTCCTGTCAACCCTTACCTATCCTGCCATGTGGAGATGTCTATCCTCCAGGACACTGAGACCAAGAGGCCAGTGAAGTGCTACCACTGCTACAAATACAGTCACAAGGTGCAAGATTGCCCGAAGAAGAAAAAGAAGGGAGGCAAGCGGTCAGCCACCCCCAGCCCACCAGCAGACACCGAAGAAGAAGTCGCCCCTAGAGTCGAAGTGGGGCCTAGCAGCAAAGTCAAGATGACGCTTTTGGAGTGCATCTCACTGTTGGACAGGGAGGAGTGGACTCCAGAGGTGTGTAGCAAATGTGGGAAGGTTAACGCTAAGCACTCGGAATTGGAGTGCCCCCTTTATGAGCAGTGCCCATTTTGCCACCACACAGGCAGTTGGGGTTTCGTACGCTGCCACCACTGCACCAAAATAGGTGATGAAGAAGAAAAGGAGAACTGTGATGTAAATGAGGCAGACTATGACCTTTACTGGTCTAATGCAGACGAGGGTAATCTTGACATGTAGGCAAAGTCAAGGCGACTTTGCACCTGAAAGGGGGGCTGTGTTACAATATGACTCATTTTCGCCTCCATTTACTTACGTTCTCATATGAGTCATAGTTGTTACGGCCGAGATCCCGAGCTCCCGAGAAAGCACGCCGCCGAGCTGCCCGAGCCGGCCCGCGTTGGACAACTACGAGCGAACCCTGGATTCCGAGGCATTAAGAGAGGCCTTGATGAGAAAGGGTGACCTGAGCATGTGGACATTGCGTCCCGAACCAGCTAAGTCCCGCACTCCCGCTGATAGCAGCGAGGACGAAGCTGACGATCCCTACGAGCAAGATGAAGCTCGCGCGCGCGCGATGTACACGCACTTCTACGGGCGTGATAGCCCAGAGTCACGTGACTCATCACGTGAGGCATCACCTGAGCGTGTGTGCCTCGGGTATGCTGCAGCCGGCTACCCGGTTGGTGACGACATGGACTAGGCCTTCGTGCCTGCTTTCTGATGGACTTTCTGACGGACGCCTCGTGTACTGTACGGGCGCAGCCTCGTGTCTGATGGATGTCGGTGCCTTTATAGGCCGGTCCAATTATGTTTCTTCCTCGTGTTTCAGCTTGTGGAGCCGGAGCCCTTATGGCTATTGGCTAGAGATAAGGACTTAAGGTTCATGCTGAGTCCGAACCTTATCTACTAGTAGTATAAGTACTAGCTTGTCTTCGCATGTATTCCCTATCTTGAGTTCTTGGAGAATCCGCATCACAGTTCCCTCCTGCTTTCCTAAGGGCCTTCATTGGTCTTCTTCACCAATCCCTTAGACGTTGTCTTGTTGTGCCGCTTCTTAGCGAGCCGTTTTCCCTCAGTTTCCCCTTCGTCTCTCAGTTGCAACTGCTATTGCAGTGGTTTTGCCTTGGTTGTCGTGTGCAATACAAGCGTTCTGAGAACCCCAGTTCAAGTCGAACTAGACGGCCGGTGCGACCGTAACAATAGTGACTCTAGCCCATTGCTAAGGGGCTTATATCTTTTGTTTCAAAGACTTGGCTTGTGATTACTGTGGACTGCGCTCTGCAGTTACTTATCATCTCTGACTCGATCCTAGGATGCCATTGTGACTCAATCCTAGGATCCCTACTTACTATAAAGTCAGGCTTGCTAAGTAGCTTGTAGCCTTAGACTTGACTTCTTGTATCTTACGGTACTCAGAGCAATCCGAAGACCTTTTGATACTCCATCTCTCACGAACCCTCTCCTCTCACTGAAGAATCCTAAGTTCCACTATTGGCTTAGGCAGACTCTTCAACTTGTACATCTTCACTGAAGTTCCTCTTTGGAACTTCCCTTAACAACCAGAACCAGACCCCTTAGTGCAGCGTCTCAGTAGATTGACTTAACCCACGTCAGGTGAACGTCCCTACCATGACGTAACAACCCTCTTCCTAGCCTCTCCCTCCCTCCCTCTGCCTCTTGGCCCACCTTGGCCCCACTCCCCATCCCCTCCCTGCCCTTTCCTGCACTCCACCTCTCCTGCCCACCTGCCTCTCCCTCTCTCCCTGGCCTCTCCTTCTCATTCCCTCTCCCTGGCCTCCCTCTTACTCACCATCCTTGCACCTCTGTCACTGTGTGCTGCACCTGTCCCCACATGTCTGTTTGCATTGCACATGCCATGCTCTACTCTATACTTACAATACTCAGTAATTACTTTTATGTAACTTATAATTAAGTAATAAATACACTTTGATACTCTTTAAAACTTTGTGTGTTATTCTAATAAATTATATTATCTAATAAATATGAAATTATGTGCTCAATTAAGCAGTGAAAATGTGTTTTTAAGCGGAGATTTAATTTGAGGAAGGGCCGGAGCGGACCGGGGCGTAGAAAACACGTGGAAAGTACGCACCTACAGGCAAGGTGTTATGTAATGCTATGTGATGTTTTAGGGGTGCTTGTGTGAACACGGCGTGTCACGTGATGTCACGTGAAATGTTAGGTGGTGGGGCTCACCCAACGCCAGTTTTTATTTACACTTGTATTCATTACCATCATCGTCATGGTCGACATCCATCTGGACGTTCAGGGATACCCGGTTCCATTTCTTTCTATTCCCCTCGACGACATTCAGAGGCTGTCTATCCGCCACTTCAAATGGCTACGATTCGTTGTCTTCAGTATTTGTGGAGCCCGTGGTAATCTTTCTGCAACCCCACATGGCCCTCCAGTTGACTACGAGAGCACCAACTTGCCTGATGCCGACGTATACTACTATGAACCCTTGGGTAAAGTTTCTTGCTGTATGTAGATTTGTTGCTCACTTCAGTCCCCCATATCCCCTTTCTCCAGGAGATTGTGTCTTCGTGGACTACCAGGGTTTAAATGACAAAGTTACGACAAGTGGTCGTCAAACAGCCCGCACTCGAAATTTCAGAGAAAACGTCGTGGAACGAGATAGGATCTGCGTCATCACAAACACGCTTACAGACGATTGTGATGCAGCACACCTTATTCCCAGGTGCAAAGACAGCGAGGTAACATTATAATCATTCTATGTAGTTCTTCGGTGATGGTCTTTTATAGTACATTCAGAAGGTTGTCCAAGATCGTTTCCCCCTTTATGGCCTCACGCCACCACCTCCAATATTTGATATTGATGATGTTGAGAATGGGGTATTGTTAGACAAGCGATTGCATTCGAAGCTTGGTAAAGGATCTGTCGCCTTCTTAAAGGTATGAAGAAACTTTGTGTGCCCATATCTAAGCACGTTTAAAATTCTAGCATTTTTAGACGCCGAGTTCTGTCAGTGGAGTGGAACTGGATCCCACCGACATACCGAGATTTGACCGAGGTTCCGACCTTACGGATCACATTACACTACATCAATTGATGAAACTCCCTACGCATGACTCAAACAGATTGAGATCCTTTGCAGACACGGGAATGTTGGACAGTGATACCGCCTTCAACTGTGGGGCACACGTGGATGCACTATTCCAAGGCACAGGAATCCCCCGACCCCCTGCCATCATCCTCGACTACTTGTATGGCGTTGCCACTTACGACCTTTGGAAATTGGGGGGTGAAGCTCACGATGTGATGAAGAATTACCAGAAGCAATACGAAGATATCCCACCACTCCCCCGTAGGCTATCAAGTGAGGATGATTACCACCCTCCTTCTGAGAACGACAACAAACGTAAAGACCCTGACTACTCTCCCACGTCACCAAAGTCGAGACGTCACAGGTCCACAAGGAGTGGAGAAGAAATGGCGAGGGCAATGGACGAGCTGAATTCTGTTTTAATGTATATCCAAGGAATCACACCAGAAGAGCTCGCCAACAGAAGGGAGAAACAAATGGAGGAGGAGGAGCTGAAGACGCAGGAAGCTAACCGAAGTAAAGTGGTGGAATGGATGAACACCACGGACACCGTTGGTCTGTAAATAGCGGGATTTGTGGTGATTGCCTGGTTTTTGCGCACTGTATCCTTATTGCAAGTGGTTTTTCTTGTTGGTTGGCGTCAGTGTAGGGTCGGACATTTTAATACACACTGCAGACGGTCACCGGTCTAGCGCACATTATCCTCTCATCTCCGTTCTCACCATCACTGTAACGGTCTCACCACTTAATGTCGAGCCAGATCCGTCGTTCGACATACGGCGGCGACTTCCCCTACGTTGCTAGCTCGTCCTCCTCATCCCCTTACACTACCTGCAGACTGCTTCATCACACGCTTCCACCAGCTCTCCACCAGCGTCCACACATTTCTCACCGCCCGTTGGAGAGGACCAAATAGAGATGCAGCCCACCCCTGAAGCACAGGCGCACTTCGCGTACAGCACCACCCTCAGGTGACATAGTATCCCTCCTATATCCCCCCACGGCGCAGCTTTCCCGGCTCTCTAGAGCATTCGCTACGCCGTTACAGATCAGGCCTGGCTGTCCTCTGGGATAGGCTACTTAGGACAGTGAAAGCTGAGAGTGAGAGTGGTGGGCCCCCGGAAGAAAACGGGTACATACCCGCTTAGCTGGCTAAGACCGAGCAGACCCCTTCGGCCACCTACTCGAGCTATGACACAGACATGCGTTATTTTGCGTCTGCGGACTCTCCTCCCTTCTGAGAAAAAGCCTCCTTTCCAAGGACGTCGTCGCACAATTCCGGACATCCTCGACCCATGGCTTGACCGCCGCCGTCATTCCTTCCCTCCGCCAGGCTCATGGCTACAATGAGTTCTGAGTGTCATCTCCTGAACCACTTCTTCTCAAGTTTGCCAAAACGTTCTAAGAAAATCCGCTCATCCTCCTCCTCTGCGGAAGTGCGGTCGTCAGCGCTATCATGGGCAACGTAGATGATGCAGCCAGCATCAGCATCGCCATCGTGATTGTCCTCACTGGTATGTGACCTTTGCTCTCACCTGCGACATAGTTGCGATTGAGCTCAGACGCCTCAGTCGGCTTCGTACAGGAACGACGTTCCGAAAAGTCACTCGAGGCACTCAACAAGCTCGTCCCTCACCACTGCCACATCATCCGCGATGGAGAGCAAAATCACCTCCTCGCGAATGAGGTCGTCCCAGGCGACCTTGTCACCTTCGCCAGCAGCGACCGCATCCCGGCGGACGTACGCCTGCTTACTGCTGTCGACCTCGAAATCGATGAGAGCAATCTGACGGGAGAGACCACAGCACGCAGGAAGGATGCCGCATCGTGACCCGAGGGCACAGATATGGCTGAGCGGGCGTGCATAGCCTACATGGGCACGTTGGTGCGGAACGGCGCGTGCATCCGCGCTCCCTTCACACGAAGCCGATAATCTGACCTCTGCTTTCCCAGGCCGTGGCTCCGGGATTATCATCGCCACTGGCTCGCAGACAGAGTTTGGTGTTATCTTTAGCATGATGCAGGACGTCGAAGAGCGACGGAGGCCGCTACAGCGCAATATGGACGAGCTCGCACATAAGCTCTCAATTACTTCGTTTGGGATCATTGGGGTCTTCCAACGGCGCCCATGGCTCGACATGTTCACAATTGGAGGTTCGCCTTGGATTTGTAGTTCCGGAGTGGGCTTATCTTCTTCGGTTGCAGCGTCGTTGGCTGTTGCGGCCATTCCAGAAGGCCTGCCTATCGTGACAACGGTGACACTTGCCCTTGGTGTGTTGCGCATGTCAAAACGCAAAGCGATTGTCAAGAAGCTCCATTCCGTCAAAGCGCTCGGCTCCATTTCTGTGATCTGCTCTGACAAAACAGGTAATAGGAACCCACGTCTTTCTCCATCTCCCCGTTGAGATTGACGGGCTTCAGGCACGCTCACGCTCAATGAACAAACTGTGACAGAATTGTACACGGTCGACGAGCTTGTGCGGATCGACCCCGCCTCGCCTGCTCCTCCTGCTCGTGTCTCGCCCGCCTTACGAAAGACCGTCTAAGCCGGCGCCCTATGCAACAACGCGAGTGCAACGCGCAAAGAAGACGGCGTTTTCGTCGGACAAGCAACGGATGTCGCCCTCCTTAACGCTCTCTTCCTATTCAGCCTTCCCGACCCACGTCAGGTAGGCCAGCCTCCCAACTGTACTACACCGCAGCCCGTGTCGACTCACTCTACTATAGACGTTCACGCGCGTGTTTGAACGCCCGTTCAGCTCAGAATCGAAGAGCATGGCCGTCTCAGGTACGCACACGACCACAGGCCAGACGGCCCTTGGCGCCTTGCAGCTCAACAGCGCCACGCGCGAGGTGTACTACACCAAAGGCAGCATCGACGCGCTCCTCCCACGGTGCAAGTTCTACCACGTCGCCGAGGACTCGACGCCGGCTCTCGACGCAAACATGCGCTCCGTAATCGCCGGCAAGGCCCAAGCTGCGGCGGCGCGCGGGCTGCGGGTGCTCGCAATGGCATACGGCTACGGCAGTGTGGAGTCTTCCTCCGCCCCGTCCCGCGCGCCGTCTCCCTCCGCCGGCACGACACCCATGAGCAGTTTTAGCAGCAGCAATGGGTTAGCGTTCGCGGAGAAGGAGAAGCCGCACCTGGTGTTCGCGGGGTTCGCGGTGATGCTGGATCCGCCGCGCAAGGGCGTCGCGGATGCCGTAGCGCTCCTGCAGAGTGGCGGAGTGCAGGTCGTGGTGATCACAGGCGACGCTGAGGAGACGGCGTTGTCGGTCGCGCGGTGGCTCGGGCTACGCGGCGCGACAGGTGCGGGTGCATGCCTGACGGGTGCCGCGCTGGACCAGATGATCGCGGTGCAGCTATGCGAGCGCGTGGGCAATGTGAGCGTGTTTGCGCGCGCGAGCCCGAAGCATAAGATGGCTATCGTGGTGGCGTTCCAAGCTCGAGGTGCTGTCGTGGCGATGACCGGCGACGGAGGTGGGTACCTACCGTTTTTTGTTTATTTTATTGTCCTGACGCCGCGTGTTGGGTACTTGTCCTGCAGTCAATGACGCGCCGGCGCTAAAGATGGCGGATATTGGGGTGTCGATGGGCAAGAGTGGGACGGACGTCGCGAAGGAAGCTGCGGACGTCATCCTCGTGGACGACAACTTTAGTACCATCCTGCCGGCCGTCGAAGAAGGTACGTTGTATTCGTCGTTGCCCAGCCCTATTGTGCTGACCCCCGAGACGATGTTGCAGGAAAGTCGAAATTTCACAACATCCAAAACTTCTTGTCCTTCCAGCTCAGTACCGCGGCGGCGGCTCTCACGCTCATCACGCTGAGCACGATGTTCGGGCTGAGCAACCCGCTTAACGCGGTGCAAATCCTTTTCATCAACATCCTCATGGACGGTGAGTGCTCCCATACCAGGCCCGCCTTCAGTCCAACATTGGCGCTGACATGACACTTGACACTGCCGCTCACAGGCCCGCCGAGCCAGTCGCTCGGCGTCGACCCCATCGACCACGACGTGATGCGCAAGCCGCCGCGGAAGAAGGACGAGCCGGTCATCAGCCGTCGCATCCTCTCCCGCGTCGTCTTTTCCGCGTCCGTCATCGTCGTCGGCACGCTCTTCGTCTACTACTTTGCGCTGTCGGACGACCAGCGCATGTCGCGCCGCGATCAGACGATGGTGTGTGCTCTTTCCTTTTCCTGATATACGTGTTGTATGTGTGCTCACTCACACCGGTGGACCGCAGACGTTCTCCTGCTTCGTTTTCCTCGAGCTCGTCTCGGCGATCCAGAACTGCGGGCTCGGGTGCGACCTGACGCAGAACCGGATGCTCATCGTCACCGTGGCGATCTCGTTCCTGTCGCAGCTCGGGCTCATCTACATCCCGTTCATGCAGGCGATTTTCCAGACCGAGGCGCTCCCGCCGGACGACTTGCTACTGCTCTTCGCGCTCGCGGCGTCGTCCTTTGCGCTGCACGAGCGCCGCCAGCGATACGAGCGGGCGCCGAATCAGAGCGAGATGTACGCCGCGGCGACGGAGGAGTTGGCATAAATTTAAATTAACCAAGTCGTGCGTCATCGGATCTGATCTACTGCTTTTTCTTGGTTACCCTGCTCGAGCCACTGGTTGGGAAGGGGCGAAAAGACACCGAGGGTGTGTTGATGTACACGAACGAGTAGAAACACTATTTTATGTTATTTTGCACTCACGCAATACACTACCAATTACAGAGACAGGTTCCTGTTGCTTTCTCGTTCCTTACCGTCCTCCCTTCATGTAACTGTGCTAACTCCCAAAGGACCCCGAGTCGTCGCCCTCACTGTGCAGACAAACAACCTTCCACCACAATCTCGTGCATGTCCGCTCGCTAGATCCCACGTCATTGGCGACACAGCCCCACCGCGCTGGATGTGATCGCCGCTGCCCTGTCCGACCCGACTATTTTTTTTTTTTTTTTTGAATCCATTATTGTGCGCCCGGGACAGGTCGTCCCACGTAGCACTTCTCTAGTCTCAATTTACACTTTATACTATTCTGCTGAGCCATTGTTTCCTTCTCCATTACCTTAAGTCCCCCCCAGTCCTGTGAGTGGCCTGGCTTGGGTTCCCGTCAGGCGTCGAGATTTGCGGGGCGAGTTTGCTCGCCGTGGCGCGAGGTGCTTGTCTGCGCTTTTTTTGGTCGGTGCTGGCTTGTTGTCTGGACTAGCCTCCTGCGTCTACCGCCTCTCTCTTCGTGCCCTGAGTGAATCCTGTCCGGATCCGGCGAGTTTTGGGGATGATGATGATGGTTGTGTGGGGTGAGTGTGTCGGGTGTGATAGTTAGGGAGTGTCGCCTCGGTGCGCTTGCTTCAAGCTGTCTCCTTGTGTTCCTCCCTCTTCCTTCTTTTCTTCTTTCTGTTCGTCTCGGGCCCCTGCTTGTGTCCCCACTGCATGGTTCCTCTTATCTCCTGCCTCCTGCTGAATTCTTGCAAGAATCTTCCCGTTGATTTGATGTAATTGGCTATTGAGATAGCGTTTTTTGGTTCCTTCAATAGCTTGGCGTATTCCCCTTCCCTAAGTGTTTTTCCTGCTGTCAGTAGCCATCGCTCATGCGCGTACGCTGGGCAGTCTAATAAGAAGTGCTGTGGGGTCTCTTTTGTGTGGCTGCAGGCGGGGCAGCTCGCGTTCTCCGCTTGTTTGAATCTGAACAGGTATGAGTTTGTGGGGAAGTGGCCCATACAGATTTGAAACATCCAGCTAGCACCCTGTCTGGAAAGGTTGGGGTTGCTCGTTAGCTTAAGAAATTTCTTGGAGGGTATGGAAGGATCTAAGCGTTGCATTCTCTTTCCTTGTGGTGACTCTGACCACTCCTTCCAGTTCTTGTTTAACTTTTCCTTGAACGCTTGTTTTGCTGCCGACTTGCTGTGTTGCAGTTGCTTCCAGAGACATCTCGGGAGCACCCTTGGGTCTGAGGAGGTCCCTCCCGCGGCGGCTTTTGCCTCCTTGTCTGCTAGTTCATTACCTGCAATGTCTACATGTCCTGCCGTCCACCTGATTGTTAATGAGTACTTTGCTGATCCCCTGACTTTTTGCGTGCTTGTGGCGAGATTTCTGAAGATTTCGGCCAAGTAATGACCAGACTTGTTCCCTGGTGTTGTAACCGCTGCTATTGTGGCTTGGTTATCAGCACCTAAGGCGCAAGAGACTTTACTCTGTGGTTCTGATCTGATTAGCTGTAGCCCCAGGATGAGCCCGACTAGTTCTGCCTCGAATACCGTGTGTTGCTCTGTAGTGCCTAAGTGGTAGTGTAGTGTTTGGGGCTCCTTACCTTTCCTGGTTAGTGTCGCGGCAGCCCCTACTTTACCATGCTGTGCCGAGCCATCGGAGTATACCTTTATGACTTCTTTGCTCTCCCTGTCTGCCCTGATTGACGCGTCTTTATTGTTCTGTATGTCCGTTTTGAATGGGCGCTTATGGGATGTTGCTGGGTTTGCGCCTGTGACTGGAATTGTTTCAAGCTGGCTAGGCTTGATCTCAAAGGATTGCATTAGGTCGTGTAAAGGTGATTTGTGTCTCTTTACTTTCGTGTTTGCACTTCTTTTTGTGGGCTTGTATAAGGGGTGCTGGGGGGGGAGGGTAGCGATGTGCGTTGCGGCCCTATAAAGGTGTTTTTCTATTTCAAGATGTATGGGTAGAGTGAGAGCGTGTGCGTCAAGGGCATCTGTGGGTGATGTCCTTAGTCCTCCTGTGATAGCCAGAGTGCCTGCTCATTGCGTAGAGGATAGCTTGTTCTTGTGCCATTGGCTTCCCCAGATATCCACTGCATATAAGATTCTTGGGATAGCCACACTGATGTATAACTTTCGTGCATGGCTCGGGGTGATCCCCTAGCTTGGCGTGGCTGCTCTTCTAATCTGAGATGTCCATTTTGCTCCTTTTTCCACCACATGGTTACGTTGCACACCCCAGTTGAGGTGCTGGTCAAAAAATACCCCAAGGTATTTTGTACTTGTCGCTGGCTTGAGTGTTGTGCCTAGGAGGGTCAGTGGGCTTCTTACCTTCTTACTATTCCAGTGTGCAAAGTCCATTAGCACTAGTTTGCTGAATTCAAAATGAGAGTTGTGTCTGTCTGACCAGTCTATTGCACCTCCCGGCCTGGTCATCATTTCTGTGAGGGAGTTATGTGTATCTGTAAAGGTGTCTCCGATCGCTATCAGAATAGCGTCATCTATGTATGCCATTGCCACCTTGTTGCCACCCTGTGGGATGTCCAGTAGGTCTGCATTGTAGAACTGGTATAAAACCATAGACAACAGATCACCCTGCCCAATGCCATTGTTTAGTGGAATATTTTCTGAGGTGAAGTCGTCGAATCTTAGTTTGGTTTTGCGGTTCTGCAGGAGGTTTTCCATGAATTGAACTATTTTCTTTGGTACTCGCCTCCTTTTCATATTTAATATTAGCCTTTCATTAACTGCATTGGGGAACACTCCCTCTATGTCGAGAAAAAGTACTGATACCACTTTCTTTCTTCTCCAAGCGTCCTTAATCTTGTACGTTAAGGTGTGCATGGCATCTGTTGTGGTGCGGGCTGGTCTTCCACCGTAGTGTTGTGATGGCAGTAGTTCATATTTTTCTGAGTAGAATGTGAGTTGTTCTGCGACTATTGAGGTTAGAACCTTGGCCATTGTGTTGAGGAGGGCAATGGGCCTATATGCCTTTGGTACATTGTATTTGGGCTTTCCTGGTTTACATAGCACTACTGTTGTGAAGGCCTTTCAGGGGGGGTAATACCAGGCTTTGTCAATGATCGCTGTGAATATTCTCCATAGTCTGTTGACAAGTAGATTAGCACATTTTATGAGTACGATGTTAGGGATACCGTCTGGGCCTGGGGCGTTGAAGGGTTGAAGCTTGGCTATATGCTTTTGGATCTGCTCTTTGGTGATTGGGTTCATTGTGCAGGCTGGAGTAGGAAAGCCATTTTCCTCATTGCAGACTTCTATTTGTACAGGCCTCTCTGGGAAGAATGTCTTTGCTAGGTGTCATAGTCGGACTATTCGGAGTAGTATAAGCGTTGTTACAAAGTCTCGGACTCTTAGACTCTTACTTACCAGTTGTGGCTACGGTAGTAAGTAGTAATTAGTCACGGACAGCAGTATCAGTCAGCACTCAGCAATCACATGTGATTGCTGAGTGATTCCTAGGATTAGTGTAGTAGGGTTCAAACTACTTACACCATAGGATAGTTCCCATTCAAGAGGTGCTTTAAAGCCCTCGCGTACTTGTATAAGTAGAAGCTGTGGAAGACCAAGAAACACCATCTTGGTCTTCTTCAATTGCCATCTCTCTTGCAACTTGAATTCTCTTCTCCCTTCTCGTCTCTTTGTGGGTTGTCATCGCTTGACACCTCGGTCTTCTCGTACAAAGACAGGTCAGCAACTACTGGGCCAACGTGACTTAGGATCCATTGTTAGCCCCTGTCATTGTGTTGAGGGAGTTGCCTCCACATTTGACTTGTGTCCACATTTACACACACTCTCACCGTAGTTATCATTCAAGTCGAACTAGCGCCAAGGCAAGGCGTAACATTAAGACCAAGATCCCTCCATCGTGGTGAGAGTAACCACCCGGGAAGAGTGGACAGAAGATGGGTTTTCCCTGTACTTTATCAACAGAAGAGGTACTCGTAACGTACCCATCTGCTACTTGAAGAACGCGTATTGGATGGACATCAACGGAGTAGAAGGATACGTGATCGAAACACAACACGGAGAACGCCCAGTTGAGTTCAGCTTCGACTGTATCTGTTGGTGCAGAGTCGACTACATCCTCGACCGGTGGCAGGTGATCGATGTACTATGTGCACACCACTGTTGCGACATCTATTGAGACAAAGTTGTACCTCGATCAGATTGGGGACCTATCGATGGAGAAGTAGAAGCAAGTCATTCAGAGAACACCCACGAAGTATTGGAAGAAACATTGTCAGAAGAAGAGGAAGGACCAGCACCTCTACCATTAAATGAACAAGAAACGGCATTAATAAACCGAGCTGAGTCCATTACCATCCTACCAGCCATGGCCACTATCACAGAAGCACCAACACAGACGCAAATGCCTATACACCCCGTCACAGGTGAACCAATGAACATGGATGACGCCACTATTATGAGGGCTATTGGGCCTGATCAACCAGACCCTCCAGCGAGGGGATCGCCAGGAGGAGGATTCCCGGGGGGAGGACTACCTGGAGGAGGATTCCCAGGAGGAGGATCACCCGGAGGAGGAGGAAGATTTCCTAGAGGAGGCCCACCCCCAGGCGATGCAGGGGGAGTACCACCAGTTGGCTCCCCAGGACGAGGTCATCACTCTGATAAATTTGCAGGAAACACACTGGAAGTGTTTAAGGGAGATCGACACAAATCCGAAGAGTTCCTCACACAGTGGGAGCTGTACTGGGGGATCAATAACAACAATCCCATCATGGCCAACGCCTATTGACATTCCATGCTGTTCCTCACATACATCCGAGGGAAGGATGTCAAAGAGTGGATCACTCACACCAGTCAATGGCTGAACAGACAAGTAATGGGAGGAATAAATGATTCCGACCCACGCCTGTGGCATGAAGTCATCAGTGCCTTTACTAGACGATTTTCCAACACCCTTGAAAAAGAACAAGCGCAAGTGGCCTTGAAAAAAGGGATACGGATGATAGGAGGAGACATTGACACATACGTGACCAACTTCGAGACTCTGGCACGGCAAGCTGGCTATCGTCTAGACTCCCCTTTAACACTTGATATCTTCACAAACGGGTTACCGCGAGATCTTTATGAAAAGGTCTTCACCATGGATGACCCTCAAACATTTGAAGACTGGAAGGTAGCTGTCATGAAGCGACAGCAACAATACATCCATATGAAAGCCTGCCTTGAGCAACACCGAGGACAAGGAGGGGGATCAACCCAGAACTGCAACAACAACCAGCGATGAGGGGGAGGTGGAGGTCCAGGATGGAACCTCCCTAGAGATCCTAACACAATGGATACCTTGGCTGATCGAATCTGAGGCTGCCTTGCTGACACAGAAGAAGTATTGGAGCAATACCGAGCCAAACAACGACCTCATGGAGGGTTTATGAGATGCTGTGGGACAGGAAGGGACTTTTCCAAAGTTACATGTTACACTTGTGGAAAAAAGGGTCACATCAGCAGACAATGCCCATAGCACACCTACAACCACCGTACCGAAGCAGATTGGTACGAGCCCGAAGAACAACCAATTCAAGCCTCACGAGCTCAGACACCTTGCGAACGCACTACCAACTGGATGACTGGGGTGGCAGTGGAACCAGACGAAGTAAAAGACATGATCCTAAAGGATCTCTGGAAACAGGAGGTTTTTCAGGACGCCTGAACCCATCGGCCTGGGTGAGGGCAGTCAATTGTAATTCGGTTATTATCATGCACTATTGTTCTATGAAAGTTCCAGTTTCGATTCGCACAAATTACGCAATGGCCGACATAAGAGCACTAGTGGACTTGGGAGCCACCGACAATTTTATGCACCCCACATTTGCCAAAAGAATGCGTCTAGGCGTACAAACTCTTGAATGACCAAAAAAGATATGGAATATTGATAACACTGAGAACAGAGCAGGGCTCATTACACACTTTATAGATCTTGACGTTCAGACCAAAGGTGTCCATCGAACTTTACGATTCCTCCTCACCGACATTGGTACCGAGGACATTGTGCTAGGATACCCCTGGCTCGCCACCTATGAACCTCAGATGTCTTGGCGATTCGCCACTATCAAAGAAGACGCTCTTCCTATTGTCTTACGTTCCATAAATCCACAAGAAAAGCAATCCACCATTGCTGCCACCCTCACTACCAAAGAAAAGGAGGCGGTCATCCAGCTTCTGGAAGAAGAAGGACCTACCTCGTTGCAAACTACATCAACCGACTTGGCCATCAAGGCACAACAATACACCCAAAAAGCGGTGTTACCTCCAGAGTACGCATCATTTACGAAGCTCTTTAACAAAGAAGCATCTCACTGATTCCCTCCTGTGCGAGCATGGGATCACACTATCGAATTCAAATCAATGGTGCCGGATGCCCTCGACTGCAAGGTCTATCCATTAACACAGGAGGAAGACAAAGCATTACAGAGTTTCCTCATGGAACAATTAGGAAAGGGATATATTTGTCCCTCTAAGTCCCCATACGCATCCCCTTTCTTCTTCGTCAAAAAGAAGGATGGAAAACTACGTCCAGTACAGGACTACCAACGCATCAATAACTTCTCCATTCGTAACCAATACCCCCTTCCACTCATTACCAACCTCATTACGGAGCTGAGCAATGCTCACATCTATACTAAGCTCAATGTACGATGGGGGTACAATAACGTCCGAATCAAAGAAGGCGACGAAGGAAAAGCAGCCTTCAAAATGAAATATGGCCTTTTTGAACCAACAGTCATGTTCTTTGGCCTCACTAACTCACCTGCAACCTTCCAAACTATGATGAACCACATATGCCAGGACGTTATCGCCAAACATGAGTGTTTGGGCACCACGATATGTGTTTATATGGACGATATTGGGATTGCTACTCATATCGGCCATAGTCTTGACGAGTATATCGCGGCTGTCAAAGACATTCTCACACTCTCTGCTATGCATGACCTCTATTACAAACTCGAGAAGTGTCTATTCCATGTGCCTCGTATGGATTACCTGAGAGTAATCCTTGAAAAGGGGGTGACACACATGGACCCTGTTAAAATTTTGGGCATTAAAGATTGGCCCACACCTACAAAAGTCCAGGACATCTGCTCCTTCCTTGGCTTTTGCAACTTCTACCGTACTTTCATCCAAAATTTTGCCTCTCATGCCAAACCCCTCAACCAACTTACGAAGAAAGAAACTGAATGGCGATGGGGGTTGGAAGTGTTGAAGCGTGATCTGAGTTAAGAGTCACATGCTTCGTGGGAGATGCTTGAGTCATCTCATGGACATATACGGTATCTGGCCCCTTATGGGCAATAGCTTGATATGGACTTATTCCGGACTTCATACGGACCGGATCACCTTTTGTTTATCTTTATTATTCTTCCTTCTATTGTTTAGATACCGGTGGTGACTCACTTGATAGTGGCACCACTTTATATTCGTCCAATCATATCCCTTTCTTGGACCCATTGTCGTGTCACACGTGTGCTAAACACAATGTGCGCACAGACCATCCCTTCTAGTTTATAAGGGTGGTTGTTTACGCCTTCACACTTCAGAGTTCCTTCAACCTCTGAAGTGTAAGTGCGCCCTCTTCTCTCTCCACACCTATAGACTAACACTTCTGTAGTACTTGTCTTATCTAGGTGTGTAGCTACGTGCTATAGAGTTCCTTCAACCTCTGAAGTTACTTGTCTTATCTAGTCAGTGCTGTGTTCAACAGGAAGAAGAACGAGTGTTTTAAACGCTCAAAACCCTCGTAACGTCAGAACCGGTGCTGACACGCCTCAAGCTAAGTAAACCCTTTAAACTAGAAGTCGATGCCTCAGGATTTGCAGTAGGGGCTGTACTATTGCAACGCAAATCCAACAATAAGAGACACCCCATTGGCTACTACTCGTCTACCCTCAATGCCACCGAACGAAATTATGACATCTATGACTTGGAGCTACTTGCCATTGTCAAAGCCTTCCAACACTGGAGACCCCTACTAGCGGGATCCCCCTACCGCACCAAGGTCTTCTTGGACCATTTAAACCTGCAATATTGGCGATCGCCACAGAAAATCAGCCGACACATAGCCAGGGAAGTACTGGAACTTTCCGAATATGACTTTGAAATTCACCATATCAAAGGAAAGGCAAACGGCTGGGCAGACACCCTATCACGACGACCAGACTATGACCAAGGAGAGTTAGACAATGAAGGCATCATGGTGTTACCCGACAGGGTCTTCGCGCGGATGACAACTGCACTTCATGTCACGGGCCCAAGCCCAGTGGACCACCAAGACAAGGCTATGCTATGACCATGGGTGGATGGACATAACTTGAAGAAGATACAAGGGACCTGGTACAAAGACGGAGAATGACAGGTTATCACGGGCGGACTGGAGGACAAGAGAAGTATCATCCGTACCCTCCACGATCCTCCTGTTCACGGTCACCCAGGAATATGCTGAACAAGTCACCTAGTAGAACGGCAGTACTGGTGGCCGGGACTGCGGAAAGACGTCATGGACTATGTGAAGGGATATGCAGAGTGCCAATGGATAAAGGTCAACAACTGACCTACATGGGCAGCCCTCCAGCCTATATACCCAAAAATTGACGCTCTACCATTTGAGACCGTAGCCATGGACTTCATTACTAAACTCCCCTTATCGCAAGGATATGATTCAATACTGACCATTACAGATCACGACTGTAGTAAGGCCGCCATATTCATACCCTGTGTCAAAGAAATCACGTCAGAAGAAACCGCTGGGCTGTATGCCAGATACGTATTCCCTCGCTTTGGACTACCCTCTACTATCATCAGTGACAGAGACCCCTGGTTCGCAAGCAAGTTTACAAGGGAACTATGCCGAACCCTGGGGATCACACAAAACATTTCAACCACATACCATCCAAGAACGGACGGACAATCTGAGCAGACCAACCAGTGGCTCGAGCAATATCTGCATTTCTGGGCCAATGAACAGCAAGACAACTGGTGTCACTATCTGCCACTAGCAGAATTTGCGCACAACAACTGGTCCCATGAGGCCACCAAGACAACACCCTTCGAGCTCCTCATGGGGTACCACCCACAAGCCAATTGGACCGATAAGCCATCTTCCATTCCCCACGTAGAATCCCGCACTAATCAATTAAAAGCCGCATGGCAACAGGCACGGGATCTTATCGTGAAAGCGCAGCAGTCATGGGTTCACACCAAGACCACGCCCAAGTATCACATTGGAGATCAGGTGTGGCTAGAGGGACGTCACCTGCAAACCCATCAGCCAACCGCGAAATTAGCCGCAAGACGCCACAGACCCTTCTGGGTCATCAAGGTGATGTCACTAGTGAATTATCAGCTAGAACTTCCCACGCAATGGCAGATACACCCTATATTTCACACAGATCTTCTCACACCTTATCACGAGACACCCACGCATGGACCAAACTACGTGCGCCCACCTCTGGATTTGGTAAACGGAGAAGAAGAATATGAAGTCTTGAAGATTCTAGACCACCGGCTCCACGGCAGAAGACGTAAACTGCAGTACCTCGTGGCTTGGAAGGGGTACCCTGACTCGGACAATCAGTGGGTCGATAAGGAGGATGTGTTTGCCGACAAAGCCGTGGCGGAGTATGAACAGAGACGACGAATGGATAAAAGACCTGCTCAATGCGGCAAGTCTCTCCATTCCACCACTCGCATCTCTACCACTCACAAACAATCCACTCCCCTCTCTATGACCTTTACACCCGATGCCGCCCTCTCGCAAGCAACCAACTACTACCGCGGCACCCCCGAAAGGGTTTTTGCGGTCGAGCTGGAAGAAGAGCATGCACATCATCGAGGAGAAGATACCCAGCAAGCCGTCATGGCTCAAGGAGACTGAGGGGGACGTGAGACCCCCATCACCCAAGCTGAGTTTGAAGCAGTTGTTGAATGATTCCCCACTCAAGCCACCACAGCCAATGCTGCCCGTCTGTTGCGGTCGGCCCTCCGGACTTATCAGATGTAATAAAGCGATGTAGTGATTCGGATCTCGGACTCTTACTTACCGGTTGTGGCTACGGTAGTAAGTAGTAATTAGTCACGGACTTACAGTATCAGTCAGCACTCAGCAGTCGCATGTGATTGCTGAGTGATTCCTAGGATAGCGGTACTAGGGTTCGAGGTAGTATCGCTATAGGTCAACATATATTGGAGAGGCGCTTTAAAGCCCTCGTGTACCTGTATAAATGGTAGCTGCGGAAGGCCAAGATTCGCCATCTTGGTCTTCTTTGAATCGTCATTTCCTTTCCATTCCGACTTCTCTATTCTCTCCTCTTCTCCTTGTGGGCTGTTCTGAGCCGACGATTTGTGCTTCATATCTGGAAGCAAGTCACTACTTTAGGCCAGCGTGATACGGAAGCTCCGCTGATAGCCTCGTCGTTACGTTAAGGAAGTTCCTTCGTATTTCGACTTAGCTGATTCACCCCTAGCGCCTATCTAGGATCCAAGTCGGACCAACGTCCCGACGAGACGTAACATTAAGACCAAGATTCCATCGTGGCGGCTAGGATTACTACGCGAGAAGCGTGGGCGATTGACGGTTTCCGTCCCTATTCAAACGCAAGACGAGGAACTAGGAACGTACCTGTACGGTACTTGAGGAACGCCTACTGGAGCGAGGTCAACGGCGTTGAAGGATACGTGATCAACACAAGGAGTGGGGAACGCCCTGTTGAGTTCAGTTTCGATCGCCATTGTTGGTGCAGAGTCGATTACCTCCTTGGCCAGTGGCAGGTGATAGAACCTTTGCGTTCACACCGCCAGTGCGACATCTACTTGGACGAAGTTGTAACCAGAGCTGATTGGGGCCCTATCGACGGAGCAGAAGAAGAACCCGGAGCCAGTCATTCGGAGGACGCCCACGAAACAAGCGACGAGAGCGAACACGACGAAGAAGTTCAACCCGGTCCTCTTACACCATTAACCGAGCAAGAAGAAGCTCTTATTGAGCAAGCTGAGTTTATCCAGATCCTCCCACCTATGACGACGATCACCGAAGAAATACCAGTTCCCGTTCAGATGCCGTTCGACCCGGCAACTGGGCAACCACTCACTGCAGACGACGCGGCCATCATGAGAGCCGTAGGACCCGACCAACCTGACCCACCATCCGGAGGGAGGCAAGAATATCATCGATTACCCGGGGGAGGCCCACCCCACGGAGAAGGGTCCCCGGGAGGGGGATTCCCAGGAGGCGGACCACCGCCAGGAGGAGCCAGGGGAGTACCACCACCTGGTTCCCCCGCACACGCACACCACTCAGATAAGTTTGCAGGAAATGCCCCCGAAGTATTTAAGGGGGACAGGCAAAAAGCCGAGGAATTCCTCACGCAATGGGAGTTGTACTGGGGGATCAACAACAACAATGCCATCATGGCTAATGCCTATAGGCGATCAATGCTATTCTTGACCTACATACAGGGCAAGGACGTAAACGAATGGATCACGCATACAAGTCGCTGGTTGAACCAGCAGGTTACACACGGAATTGCGGACATGGACCCTCGTCTATGGCTCGAGGTTATCAAAGCCTTCACGCGGCGATTCTCCAACACACTGGAAAAAGAACAAGCACAAGCTGCGTTGAAGAAAGGAGTACAGATGATCAGAGGAGATATTGATGCGTACGTAACCACCTTCGAAACATTGGCACGACAGGCTGGCTATCGACTAGACTCCCCCCTCACCATCGACATCTTCACCAACGGATTACCCCGCGACCTCTACGAGAAGGTCTTCACCATGGATGACCCACAGACCTTCGACGACTGGAAAACAGCCGTCATGAAGAGGCAGCAACAGTACATTCATATGAAGGCGCGCCTCGATCAACATCGAGGGTTTAACAGCGGTCAACAATCGACACGGCCAACGACCCAGCGACGCGGAGGATGGGGGCCAGGGGGGAACCTCGCCAGGGACCCAAATGCAATGGACACCTCGGCCGACCGAATTCGCGGACGCACTGCCGAAACTGACAACACTCGGTACCAGCAAAACCCACCAAGGGGGGGGTACATGCAACGCCAAGGGACTAAGCGGAACTTTTCCGAGGTGACGTGTTATACTTGTGGCAGAAAAGGACATATTAGCAGGACTTGCCCACAGCACTCCTATAACCAACCATCGTCGTCCATCCGACGCACTCGATACGAACCAGAAGAGCAACCCCTGCAGGAATCTCGGGCCCAGACCCCACGCGAACGCGCCACAAACTGGATGACGGGGGTAGCTGCAGAACCGGATGAGGTAAAAGATCTCATACTGAAGGACTTGTGGAAAGATGAGGGTTTTCGGGACGCCTGAACCCATCGGCCTGGGTGAGGGCGGTCAAATGTAATTCTGCGATCATTACGCGCTACCGATCTATGAAAGTTCCAGTTTCGATCCGTATGAATTACGCCATGGCCGACATCAAAGCACTAGTGGACTCCGGAGCCACCGACAATTTCATGAGACCCGCCTTCGCAAGAAGGATGGGAATGAAACTACAAATACTTCCGCAACCTAAAAAGATATGGAATATTGACAATACCGAAAATCGCGCAGGGCTGATCACACATTTCGTAGATCTCGACGTACAAACCTGAGGCGTCCATCGATCCATGCGTTTCCTCCTTACAGACATCGGAACCGAAGATATCGTACTCGGATACCCATGGCTCGCCACTTATGAACCACAGATGTCGTGGCGGCACGCTGCCATCCGCGAGAACGCACTTCCGATCATCCTCCGACCGGTAACACCCCTGCGAAATCACCATCCTATATTCGCCCGTGCCCTCACCACGCACGAAAAAGACCATATCGTCACCGCGTTACACAACGACGATTTGTCCTTCCTGCGAACCACCTCCACAGAATTGGCCATTCAGGCCAAACAATACACTGAGAAGGCTACCCTCCCACCTGTGTACGCCCCGTTTAGCCGTCTCTTTGACGAAGTCGCTTCTCACCGCTTCCCACCGGCCCGTGCCTGGGATCACGCTATCGAATTCAAACCTGGGGCGCCGGACGCCCTTGATTGTAAAATTTACCCACTGACGCATGACGAAGACGTTGCCCTCAAGGCCTTCCTTGATGAACAGCTCACCAAGGGGTATATCCGCCCCTCCAAGTCGCCTTACGCCTCACCCTTCTTCTTCGTCAAAAAGAAAGACGGCAAACTCCGACCGGTCCAAGATTACCGCCGCATCAATGACCTCACGATTCGCAATCAGTACCCTCTCCCTCTCATTCCCGACTTGATCGCTGACCTCAGCAACGCCCACATCTATACCAAGCTAGACGTTCGCTGGGGGTACAATAACGTACGAATCCGTCCCGGAGATGAAGGAAAAGCTGCGTTCAAAACCAAATACGGTCTCTTCGAACCCACGGTCATGTTCTTCGGCCTCACCAACTCCCCGGCGACATTCCAAACCATGATGAACCACATTTGCCGCGATGTCATTGCTAAACACGCGGCCCTCGGAACCACTATTCGGGTGTACATGGACGACATTGGCATCGCCACTCACATTGGCCACTCCCTTGCTGATCATATTGCCGCAGTACATGACGTTCTCGCCCTCTCCGCCAACCACGACCTCTATTACAAACTCGAGAAATGCCTTTTCCATGCGCCCCGTATGGATTACCTGGGGGTCATCCTTGAAAAGGGGGTGACACGCATGGACCCCGTCAAAATTTCGGGCATTAAAGACTGGCCCACACCAACTAAAGTCAAAGACGTCCGCTCATTCCTAGGTTTCTGCAACTTTTACCGAACATTCATCCGCAATTTTGCCTCTCATGCCAAACCTCTCAACCACCTGACAAAGAAGGATACGGAATGGAGATGGGGGGAAGAGGAAGAAGCCGCATTTCAAAAGCTAAAACACCTCGTCACGTCCGAACCAGTGCTGACACACCCCGAGCTAAGTAAACCCTTTGAGTTAGAAGTAGACGCCTCTGGTTTCGCTACAGGAGCAGTTCTACTACAACGCAAGGAAGATGGGAAGAGACACCCCATCAGCTACTATTCGTCCACCCTCAACGCGGCAGAACGCAATTACGACATTTACGACCTTGAATTGCTGGCAATCGTAAAAGCATTCCGCAATTGGCGACCCCTACTCGCCGGCTCTCCACATCGAACCAAAGTATTCTCCGACCACCTGAACCTGCAGTACTGGCGATCACCACAGAAGATCAGCCGGCGTGTAGCCAGGGAAGTACTCGAGTTATCGGAGTATGACTTTGAAATTCACCACATCAAGGGCAATGCCAATGGACGAGCCGACGCCCTCTCACGACGACCAGATTATGACCAAGGGGAGCAAGACAACGAGGGAGTCACGGTGTTGCCAAGTCACGTATTTGCAAAGGCAGTCGTCAGCACAATAACTCCCGAACCAGCAACTTTTACGTACCAACAAGACGAAGGAGTGATACGACCATGGGTCGACGGACAGCGACTAAAGAAGATTGACGGGGTATGGTATAAGGAAGGGCGGCGAGTAATCACGGGGGGGATCCCCGAAAAGAGAAGTATCGTTCAGTCCCACCACGATCCTCCTGTTCACAGCCACCCAGGGATTCGACAAACTACCCAGCTGGTCGAACGACAATATTGGTGGCCGGGTCTACGGAACGACGTGTTGGACTATGTGAAGGGCTGCGCCGAATGTCAACGAATGAAGATCAATAATCGGCCGAGTCGCGCACCTCTCGAACCCATCTATCCCAAGCCGGAAGCCATGCCATTCGAGACCGTGGCCATGGACTTCATCACGAAGCTTCCTCAATCCTCGGGGTATGACTCCATTCTCACGATAACTGACCACGACTGCAGCAAAATGGCGGTCTTTATACCATGCAACGAAGAAATTACGTCAGAAGAAACAGCAGGACTCTACGCCCGATACGTATTTCCCCGCTTCGGACTTCCATCTACTATCATCAGTGACAGGGACCCTAGATTTGCAAGCAGGTTCACACGAGAACTATGCAAACGCCTTGGCATCACACAGAATATCTCCACGGCGTACCACCCCCGAACCGACGGCCAGTCGGAATGGACCAATCAATGGCTGGAGCAATATCTACGGTTCTGGACCAATGAGCGGCAGAACAATTGGTGTTCTTATCTTCCTATGGCGGAATTCGCGCATAACAACTGGGCGCATGAAGCAACAAAAATGACGCCATTCAGGTTACTCATGGGATATGACCCTCGAGCTGATTGGACCGATAAGCCATCCCCTATCCCTCACGTTACAATGCGCGCTGATCAGCTGAAGGAAGCACGGCAAACGGCGCAAGAGCTTATCGTCAAGGCCCAACAGTCATGGGTCAAGGCCAAGACAACGCCCAAGTATCAAGTAGGAGATCAGGTGTGGTTGGAAGGACGCCACCTACGTACGTCCCAACCAACCGCAAAACTCGCAGCACGGAGACACGGCCCCTTTCGGGTCGCCCAGGTGATGTCCCCTGTCAACTACCATCTCGAACTTCCCACGCAATGGCAGATACACCCCGTTTTTCACACCGATCTTCTCACGCCTTATCGTGAGACACCCACGCACGGACCCAACTATCAGCGCCCGCCACCGGATCTCGTCGACGGAGAGGAGGAATACGAAGTCTCGAAGATTCTAGACCACCGGCTGTTTGGGCGGAAGCGAAAGAAGCAGTACCTCGTGGCATGGAAGGGGTACCCCGACTCGGAGAACCAGTGGGTCAACAAGGAGGACATCTTTGCCAACGAAGCCGTGGCGGAGTATGAACAGGCCCAAAAAATGCATATAAGGAGTACCCTTACCGGCCAGTTCTCTCATCCGCTTTCGCACTTCCATTCCACTCAACCCACTCTCCCCCATTACATGCCTTTTACCCCCGATGCCTCCCTCTCGCAATCCCAAAAGTACTACCGCGGAACCCCTGAAAGGGTTTTTGCGGCCGAGCTGGAAGAAGAGCGCGCACTTGCTCGAGGAGAAGGTGCCCACCAAAGACTCGTGGTTACGGAAGACCGAGGGGGACGGGAGACCCCCATCACCGAAGCTGAGTTGTCCAGCGTCATGCGACGGTTCCCCACTCAAGCCACCGCAGGAAATGCGGCCCGTCTCTCCGACGATGACGGTGTTCCCCTGTGGGACATCCTCCAGGTTGACACCGACCCAGAGGTCGCCTTCACCGCCAACGAGATCCGCCTCCTTGGCGGACCACTGGACCCAGGAGCCGCGCTTCGAGCGACTGGCAACCCTGCTTCACGGGCCGAGCCCGCACCTCTCCCAATACCTCCGCGGATTTGGGCCGACGAAGCCATGGAGGGAGGTAGTGGCGGAATGGAGGGATCAACAGCTGCTGGAAGCGAAGGCCCAGAGGCAGGAGATGGCGACACGGAGGGAGAGGCTGAGGAGGACAGCGAGGACATCTGGTATCCAGCTGAGCACGACTCCATTTCCTACGGACGAGATGCTGACGCCCCGCGTTACACCACTCCGCACGCCCTCACCACCGACGGCACCCCTATGTACCGAGGTGATATCCGTCCCCAGCTCGCCGATCGAATGGCGAGCACCGTCGCCAGCGCCCGTTGTCCATACGGGTTCCGGGTCAATCGAGGACCCGATTTCGTTCCCTTCCCCATCACCACCTCCGACGGCGTGACGCGCCAGGCAAAATATGTCCAGGTCGTCTTCGGACCTGACCCCCTCGCTCTGGGACTCCTCGACGAGTCCGACAAGGTCTACCCCAAGCCCTTGTACGCCACGGCACAGGCTCTATGCCCGGGCGAGGAGAAGGCCGTGTTCGCCCGCGAGGATCTCATGATCCTCGACGGAGGCTACGACGAGCGCGCGCGTGTCAACCGCGCCCTCAGCGAGCTCAAGGACGTTACGCTGACAGCGGAGGTACACCACTACCGGGCCTTGGGGGGAGTTCTCGAGCGAATGGAGCTCCAGATGGCAGAGCTGGAGCAGGAGTGGGGGCGTCTCACCGTGGCACGTACTGCGTGCGTCCGCCGTCTCGAGTGTGCTAACGCGATGGACCGTATCGAGGAACGGATGGGTGGCTGGATCGGCGTGGGGCAAGGTCGCCGCAACTGGACCAACGCCCCTTCCAGCTCCGGTGGCACTGCTGCCTGAAAAGGGGGTGATGTTGCGGTCGGCCCTCCGGACTTATCAGATGTAATAAAGCGATGTAGTGATTCGGATCTCGGACTCTTACTTACCGGTTGTGGCTACGGTAGTAAGTAGTAATTAGTCACGGACTTACAGTATCAGTCAGCACTCAGCAGTCGCATGTGATTGCTGAGTGATTCCTAGGATAGCGGTACTAGGGTTCGAGGTAGTATTGCTATAGGTCAACATATATTGGAGAGGCGCTTTAAAGCCCTCGTGTACCTGTATAAATGGTAGCTGCGGAAGGCCAAGATTCGCCATCTTGGTCTTCTTTGAATCGTCATTTCCTTTCCATTCCGACTTCTCTATTCTCTCCTCTTCTCCTTGTGGGCTGTTCTGAGCCGACGATTTGTGCTTCATATCTGGAAGCAAGTCACTACTTTAGGCCAGCATGATACGGAAGCTCCGCTGATAGCCTCGTCGTTACGTTAAGGAAGTTCCTTCGTATTTCGACTTAGCTGATTCACCCCTAGCGCCTATCTAGGATCCAAGTCGGACCAACGTCCCGACGAGACGTAACACCGTCTGTCCAACGATGACAGAGTCCCCATGTGGGACATCCTCGACATGGATGGGCTTCCCACCTCTCCAATCCCTTTCACTACCGGCAAAATCTGACTTCTCAGGGAAGCCCTGGACCGAGGAGCCAAGGTGTTATGACACTGCCTATTTTAATTCCTTTTCTCTTTAAACACCTTAGGACACATGACACCTTTTACTTCTTATCATGTGGTCGTTCTCATACGAGTCATGGTGACTCATTACGTTGTTTGGTTCTCATAAGAGTCATGGAGACTCTTTACTTATTTTCCCTTGTGAGTCATGATGACTCTTGCCCATTGCTAAGGGGCTACTGTTTCAGGTATATCTGTTTCAGGTATATCTATTGTTTCACATCTTACATGTGATTACTGCAGGCGGTGTGCCACAGTTCTTATTGTTCTTATTGTGATTGCTCAGTGACTTGATCCTAGGATACCATTATCATTCTATCCTAGGATCCCTCTTACTTTACTATAAATACAGGCTCACCAGGTAGTAGTAGCCTTAGACTTGACTTTTTGTACTCTATGGTACTCGAGCAATTGAAGACTGTTGAATACTCCATATCTCACTGAATGAACCCTCCTCTCACTGAAGAATCCTAAGTTCCACTATTGGCTTAGGCTGACTCTTCAACTCATACATCTTCACTGAAGTTCCTCCTTGGAACTTCCCTTAACAACCAGAACCAGACCCTTAGTGCAGCATCTCAGTAGATCGACTTAACCCATGTTGGGTGAACATCCCTACCGTGATGTAACACAAGGTTCACGCAGCTCGCGACGGTGATGGATGGGCCGAGTCCCCATCTCTCCCGATACCTCTGTGAATTGGGGCCGACAAGGCCATGGCAGGAAGTGGTGGCCGACTGGAGGGACCAACAGTTGTTGGAAGCGAAGACCTGGAGGCAGGAGATGATGGCAAGGAGGGAGAGGCTGAGAGCGATAGCGAGCTCGAGTGGTACTCAGATGCGCACAACCACATTTCCTACGGACGAGATGCTGATGCCCCATCCAACACCACTCGCCATGCCCTCACCTCTGCTGGAGACCCCATGTATCATGGGGATATCCACCCCTAGCTCGAAGATCGAGCCACCTCCACTGTCTGCAGCACTCACTGCCCACATGGGTTCCGGGTCAATCGAGGACCCAATTACGTTCACTTCCCCATCACCACCGCCAATGGCATGACACACCCCGCCAAATACGTCCAGGTCATTTACGGACCTAACCCCATCGTCCTCGGGCTCATCGACAAGTCCAACCATGTCTATCCCAAGCCACTATTCACATGACCCCACTGTTTTGGGCTGCATGAAGAGCGCCCATCCTACTTGCGTGAGGATCTTATGATCCTCGATGGTGGCTATGACGAAGCCATGCACGTCAACTGCGCCCTCCTCGAGTGCAAGGACGTGTCCTTCATTGCGGAAGTGCAACGCTATTAGGTGGTCTGTTCCGTGCTCGCCCGAGTCGAGCAGCGGATGGGTGAGTTGGAGCAGGAGTGGGGCCGGCTCAGTACGGAGGAGTTGGGGGTCATACGCTGCATGGAGAACACTAACCTGATGGACGAGGTGGAGAAACGCATGGGAGGTTGGATCGGTCTTGGACAAGGTATGAGGAATTGGCTGTGGTCGTCTTGAGAGCAATGTGGGCGTTGCCCCTTGAAAAGGGGGTGATGTCACGGTTGGACTATTCGGAGTAGTATAAGCATCGTTACAAAGTCTCGGACTCTTGGACTCTTACCTACCGGTTGTGGCTACAGTAGTAAGTAGTAATTAGTCACAGACAGCAGTATCAGTCAGCACTCAGCGATTGCATGTGATTGCTGAGTGATTCCTAGGATTGGTGTAGTAGGGTTCAAGCTACTTACGCCATAGGATAGTTCCCATTCAAGAGGTGCTTTAAAGCCCTTGCGTACTTGTATAAGTAGAAGCTGTGGAAGACCAAGAAACACCATCTTGGTCTTCTTCAATTGCCATCTCTCTTGCAACTCGAATTCTCTTCTCCCTTCTCATCTCTTTGTGGGTTGTCATCACTCAACACCTCGGTCTTCTCATACAAAGACAGGTCAGCAACTACTGGGCCAACGTGACTTAGGATCCGTTGTTAGCCCCTGTCATTGTGTTGAGGGAGTTGCCTCCACATTTGACTTGTGTCCACATTTACACTCTCTCTCACCGTAGTTATCGTTCAAGTCGAACTAGTGCCAAGGCAAGGTGTAACACTAGGACTTTGCTTTTTTCTAGGTTGCTGCTGGCCATCTGTTCCCCCTCTGCGTTAGTCAGTTTCAGGCTTGAGATTCTTGTCTTTCCGCCATCGCTGGCTGGGGCTGAGATGTATCTATGTGTGGTCCATATGTCGGGGTCTGTTGCCTTCTCTAGCCAGTCACGCCAGTGGTGCTTTTTGGAGTATTGCACCGTCTTATCGTATTTTTTGCGTGCCTCTGTGTGCTTGGCATGTATCGGGTGCTCTGGATTGTGTCATTGCTCATATGCTTTTCTGCCAAGTTTGTTACTCTCTGTACACAGTATCTTAAGCTCTTTTGACCACCAACGTTTGGAGCGGGGGTTGATGTTTGTAATGGGTACTGAGCATGGTATTGTTCTCTGTAATGCGTGTGTCAGCCTTTCACATTCCCTGTTGAGAGATTGTGGGGAGCCGATTTGGTTCAGTAAACCCATATTTGCCAGCTCCTCTTCCAGGGTGTTGCGAAATTCCTTCCAGTCCACTTCCCTAAAATTATTGATCTTTTGCACTGGAGCTCTAGTTAGCTCCATGTCTAGTATTGTTACTATCGGGAGGTGGTCAGTGTTGACTCCCCTCTCTTCCAGTACTGTGTCGCAAGTCATGATGGCTTCCAAGGTGTGCTCTGTTACAAAAACTTGGTCTAGTCATGTCCATTTCTTGGTAACGTTGTGTATGTGCATAGGTGTGCCCTTGGCTAGGGCCAGGTCCATCCCTTGGTCTGCTATTGCTCTTAGTAGTATCTCCGCTGCCTCCCTTGCTGGTTTTGTGAATAGCCTGTTATCCTCCAGGTTGTCCCAATATGGGTGGTAACGATTGAAGTCTCCTAGCCAGATGATGTGGTGCTCGTGTTGCTCTGCTTCTGTCCGCTGGAACTCCACTGCATGTTTACTATGGTAGTCTGTCAATTTTTGTATCATGTCCTTGTGGTTGCAGTCATTGTATATGTTGAAAATTGTGAGTGTGCCCCAATCCTCCCTTATTCGTAATATGGTAACATCACCAGAGGGGAAGTCCAGCTGTTCCCAGCTTTCTGTTAGTATATCCCCCCTTACTAATGTTATTGTCCTCATCTTGTCTGGGCTTGTCTCGTGCGTGGAGGGGTAGATAGGGACCCAGTCCAGTGTGGCTATTGTTTTGTTGAGGAAATTTATGGACGGTTCTTGTAGGGCGATGATGTCTATGTTGTGGCTGGCCAGTTTACTGCTGCTCAGGAGCCCATGTTGGCATGTCAAGGACTTGTTTATGTTTTGCTGCCAGATTGTGAGGGCCTTTCGTTCCTTGTTTATTTTGTGTGTCTTCATGGGAAGGGTTGTTGCAGGTAGCTCTCTGGTGTGTATTTGTCTCCATTTTCAAAGTGTGAGTCATAGTCTACCTCCTCATCGTCTACTTGTGCTGGTGGTGTTTCATTGGTGGGAGCTTGAGAGTTAACAACACTCTCAAAGAAACTTTCCAGGATGGCTTTATTGCGCAGCATAGAGCGCAGCATATAGGATATGAAACTCACCTTAGAAAGGTGGTTTGGGAGAGTGTATCACGCAGAGAATGTAAGAGATGAGTGGGTACTCAAGTGTGTCTATTGCGCTCTCCCTATAGGAGTATTTATAGTCTCTATGGGGCACCCATGTCCGTTACATGTAAAGTGATGACTAAAGGTGTCCACTATATCGCGATCTCACTTGCGCTGTATCGCGGAACACCGTGTGGGTGTCTAGACATCCTAAAAGGGATATCTAACATATACAGTATTACTACTTACTCCATATTGTATCTGTACTATTGTAACTAGCTATAGATAAGGTCCTTATGCCCTTATCTCTTATCTATTTCCAACAGGCTTGGCCCTTAATTTTACCTTTGTTTGAGTTGCCATTTCCTTTTGTTATTGGGAGGGTGGGGAGTTGCCTTTCTGTGCAGCTTGGCTGGGGAAGGCTTCTCACCATGAATCTTGGTGGGAATTTGTCTTCGAATGGTAACCTGCTGGGGCACGTTGTCAGCGTCCATTTTTCCTCTGTTGGAAAGTATATGAGGTTGTTCTCTGGGTGGAACCCATTGTACTCTTCGCATTTCCTCTTAAACTCGGGACAGCTATGGTCCCAGCTTGCGTGTGTGTCTGATTTGCATGAAACGTAGTATCTTCTGCCCTCTTCCTTGCAGTGCCTGGTCATATGTTGGCCTCCGCATGTCCCGCAGGTATCCTCTTGTGCTTGACAGTTTGCTGCGTAGTGCCCCCATCTTCTACACTTCATGCATTGTTTGGGCTTGTACTTGAGCTTCTTCGGGAAGAGCCGGGCACTGCATATGTATATGCCGTCCTTTAAGATTCTATTAGCTTCAGTAGCTGATCTGAGGGTGAAAATAGTGTGAGCGCAGATCTGGTCCGCCTTGCATCTGTATTCTGGCTTAATCCACCTAGCCCTCCTTATTGTTTTCTCCGGTAGCCTGTTAGCCTCCTCCACCTCCCTGAGATGTGTTTGGTTGCTTGGGTCGAAGGAGAGGGGTACCCTTGGAACCATGATAGGGTGTGTGCATTCCCGGATCATTGTGTCTGGGTTGAATCTTCTCATAAATTCTGTTTCATTGGTTGGGACTCTGAGCCAGTTGGCTACTTCTTTGGTGGAGAACTGCAGTATGGTGCTGCCATTTTTCAGCTTGATTACCTCCTGTATTGTCATGTCCTCCAGTGGCGCTGGTACAATGCTTGTGAGCGCTGCTTCTGCTTTCTCTCTCAATTTGTAAATGTTTAAGTCGTTGTCCTCTCCATTGTCTGGGTCTAGTAGGACCTGCCTCGCCTTCTTATCTATACCATACAGGAGGTGCTGGTCCACTATGGGCATGTTGTTCTGTGTGGGTTGTTGCTCAGGGTGGGCTGCTCGCATCTTTGTGCTAAGGAGGGCTTCCTTGTATGTGGTGGCTGTGTTCAATATCTGGGATGTTGCCATTTTTGCCTCATCTATACCTCTGGTCAGTTCAGAGGTGGCCAGCCTCAGTGCGGCGATTGCTTCCTCCATGGGGGCGGTGGAGCTTTGTGGGGGGAGGTGATTCATTACAGTCGATTTGAAATCTGCACTTATCTTGGCGATCCCTTCCTGTATCACTGCCTCCATATATTCCCCTATCTTGTCTGTTATCACCTCCATTGTTGGTTTCTGTTGTGCTAGCACACTGTTGGCTTCTTGCATGAGCGCCACTATGGCATATAGGGCTTTTACCAGCCCTTGTGGGGCAGTTGCGCTGTATTTCTTTGTCAGTCTAGTGATTGCCTCGAAGAGGGAGTGGTGCGAGATTGTCTCATCGCTTTTTAGGCAGTCCTCGCTTGCCAGGATCTTCCGTGCTTCCGCCCTTACTTCTGCTGGTCTCTGTTTTTTCTGGTCTGCTTTTACTGTGTTCGCGGGGGAGTCTGTAGTTTGTGCGGCAGCTTTTGTGGTTGACCTAGTGGATCTATCTGTTATGGGTGGCAGGCGCCCTGTGGCACTTGCTGAAGTAGCACCTCTGGCAGCCATTTTGTGGAGCTTATTATGCTTATTGTGCCTTTCTATATTTCTGTTTGGTGACACTCTTTTGCTTTGTGGTTGTATGTAATGAATAGAGTTGTGTGAAAATGTACGAGCAGTAAGTCCCAGCCAGCAGTGCGATGTGACGCGTCTGTGGTGATGGTGGTTACCGTAAAAGGAAGTTCCCGACCCGACTATCTTCGACTCTGTCCCACTCTTCAAGTCCGATGCGGTCCCCGCTGCACAAGCGCACCCGCCGTTCGCGCACCTCCGGATATTCCTAAGTAGCAGGCTGGACAACCTGCACGCTCGGCAGAATACGCACGTAGGTACCATCGTTTCCGCAATCCACGTAGAGCGCTAGATCATCGGTGGTAAGATCTCCCTCCGCTTCCCCTTTTCTTTACTACCGGACAATGACACTCTCATAAATAAAGAGCGATCTGTGCCGGCTTGCTACTAGTGGACAAACTCGCGCGGACGTTGCGCGCGTCTTCGGTCCTCGATGACACACGACTTCGTTGATTTAAATTTATGCCAACTCCTCCGTCGCCGCGGCGTACGTCTCGTTCTGATTCAGCGCGCGCTCGTACCTCCGGCGGCGCTCGTGTAGCGCAAAGGACGACGCCGCGAGCGCGAAGAGCAGTAGCAAGTCGTCCGGCGGGAGCGCCTCGGTCTGGAAGATCGCCTGCATGAACGGGATGTAGATGAGCCCGAGCTGCGACAGGAACGAGATCGCCACGGTGACGATGAGCATCCGGTTCTGCGTCAGGTCGCACCCGAGCCCGCAGTTCTGGATCGCCGAGATGAGCTCGAGGAAAACGAAGCAGGAGAACGTCTGCGGTCCACCGGTGTGAGTGAGCACACATACAACACGTATATCAGGAAAAGGAAAGAGCACACACCATCGTCTGATCGCGGCGCGACATGCGCTGGTCGTCCGACAGCGCAAAGTAGTAGACGAAGAGCGTGCCGACGACGATGACGGACGCGGAAAAGACGACGCGGGAGAGGATGCGACGGCTGATGACCGGCTCGTCCTTCTTCCGCGGCGGCTTGCGCATCACGTCGTGGTCGATGGGGTCGACGCCGAGCGACTGGCTCGGCGGGCCTGTGAGCGGCAGTGTCAAGTGTCATGTCAGCGCCAATGTTGGACTGAAGGCGGGCCTGGTATGGGAGCACTCACCGTCCATGAGGATGTTGATGAAAAGGATATGCACCGCGTTAAGCGGGTTGCTCAGCCCGAACATCGTGCTCAGCGTGATGAGCGTGAGAGCCGCCGCCGCGGTACTGAGCTGGAAGGACAAGAAGTTTTGGATGTTGTGAAATTTCGACTTTCCTGCAACATCGTCTCGGGGGTCAGCACAATAGGGCTGGGCAACGACGAATACAACGTACCTTCTTCGACGGCCGGCAGGATGGTACTAAAGTTGTCGTCCACGAGGATGACGTCCGCAGCTTCCTTCGCGACGTCCGTCCCACTCTTGCCCATCGACACCCCAATATCCGCCATCTTTAGCGCCGGCGCGTCATTGACTGCAGGACAAGTACCCAATACGCGGCGTCAGGACAATAAAATAAACAAAAAACGGTAGGTACCCACCTCCGTCGCCGGTCATCGCCACGACAGCACCTCGAGCTTGGAACGCCCCCACGATAGCCATCTTATGCTTCGGGCTCGCGCGCGCAAACACGCTCACATTGCCCACGCGCTCGCATAGCTGCACCGCGCTCATCTGGTCCAGCGCGGCACCCGTCAGGCATGCACCCGCACCTGTCGCGCCGCGTAGCCCGAGCCACCGCGCGACCGACAACGCCGTCTCCTCAGCGTCGCCTGTGATCACCACGACCTGCACTCCGCCACTCTGCAGGAGCGCTACGGCATCCGCGACGCCCTTGCGCGGCGGATCCAGCATCACCGCAAACCCCGCGAACACCAGGTGCGGCTTCTCCTTCTCCGCGAACCCGTTGCTGCCGCTAACACTGCTCATGGGTGTCGTGCCGGCGGAGGGAGACGGCGCACGGGACGGGGCGGAGGAGTTCTGTGTGAAGGTGGACGACTCGACACTGCTGTAGCCGTATGCCATCGCGAGCACCCGCAGCCCACGCGCCGCCGCGGCTTGGGCCTTGCCAGCGATTACGGAGAGCATGTTCGCATCGAGAGCCGGCGTCGAGTCCTCGGCGACGTGGTAGAACTTGCACCGTGGGAGGAGCGCGTCGATGCTGCCTTTGGTGTAGTACACCTCGCGCGTGGCGCTGTTGAGCTGCGAGGCGCCAAGGGTCGTCTGGCCTGTGATCGTGTGCGTACCAGAGACGCCCATGCTCTTCGATTCTGAGTTGAACGGGCGTTCAAACACGCGCGTGAACGTCTATAGGGGAGTGAGTCGACACGGGCTGCGGTGTAGTACAGTTGGGAGGCTGGCCTACCTGACGTGGGTCGGGAAGGCTGAATAGGAAGAGAGCGTTAAGGAGGGCGACATCCGTTGCTTGTCCGACGAAAACGCCGTCTTCTTTGCGCGTCGCACTCGCGTTGCTGCATAGGGCGCCGGCTTAGACGGCCTTTCGTAAGGCGGGCGAGACACGAGCAGGAGGAGCAGGCGAGGCGGGGTCGATCCGCACAAGCTCGTCGACCGTGTACAATTCTGTCACAGTTTGTTCATTTCGTGTGAGCGTGCCTGAAGCCCGTCAATCTCAACGGGGAGATGGAGAAAGACGTGGGTTCCTATTACCTGTTTTGTCAGAGCAGATCACAGAAATGGAGCCGAGCGCTTTGACGGAATGGAGCTTCTTGACAATCGCTTTGCGTTTTGACATGCGCAACACACCAAGGGCAAGTGTCACCGTTGTCACGATAGGCAGGCCTTCTGGAATGGCCGCAACAGCCAACGACGCTGCAACCGAAGAAGATAAGCCCACCCCCGGAACTACAAATCCAAGGCGAACCTCCAATCGTGAACATGTCGAGCCATGGGCGCCGTTGGAAGACCCCAATGATCCCAAACGAAGTAATTGAGAGCTTATGTGCGAGCTCGTCCATATTGCGCTGTAGCGGCCTCCGTCGCTCTTCGACGTCCTGCATCATGCTAAAGATAACACCAAACTCTGTCTGCGAGCCAGTGGCGATGATAATCCCGGAGCCACGGCCTGGGAAAGCAGAGGTCAGATTATCGGTTTCGTGTGAAGGGAGCGCGGGTGCACGTGCCGTTCCGCACCAACGTGCCCATGTAGGCTATGCACGCCCGCTCAGCCATCTCTGTGCCCTCGGGACACGGTGCGGCATCCTTCCTGCGTGCTGTGGTCTCTCCCGTCAGGCTGCTCTCATCAATCTCGAGGTCGACAGCAGTAAGCAGGCGTACGTCCGCTGGGATGCGGCCGCCAGTGGCGAAGGTGACAAGGTCGCCTGGGACGACCTCATTCGCGAGGAGGTGATTTTGCTTTCCATCGCGGATGATGTGGCAGTGGTGAGGGACGAGCTTGTTGAGTGCCTCGAGCGACTTTTCGGAACGTCGTTCCTGTACGAAGCCGACTGAGAGAGGCGTCTGAGCTCAATCGCAACTATGTCGCAGGTGAGAGCAAAGGTCACATACCAGTGAGGACGATCACGATGGCGATGCTGATGCCGACTGCATCATCTACGTTGCCCATGATAGCGTTGACGACCGCACTTCCGCAGAGGAGGAGGATGAGCGGATTTTCTTAGAGCGCTTTGGCAAACTTGAGAAGAAGTGGTTCAGGAGATGACACTCAGAACTCATTGTAGCCATGAGCCTGGCGGAGGGAAGGAATGACGGCGGCGGTCAAGCCATGGGTCGAGGATGTTTGGAATTGTGCGACGACGTCCTTAGAAAGGAGGCTTTTTCTCAGGAAGAGAGGAAAGGCCGCAGACGCAAAAATAACGTACGTCAGCATCATAGCTCGAGTAGGTGGCCGAAGGGGTCTGCTCGGTCTTAGCTGCGGGTATGTACCCGTTTTCTTCCGGGGGCCCACCACTCTCAGCTTTCACTGTCCTAAGTAGCCTATCCCAGAGGACAGCCAGACCCTGATCCGTCACGGTGTAGAGAATGCTCTGGAGAGACGGGAAAGCTGCGCCGTGGGGGGATATAGGAGGGATACTATGTCACCTGAGGGTGGTGCTGTACGCGAAGTGCGCCTGTGCTTCAGGGGTGGGCTGCATCTCTATTTGGTCCTCTCCAACGGGCGGTGAGAAATGTGTGGACGCTGGTGGAGAGCTGGTGGAAGCGTGTGATGAAGCAGTCTGCAGGTAGTGTAAGGGGATGAGGAGGACGAGCTAGCAACGTAGGGGAAGTCGCCGCCGTATGTCGAACGACGGATCTGGCTCGACATTAAGTGGTGAGACCGTTACAGTGATGGTGAGAACGGAGATGAGAGGATAATGTGCGCTAGACCGGTGACCGTCTGCAGTGTGTATTAAAATGTCCGACCCTACACTGACGCCAACCAACAAGAAAAACCACTTGCAATAAGGATACAGTGCGCAAAAACCAGGCAATCACCACAAATCCCGCTATTTACAGACCAACGGTGTCCGTGGTGTTCATCCATTCCACCACTTTACTTCGGCTAGCTTCCTGCGTCTTCAGCTCCTCCTCCTCCATTTGTTTCTCCCTTCTGTTGGCGAGCTCTTCTGGTGTGATTCCTTGGATATACATTAAAACAGAATTCAGCTCGTCCATTGCCCTCGCCATTTCTTCTCCACTCCTTGTGGACCTGTGACGTCTCGACTTTGGTGACGTGGGAGAGTAGTCAGGGTCTTTACGTTTGTTGTCGTTCTCAGAAGGAGGGTGGTAATCATCCTCACTTGATAGCCTACGGGGGAGTGGTGGGATATCTTCGTATTGCTTCTTGTGGTAATTCTTCATCACATCGTGAGCTTCACCCCCCAATTTCCAAAGCTCGTAAGTGGCAACGCCATACAAGTAGTCGAGGATGATGGCAGGGGGTCGGGGGGTTCCTGTGCCAAGGAATAGTGCATCCACGTGTGCCCCAAGGCTGAAGGCGATATCACTGTTCAACATTCCTATGTCTGCAATGGATCTCAATCTGTTTGAGTCATGCGTAGGGAGTTTCATCAATTGATGTAGTGTAATGTGATCCGTAAGGTCGGAACCTCGGTCAAATCTCGGTATGTCGGTGGGATCCAGTTCCACTCCACTGACAGAACTCGGCGTCTAAAAATGCTAGAATTTTAAACGTGCTTAGATATGGGCACACAAAGTTTCTTCATACCTTTAAGAAGGCGACAGATCCTTTACCAAGCTTCGAATGCAATCGCTTGTCTAACAATACCCCATTCTCAACATCATCAATATCAAATATTGGAGGTGGTGGCGTGAGGCCATAAAGGGGGAAACGATCTTGGACAACCTTCTGAATGTACTATAAAAGACCATCACCGAAGAACTACATAGAATGATTATGAATGTTACCTCGCTGTCTTTGCACCTGGGAATAAGGTGTGCTGCATCACAATCGTCTGTAAGCGTGTTTGTGATGACGCAGATCCTATCTCGTTCCACGACGTTTTCTCTGAAATTTCGAGTGCGGGCTGTTTGACGACCACTTGTCGTAACTTTGTCATTTAAACCCTGGTAGTCCACGAAGACACAATCTCCTGGAGAAAGGGGATATGGGGGACTGAAGTGAGCAACAAATCTACATACAGCAAGAAACTTTACCCAAGGGTTCATAGTAGTATACGTCGGCATCAGGCAAGTTGGTGCTCTCGTAGTCAACTGGAGGGCCATGTGGGGTTGCAGAAAGATTACCACGGGCTCCACAAATACTGAAGACAACGAATCGTAGCCATTTGAAGTGGCGGATAGACAGCCTCTGAATGTCGTCGAGGGGAATAGAAAGAAATGGAACCGGGTATCCCTGAACGTCCAGATGGATGTCGACCATGACGATGATGGTGATGAATACAAGTGTAAATAAAAACTGGCGTTGCTCAACAGTTGGTGTAATTAATTACGCAGATACACGTGACGCAAAAAGTCACGTTTTTCGGCCACGACCGAAAGTCCGAATTAAACACAGATATTTCCGAAACTTCGGCTACATATAATATTTTGATGATGTAATATAATTTATTCTCAGCGTGATCAATGAAAAAATTGACCAAGTCGATTATTCAGTGAGGATCATTCCAAAAAATTCCAAGTTGATTTTTCAGTGGATCTCTTGCATAAAAATTACCAAGTTTGATTTTCTAATTGGGAGGTGGGTAATACATTGGAATGTAAGGTACAGGGTAGGAATAAGGCTGGAAATAATTGGATGGAGCAGGCTGTGAGAGAGAAGGTGGTCATACAGGGGTGTAGTGAGGCATGTGCATTGGTGTGCACATTGGAGAGGGAAGGCAGGTGGGGAGGGATGCTGGTGGTGCAGCTCAGTGCACTAGCATTGAGTCTGCAACAGCCTGCACCTGTGAATTGGCAGTAACTGAGCATGCATCACATCTAGCACTCTTCCAACTTGAGTTCTCTATTCCCTGTTAGTCTCTGTCAGTGCACTTCTGAGTTGCCTCATCATTTGACTTGTACGAAGACAAGTTGAGACCTTTGGCCAGTGTGACCTGAGCTTCCACTGGTAGCCCATCACTGCATTGAGGAGAGTGGCCTCTGTATTCAACTTAACCAAGATTTGCCTGTTCACTGCCCTGCCACTAGTACATTGTGCTTAAGTCAAGCACACATCAAAGCAAGATGTAACAAGCAATACGTTAAGGGATGCATAGCATGCCAAGCCAACAAAATTAACATGCAGCCACTTAAACCAGCCATGATCCCTATCACTCTTAAAAATTCCTTGCCATTCGAGACAGTCACCATGGACTTCATCACGAAGTTACCGTTATCAGGCAAATATGACACAATCCTAACAATAATGGATCATGATTGTAGTAAAGTGGCAGTATTCATGCCCTGCCAAGAAACCATTACTATGGAAGGGGTAGCAGAACTCTACCTGAAACATGTGTACACATGATTTGGTGTCCCAAAGAAGATTATCTCTGACCAAGATACCCAGTTCACATCACACTTTGCCAAAGGCCTGTGTGAAGTGCTGAAAATACACCAAAACATCAGTATAGCATACCACCCAAGAACTGATGGCCAATCAGAAAGGACAAACCAATGGCTTGAACAATACCTTCAATTTGGTGCGATAAAAGGCAAGATGATTGGCACAAGTATCTGCCAATGGTGGAATTTGTGCATAACCAATGGCTGAATGCCACAATGTCGTGATCCGACCCTCCACGAACTTATTTTCTCTTTTTTACTACTTCGCTTTGACTCATTCTTGGACTTCCTTGGAGTACTAACTTGTTGACTCATACCTATGTATGCCTTCCTACTCTGAGTACCCTTATTCCCTTACCCTTTTGCATTCCCTTTGTTCCCTTCTAGGTACTTCTTCATGGGATGGACACAGAGTAGCCATCTACATAAGCCTACCTACTCATACACTTACTCCTCAGTCTTGTCTTCATTTACCATACTAGCAAATACCAGACTTGTCCACCTCTTAATACTGTGTGCTCTCCTCGTCATCTCACCACCACTGTCGGCCTTCCCTTAGTTGGGGGCCACCTCAAAGCCTTGCACTTGTGCTATAACAACGCGCACACATAGAACCTAAGTCACTCGACTTAGCCCCCTCGTACTTTGGCCTCCTGACTGAACACCTTGCACCTCGTTACTAAGTCTCTCAACTTAGCCCCTCAGAACCCTGTTCCCTGTCATCCCTCATGGACCCTCATCACTTCGTCTCCTCCCAGTCCCTTGTCGCTCTCATTGAGCACTTTGCCTTTGCACCTTGTCCTTAGTGTTACGTCTTGCCGTGACAGTTGTTTGACTTGAATGGTTTTCTAGGCGAGATAACCATTACACAGATCTGTTTGGTCAAATGTAGAGGCAACTTCCTCAATACAATGACAGGGCGAACAACGGACACGCTTAAGTCACGTTGGCCTAACTAGTTCGACTTGTCTTTGTATGTGAAGCACAAGGCGATGGATGAGAATCATGTGAAGAGAAAAGAGGAGAGAGAGTGCAATTCGAGAAGAGAAAGCAATGGCAATTTGAAGAAGACCAAGATGGCGTTTCTTGGTCTTCATCGGTCACTACTTATACAGATACGTGAGGGCTTTAAAGTGCCTCTTGAATGATGACTATCCTATGGCGTATGTAGCTCGAATCCTACTATACCAATCCTAGGAATTGCTCAGCAATCACATGCGATCACTGAGCGCTGACTGATACGACTGTCCGTGACTAATTACTACTTACTACCATAGCCACAACTGGTAAGTAAGAGTCTGAAACTCTGAGACCTCGTAATGCTGCTTATCAACTACTCTGGGCAGTCTGACCGTAACACTTAGTACTCTCATCCATTGTCTCCTTGGTGCACGTTGCACAGCAAGGCCCCGCTAGGCCTTAACACACAACCTGAAAGACCCCCTACGAAATGCTCATAGGTGTTATGATACAACTCTATTTTCTCTTTTTCTTGTTAGTGGCTTGTGATGTTTCTCATAAGAATCATAGCGACTCTTTTCTCGGTTCTCACATACAAGTCACTACAACTCTTGCCCGTTGTTAAGGGGCTATTGTTTCAAGTATATCACTGTTTCACGGCTTACCCATGATTACTGTGGACTGCGCTCTGCAGTTCTTATTGTTCTATTGTTTCAGACATGTTGACTTGATCCTAAGTTCCACTATTGGCTTAGGCTGACCTTTCAACTCATACATCATTACTGAAGTTCCTCTTTGGAACTTCCCTTGATAAACCAGGACCAGACCCTTAGTGCAGCGTCTCAGTAGATCAACTTAACCCATGTTGGGTGAACATCCCTACCATGATGTAACATTAAGTCAAGTCTATCGAACCTATTGCCACACTGGCTAAGGGAAGAAGAATTTCCGAATCTTGATCAGTAGCCAGATTCAAACCATTTCCCATCGAGAGGAGAATAGAAGACAAAGTTCCTGGCCATGTAAAAGGAGCAGCCCTTTGGCAGGAAATTAAAGGCAAAGAAGGATACTGGGTATATGACCTACTCAGCGCAGCTTACCTCACCATCAAATATGAAGAAAGTACCAAACAGTGGTACTTTATACAGCAGGACAGCAGGACAAACAAGTGGATAGCGATCCAACCAGTCCCCTCCCTGTATAACCTGGGAAGAAGATCGATCAGACCAACAACAGTGACAGCAATTCCACCAGACAACACTATGTTGAAGGCAGGCCAGCATACCGTGCCAACCGCTAAGAGACGTGATACAAAAAGTTCTCCAATGGCAACACAGATGACCACTACAGCTGCAACTGCAACAACGATGGCTGTTCCCCCATCCACAATACAAACATTCTTCACAAAGGGGACAGGAACAGGAAGTGGAAACCCCCCTGCTAGCACTACAGCAGCAGGAAGTGGTCCCTCCAGAGGTGGGCCCCCAGGACCACCAGGAGGAAGCGGACTGGCAGGAGGTGGGGGAGCACCTGGAGGTGGAGGTGCCCCAGCAGGCAGAGGCACACCCAGAGGTGGAGGACCCCCACTGGGAGGTGCCCCTGTTGGCAGCAGGGCAGGTGTTGGCCCAGGCCCCAGAGGGGCAAACAGCAAACTTGGAGGAAACCCCCCAACCAACTTTGATGGTACCTGATCACTTGTGGACCAATTCATGCAGGAATTTAACTTATATTGCATCACAAACTTGGACACTGAACAAATGGCAATACCTATGAAGCAAGCGGTGCTGCTACTCGGCTTCATAAAAGGACCAAACGTAAAAGACTGGGTCAAGAGATGGACCAACTGGATCCTTGCAGAAATGAACAATGGAAGACTCCCAAACAACAAATTTTACTGGACAGCAGTGTCTCAAGGATTTGAACAAGCATTCCAGGATACCAGAGCCAGAGAATGGGCTGAAGATAAACTGTGCCACCTGGCATTCATACTAAATGAGGTGGATGCATTTATTGCCCAGTTTGAATCTCTCGCCACCGAAGCAACATATCCTTTGGATGCAAAATCGACACTCTCCCTATTCGCATCGAAACTTCCATACTGCATGATGGATCATGTCTACAAAGTGGTACACCCTCTAGACTTTAGAGGATGGGCTGATGGAGTGCGCCAATACCACTTGGACAACACTGCAGTCCAGAACATAAGGGGGATTAACGAAGAAACTCCAAGGAAGAAGGGAGCAGGAAGAATGAGCCCCGCCCAATTGGTGAAAATGCTGGGCATTAAGATGCCAGCACCTGCTTCAGATGCGATGGACACTCACACAGACCACTCTCGTTCTAACTTTAATAGGAATAAAGGAACCAAAGGAAGAGTGGCTGCAACCACCGCAAAGGACACACCAGACATTGAAGTCCAGAAGAAAGAAGGCCGTTGTTTCAACTGTAACAAGCAAGGACACCTCTCACGAAACTGTCCAGATAAGCCAAAAGACAAGAAACCTCCTCAAAAGGCTCACAAGGCTAAGGCCAAAGAAAGCAAACATGAGGAAGAATTGGAAGAGGAACAGTCCGAAGCTGAATCCACCCCTACTGATGTGCACTCATCCCTCATCAAAAGCCTTTCAACCAAAGAGAAATATGAATTGTTGAAGCAGGCTTGAGATATTGAGCATGGGAAGGATTTTTAAAATGCACAACCCCTCTGGTCTGGGCATGTGTGTTACAGTTTAAAGACATGTTTGTTTGTAAATATTGAAGTCTCCAAATCCCAACTCAGATACAAACTGCATACACAATGGCTGAAAGAAAAGTTCTTGTGGATTTAGGAGCCATGGACAACTTTATCGACTTCAAGCTCCTAAAAAGAATGAAGATTGGCAAACTAAAGCTGCCACTACCCCGTATAGTGTGAAACATAGATGGGACCCAGAATAAGTCAGGAATTATCAAGTACTACATTGACCTGCAAGTCTGAACTGGGGAAAAGAAACAGAATATGTGATTCCTTGTCACCAATCTAGGAGATGACAAGATGGTGTTAGGATATCCATGGCTTGCTGCCTTCCAGCCATTGATCAATTGGAGAAGCGCGACCCTTGATGAAAACATGCAACCACTTGTCATCAAGACCCTCTCACATACAATGGATGCAGAAGTTACCTGCATATGAGATGCATGGGTAAAGAAGGCTGCATTGTTATGCACCCTTGGGGAAGAACTCTTTGTTCATCAAATGGATGAAGAAATCCTCAAAAGAAGCTCGACATCAACTGAAATGGCAGTAAAGGTACTGTCAAAAGAAGAAAAACCCTAGGATCAAGTAGTCCTGCAACACTACCACAAGTGAGCCCATGACGCAGATCTTGGGCACAGTAGCTGGTAGAACCCATGTGACAATGTGTTGTGCACATCGGCAAAGCCCATGTGGGCCCACTATGTGTTAGAAGTGTATCTATTTATATGGGCCAACATATATATATTGTGAATAATTACGCATGGGCCCATATAATTATCCAACAAAGGGTTCATGTAGACCCACCTCACTGGTGTGGCTGGTGGGATAGCTACCAACCAAAGAATTTGCATGGGCCCACAACATACATGTACTCTCCCTACTAATGAGCTTGTGCCACCTCATATTAGGCTGGAAAGTTTCTAGTGCAAGTGCTCACATGGGCCTGGGATCAACTTAATATGCATTAGGCATTAGCATGTATGGGCCCATAGGAGCCATGTAGGGTCACTGCTGATGAGCTTGTAATGGCCCAAAAAGAGTGAGAGAGCTGCCTAACGAGACCATTGCATGGGCCCAGGATACACCTACATGGATTCTGCTGATATTCTCACATTGGCCTAAAGTCAGCTCACAATGTATGTGACACCACACATGTATGGGCCCATAGGGCCAAGCTTATATTGCTGCCAAAGAGATTGCAATGGCCCAGAGCAGGTAGGACAGCTGCTGAACAAAAGCCTCACATTGGCCCACAATGTACATACATAGTCTCTTGGCAATATGCTGGTATGGGCCCATTGAACTTGAGTGGAGCGACTGCCAATGAACTTATAATGGCCCACACTAGGCAAAGGAGCTGCCACACCAAGCTCTGGTATGGGCCCACAGGGCTAAGCTTATATTTCTGCCAAAGAGATTGCAATGGCCCAGAGCAGGCAAGATAGCAGCCAAATGAAAGCCTAGCATTGGCCCACAATGTACATACATAGTCTCTTGGCAATATGCTGGTATGGGCCCATCAAACTCGAGTGGGGTGAGTGCCAATAAATCTGCAATAGCACACTAGGCAAAGGAGCTGCCGCACCAAGCTCTGGTATGGGCCCAAAATACCTGCATGGATTCTGCCGATATTCTCATATTGACCAAAAGTCAGCTTAGCAGTGTATGCAGCAATATGCATTTGGGGACCCATAGGACCGGGCTTTGGCTACTGCCGATGAGATGGTAATAGCCCAAAGCATGTAGGATAACTGTCAAACAAAAGCTTCATATGGACCCACAATGTGTCCCATGGTCTCTTAACAATGTAACCATGTGGGCCCATCATGAGCATGGAAGGTCACTGCGCAAAGCTCATGTATGGGCCTAGGGTGGAAAAGGACAACCTCTGCCGATTAGCTCGTATTGGCCCAAAATCAACTTAAAATGTCTTTGATGATATGCACATACCAGCCCATAGGATAAGCCTGGGCCACTACTAAGGAGATGGTTATAGTCCATAGCATGCAAGACAGCTGCCGAACAAAATCCCCATGTTGTCTTATGGTGTGCACAGTAGCCTCTCAATGGTATAACCATATATGCCTGCCTGACACATGTGGGGGTGCTATTAGTGGAATTGGATTGATCTATAATAGATGAGACAGGTGCTGAAAAAGGTACTTGTATTGACCTGCAATTTGCAAGTATAGTTGACCCCAATTGACCTGCATTGACCCTCCCCTCTCCTAGATGGGTCCATGGTATACTCTACTGGTTCAACATGTGGGTTGTAACTGTGGGGTGAGATCATATGTCTCCCCATGGTACCTAGTATATAGAGTCTGCTGATTGTCATGAATATTCACAATCTGCTGCCAAAGCATCTCAAGAGTATTCTTATGTGTATTGCATATGGATTGTAGATCCTCAATTGTCCTCTCATGCATGTCGCATCTTCTTTTCAGGACCTAGATCTCTTTTTCGAGGTCTTTAACAATGCCATCATTGTTTTTTCCTTGAGCTGGCAGTATGTGTGATGACTATAAAACCAGATGCAAGCTGCAGTGAACATACATGGAAATGCCTCATTGATATCTTCCATGGTTTCTCTGGGACTTTCTTTGGAGGGTGGAGGCACATCATCCCACATTTCATCAGGATTCTCTGTTGGAAGTAGATTCTCACCCTCTGTGGAGTCTGCATTTTGAGCCTGTTTCCCCTTGGCTTTGTATTGTAGCCTAGCTACCTTTGGGCCATGAGTATTTGGAGGGTCATTTGCTACCTGCCAAAATAATCGATCCTTGAATGGCCTTTATATTTCAGTGCAATAACCTACATTTCTGTTGTCTCCTGCATGTCTCTTGGAAATAATTCTGGCAGTTACTTTAGCATAGTCATTGATAGTGCTCCCCTTTACTGCCAATCTTGTAACAATTGCTTTGGCAGCAATTTTATTGCTCAATGCAACTGTGTTACCAAAAGAAGATGCTCACTGCAAATACCACTGCTAGAAGCATGCCAATGTTTCTTCCCCTTTGTGGAAATGGCAATTCTTGCATTGCCTACCTCTGCTGAACTGTCTTGGAGCTCAGATGCCATTTGTTTAGGGCTGGGAGCTGCCAATGGTATGGTGGATGCTACATCACCTGCTGATGCTGGACTGCCTTGGGGTTCAGATGCCATATGTTCTGGACTGGAAGCTGCCGATAACATGCTTGTTGTTACATTTCCTACTAATGCTGAATTGTCTTGAGGTTTAGATGCCATACATTCTCGGCAGGAAGCTGCCGATGTGAGCAAGGGTCCATTAGTGTCAGAGAGGGGAACCACACCATTTTGGCTAGAGAAATGTATATCTAGCGGTGGGAGTTCACTAGGTGAAATATAATAGATGTTACTAAAAGTTCTTGGATCCTCCTCAGAGATTGATGTTATGTTCAGGAGGATTTCAGACTCTTGGTACACTTCAGTGAGGCTCAACAACAATGGATGAACACGAGGGGTCGGGAGACTGCTTGACTTGACATTGAAAAAATAGTTCATTGATATTTTCTAAATAAACCTGATCTTAAATTATAAAAGTAGATTGCAAGAATACAAAATACCAAGTGCTTTCTAAACATGTCCCTCCATATTATTTCATCTCTAGGTACACAGGTGTGATAGGCCTCTAATTCCTTCTTGAGAATAGCCGCTTGGTGGTGAAGGATTTGTTCTTCCTGGGTTAGGCTGTCCTTGGAAACTGACATGGTTATAGAGCAGGGATAGTGTAAATGGGCCTCAGTTATCAGAGGTGAAAGGTAGCTGGTGGTAGGATATAGGAGGAAGTGGTATGGAGCGCCTTGGTGTGCAGATAATCATGGCCCATGTAGATATATTGTCAAGTCTCATCTCATAAGAGTGTGATTCTATCAGCAGCAAGTATGCCTGTATATTACAGGCCCAGGAAAATGTTTCACTTGGCAGCTCATTCATATGGGTTCTGTTGACCCACACAGACATGTTGCTGAATATGTTTCAGGCAGATTGCAGGACATAAGACAATATTGAAAAAAGTCTGCACAGCCCACAATGTACTCATAAGATTTAGTTGGCAGCAAATTTACAAACATATAGTGGGCCAGTACAAGCTTTTAGTTCGGCAGCTCTTGCCACCTCTTGGCCCATTGTAGCTGATCAGCAGTAAATATAGACCACTAATGTGGGCCTATACAACTTGTTTTGGATTCACTAATTGATTCACGTGTGTATATAAGTGCTTATGATGTCATATCATGAAGGACACTGCCAATATCTGATCAATAGGTATGCCACCATCAACCATGCAGGGGGAGGTCTCAGAAGTAAAACAGGGTGCCTCTGGGTCAGAGGAGAACAGTTTTGAGGAGGCAGTGCATGTATCAAATCTAATGCATTCCTGAGGCACTAATCCGCTACCTATAGATGTGCTCAGCATTCTGGAAGGGAGTTAAACTCCTTGATCAATTGGATCCTGATGTGGGGCACTGTCTGGGTCCAATGGTAGGACCCTCCAGACCATCCACAGATGCCAACAGGTTTTGTGAGGTCCTGAAAGATGTGACACTCTTACAACCCGTGATAAGCAAGCTTATGGACCAGGTAGCCCAAATTATCATCTGATTTGCCTTAGCTAATGCAACACAGCATCTTCCAAAGGGAGTTGATAAAAAATGGCTTGCAAATGCCAGATACAATGCCGAATGGTTAAAAGAGCAGGAGTTGAAAAAGAAATGAAAATTGAATGATCTTCTGGCAAGCTTGGAACACAAGATGGTTTTGGTAAATTTCTTGATTGGGGAGGACAAACCACAATGAAATTTCATTGTGAGTGTATAGAAATACTGTTATCATCATCCCAACTATGCATTTTCCAAATAAGTGGCCACTCCACCAAAATGCTTGGCAGCATCCAAGAACATTTCATGAACTGAATCAACACTGTAAGGGCGATCAACCACCTATGCCTGAAATCTTATCTTATCTCTCACCACCCGTGCACCAACAACAACTCCCCTCCGCACTTACCGCAGCGCACTTCGAATATCGAGGCTCTAGGCCTCCGCGTAGTATAGATTTACATCAGGTTCGCATGTATATAGGGCAAGGCCCTCCTATTCGAAAAGACAGCTTTTACATGGCTCTATTTGTGCTCCTGCTGAGCATCCTGTCCGATTGTCATTATCACGCGTCTTCTCAGCCTTCCTTCCAATTATCTAAAGCTCATCCTATCTTGCTTGCCTCCGTGTCCTGCTGACTCACCATCTAAAGTCTCTTACCTAATCTAGGTCTTACCTTGAACTCGCACTTTGCATCTTCACCTCGTTACAACTGGAGCCCACCTTCAGGTAAAACCCCTAATAGATTTTTAAAAAAAGACCCCTCCTTCCCCATGAAAAATCTCTGACCAGCCAATTGCCACCCGGCTTGCATGGCAAAAAAAATTATCCACGCTCACCCACGACAAAACAGGTAAGTTCCTACCGAAAGCTAACCCCCCCAGTTCCCTAGCCACCCCAGCCCCTGATATCGGAAAATCCAATCCTGCAAAATCTACCCAGCCCCTAGCCCCCACAGCCTCCACCCCTGACCCCCCCCAAGACCCACATGTATCCTTCTCCGCCGATCCCCCCGGAAGCTTCCCCATCTCAACATCAACAACACCTGCTTGCACCCACCCCCTCTCCCAGACTGACAACGACCCACCCTCTGAGTCTGACGACACACCATCCGACAACGACACCCTCCTACCAACAACTCTCCCACCTGCTCGCTTCCTCCCCCACCCAACTCAGCCACTTTTCCACCACCACCTCCCTACCCTCCCTACAGCCCTGCCTGCATGCCACTGTTCAGCCTCCATCCCACGATCCTTCACTCCGGCCTCCTTCCCCCCATCGACAAAAATCGCCACTACACCCCCAGCCCCCCCAATGCCATCTCACGCGATGACCGGACCAGCAGCAATGCCATGCCCAACAAAGACACCATTCTTTGCCAGGCTACCAGATGAGCCTATCTCTGATTTCCTCTATGACTATGATGAGCTTGCTAACGGACACAAACTAACTGAAAAACAAAAAGTAGAAACCATCCTTCGATACGTCCCTTACTCCTTAAGGGACCTATGGAGATCGCTGAATGGCTACACAACCGGCGATTGGGTAAGATTCTGCAAAGAGCTAGAACAGCTCTACCCTGACATGGATGCCGAAACACAGTACTCAAGACAAGGTTTGATAGACCTTGTCAACCTATCAGCCAGATCCTGGATGCGCGACGAAAAGGATGTCATGGACTACTACAGGCACTTCCTCGCAATCAGCAACCCCCTGCGTGCATCCAACCTGATCTCAGAAGATGAGCGTAACGCTGAGTTCTTCCGAGGATTCCATGCATATGACCGGGCAGCAATGGCAAATCGCCTATACCCCCTACACCCAAACCGCCCCCGCAATAAACCTTACAAACTCACAGATGTTTTCGATACCGCTCGCACATATTTTGCTGACCTCCATTTTTACAGACCAGCCCAGCACCCTGACGATGCCCAGCCTATTCCCAGTGAAGACTTAGATGCAAGGTGGCACAACCGCAACCCTTGCCTTGACCACAACCCACTTCCCCAACACGACCGTGACTTCACACGCACCAATGAACCACCCAAGCCTGAATATGAGACCAGAATGGTCCGTTTCTCAGATCAACATACAAAGCCGGGAACACAGGAGGACAAAGACATCGAAGACATGGTCTTGAGGATGCACAACCTCTCGGTATGTGACCCCGCATATGCAGTACTCTACGCACAGATCAGCCACCGCTTCCTAAACGTGGCCAAGCCCCTCCCACCTCCCGACTTTAGCCAAGCCTCCACCGTAGCATACCAAACCCCCACAACACCCCTAGCAACCACACCACGACCCCGGACCCAGCAAGGCCAACCCACAACCCTATCAAACGATGCAGCATCCTTCTTTAGCAAAACAGCAAGGATAGATGGGTGTGCCTTCTGCGCACAACAAGGACACATCGTCAGAAGGTGCCCTGCGGCCAAAGAATACGTACGTACTGCCTGTGCTACTATTATTAACGGAAGGATGTACCTCCCAGATGGCCAAACTATCCCAAACGATGGAAGCAGGCGTGGCCTCAAGAATGGTATCAACACCTGGCTAGCAAGGAACAATGGCCAGACGGGTGAGCCCCCGTTCTTCACTTCCACCCAGTCAAGTGGTGCCCCCCCTCCCCAGCGCGACCCTCCCCCACACACGGCTCTCAGTTTCGAAGCTGTAAGAAGCGATGATGGGGCAAGCTCGGACAACAATGAAGAAGCATATGATATGTTCAAGGTCTTCGCCGCAGAACGAAAACGACGGGAAGCTGGACATACCAAACTCCACACAAACCCACCCATCGCTCAAAGTCCGGCACCACCATTACAGCCCCCTCCAACATCACCAGCCCCTTATGCAGCCGAAGCGCACCGACCACCACAGTTCAAGTACCAGTCCGACATTGAAGACCAGAACCTTACAAAGGAGCTCACAACCTGGCTCTTGGAAGGTAAGCTCTCCCAAATGACCCCGGCTCACATCCTCGCAGCCAGTGGCCCCATCCGGAAGACACTTGCCGAACAACTTCGTCCTCGACGAATCGAGACAGGTGCGTTCGAAGAACTCACCCACCATACTCACCCACCCCTAGATCTGGAACCAAACACCGCCCGCACCGCAGACTACACACTCCCACTATGGGAGGTTGATGTACTGATCAACAGTAAAGCAATTAATGCAGGGGTTCTAGACCAAGGTTCCCAAATCATTGCAATCCGTGCCGACCTCGCCCAAGAAATTGGAGCAGTCATCAACACGGCAAAACACTTAGAGATGGAAGGCGCAAACAGCACAACAAGCTGGACCTTAGGATGCGCCAAAAACCTACCAATGCGCATAGGTGACATAGACTTTCTCGCTCATGCCTACGTCGTCAAAAACGCCCCATTCTGACTACTCCTCGGACGACCATTCCACAGCCTCCTCCTATCCCAGCTTAAAGACGACCCAGATGGCAACGTACACCTCTCGGTCTGTGACCCATCAGATCGGTCCCACATCATACAAATCCTGACACACGCACGACGAGCCACAGTAGGTTTCATTTCCACCCTGGCGCTCCTAACCTACCCAGCCCCGCCTCGGATGACTTCCCCGGAACGCTATCAAGCCACGCCCCCACTCAACACCACCACCTTTCGCATGGCCACCATCCCACCCATCGCCGCATTCGCATACAAAAAAGTGGCAAAAAAGGTACACCCCGTAGCAGCCTCCCTACCCGAAGACTTTCACATCATCCGCCGCCGCCCCAAAGACCCCCTCCTTTCACTCAAGCCACTCCCCACAAACCCCCCCCACAAACCCCGGGCTCGCGACTCATGAAAGAAAGGCTGGACGACATGAACATCAACTGATACAACTTCCTGTGGCCAGATGAGGAACGCCTAGCACAACATGTCCTCAAAACCAACGAAAAAGCCCTTGCCTGGACAGAAGCCGAGCATGGACGCTTCCACGACGAATACCTCGCCCCTATCAAAATCCCAACAGTTGCACACACCCCATGGATCCACAAGAACATCCCAATACCCATGGGAATCATGGACGAAGTTATCGACCTCTTCAAACGGAAGGTAGCAGCTGGCGTGTATGAACCATCTGATGCATCCTACAGATCATCTTGGTTCTGTGTCAAAAAAAAGAACGGCTCACTGCACATCATTCACGACTTGCAGCCCCTCAATGCGGTTACAATCCGCAATGCCGCCATCCCACCATTCGTGGACCAATTCGTGGAAAGTATGGCCGCATGAGCATGCTACTCCATGCTCGACCTATTCGTTGGCTATGACCACCGAACCTTAGATGTCTCCTCGCGTGACCTAACAAGCTTTCAGACCCCTCTAGGAGCCTACAGATGCACGGTACTCCCTCAAGGGGCGACAAACGCCGTTGCAGTTTTTCATGGTGATGTCTCCTTCATCCTAGAACCCGAAATTCCACACATTGCAAAACCCTTCGTAGACGACACGGCCATCTGAGGTCCAGCATCTCAGTATGAAACCTCAAGTGGTGGTTACGAAACGATCCCTGAAAACCCCGGCATACAACGGTTCATGTGGGAATACCTCAATGATGTCCACTGAGTCATCCACCGCCTTGGACATGCCAGCGCAACTGTCTCAGCCCCCAAGCTATACATAGCAGCACCTGAAGTCATCATCCTAGGGCACAAATGCAACTACAATGGACGAGTACCCGATGAGTCCAAAACAGACAAAATTAAAACTTGGCCTGCATGCAAAAACGTAACTGATGTCCGTGCCTTCCTAGGTACAGTGGGCAGTATGAGGATCTGGATCAAAAACTTCTCAAAAATAGCACGACCCCTTGTCGACCTCACGAGAAAAGAATCCGAGTTCATGTGGACAAAAACCCACGACTCCGCCATGGAAACACTCAAAGCTGCCATCATCGACTCCCCAGCACTCATCCCCATCAACTACACCACCACCCGCACAGTTTACCTAGCAATTGACTCGTCCTGGCATGCAGTCGGCTGGGTCCTATCCCAGCAGTGCGAAGACAAACAGCACCGACCGTTGCACTTCGGGTCAATCGGCTGGAACGAACGTGAGAGCCGATACTCGCAACCTAAAATCGAGCTTTACGGCCTCTTCAGGGCCCTCCGTGCGCTCCGTATCCACATCGTCAGCATCACTAATCTAGTCGTAGAAATGGATGCCCAATTTATTCGTGGCATGTTGAACAACCCGGATGTCCAACCCAACGCAGCAATGAACCAGTGGATTGCCACGATCAAACTGTTCGACTTTAAACTAGTACACGTCCCAGCTGATCATCACACAGGCCCCGACGGACTCTCCCGATGCGAGCCTGTGCCAGGAGAGGACAACAAAGATGAAGACCCAGAAGACTGGATAGACAATGTCCTTACTCTCGGTGTATGGGCCAACACCTGGCAACTCGAGCAACACAAGGTAGGACCCCCCCAAGAGTCACTAACTAACAATGACCTAGAAGACGACCTAAACGCAATCCTCAAATCCCTCAAAGGCAACACATCCAGCAACGCAACCACCACCAGAAAAGCAAAACGGTTTCATGAACACAATGGCCAACTCTGGCGCCGACAACCACACGGATGCGACCAGCTGGTCCTACCCACCTCCAAATGCCCATCAACAATCCGAGCAGCCCACGACGACCTTGGCCACAAAGGGTTTTACAGCATGTTCCGAACACTGTTTGACCGGTTCTGGTGGCCAACCATTGCACGCAAAGTCAAAAACTACATAGAAACATGCCACAAATGCCAAATCCGCCAAACATCAAAGATTGTCATTCCCCCAGTCGTCGCAACGCCGGCCCCCCTTTTCCGAAAAGCCTACATTGACACTATGCTAATGCCCCCTTCCACAGGCTTCCGCTACATCGTTCAAGCATGATGCTCCCTGACCGCATGGCCCAAATGGCGTGCACTCCGGACGGAGACCGGCAGAACATTGGCTGCGTTCATTTTCGAGGACCTGCTGTGTCGATGGGGAGCCGTCGAGGAAATCGTGACGGACAACGGCACAGCGTTCATTGCGGCCCTTGAGACACTCACTGACCGCTATGGAATCCACCATATTCGCATCTCAGCTTATAACTCACGAGCTAATGGTACTGTAGAATGCCAGCACCGTACAATACGAGAATCCCTCGTCAAAGTGTGCGAAGGCAATATCGCAAAATGGCCTACCCTAGCCCCCCACACATTCTGGGCAGACTGCATCACAATGAGAAAAGCGACGGGCCACACCCCTTTCTTCATGGCTCACGGTGTGGAGCCTATCCTCCCATTCGATTTACTACTGGCAACCTTCCTAGTGCCCGACATAGCCACACCACTATCAACTAGCGAGCTACTCACCATCCACACGCATCAGCTCCAAAAACATGACGAAGACCTTGCCAACATCCACAACAACATACTCAAAAGCTGCTACGAGTCCGCCCAACAGTTTGAGCGCGCACATGAAAAGGCGCTGCTCGACTACAACTTCAAACCTGGCACACTCATGCTCATATGAAACTCCTCCATCGAAACCGACCTCGGACGCAAATCCAAGCCACGCTACCTTGGCCCCATGGTCGTTGTTCGCCGAACCCCAAACGGCTCGTACCGCCTTGCAGAACTCGACGGTGCGGTTTCAAGACTTCGATTCATGGTGTTCCGCCTCGTTCCATACTTCGCACGAACCCGGGCCTCAATACCAGTCACATGGCTGATCGAACGCGAGGAGCTAATAAAGATCTATTTAGACGAGGACCAAACAGAAAACGACGGAGAAAAGGAAGAAGAGGGCAGGGTTCTGAGAACGAGGACAGTGAAAAGAGGGTAGACAAAGAGAAATTTCAGCGCTGAAGAAAACCTTGACCAGGGACGGTCAGAATTTCAACCCCCGGGCTGGTGTAAGGGCGATCAACCACCTATGCCTGAAATCTTATCTTATCTCTCACCACCCGTGCACCAACAACAACTCCCCTTCACGCTCACCGCAGCGCACTTCAAATATCGAGGCTCTAGGCCTCCGCGTAGTATAGATTTACATCGGGTTCGCATGTATATAGGGCAAGGCCCTCCTATTCGAAAAGACAGCTTTTACATGGCTCTATTTGTGCTCCTGCTGAGCATCCTGTCCGATTGTCGTTATCACGCGTCTTCTCAGCCTTCCTTCCAATTATCTAAAGCTTATCCTATCTTGCTTGCCTCCATGTCCTGCTGACTCACCATCTAAAGTCTCTTACCTAATCTAGGTCTTACCTTGAACTCGCACTTGGCGTCTTCGCCTTGTTACAACATGATCCTCCATTTCAGTGCACAGCTGCCAAGCTTCTTTGAATCCCCCTATTATCTTGGAATGAAGCTGCGTGCTAGCTTCCCACTGTAATTCTGGTTAATTTGAGGACCTGTAAACGAAAAAGGTGCATACCTTCTCTAGAGCATGCAACAACCCTGCTACTACCTCATTGCAGACATCAAATGGTTCTGTCCTTGTCTGCCCTTCACCAAATTTCCACCACTCTGTAAAATTGAAGTGCAGAACATCTGATGCCTGGACCTCACCTTTCTTCAGCTGGCTTCTGTCAGGTGCTGTATAGGTGCCTGGGTTCCTAATGTCTGTAAAACTGCAAAACCCAACCCTGACTGACTCTGGTACATAAGGGGGGCTGCTGCTGGATGACAGAACACCAACAATCTATATGGCAGCTAGCTGAGTCCAAGTTTGAGGAAAATAGATTTGGATCACTGAGTAATGCTTACCACTTCATTGTGTAGGCTGGTGATGTAGTTTTCATTTTAAGTGCCAGGTTGGAGCAGAACAATGGATATTCTCTCCCCAATGCAGGCGAGAGCAGCATCGAGTATGGAAGCACCTATTTTAACTGACATGATATTTGGATGATGGCTGAACAGAAATGTTATGCTTAAGAGGTGGCTGCCTTTGGAAGCTGCTGATGACTTCTGATTATCTAAATCAAGTCTATGTCGATGTCATGTCACATGCACAATTCTCCATTTGAAGCTACTGATGCCTACTGATAACCAATTATGGGCATGGGGTGTGCTAAAAATGAGAAGATGGGATTATGGCTTCACTTAATGGACATTACCAAGACATTCCATTTAAAGCTGCCAATAATTCATTGTGGATAGGGCTGCATTGTAAAAGACAGGGACCATACATGTCCATCGTATGCCCATGCGAGGGTTCTTCTTGCCAATTTCGCCACCACCAGCTTTAGGCTAGCATGATGTCGTCGGCAGTAACCCAGATGGGTCTTATGGCCCCATGTGAGCCCATAGGCAGATACTATGATAACCATTGCGCCCCCATACAAGGGTATTGCTCAGCAGCTCTCCTGCCAGCTTTGGGCCATTGCGACATCATTGACAGTTACCCCAATGGGTCCTATGGGCCCATGTGAGCCCATAGGCAGATACTATGATAACCATTGTGGCCCCATACAAGGGTATTGCTTGGCAGCTCTCCTGGCAGCTTTGAGCCATTGTGACGTCATTGGCAGTTACCCCAATGGGTACTATGGAACCATATAAGCACATAGGCAGATACTATGATAACCATTGTGGCCCTACATGAGGGTATCAGTTGACAGCTCCCACACCAGCTTTTGGAACGGTCCTGAGGAACTTCTCTTTAGACCTACAGATACCAGCCAATAACTTATTATAGCTAGAGGCCACATTAAAAACAAAGTGCCTACTTGGCTTCCCTTGGTAAATATAACCGTGACTTTCCATTGGAAGCTACCAATATATAATTATTGCTAGGGCTGTGTTGTGAATGAGGGAAATCTATGCAATTGCCATTAAACAGGTGTGTTTTGGGGAATTGTAGGTCTAATCCCTAGCTGGCCACTGATAGCTAGTTGGAAGTATTATGCGCAGTTAACCAATAGTTTTGTATACTTTATTATGGCCACAAGACTTTAGCAAATTCAGGAGGTGGGTCACTTGTGAGCAAAGTGGTAAACTTGGACTCTGCCTGCATAGCCATTGAATATCACATTGCGCTTTGTCTGGCTGCCCATGTGGCATGGCCTGGATGCAATTGAGGCTCAATGGACTCCTGCTTTTCTTGCCAGACTTGCTCTTGATGCCTGAAAAATCTAACAGCAGACTTCATCTCAACCTGGAGACACTGAAGTTCTTCGGTCCATTGCATCTCTTGAGCTTTTGCCCGAAGCCAATGCACTCAATAGACTGCATTGAAGGTTATATTTCTCAGGTGTGTGTGAAGAGAGAAGCACATACAGTCTTCCATCCATTCCCCAACGTCAGTATCTTGCTGGACATCCATTGTCCAAAACCAAGGCAATGCCTTATTTCATTGTCCACGCACATGAGGCACAATTATGCTTGTATTGACACTTAAGTCCTGCCGCCTCAAGACTTTGTACTGACCAAGAAGAGAGGTGCCAGCTCCAAGGTCTACCAGTGCCTGTTGCACACGGATATACACCCAAGCGTGATGCTGAACTGTTGACTCAACTGCATGTATTTCTGCCCAAGCGCATGTTTTGAGCCTCTGGGTATGTGCCAGATGAACATCATGTCTGAATAGATAGGATTTGTGTCCCAGGGCAATGTGAATGTGATGCAGAGAATCATTGAGTTGGCCTTCCCTTAGATGCAGTTCTGCCTTTGCTAGGTCTTTGGCAGCGTTTCTATCGCACCAATTGCGTCCAAGATGTGAGGGAAGGTGCATTAAGATGTACTCTGCATCTATGCCACCACCAGTAGAGTGATTTCCTGTCAATTGCATTTGATCATGTTCTTCAGCAGGTGCTGTGGACCCATCATTATCTTGTCCTTCACCAATGTCATCGAATTCTACACTGACATAGGTCTCACTTATCAGGGTGTTGTCCCAGGAGTTGGCATCATCATCTGAGGCAGCCTGTAGAATGTTAGCTGCTTGCTTTTGGAACGCGTCAACTCTTTCTTGGAGCTGTGTGCGCTTCAAGGCAATATCCCTTTTTTGATCTGGCATTGGATGGGATCCTATCCTCCTCACCAGTACTTGAAGGGATAACCTGTGTTTTTTGAAAAATTAAAATCAGAAGTCTCAGTAGGGAAATTGCCAAAAATTGTACTGCATCTCCTGAATCTTCAGTCCGCTGCCGATCCATGCAGCATGTCCCTTATGGCCAGAGGTGTTTATCTCCTTCTCTGTTAATTCAAGAAGTATGTCTGCATGGGATGGGACTGAAACCTAATGTTAAGCACAAACTGTCATAGAGCAATCAAGCTCACACTGTTTCATCTTGATGTCATAGATGTCCATGACTTTGACATCATGACCTCGCTCCTTTTGTACATACTCCTCTTTGGCAGTCCAAGCCTCAACAGACTCTGGACTTGCCGACACACTTATGGACTTGAATGCTACTGCACTCAGTGTGGCTCCTAAAAGTGCCTTTCGGTAGTGTGTAGATACAGATTTGACTATCTGACCCATGTGAACACCGATGTGATACCTGTAGGAGGGGACTCACCTAAGTCAACAAGCTTCTTCCAATTTGAGTTGTTCATGTGGTCATCTATGACTTCCCTACGATGTGATGTTGACATCCCCCTTGTGCTTCTTGTGATCTCATTGAGTGGAGCCCAAAGTGTTTCGATGGTCTTGCCATCAATTTGTCGGCCACCTTTGATGAAGCTGGGTGAATACCTCGCAAGGCAGGTATCCTGATGCCCATGTATATGAAAAAGGCCGATAGCAAACCTGAGCTCCAGGTTATCTGGAAGCTTGAGGTAATTGCTACCGTTCACCCTCTCCATCATATGGACGCTCCATTGACACATCACATTGTAGGAGATAAGGGTGGCCTCTATTCCCTCCATATTGAAGCTGAGGGCCTTGAATATAGAATAGTCCATATTTTTCTGACTTTTGGGAGGGAGGGAGGGATTTTCACCAAGCAAATACCAATAGATATGAGAACTCACACTTCTCCCTTCTGAAAGTCCACAACAGAATCAGGTACAAATGCCCCATGAATACATGCAGTAGCACCAATTCCAGTTGATTCGAGGTGCCCACTGTGCTTGTTTACATTGTTTGCTGCACAGTGATCATGGCATGTCGACCTCTGTTTGAGTGTGAGCTCCCACCTGCTGAAATACAAGAGATAGAGCTGACCTGCTGCATCTCAACTGCCAATTTTAGATGCAACTCATATGGTATTTGGCTGACCATGAATCCTGTGCCTTCAGAGAGTGGAATGTCATTCTCTGGATTTCTCATCCTCATGTGCTCTGCCTAAAAGTTCCCATCCATCATGAAACCTCGCATAAAAAGGTTTTTGCTAAAGTAATATGTCAGCAGCTTTGAGGTACCAATGCCTATTGACACACCTGTTTTTATACTCTTTCCAATCTTCAGGGAGGTTGATTCCAGGCTGTGCGCACAGAGCATAGAATATGGCCATTGAACCTGGCCTCTGTTCTTCATTCTCCCCATACCCAAAACCAAATCACTTTCTGGAAATAAGCACTCTCCACTGTCTACAAGCCCTCAGCAGCTCCAAATATCAGTCCTGAGTCTCTGGGTTAGTCTACCATTGGCGGATCTACTAAATCCTCTCACTGGTACAATATTTGGAAACTCATTGTTGGTGAGTCTCCTTAGATGACTGAAAAACTGGCTTGAAGTTGTCTTGCATTCAAGATTGTCCAAATGGAAGTCTTCTAGCACCCAGAAGGTAAATGCTGTCTTTGGGTTTTGAAATGTAGCTGGAAAGAGCCCAGCCATTATCAACTGCATGTTGTGCTCAGGAGCTTCAGAGCAGCAGCACCAGCTGACACCAATCTCGTGGACACCAGATCTATTGACAATGGTTATGATTTGGTTTCCCTCTTTGTCGTGGTGCCCAGCTTTTGAGCTGCCAAAGCCAAGGTCGGCAGTGGCATTATATTCGTTGTAGCTGCCTTCCTGGGATCCCTCTTTCTCCATCTGTGAATGTATTTTTTGAATTGGATTTAAAATCTAAAGGGGTTGATGACACACCCTTTGAATTGGGCAAATATCCCCTGAGTGTCCAAGGTGAAGGCATACCCCAACCTCCCGTAACCATGATGGCATAAAGTATTTCCCTGTCCACCTCTGAACCCTGTGGAAAGGAAGCCACTGGTGGGATTTTCAGCAACACCCCTTGCGGAGAACAAGAGCAGGGAAACAGTCGGTGCACCTCCACTCAAACAGAGCAGACATGCAGCTCTGGCACATTGTAATAGCCAGGACACCCTCAGAGCTGAGGAGGCAATGCAAGTAGGGGTCAATCCTTGGAATAAACTCCTCCATGTAGGTGTGCTGAGACTGAGAGATATGTCAAATGCTGTTGAGGAAGGGCATCTGGGCAAACTCACTCTCTTCTGTTCAGGTGTGTCCAACTCCTCCATCCAGAATGGCCCATTGACATCCATGGGTGGTGGGTCAGTTTCATGCAATACTGGCCCATGGTTATCTATCTCCATTCTGCCAGCATCTTGCCTTGGTATTGGCAGATTTCTCAAGGTGCTCACTTCTACTAGGATATGCCTAGTTTGTGACATTCTAACGACGTCATCGGTGATGTCAGAGTGATGTCATGGCAGGATGACATAGGAGCTGACTGAGCACAGTTATGACGTCAGTATTACTTAGGATTGCTCAGCCACGGTAGTACCTTCCATAGTATTCTTCAAGTTTCCATTAGTTTCCGCACCGTTCCAGCCTCCTCCCTAGTTACGACTCATAGTGACTAACTATTTGTATAAATACCGGTTCGCAATAGGACTCAGACCCTAAGTCTGAGTCTCTTGAAATCTTAGCATTATCATATCCCTTCCTCTCTACTAAGACAAAGCATATAAGTGAACGCTTTTGTGCTTAGTAATCTCACCTTCTTCTTTTGGTGTGTACCTTCCCATGCCACCGGAATCTTCCGAGTACTTGACTCTGAGACAAAGTTGATACATCTCGCGTTCAAGTCACCTGACCCGACGTCACGTGATCAGGCTCACGTCGAGCAACTTGATAGCGCCGCTGACGCTACATAGTTCCTCAGGAGCCCTCTCGAGTCACCCACTCGACCACCTTAGCCTTAGACCTCCTCTGGAAGACTTTGGATGCTTTGATGCCTTTGGGTGCTATGGAAAGCTGAGAATTGTCACATCATGTGTAGTGGTGTATGTCCTTCAAGTGGGACTAGGAGGCGATTCCCCCAATCAGCCAGTCGGTAGCTTTGGTGGGCTGGGTATTGTATCTGCCGATTGGATAAACTAAGACCTGCTGCCAGTCACACTGCCGTCAGCGCCTTTGGTGGATAAGGATCAGCAGTCACTTAAACCGCTTTGGGCTCTTTACTAGTTCAATGTTGGTTATAGACGTTGTACTTTTGGAGTTTTCTTAGTTAGTTACTGCTGGTTTGGCATGGTGCCTTCTCAACAACAGTTATTCTTAAGTGTAGTATGTGTTTCAACTACTGTATACGACATGAGATAGTGGTGTGCATATGGCTTGAACTGGTGGTGGGTTATTGGCATCACCAGCCATAGCACTGCCAAAATTTCCTCAAATTAACTCTGTGTAGACATGTGAGGTGAGGAAATAGCAAGTGTGTTTTGATCACATACCCTCAACTGTGCCATACAATTGTGCCATCAAGTTTGGCACAAGTAGTAGCATACTCAGGCTGCCAAACCAGCTCCCCTTCTTGGACAGCACCAGCTATCAAGTGCTGTGCTCCATGAAGGCGGACGGAATATTCCTCTTCTGTGCCTGGTATAGCCATAATACTTGCTACCTCCGCAAGGTGCTCTCGAATGAAGCCTTCTACATGCTTCTGAAATTCATCGACCCACCCACAGAGGCAGAAGAGCCAGAGCGTGTCTTTAATCTCTTCAAAGTAGTCCCGAGCCTTTTCTTCTTCTTCTATCATGCCTGGGCTGCGTCGGGAATCCACCAATTGTGAGTGTACAATGAGTTCACAACTGTAAGCCCTTGATGTCTGTGTGAGAACCAAATGACAGGAGAGGGGGACAAACGCACTTGCTAACAGCAGCCTTCAAGCACTGTGGTAGGTCCTTCATTGCCATGAACTGGCACTTTTGCATATGCTGTTCCTCCAGATGCATACGCTCTGCTGTGCTGACCTTTCGGCGTCCAGGAGCTCACTTCCACTGAGCATACTCCCACTGGTGAGCCTAGAGCTTGTCCTTGTTCCTAGGAATTTGGGACATATGATGACTGGCTGGGTATACTGAATGCCATGATGATTACACACCTTTGGTAGTATGTCACTCTCTTCATCTTTGACGGAGAAGGACAAAGTTTGCAGGTCAACAGTTCCATGTGGGGAAAAGCGTCCACTCTATAGGTACCTGGTGGGGTTGGTCATTATTTTGGGATCTCTGCCATCTCGGTCCATCGGCAGATACAGTAAGGGTCCTTAGATGGCTTAGTATTACCAATGTTGCAACTGGACCCCATTACTATCTTGGCAGCTTTGACAAGATAGCCGCCAATACAAAATTGATGCCATCTGCCTCAACAAAACACAAGACATTTGTCTTATACAGTTAGATTGAGATGTAAAGCTTGATAGTACAATCTCTAGAAGTGCAACATAAGCATGCCCCATTAACATAGCAAATGGCTTGACTTTGATGAGTGAAAATTGCTGGGTATTATCAACTGGGAGACATTTGGTGAGCTGCCAAAAAACAGCATAATGTCAAATTTGTACAACATCCTGCCAATATACAAGCTGCCGAAGCCATGGATATACCTCAATGGGCATGCCCTAATATGCCAATGGGTTTTTTTATTGGCATGGAACTCAGGATAGGCAGCGCAAACAGCATCTATTAAGGAGAAAGACTTTCAAAAACCTCATCTTATCCCAATATATTGACATCGCCCAGGTTTGATATCTAGCCAAGGCATGAACCGTTATCAATGGCAATGCCCCAAATGTTTGGTGAATTTTCTGGTAGCTCAAAGGAGGGAGTGTTAAAAAAATAAGATCCTTTACGCCATAGGTCATCATTTCATTTTGCTTTGAAAGATGCGTGTGCTTAAGACAATTGGTGAGCTACCAAAAACAAACAACATCTTGTTCCACTCATGAAATATTACATCAAAAGGATGAGGTGCCAAATCCTATTCTAAACTGATGCCCAATGCTAGCGATGTGGAACTCAGGCCTTGCAGAGTGAAGTGAATTTATGAAGGAGAAGGTCTCTATGGCCTCTTTATGCTACTGATAGTGGTCTACTGTCATCCAAGAGTTTCCTGGAACACCAGCCCACTCATGCACTCTATCCCTCAAAAAGTATGCATAGCATACTCTTTCTCCTTTGAAATTGTTCACCGCATGCTCCAGCGTCCCTCCTAGCAGGCCGACTACTGTACCAGGACCATACTCCTGTGAGAGCCCAAGGCCCGGCAGCTCCATATTGCAATTTTTGTAGCACCCTATAGACACTACTATATTATACCACTGTTTCCTGGAATAGCCATCCCGGTGTGGTGGCATAAGGTGGTTAAAAATGACTGAAACACCGTTGAAAATGGATGTCCACTGGTGGAGGACATCCTGAGGCTGGATCTTGGCATGTAGTCTCATCCACTTAAAGGTCTCCTGACCTGCATCATGAAGCTTTGGATGAATGACAGCCAAGATTGCACTCAATATTGAGTTTGATTCAGAGATGTGAGCTAGCCAGTCCAAGGCAGCTGCTGATTTTAAGACACTGCCAACCTGGGGACATGGTTGCACTGTCTTGATTAAAATCAGCTGCCAAACAACAATATGTTGCAGGCTGAAACAATTCACCTCATGCCCTTGTTGGAACCACGCTGGCAATATGTTTATTACACCCTTAGGGCCCTTTGTTCTTGAAGGAAAAATTTCCAGATCTATGCACCATGAGGTGCCTCCATGCTTTGTCACCAGCAGATGCAATTTCTCTGTTACTTCTATCATTTCACTCTAAAATACACCAGATTTGATGGGGAGATTGTGTAAGGTGAACAAACTCACCTGCCAAGAATCCCTCAATATTCCAGGAAGATACCATGCCAGGATAATTCCCTGCATATCAACAATAATGCAGGGTTTTGAAATGGGGACACTGGCAGCTGAATCATTCTGCGGAGGATATTGCCTTTTTAGACTGGCCTCACTACCCTGTGCTGCCTTAGTCCCTGAATTTGCTGGCCTTCTTGGGAGCTTATCAGCATAACAGGTAACATCCCACTCTATCTTCACTTCTCACGCTGTCTCAGAATATGATGGTTGATATGGCTAGACTGTATTACTGACCACGGTTCAGGAATGCATCCACAAGGGTGAGTGCAATGTGATCTAGTTCCAAAGCTAGAGGCACAGGAAGCATCAAGGGTTGAAATTGTGGTGTCATAGCATTGCAAATTGGCTGAGAGGAGCACGCATTTAACTTGAATTAAAACTGGGTTCGGAGGTATTCTGCACAGAGATGGGAGAGGCTTAGTGGAGTGAATGTGCAAGTCTAAGGGACCTGGATATCTTCCATTTCCTAAGTGTCAATGGAAGTAGTACAGATGAGATTATCTGCCGAGACATCCATTCCATGGGTGTTTAGCTGCCAATAATAAATCCAAGCTGCCGAGCACAAGTCGGCACATGATATAATGCCTGAATGCTGCCAATTCCCTATTCCCTTGGTCTCTCTGCTCTTAAAAATCTAGTTCCTCACCCTCCCTCTCCCAAAAAAGAAAATGAATGCCCAGGACCAAACCAATGAAGGCCCCAAGCCCACCCTGACTTCCGTTTACTGGGCCAATTGGCCAGGTGATGAACCTGGAGATGTGGACTACAATTACACTCTACAATCTGACTTGGGCACCAATTCTGACAGGGAGTCATGACAGTTATGTCTGGTGACTTAGATGTAATTGCTGGAAAGGGCCAAACCAGTGAAATTCAGGGTTATGGTACAGGCGAAGCAAGGTGCACATTCCCATCATTTGCACATATGCCCTTTACTAAAGTCACCTCACGCTTAAGGCAAGAAGATATTGCACTGAAAGATGAGCAAGTAAGCATGTTGCAGGGACACATTGTTGAATTCAGAGCTGCCGACCCAGAGGCTTGGTCAAAACTCATTCAAGACTCTGTTGACTGTATTGAAAGAACTTGGAGACAAGGCGTGGGTTTCCACAGAGAGACCATAGAGACAGTACATGCACTCTCAGTTATGTTGTGCCATCTCATATTTTTCCAGCTTGTCCGTCACTACTTCTACAACAACAATGGTAGATGGCAGCGAAACCTGTTGAACTTTTGTAGAAAGTTCACATATAACGATGTTTTGATTGACATCCATCAAAAGGAGCTCAACGAGACCACTGTCAGGATGTCAGGGTCAAAACCCAGATCGGCAGCCTACCTCGGCTGCTACACAAAGGCTATCAAGACTATCGATGAGGGATTGGACAAAGAAACACGGGTGAAGTACAGGGCAGAGGTGAAGAAATGGACAGAGCAAAAACCGCCACCTCGGCAGCAGCAGTGGTATGTGCATGCCTATCATTCTATAGTCAGCAGGTGACTAAATCTTGCCACCTAAGGATGTTTGAGAAGCATGGAATCAGCACATTATGGGGCTTTTCTGAGTCCATGTACTGCCAATTTGGAGTGTGGGTTGCCAATTTTAGCTGGGTACTGTGATGGTGATGGTGAGCCTGCAGTCATGCTGTACGTATACAGCCCTGTCTACTTATAACAATCTAACAACTCACATCCTAGCTATGATAACAACAATGAGCTAGGTGGAACTTCCTTCAAAGCCCATCACAAAGATTGGTCAAAGGACCCAATTGTTGAGGACTTCATGATATGGACTGCCAAGTCCTTTGGTTGGAGAATTACATCACTTCCAGAGAAATGCACTAACATATCATCTTAATAGGTATCCATTCCGGCAATGGCAGTAGAGAGGATGGCAAAAAGAAGGATGCAACACCAAATATCAAGCTACCGATGGATGAGCAAGGATACCCCATGCTGCCGAGCTGGGAAGTGATTGACAGTGAGGGACTCATATATAAGAAGTTCCTCATCGGCAAGTTTATGAGCGAGATATACCGTAAGTACACTGCAGTTTTTTGCAGCAAACTTAGTCCCTTATCCAAATTTCAGAGATCACCATAGGTGGGGGCAAGGGAAGAATCCCTTGGGCTAGACTGCAAGAGGCCCAAGGTGACTTCATCCTTGCGGAGTATTTGCCAGAGGGCGTTACCCTCATGCAGTACCATCACATTCGCCTTGAGGATGCCAACTCCCTACTCAAACACTGGATGCAAAGGCAAGCTGCTGGCAAGATCCCATTCCACTTCAAGAAAGTGGACAAGGCTGATCGGCATGGTAAGCAGTGCTCAGGAGAGGAGGTCTCCATTGGGGTGGGGCCTCTGGACCAAGTGGAAGGGGATTTGCAGGAAGTCCAAGAGGGCTGGGCACAGGAGAGTAACAGGGAAACCCAGGGAGATGGCAGGGGTTCAGCCAACGAGGGGCCTGATGGGCAATGCCAAGGAGATACTGCTGGGAGTCCAAGCAGCATGAGTGAGCTCCCATTCAATGGTGACGGCAGATACTAATCTCATATCCCTGAACCTCAAGCATCCACAGCCTCTCCCTCACTGTTATTCCAGCCGCCGAAAGTCTGGCCAAGCTGTCAAGGCACTTGGGCAGCTGCCGATACAACAAGACAGGGGACATCCGGCTCCAGATCAACCCAACCCTCTTCCCACTCACATTCACCCCTGTGCTCGCATTCTCATACAACGCTGCCCTCTTGCTAGCAGCTAGAGGGTGGATCAGGTTGCCGATATGTCTGCACATCATTTTAATCATAGTTCCAGCTCAACATCTGGGCCTCCTGCACAGGAACACACTGCTAACAGCCAAGTACGCAATATGATTTTTTTACAACATGCTGAAACTCAAGAGCTCTTACCCAGGTGGCTGCCAATGGGGGCCAAGGGCCACTCCCAGCTCTGAAGAGCACTGGTGCCAAAAGGCAACGAAATTAATATTACAAGACTAAAGATAACAACAGCACAGCTTCTGGTGCCTGCCCCAAGCACCAGAAAGTCAATCACTGCTCAGGTGTTATGCTTCAGTAAGCGTGGGCCTTGCTTTAGGCAGTAATGAGGCGTGAGTACTCAGCTTAGGCTAAGTCAAATGCGAAGTGTACTAGCTATGACACAACGATGACTTGGCAACTGGGAAGGTTACTTGGTAGACCTTATGCAGTGCACTTCCTTATCTTGATGACGATCTCCGCAAGAGATGAAGATAAGAGTTTTGGAACCGATGATTCAAGAAGACCAAGATAGCGACTCTTGGTCTTCCTGCATGACTATTTATACACGATGACAGAGGGCTTTGAAGCACCTCCCAAATGATGTTGGCCTATAGCGTATCTAGCTCGAACCCTAGTATCGCTATCCTAGTAATCAGTAAGCTGTAAGTAACATGTGATACTACTGCTGACTGATAACACGTGAAAGTATAAGTCCCTGACTAATGTAATGAATCACGAGCTTACTACTGTAGTCAGAACCTGATAGTAAGTGTATAAGTCCGATCCGTGACATCAGGAAATGTAGCACCTGAGACTTAACAATCAGCATGTACAGTTGTTATGACACTGCCTATTTCATTCCCTTTTTCCTGATGCCTTAGGACACGTGACACATTTCTCTTTCTGCTCACATGGTCATTCTCATACGAGTCATGGTGACTCTTTATCTTTGTTTATCTATTTGCATGTGAGTCATGATGACTCTAGCCCGTCACTAAGGGGCTACCGTTTCAGCTGTTGTTTCAGCCATGCGTTTCACTTATATCTATTGTTTCACATCCTACATGTGATTACTGCAGGCTGTGCACCACAGTTCTTATTGTCTTTATTGTAATTGCTCGATGACTCGATCCTAGGAGGCCATTATCATTCTATCCTAGGATGCCTCTTTACTTTACTATAAATACAGGCTCACTTTGACAGTAGTAGCCTTAGACTTGACTTCTTGTATTCTATGGTACTCAAGCAATTGAAGACTGTTGAACACTCCATCTCTCACGAACCCTCTCCTCTCACTGAAGAATCCTAAGTTCCACTATTGGCTTAGGCGGACTCTTCAACTCGTACATCTACTACTGAAGTTCCTCCTCGGAACTTCCCTTAGCAACCAGAACCCAGACCCCTTAGTGCAGCATCTTAGTAGGACATAACCCACGTCGGGTGAACATCCCTACTGTGACGTAACAACAGTGCAGCCTACAGAGCAGGCCAGAGAAGCAAAGTAAGTGGTTTCTTCCTCATTGTGTATAGAAGGCGAACACTTCCAACCTGTAGGAGTGGGAGTGCATCCACAAGGAAGGGGGCACATTGTTAGGAGTCCCTTTGGAGGGGGATTGTGGGGCTATATGATATCAATTTACCCATATCCCTTTGCATCTCTCTCACTCATTCAGGTATTAGTCATATCACATTGTATGATACAGAAAGAAAATATATTTTGTAAAAGTAAAAAAAAACTAAGCTAGTGTGGTACTTTACAGACCCGCCCTATCCAACCTATCTTCAACTTCGAGCTTCCACCTTTTGTGCTCGACCTTCTGCTCTTCATACTCGCGCCTCCACTCCTCCAGCTCATCCATCCTCCTCTCAAGAGACCAGAGTCAGTTGTTGAAGTCTGCATCAAAGACTGGCAGGATATGTATTGAAGAGCTGCCGGAGGGCTGCTGATGAGTGCTGCATGTACCTTTTTGCTGCTGCACAAAGATGAGCGACAGATGGGGCCACTTGGGTGGGATATTGTGCTGGATGACTACAGGAGTGACTGTTGGGGTTCCTGTACCTGTGGTGGTGGACGGGGTGGTGGCAAGGGTATCTATAACTAGAGTGGGGGCAGGGGTATAGGTAGGTGGAGGGGGGTTGGGGGTATTGGCAGCTGCAGTGTGCATATGGGGATCAGCAGCCAGAGCAGGGCTGAGGCACTCCGCAGCTGGAGCAAGATTGGGGCGCTCTGCAGCTGGGGTGGGAGAGGGAGCAGGGGATTGGGAAGCTGGGGAAGGGGAGGGGGACTGTGCAGCTGGAGAAGGTGCAGAGGATTGTGTCACTGTGGTGGTGGCAGGAATGGGGGCAGGGTAATCAGAGGTAGCCACAGGAGAACTACCATGAGATGAACTGCTTGCCAAGTTTAGGCGCAAAAGGATTAAGGAGGGAGAAGTCCCTAACCCCAATGCCTGTGGTTTCCTCTGGCGTCCACCCACCTTTTGCTTGCCTGAGTGCATCTTGGCCTGATTGATGTGGAATTGAAGTACTTCCACTGCCGATAGTGGGCACCGATCAGTCTTGCCCATCTTGCTGTTGACAGGCAGCAGGCTGCACCCTTGCTTGTTGTCCCTGCAAGCTTTGCAGGGACGCATTGGGTCTGGCTTGCACATGCAGCCAACTTTGAGACACCTGTCACACTGTCATTATATTTTGTCAGCTGTGAGGCAATGAAATGGGCAACTATGCACCTCAAATTTGTAGTCCACCCATTTGGGACTAGGGGTTTCTCCCTGGTCTGACCCCTCCACAGATTTGGGCAGCATCCACAAAGGCCCAGCGCGGCACTTCATTGATTCATGCCTTGACAGTGAAGCGCCCTTGCACTTCCTTGAATTGGCGGCTTGTTCAGAAGCTGCTTCAGCAGCCTTCCTGCTCACTTTGCATTTCCAAGAGGGCCTAGATGGCTGGTGAAAAGTTTAGAAAAGTAAAAATAAGTGGAGGAGTTCATATGCACTTTTGCCAGTTCATCCTCCTTCTCAAGCTCATCCACCTCCTCAAGCTCATCTAACTCCTCATCCACCTCCATTTCCTCATCTTTGGCAGGCTGTTTTGGCCGTGGTGGAAGGATGAGCCTAAGCCTTGGCAGCAGAGGAGCAGGAGCAGCAGGAGGCCCTCCCCCCTGGCAAGACTTGGCAGCTGTGCAAGGATTGTAAGGAAGCAAAAGATATAGATAGTCATTACTTTCTGAGAATATCCTACCAGTGACCCCCGCCTGGAGGCACTAGGCTTGAAATGTCTGAGGGGAACTTGGCCTCAGGATTATAGTACTTGTGCTTGCAGAGGTGGCAATGGTTCCTGCTGATACCTGAGAGATTGGCATCCCCATCTAGCACTATGTAAAGTGCTGCCAGTGTGGGGTGTAAAGCCGGCGCCACCCCACCGTTCTTGCTCTTCAGCTGCCAAAATGTTTGTGTTACTTCCTCCTAATTCAAATGAGGATGAGTGGTGTCTATATACCTGCCTAACTAAGGCGCTCACTTTAACCTAATCAAAGTGGCTCTTCCATTCCACTCTGTCAGTAATGTCTCTAACCAAGACATAGGCTGCTATGGCAGCTTCTACTTTTGATGCAATTTGGAGGAGGGCGGCCATGTTGTGAGGGAAAGAAAATAAATTGTGTTAAGTAGTGCAGGTTGCCACATTGAACTTGCAGTAATGATGAGTGACACACTAGCTGAGCTGCCGAACTTACCATTTTGAGACCTAACTCAGCACAAAATAATAATTGATTCCTGAGTGTCTCTTTGCAGATATGCAGATAATCTTGATTTATAGGCTCACTCTGTTAATTTTTCATTATCACTGCCCCATCTACTCTACATCGTCCATGGCTAAGTCTTGCCCATCACTTTTTTAGTCTGCCAATGCTCGGCAGCTTGGGATCGGCAGCCAACATCCAGGAGAAAGAGCAGACTTTGTCAGGGAGCAACTTTTTCCTGAAAGTGAAGACAATTTTAGCATGGATGCAGAGTGCTCTCCAGAAAGCCAACATAGCTTCAGTATGGATGCCAAGCCCTCTCCAGTAGGCCAGGGTGACTTCGGTATGGACAGGCCACCCTCAACAGATGGTGAAGATGACTTCAACATGGATGCTAACCAGTCCTCTGGCAGCCAGGACAGCTTTGGTATGGGTGCATTGCCCTCACCTCAAAGCAGATATAGTTTCGGTATGGATGGGTCACCCTTGCCAGAAGTTCAAGATAATTTTGGCATGGATGAACCATCCCTTCTGCTGCAAGGGGGTGGAGGATTGGGTATCAGCAATGCCGCAGCGCAAGAGGGGGACCTTGGGACTAGTCTCCCACTACCTACTGAGGCTGAGGAGCCCTTCAGCAGCCCTTTGGCAGCACACAGTAAGCTTCATGTTCAGTGATTGTAATACTCCTCTAACTCTGCATATACAGCTTGGAAATGGGGTGAGTGTGCCCCACCTTCTGATGATGGAGAGGTGCAGGAAAGTCAGGGTGGTGCAAATTCAGAGGTGCTTCAAGAGGAAGTGGTGCATACTCCGGTGAGCTGCACCATTCAACAGCCAGCATAGCGAACACTGACTATCAGTTCTCCCCAGCCAGAAGTATATGAAAATATCACTCAGGCCTCCATCTTACATGGCAAAGCAGCAAGGCTTCAATGCATCCATGACAAGTTTCTGCAGATTTATAGGATGGAAGCCCACTTGAGTGAGGTAGTAGATGCAATTGTTAATGAGTTGGATAGTGCCAAGGTGCAAGACATTGTGTAATATAGTCAAATTCATAGATTAAAGTACTGGGTTAGACAAAGCTTGGGCCCACTTCTCCTGAGAATGCCTGCAGATAATCTCAAAAAAGACCCAGTGCTACACCTAAGAGACACAGCAGGTAGCCTCTATTGAGCTCAACAACATTCTGAAAACCGTTGCTAATATCACATTGGACAATTGTAGCTCGCAAGGTGCTGCTGATGGCCACTGGTAGGTGTCTGTATACTTGATTGGAACCTAAGACCATCAGCAGCATATCTCAGGTGCATCCCTAGGACATTTTACAATCATGGGTAGAGTATCTCAAGGGAAACACTATGTCCATTGTGGGCAATCAGGAAAACATCTTAAGAGGATGCTGGGCCATTTCAAGGGAATCAGTAGCACCTCTCATGAATAATGCCAGGCCCATCCAAGAGAATTGGCAGCTCACCTTGGGAGCATAGCTGGGCCAATTTAAGACCATCAGCAGCACCTCTTAGGAGAAAACTGGCAATTTGAGGTCATTGGCTACATGTTACAGAAGCATCCCTGGGCCAAATTGGAGACTATCAGCAGCTCCTTCTGAGGAATGCTGGGCTCAATCAAGTCATTTTCAATACCCCTCAGTAGAAGAGCTTTCCCCACTCAAGGAAATGTACAACGCCCCTCCACAGTAACACCATCCCAGTCAAGACAGTTGGCTACACATCATAGAAGCAGTTCTGGGCACATTTGAGGTATTTGGCAGTAGCCCTAAGCAAATGCTGCACCCATTTGTGACCATAAACCACATATGAGACAACTCTGGGCCCATCTAAGGCAATTGGAAGCACATCTAAGAGAATCCTGGGCCCATTTAAGACCTTTAGCAGGTCCCATTCAAAGTTTCTGTATTGGTAATACCTCTCAGAGTCAATGTTGGGCCTATTTGAGACCATTGGCAACTTGTCTCAGGAAGAACACTGGGCCGATTCAAGGCAATAAGGCAATTGGCAGTGTCACTGGGGAGCAGCAGTAGGCCCATCTAAGACTATTGTAAGCATGTCTCAGGAGCAATGCTTGGCCCATTTGAGACTGTCAGCAGTATCTCTAAGGAGGAGCACTAGGCCCATTTGAGACCATCGGCAGCTTGTCTCAGGAACAATGCTGTGCCCATTCAAGTCAATTGGCAGTATCACTGAGGAGCAGCAGCGGGCCCATCTGAGACTATCGTAAGCATATGTTAGGAGCAATGCTTGGCCCATTTTTGAGACTGTTGGCAGTATCTCTAAGGAGGAGCACTGGGCCCATTTGAGACCATTGGCAGAAACATCTCAGGAGCAACATTGGGCCTATTCTGGACTATCAGTAATATCTAGCACTGAGCCCATTCAAGGTAATCGGCAATGTCAATAAGGAGCAATGGTGGGCCCATTTGAGACCATCAGCAGCTTGTCTCAGGAACAACATTGGGCCCATTCAGGACTATTGGTAGTATCCAACACTGGATCCATTCAAAGCAATCAGCAGTGTCACTCAGGAGCAGAAATGGGCCCATCCAATACCATTGTTAGTATGTCTTGGGAGAAATCCTTGGCCCATTTGAAACTGTCGGCAGTATATCTAAAGGGCTGCACTGGGTCCATTTGAGACTGTTGGTGGCTTGTCTGAGAAACAACACTAGCCCCATTTGAGGCAATTGGCAGTGTCACTGAGAAGCAGCAGTAGGCCCATCTGAGACTAGAGATGGTGACAAAAAGATTTAGTCCTCACACTATTAACTGCCCCGCTCCATAAACCCAACCAAACAAAAGTCTGAAACCAGAAATCAGAAGGTCTACCTATGGGAAAACAATGTTTAAAATTCCATAGCTATTAGAGCTGCCCTGCGGGAGTTGACCAAGGAGTGAAAACAATGGGCATTTTGGGGGGGTCGGGTCATAGTGAAATCAGGAAATTTCTGAATGTGTCTATTCACTCACACTATCCCCACCACTCACACTGCTGCCATCACTTTCGCTGTCCTCCCCACTATCCTCCCTGCCATCATCACCACTGCTGTCCACATGTTACAATACGACTCATTTTCACCTTTACTTTCTTCTCGTTCTCATATGAGTTATAGTGACTCTAGCCCGTTGCTAAGGGGTTTATATCTTTTGTTTCAAGACTCAGCTTGTGATTACTGTGGACTGTGCTCTGCAGTTACTTATTGTCTCTGACTTGATCCTAGGATGCTAGTATGACTCAATCCTAGGATCCCCATTTACTATAAAGTCAAGCTTGCTAGGTAGCTTGTAGCCTTAGACTTGACTTCTTGTATCTTACGGTACTCAGAGCAATCCGAAGACCTTTGATACTCCATCTCTCATGAGCCCTCTCCTCTCACTGAAGAATCCTAAGTTCCACCATTGGCTTAGGCTGACTCTTCAACTTGTACATCTTTACTGAAGTTCCTCTTCGGAACTTCCCTTAACAACCAGAACCAGACCCTTAGTGCAGCATCTCAGTAGATTGGCTTAACCCACGTCGGGTGAACATCCCTACCATGACGTAACATTAAGTCAAGTCTATCAAACCTATTGCCACACTGGCTAAGGGACGAAGAATTTCTGAATCCAGATCTGTTGCAGGATTCAAACCATTTCCCATCGAGAGGAGAACAGACGACGAAGTTCCTGCCCACATAAAAGGAGCAGCCCTTTGGCAGGAAATAGACGGCGAAGAAGGTTACTGGGTATACAACATACTCAGCACAGTATACCTCACCATTGAATACGAAGAAAGTACCGAGCAGTGGTACTTTATACAACGAGACAGCAGGACTAGAAAGTGGATCGCAATCCAACCAGTTCCCTCCTTATATAACCTGGGAAGAAGATCGATCAGACCAACGACAGTGACAGCAATTCCACCAGACAACACTCCATTGAAGGCAGGCCAGCATACCGTGCCAACCGCTAAGAGATGTAATACAAAAAGTTCTCCAATGGCAACACAGACAACCACTACAACTGCAGCAACAGCAACCACGACAGCTGTTCCACCATCTACAGTTCAAACATTCTTCACGAAAACGGGAACGGGAACAGGAGGAAGCGGAAACCCCCCTGCTATGACAGCAGGAAGTGGTCCCTCCGGAGGTGGGCCCCCAGGACCACCAGGAGGAAGCAGACTGCCAGGAGGTGGCCCCCCAGCAGGTGGGGGTGCACCTGGAGGTGGAGGTCCTGCCGCAGGTGGGGGTGCACCCAGAGGAGGTCCTCCAGGGGGTGGTGTCCCTGCAGGTGGGGGTGCAGGTGCCAGCGCAGGCCCCAGAGGGGCAAACAGCAAACTTGGAGGAAATCCCCCAACCAACTTTGATGGTACCCGATTGCTTGTGGACCAATTCATGCAGGAATTCAACCTGTATCGTATCACGAATTTGGACACTGAACAAATGGCGATACCTATGAAATGAGCAGCCCTGCTACTCAGATTCATCAAAGGACCAAACGTAAAGGACTGGGTCAAGCGATAGACCAACTGGATCTTAGGCGAAATGAACAACGGGAGACTTCCGAACGATGAATATTACTGGACAACAGTGTCTCATGGCTTTGAACAAGTGTTCCAGGATACTGGAGCAAGAGAGAGAGCTGAAGATAAATTGTGTCACTTGGCCTTTATACCAAATGAAGTAGATGCATTTATCGCTCAATTTAAATCTCTTGCAGCCGAAGTGACGTATCCTCTGGACGCTCAGTCAACACTCTCCTTATTCACGTCAAAACTTCCTTATCGCATGATGGATCACGTCTACAAGGTGGTACGCCCCCTTAATTTCAGAGGATGGGCTGATGGAGTATGCCAGTACCACTCGGACAACACCGCAGTCCAGAATATTCGGGGGATTTACGAAGAAACTCCAAGAAAGAAGGGCATGGGCAAGATGAACCCCGCACAATTGGCAAAGATGCTAGGCATCAAAATGCCAACCCCGGCTTCAGACGCAATGGATACTTGGGCAGACCGTTCTCGTTCCAACTTCAATCATAAAGGAACAAGAGGGAGAGTGGCTGCAACCACTATGGACAAGCCAGATGTTGAAGTCCAGAAGAAAGAAGGCTGTTGTTTCAACTGTAACAAGCAAGGACACCTCTCATGCAATTGTCTGGACAAAGTAAAGGACAAGAAACCTCCTCAGAAGGCTCGCAAGGCTAAAGCCAAAGAAAGCGAACACAAGGAAGAATCAGAAGAGGAACAGTCTGAAACTGAATCCACCCCTACCGATATGCAATCTTCCCTTATTAAAAGCCTTTCAACAAAGGAAAAATATGAAATGTTGAAGCAGGCTTGGGATGCTGAGCATGGGAAGGATTTTTAAAACACACAACCCCTCCAGTCTGGGCGCATGCGTTACAGTTTAAAGACATGTTTGTTTGTAAATATCGAAGTCTCCAAATCCCAACTCTGATACAAACTGCACACACAATGGCCGAAAGAAAAGTTCTCGTGGATTCAGGAGCCACGGACAATTTTATAGACTTCAAGCTCCTGAAAAGAATGAAGATTGGCAAACTAAAGCTGCCAAGACCCTGCATTGTGTGGAACATTGACAGGACCCAGAACAAGTCAGGAATCATCAAGTACTATGTTGACCTGCAAGTCCAAACTGGGGAAAAGAAACAGAATATGCGATTCCTCGTCACCAATCTAGGAGATGACAAGATGGTGTTAGGGTACCCTTGGCTTGCGGCCTTCCAGCCATTGATTGATTGGAGAAGCGTGACCCTTGATGAAAGCATGCAACCACTTGTTATCAAGACCCTTTCATATACAATGGATGCAGAAGTGATACGCATATGAGATGTGTGGACCAAAAAGGCTGCATCGTTATGCACCCCTGGGGAAGAACTCTTTATCCACCGAATGGACGAAGAAAGCCTCAAAAGAAACTCGACATCAACCAAAATGGCAGTAAAGGCACTGCCAAAAGAAGAGAAAACCTGGGATCAGATAGTCCCGAAACACTACCACAAATGGAAGAAGGTCTTTTCTGAAGAAGAGGCGAAGCAATATCTGGTACACCAACCATGGGATATTGCTATTGATTTTACAGAGGACGCCCCAAAAACTCTAGACTGCAAAATATACCCGTTATCTAAAGGCAAGCAAGAAAAGCTCGATGAATACATCAAAGATAACTTGGATAAGGGTTATATTCATCTGTCAAAATCACAATACTTGTCACCCTTCTTCTTTGTTGGAAAGAAAGATGGAAAACTTCGCCCAGTAGTGGACTACCGAAAATTAAATTCCTTCACAATCCCCGACCAATACCCATTGCCTCTAATACAGGAACTACTCGACAAGGTGAAGAGCACCAGGTTGTTCACCAAAATGGATGTACGAGCAGGATACAACAATATTTGCTTCCGAGAAGGCGATGAACTGAAAGCTGCCTTCAAAATGAACTTAGGACTTTTTGAACCAACAGTGATGCCATTTGGGCTGAAAAATGCCCCCACAGTTTTCCAGCGGATGATGAATACGCAATTCAATGACCTTACAGCAACAGGTCAAGTAATCATCTACATGGACGACATCCTTATAGCAACAAAGAAGGATGAAGAAGAACACCACAAATTGGTTATCAAAGTCCTTGAACATCTTCAAAAGCTAGATCTCTACCTAAAGCCCAGCAAATGCCTCTTTGAGGTAGAACACATCGAATTTCTAGGAGTAATCCTGGAAAAAGGAACTGTCACCATGGATCCGGTTAAAGTCGCCGGAGTTGCAGAATGGAAGACACCAAAAACCACTAAAGACATTTGGGCTTTCCTAGGATTCTGCAACTTCTACAGGCGATTTATCTGTGGATTTTCCTTCATTGCAAAGGCATTAAATGACCAACTAAAGAAAGGTGTTCAATGGAACTGGGGGCCAAGAGAACAAAGCACTTTTGAAACACTGAAAAAGTGAATATGCGAAGAACCAGTCTTGATACAACCAGACCAAGGAAAACTGTTTGAGGTTGAAGTTGATGCGTCAAACTATGCAATGGGAGCTGTCCTAATGCAATGAAACGAAGAAGGAGTGCTCCACCCAGTAGCATTCTTCTCAAAAACCATGAACGATGCTCAAAGAAACTATGATGTGTATAACAAGGAGCTTCTAGCCCTTGTGGAAATGTTCCAACACTGGAGACATTTCCTGCACCAACCTGCTTTCAAAGTGAAAGTGCATACAGATCATGCTAATCTGTTATACTGGAAGAACCCAGGCAACCATAACAGAAGAGTAGCAAGATGGCACACGGAACTCATGGAATATGACTTTGAATTGATCCATATAGCCGGGAAGAAAAATGGTCGGGTGGACACAATGTCACGACACCCTAACTACGAACAAGGTGAAAACGATAACAAGGCACTGGTGGTTCTACCACCTATCTTGTTCAGTTTCGCACGAATGATGGGATTAGAATATTATAATCCCTTAAACCAGAAAGAAAGGGAACACTATAGTGGAACTATAAACCACCGCAAGTATCAATCCCTCCAGAACCAGGTGGAAGAAGACCAACAGATGAATGAAAAGAGCCAGAAACAGCTCAGAAAATGGTCAAACACCTATGCGCTCACCAAATTGGTTGGAATTTGGTGGAAAATCGAAAACAACACAGACCAGATTGTCGTTGCTGGAGACAACAACCCGAAGAGGGGGGTAATTCACTTTTACCATGATACCCCATCCGCCGGACACCCGGGAATTACAAACACCTATGCCCTGGCAAAGCAAGACTTCTGGTGGCCAAAGATGAAGGAAGATGTGGAGCAATATGTGAAGGGATGTGGAGCGTGCCAAGCTAATAAAATCAACATGCAACCACTCAAGCCAGCTATGATCCCAATTACTCCAATCAACTCCTTGCCATTTAAAACAGTCACTATGGACTTCATCATGAAGTTACCATTATCAGGCAAATATGACACAATCCTTACAATCACAGATCATGATTGCAGTAAAGCAGCAATATTCATACCATGCCAAGAAACAATTACTGTGGAAGGGGTAGCGGAACTCTACCTGAAACATGTATACACCAGGTTTGGTGTCCCAAAGAAAATTATCTTGGACCGGGATACCCGATTTACGTCACACTTCGCCAGAGGACTGTGTGAAGCACTGAAGATACACCAGAACATCAGTACAGCGTACCACCCAAGAACTGATGGCCAGTCAGAAAGGACAAACCAATGGCTCAAACAGTACCTTTGATTCTGGTGTGATGAACGACAAGATGATTGGCACAAGTACTTGCCAATGGCAGAATTCGTGCACAATCAGTGGCTGAATGCCACAACCCAGAAGACCCCCTACGAAATGCTCATAGGGTATACACCGAAGATTGAAATTATGACCAAGAGCAAGGTCCCTTTGGTTGAAGAAAGGCTTACAGCCATAGAAAAGGCACGAATGGATGGCCACGAAAATATCATTAAAGCTCAAAAGATGATGGCTATAGCACACAATGGGAATAAGAGATTTCAACCATACAAAGAAGGGGATCAAGTTTGGATCGAAGGAACACACCTTAAGACCCTGTACCCAGCAGCTAAACTTGGGCCGAAACGGCACGGACCTTTTAAGGTTCTGAAACAACTATCGGAGGCAGTATATCATGTGGAGCTGCCAAGACAATGGAAGATTCATAATGTGTTTCATGTGAATCTAATAACTCCATATAAGGAAACGGAGCTCCATGGACCAAACTATACCCGACCACCACCGGATATCATCAATGAAGAACCCAAGTACGAGGTCGAGAAAGTTCTAGATGCATAGCAATGTGGGAAAGGGCGCAAGCTCTACTACCTAATCAAGTGGAAAGGCTATCCCATAAGTGACAGTTCATGGGAAAAAGCAGAAGACGTACATGTGGACAAGTTGATAGTGGAGTTTAAAGCAAGACGAGAACCAAACAAGACCAAAGGTCAAAAAACCTATATAAGATGGGCCAGAACGACAGAAACAACCCATCTTCCTTCTTGTCTACCACAACATACTCCCTCTACTTCTATCATGTCCACTACATCTGCTCCCGCCAGCCTTGTCCCAATGCTCCAGCTCCCTTCCTCACTGGCTCCTGTATTGATCGCCAAGACTCATAGCGAGCCCCTCAGCAGTGTTGCTCCTCAACTGGCTATCAGGAGTGTTCCAATCGTGGAGCACGGTGATGATGCAACCACCGAGCATCCTGGATCTGAGGCCAAGGAAGAGAACTATCTTCCACCCACTGGCTACGTCCATAATGACCCTCACTCCCGACTCTTTTACCCCATCTATGTTGCCAACCCTAGGTTCGGACTGGACCAAACTGAGCCAAGGATAGTCCTGGCTAAGTTCATCACGTACGCTCCTGACTACACCACTGTTATGGGCACCTTGGGGATAGGGCAAGAGAAGCGCACCATTGAGGTGCATGTAGGGAGGAGGGCAAGAACGTATGCCCACATTACTGAAGAAATGTGGAAGCAACTGTCACAGCACCACCAGAGTGAGTTCATAGTCAACAGGGCCCTTAACGAGATAGGTGATCCCTGCCTCCACGCTGAAATTAATAGGTTCCGTGGAAAGAGGGAACTGAAGGGCACCCTGGAGAGCCTTCTGCGTGATGCACAGAAGAAGGTTGATGAAATCATGAAGGAGCTCATGGTTACTGACCAGGAGTATGAGGCGTGCCACAACAGGTTGGAGATGGCAGACATGTACAGAGAGATTCACCGGGCCTTTAACAGGTTGTATGGGTTCACCTCACTCCCCGTTCCTTCCCCCGACCCCCTTCCTGTCAACCCTTACCTATCCCACCAGGTAGAAATGCCAATACTCCAGGACATGGAGACCAAGAGGCCAGTGAAGTGTTATCACTGCTGCAAATATGGCCACAAGGTACAGGAGTGTCTGAAGAAGAAGAAGAAGGGAGGCAAGAGGTCAGCCACCCCCAGCCCACCAGCAGACACCGAAGAAGAAGTCGCCCCTGCTGTTGCGCCTTGCCATGGTGTTCGTTCGACTTGAACGCTTTACTAAGCGAGAGAGTGGTGAGTTTGGTTTAAGTCGAACGTAGAGGTGACTCCCTCAATACAACGACAGGGCTAGCAACAGATCTCCAAGTCACGTTGGCCCAAATGGACTTCGACCTGTCTTCTGACGTGAAGAACCAGGTGCCGGGAACACAAGACAGCGAGGGAGACAAGGAGAGAGAAGAGGATTTGGTGTCGAAGGTCAATGGCAATTTGAAGAAGACCAAGATGGCGTTTCTTGGTCTTCGTCGACTACTACTTATACAAATACTCGAGGGCTTTAAAGTGCCTCTTGAACGGGACTGTCCTATGGCGTAAGTAGCTCGAACCCTACTACACCGTTCCTAGGAATCACTCAGCAATCACATGCAATCACTGAGGTGCTGACTGAGACTACAAGTCCGTGACTAATTACTACTTACTACCATAGTCACAACTGGTAAGTAAGAGTCCAAAACTCCGGATCACGACATCACTATTACTCCTGCTAAGTCCGAGGGGTCGACCGCAACACCTGCAGCCAAAGTGGGGCCTAGCAGCAAAGTCAAAATGACACTCCTTGAGCGTATTTCACTGTTGGATAGGGAGGAGTGGACCCCCAAGGTGTGTAGCAAATGTGGAAAGGTGAACGCCAAGCACTTGGAATTGGAGTGTCCCCTTTACGAGCAGTGCCCATTTTGCCGCCATACGGGCAGTTGGGGTTTCATACGCTGTCACCACTGCACCAAGATGGGTGATGAAGAAGAAGAAAAGGAGAACTGGGACGTAAATGAGGCGGACTATGACCTTTACTGGTCTAATGCAGATGAGGGTAATCTTGACATGTAGGCAAAGTTGAGGCAACTTTGCACCTGAAAGGGGGGCTGTGTTACGATACAACTCATTTTCGCCTTTACTTTCTTCTTGTTCTCATACAAGTTATAGTGACTCTAGCCTGTTGCTAAGGGGTTTATATCTTTTGTTTCAAGACTTGGCTTGTGATTACTGCAGACTGTGCTCTGCAGTTACTTATTGTCTCTGACTTGATCCTAGGATGCTAGTATGACTCAATCCTAGGATCCCCATTTACTATAAAGTCAAGCTTGCTAGGTAGCTTGTAGCCTTAGACTTGACTTCTTGTATCTTACGGTACTCAGAGCAATCCAAAGACCTTTGATACTCCATCTCTCATGAGCCCTCTCCTCTCACTGAAGAATCCTAAGTTCCACCATTGGCTTAGGCTGACTCTTCAACTTGTACATCTTCACTGAAGTTCCTCTTCGGAACTTCCCTTAACAACCAGAACCAGACCCTTAGTGCAGCATCTCAGTAGATCGACTTAACCCACGTCGGGTGAACATCCCTACCATGATGTAACAAGGTTCTCCATTTTCTCACACAGGTATGGCTACACCTTTCCTCTCCAACCAAGCCTGTATATCTGCAATGTGTGTTGACGTCATGGGTTGTGGATCCACCTTGCGGACATGGTACTTTGCACCATCTATATGGATGTGGCAGGTGCCATAATCCTCCTGAAGCGTTCTGCAGAGTTTCTTGAAGAGCTCCTCGAAAAGCTTGGCAGTGAAGTTGCCATGATAATTGTGGAAGTCTGGAGCAACTTGGGAATTCCTGACAACATCCAGGACAGTTTGCCAGAGTTCATTGTCCGCCGCTGCCCTGCCTCACCTGGTGACACCACACTGCTGGCCTTTGACTGGCCAGATAAGGACACTATCACACACTATTTTGGCTTCAAGCCTATTGTCTTGGTGAAAGACAACAAAGGCTCCAAAGATAATGAGCATTGGCTTTCAGCCCCGCTCATTGACAAGTCCCTTGGTAGGGGCCCAAGTGAGGCAGGCATGATGGTTGAGGTGGCAGTACAACTCGTCAAGGAAGACTTCAGCAGCAATAGGGAGGCTGTTTGAAGTCAAGTTGTTGAGTCGTCTTTCCAGATAGACATTGCAGTAGTCTATTGTCACCTAAGAGTCATGCAAAATGTTGCACCAGTTCCCCTTTCCATAGTGAAACCCAAGTGCCTTTAGGTTCTGTTGCAAGGTTCGAATGGTTACGACATGGCCAAGCTTTGCAAGCTCAGCAGCAAGGAGCTTTAAGTGCATGGGGATGCCAGTCTTGTTTGCGTTGACGACTAGCTCCCAAATGTTCGAGGCCAGTATCAGGTCGACCATTGCTTTTGGCCTCCCCACCCTTTTTTCCACCAGTGTTTCCCCAGCATTGTACAGCCGTATGGCCTCTTGTGCCACTGCAGGAGCCACGCCAGTTACCAGGGCAAGACGCCTGTGGGAGTTGAGCCAATCCCGTTCATTCACCAGGTGCCCATGACCAGAGAGGTGGGCATGAATGTTCATGAGCATGATGAATTCATTCAGACTTGTAGCACTTTGTTTGCATCTCAAATGGGCTACAGACATCATAGAGGGTCAGTTCTGAGTGCATTGGAAAGCGGCGAAGCAGGAGATTACAGCCATGCCAGGGGTTTGGGGTTGTAGGGGGGGGCCAGGCACATCAAGTTTTGATTGGTATAAATTGAAATCTCAAGGACTACATCTTTTTGTTGCCACCTCTATCACAAGTATGTCTCAGGAGCAATGCTCAGCCTATTTGAGAATATCAGAAGCATCTCTGAGGAGGAGCACTGGGCCCATTTGAGACCATTGGCAGCTTATCTCAAAAACAATTTTGGCCCATTCAAGGCAATTGGCAGTATCACTAAGGAGTAGCAGCGTGCCCATCTGACACTATTGGCAGAATGTCTCAGAAGCAATGCTTGGCCCATTTGAGAATGTCAGCAGTATCTCTGAAGAGCGATGCTGGGCCCATTTGAGACCACTGGTAGCTTATCTCAGGAGTGGCCCTGGGCCCATTTGAGACTGTTGGCAGGATCTCTGAGGAGCAATGCTGGGCCCATTTGGGAACATTGGTAGCTTGTCTTAGGAGCAGCCCTGGGCCAATTTGAGTCTGTTGGCAGTATCTCTGAAGAGCAATGCTAGGCCCATTTGAGACCACTGGTAGCTTGTCTCAGGAGCAGCCCTGGGCCCATTTGAGACTGTCAACAGTATCTCTGAGGAGCGATGCTGGGCCCATTTGAGACTGTTGGCAGGATCTCTGAAGAGCAATGCTGGGCCCATTTAAGACCATTGGCAGCTTGTCTCATGATCAGCCCTAGGCCCATTCAAGACTGTTGGCAGTATCTCTGAGGGGGAGTGCTGGGCCCATTTGAGGCCATAGGCAGCGTATCTCAGGGACAATGCTGGGCCCATTCAAGACCATAGGTAGTATTTCTCATATACAATATTGGGCCCATTTGAGGCAATTGGCAGCTCCTCCTAAGAGTACCACTAGGTCCATCTGAGGCAACCAGCAGCATCTACCTAATGGTTGTTGGGCCCATCCCTTTATCAAGGTATTGCATCTCACACTGATAGCATTGGCCCCACCTGAGAAATTTGGCATTTTATAAAATGGGCCCATTTGTAATATATGTCTACTATTGTTTGATGGGCCCACATGGGTTTCACTGATGTATTAGGTCTTATTGCACATGGGTTTTTATATATATATGGTCAATTTGTTGCAACATTATGTGACTACTCAGCCATCCCCAGTAAGCCACATGCTGTCCCTGCATTAACTAATTTGGTAGTTGTGATGTATTGAAGCATGTCATTAGTGATGTCATTGTGACATCATGGCAGGATGACATAGGAAGCTAACCATACACAGCTATAATATAGTACTACTTAGGGTTACTTAGCCATGGAAGTAACTTCTATAATGTTCCCTTGTATTCTGATGTGTTCTGCAGCATTCTAGTCAATTACTTAGCTATGACTCCTACTAGCTAAGAACTTGTATAAATACTCACCATGTAAACCTAAGTCTAAGTCTCTTGAAATCTTAGCAGTTACATCTTGTTCTTCTCTACTAAGGTGGAGCAATAGTAAATGCTTTTGTGCTTAGTAATATCACCTTCCTCTTCTGGTGTATACATTCTCATGCCACCAGCATCTCCCAACTATCTAACTCTAAGACTCAATACATCTTATGTTCAGATCACCTGTTATAGGAATCACATGACCTGCTCAAGTTGAGCAGACACTGCATGCAAAGCAGGGTTTTTCAGTCAAATAAAACTTGTGGAAAACTCTGCAGAGTGTTAACCTCTTATTAGAGTTTATTTTTTGGAAAAACTTTGAAAAAAAGAGTTTAAGTTGTCATAATAACAGCCCAGGCATTCACAAAAAGAGTTTGACTATTTTCTAATCACATGAGATTTTCCTAGCTCCTTTGGCAGGGACTAAGGAGAGAAGTCTCATATGACTTGGAAAATATTTAAACCTTTTTTTTGAGAACTCAAACTCATTTTTCTAGGGTTTTCTGGAAAAATAAACTTTGATAAGTGGTTAACACTCCTACAGAGTTTTCTACAGGTTTTATTTGCATGAAAACTCTGCTTTGCATGCAGTGAGAGTGCTAGCACCACTGATGCTACAATAGTCCTTAGACCATTGTTTCATGAGACAATGGGCATTTATCTGTGCTTTAATGATAGCATAGTATAAATTAATTTTCATTGTAAAGGGATCCATTGGCAAATAAAGGTGTCTTAAAAGGAGGTCTTTTAATCATATCTGAGTTTGTATTTAAGTGGAATTAAGGGATCAAGATTAGCTAGGAAGGCCCTGCTTTGAGGGGCACAGCCCCCAACAAGCTGAAGTTAAGTGCTAAATGCTGGTGAAGAGAACAAAGTGACTTAACTGTGCCAAAGGCATGACCTGAAGCTTGTCTATGATAAGGCTAAACAGTGCTTACTCTGATGTGGTTTATGTGATACTACCAATGGGTTACCCAACTTTTTGTCACATTATCTGACTCACTTCACCTAACAATAATCTAAGCTCACAGTCACTCCCACTAATGCAGGAGGTTTTTCCTAATGTGAGTGGTGAGCAGTGACAATGAACAGGCCACATCCACGATCACGGGTGGGCTTCTCTGAGTCTGATTGCTATTGTGGACTGAGGTACAGTGTGTGGAGGTGAAAGAGTGTCGGTGTGTAGTTGAGCACAAGATAAGCAAGTAGATCGGGGCAAAGAGTGACTTAAGATGGGCACACCGGGTGCTTTGAGAACAGGATGATGATGTACATTCAGGGTGAATACCAGCACTTATAAGTACATACATGACAGGCCAATACTAAGACATATGAGGACAGTAGGCCTATTGTTAAGGCCTAGCGGGGCCTTACAGTGCGACGTGCACCGAGGGTACGAGGGGATAAGGACAGGGTACAAGGACGAGGTGCTTGGTAAACAGTAACCAAGGCTGAGGGAGTTCTAAGAGACGAAGGTCTGCGAGGGACGACCAAAGGGCAAGGGTTCGAGGGGTAAGTCAATGGACTTAGTGACGAGGTACAAGGGGCTTCGGTCAGACGGCCGAAGTACGAGGGACTAAGTCGAGCGACTTAGGGTCTGTGTGTGCGCATTGTTATAGCACAAGTGCAAAGCTTCGAGGTGGCTCCCAACGAAGGGAAGACTGACAGTGGTGATGAGACGACGAGAAGGGAGCACACAGTTGGAGGAGTAAACAGGTCTGGTATTCGCTAGTATGATAAACGAAGACAAGACTGAAGAGTGAGCGTACAAGGTGGCCAGGTTTATATAGGTCGCTACTCTATGTCCGTCCCATGAGGGGATACTAGAAAGAGAACAATAGACAACGTGAATGGGGAAGGAGAAGAAAAGGGAATAAGGGGGAATCCAGAAGGGGAAGGGTAAAGAAGGGGACTCGGAGTAAGGAGGCGTACATGGTAGTGAGTCAACAGGTTAGTACTCCGAGGGGAAACAAGTGTGAGTCAAGGTGATATAGTAAAAGAAAGAAAAGTCCATGGTGAGCCGGATCACGACATCACCCCCGCTCTTGGTAGATGCGTCCACGCATCAATCACCTCGGTCCTCCGCCTCCCAATTGACGTCGTCGTAGGCGTCGTAGTCGTTGTCATGAGTGTCATGCCCGTAGAAGGACTGCCAGGCTTTGAAATACCACTCACAGCCACCGTTGAAGTGCTTGTGCTTGGGAGGAACGTGGCACCGCTCTTCATCGAAGCATCTGGAGTGCGGGTAGAAGCACTTGTATGCAGGGTGACCGACGTTGTCGCAGTAGAAGCAGCACTGCCACATGGGGCAGTTCTTGGAGGAGTGGGTGACGTTGGGGACGCGGCATTTGGTGCACTTGAGGGCAGAGGGGCGGACGGGCTGAGGGTTGGGAAGGGGGGCCTTCTGGGAGGCGTGAGACTCACGACCCTGGGTCAGGATCCAGTGGGACACGCCGGGCTTCTCTTCATCATGAAGCCATGGCATGGGGAAGCGGGTGTAATGCTCCCCTCCTGGGTGTTGGTCCTCCAGATACTCCCTGATGGGAATACCAGAGGACGCCATTGCATCGTCGGTGTAGCGTGGGTGAGGAATGTAAGCGTTCCCCATGAGATAAGGATGAAGGCACGTGCGCGCCTGTGATGTGACCAGCCTCTGCCGGATAACCCCTGACCTCCTCCTCCAGTCATTCCAGGCATCCGCCAAGTCCCTCTCCCGCTCCAGTAGGACGTGGTGTTCCTCTTCCAGGAATCAGTACCTATCTATGTCAGCATTGACCCCAACATCGTTGAGGACCCTGAGGCCGGTTTCAACTGCCTCCTTGTCAGGGTGGTCGGTGTGGAAGGGGGAGAGGTCGGCGTTATCAGGGTAGGCAGGGGGGGGTCCGTGGAAAGGGGCAGCGGTGAGGGGAGCTCCATAGTCCTGGTAGCGGCTAGTGTCCCTGCGGCGTTCTAGAACATAGTGGTTGTGGCCTTCGCGGTCCCATTCATAGCGAATGTAATGGGGGCGCTTGGGGGTACCATTCAGCCCGGTGATTGAGAAGGAGTATCGAGCGTGGTTGGCTTGTCGTGAGTCGTAGATCATGAAGCCGGCAGGGGGGTCGTCATCCGACCTGTCATTGCCCAGGTCGATAGAAGAGGCAGGCGATGGGGGGTGGGAGAACGGTGTGAGGGGGCGACCAGGTTCAGGGGTGTGGAGACGGAGGTAGGCAGGGGAGTTGGTGCGAGGGGGGACAGGGAGAGGCTCAGGGGATGGAGTAGGGGACTGGATACGTTCAGCTAGCGGAAGGGGGTTGCCTAAAGGAGACCCAGGAGCACCGAAGGTTCCCTCAGAAGGGACAGGGGATGTGGCGCGCGAGCCGATGCGGTCAGCAAGAGAGCGGTCGTTGGTGGCAGCAGGGGAGGTAGACATAGTGGCAGGACAAGTAGTGGTGGGTGATAGAGTGATGGAACGGATGATGAGTGGAGTGGGGGAGAAGGCAGGGTTTAAGTATGGAGCTACTCCGGGTCCATCCCAGAGGGAGCAGATGGAGCTAGGATTTTGCCGATGGAAGTTGGTGACAAGTTGGTCGGCATGAATGTGAGCCAAGGGTTCCCATGAGTCATGGGCTTCGGAGAAGCCCTTCCATCTGACCAAATACTGCAGTTGGTTGCGCCTGCGTCGTGACCCTAGAATTTGCTCCACTTCCCACTCCGGTTCCCCATCAATCAGGTCAGGGGAAGGTTCCGTGAAGTTCGGACCATGCTCGGGTGTTTCCTTGAAAGGGGTGAGAAGGGAAGCATGGAAGATGTTGTGTATCTTCCATTGCGGAGGGAGCTTAAGGCGGTAAGAGGTATGTGAAATGGCAGTGGTGACTAGGAAGGGGCCATAACGCCGTGGAGATAGTTTGGCAGATGGATGGGTGGTGTGAAGGTTCCGGGCTTCGAGCCAAACTCTATCTCCGACACAGTAGGGGGTGAAACGAGTGTGTGACCTAGTCATGAGGTCCTGTGAGCGCTTGATAGCGTCTTGTGCCTGTTGGCGTGCTTCCTTTATCTGCTGCATGGGCTGGTCAACAGAGGGGACGGTGGAGAAGTGGAAGGTTTGGTGAACGCGTGGGGTGTGTCCCATGAGGAGGTCAAAAGGGGTCTTCTTGGTGGTGGAGCTGGGCCAGGAGTTGTGTGTGAATTGTGCAAGGGGGAGCCAGGACGCCCAGTCGTCCTGTTTGTAATTGGTGAAGATGCGGAGATACTGTTCCAGCCATTGGTTAGTGCGTTCCGATTGGCCGTCAGTTTGGGGGTGGTAAGCGGTACTAATGTTCTGATCGATGTGAAGTAATTTGCAAAGTTCTTTGGTAAATGCGGAAGTAAAACGAGGGTCTCTGTCCGAAATGATGCGTTTGGGAAGTCCATAATGGGGAAGTACGTAAGTAGCGTAAAGTAATGCTGTTTTCTCAGCGTCTATGGTTTCATTGCAGGGGATGAATATGGAGGCTTTGGAGCAGTTGTGGTCCGTAATTGTAAGTATAGTATCGTAGTTGGAGGATAGGGGGAGCTTTGTAATGAAGTCCAAGGCAATGGTTTCGAAAGGAAGGGAATGGGGGTCTGTGGCAATGGGGTAGAGCGGTGGCTTTGGGTTGGTAGGGTTATTTTTGCGTGATTGACAGGTGGCGCAGCCCTTGATGTAGTTGGTGACGGAGATTTTCATGTTTGGCCACCAATAATCGCGTGAGATAGCCCAAAGGGTCTTGGAAATTCCGGGGTGTCCGGCTGTGAGAGAGTCGTGATATAGGGAAATTACCCCCCTCCTTAGATTGTCATTTTCCACGATGACAAGGCGTGAGCCGTTCCAGAGGAAGCCCTCCTTCTGAGTGAGGTTGTGAGAGAGCGTCCATCTAGAGAGAAGGTCCGGCTGTTTGAGTTGGTGGGCTCGTGCACGATCATCGAGGGAGGAGGAGAGGGCAGCATTGACAAAGAGCGAAGGGGGGAGGACAGTGACCTGGTCGTTGTCCGCTGAGCTGTCATAGAAGTCGGGGCGCCTGGAAAGAGCGTTGGCCTTATTGGAAGCTCCAGGTTGGTGAACGAGTGTGAAATGGTAATCCGCCAGTTTGGGGAGGTATCTGGCAACGTGACGATTAATGCGTTGGGGGTTACGGTAGTATTGGAGGTTCTTGTGATCAGTGAGGACGGTGATGGGATGGGGGGATCCTGCTAGGAGGTGGCGCCAGTTCTCCAGGCCACAAACGACGGCCAGGAGTTCTCTGTCATGGATATCGTAGTTCTGTTCTGCCTCAGTGAACGTCTTTGAATGGAAGCCGATGGCACGGGATTTTCCCCTATGGTCCTTCTGAGAAAGGATCGCCCCAGTGGCGAATGCGGAGGCGTCGACTTCTAGTTGGAAGGGTTTAGACATATCTGGCTGGGAAAGGGCAGGATCAGAGAGTACGTGGGAGATGAGGGCGTCGAGGGCGTGGTGACATTCGGGAGTCCATCGGAATGGGGTCTCCTTTTTCAGGAGTGCGGTAATGGGGTGGGCGATGTTGGCAAAGTTCGGGATGAAGGGGCGTTGGTATCCTAAGACACCCAATGTGCTTCTGACCTCTTTGAGGGTTTTGAGGTCGCGTGGCCAGTCACGGAGGCCATCTGCTTTGACAGGGTCAATCTTGATTTGGTCACCATCTACGATGATGCCGAGGTATTCGATGCAGGGTTGTTCGAAGGCGCACTTGGAGGGTTTGAGGAAGTAAGATTCAACTTCTAGGAGGTCAAGGACTTCATGGACAATGGTGCGGTGGCATGATAGGTCATCATGAGTAGCGATGAGGATGTCATCCATGTAGATGAAGAGTTCCTTGGGGTATTTGTCCTTGAGGTGGCGGAACATGCGGTTCATGGTGCGGGAAAAGGTAGCGGGGGAATTGGTGAGGCCAAAGAACATGACACGAGGTTGGAAGAGGCCGAAGGGTGTTTTGAATGCGGCCTTCCACTGGTCTTCTTCTTTGATGCGGATATTGTTATAGCCCCAGCGGATATCGAACTTGGTGAAGATCTTCTTCCCCTGGAGCTGTTCGAGGATGGTGTTAATCAGTGGGAGAGGGTACGTGTCGCGGATGGTCCATGAGTTAAGGGGTTTGTAGTCTTGAGTGGGGCGTAGCTTGCCATCCTTCTTTTTCACGAAGAAGAAGGAGGAGGCATAGGGGGAGTTAGATTCGACGATATAACCTTTCTCCAAGTGTTCCTTAATGAACTCCTTGGTGACTTCTTCTTCGACCGGGGTGAGGGGGTATACCTTGCAATTGATGGTGGTGGGAGCATCTGGCTTGAGGGTGATGGCATGGTCATCTTCTCTGGCAGGGGGGAAGCGTTGTGCAGCTTTCTCGGAGAAGACTGTGGCATGGCGCTGGTATTCGGAGGGAATGTCGGTTACTGGTGGGGTTTTAGAAGCGATAGCCTTCTCAGCCCATTTCTGAGCGATGCTGTTGATCTGGGGGTGGATGCGTTTGTGATAAGAGACGGAGTGGAGTGCGAGGTCCCCTCCTTCGAGGGTGTTGGTGGTCCAGTCGATTCTGGGGTTGAATCGTTTAAACCATGGGTGACCTAGGATGAGGCGGTCGTGTCCAAGGTTGGCGATGTATAAGGGCATTCTTACTGATTGTGCCCCTTGGTTGATGACGAGGTAGGTGAGGTGGGTAATGGAGCCTGCTTGGTTGAGGGTTCCGTCCACGTTGTGGATGAGGCGGGGGGTGCGTAGTTCTTGTGTCCCAAGGTGTAACTTTGAGACAGTGCGAGTGTCAATGAAATTGTTGGTTGCCCCACTATCAAGGAGGACTTCTACTTCAGCCTTTCCGTGCCACATGTAAATTTGAACGGGGATTGTCATTGAATCGTTCTTCGTACTATACATGGTGCTAATGGTTGCCTTGCTCTCGGCTGTTAGAGTTCGGCATCGTGAAAATCCTGGTCATCCAGGTATTCTCCTCGCTCTTCTTCAGTCATGCTAGCTATGATAGCCGCAATCTGTTGAGCCTTGGTTTTCTTGGGGGCGCTGGTAGAGGGAGTGGTGGAAGCGGTGGTGGAGGGTGCAGTGGTGGACAAGGTGGAGGTGGTGCGAGCATTGGAGGTGCTCTGGCGCTGGGGGCATTCGCGGGACATGTGTCCCTGACGACGACAACGGAAGCAGTGTCCTTCTTTTGCTAGCTTTTCGCATTCTTCTGGGGTGAGCTTCTTGAGCTTTTGGGGGGTACTGGTGGTGGCATCTACGTCCATGGGGACAACGCCGTGGTTGTGGGACTGGGTGTAACGGGGCTGTGTGGTGTGCGAAGTGGACTGGAATGGGATTCTTTTTTTGCTAAGGAGGAGGTTAGAGTTGCGCAGCTCATGCGTTCGCTCTACTTCTCTTCGTGCTGCATTCTTCCACTCGTCCATGGTGACGGGCCAGGTATCCCTATAGAGGACACGACGGTGGATGGACTCTTCAAGTCCGGCTTTGAACTGGGCGATGGTGCCCTTGGCAGTGGGTTCCCATTCAGCAGCGGTGGTGAGCCGCTCGAAGGTGGCAATGTAGGTATCAATGTCGAGGTCCTTCATACGAAGGTTCATAAGTTTCTGATAGGCCGATTGGGCGCGGGTGGAGTCAGCCCAGGCACTCTTGAAGTCAGCTTCAAAGGTGTCCCATAGAACTTCGTCAGTGCGGGCAATGGGGGTGGTAGAGTGTTTGACTTTAGCGATGAGGCCTTTCTCTTGGGCTTCCACCCAGTCAGCGACGAGGGGTCCCTGGATATAAGACAGGGCAGTGAGGACGCGCAGGTAAGGTTGCGCCATGATGTCGATGTTGTCATTGAGGGCCCAGTAGCGATGGAACTGGCTGAGGAAGGTGCCGCTGAGGGTGCAGTCACCAGTGAAGGTGTTTGGAGTGACTGATTGGAGTGCTCCCGATGTGATGGTGCGGGTGGTCATGGTGGTAGGGACTGTGACTGGTGCGGTGGTTATGGGTGCTGTGACAGGAGTGGGGACGCGTGGAATAGAGGGAAGAGCCGGTGGTTCGATGGTGGGGAGTGCGTTGTCTGGGTTATTGGGGTCGGTGGGTAAATAACAACCAAGTCCTAGGTCGTGGTCTGCTGGGTCTGCTGGGACAGCGTGTGCTGGAGAGGCGAAGAAATTTGCGCCTTCTCTGGTGAGTGGGTACCAATGATGGTTGATGAATTCAACCGGAACTGCTTTTCCGTCGTGATTAAGGTAATATCCTCCTTGTGGATCGCTAGGGAAGGTAGACCAGTAGGCGGAGCCAACAATGTGGGCCGGGAGATCTGCTCTGAGGTGACGGGGTACTCGGGTGGGGTGAACGGGATCTAAGGTGATGAATAGACTAGCCACGGTGTTTTCAGGGTGCTGTGGGTCGATGGGTACGAAGGAGCAGCAAGCGGAGTTACTGCAACAAGGTAGAAGAGTCTTGTCTTATGTTAAGGCCTAGCGGGGCCTTACAGTGCGACGTGCACCGAGGGTACGAGGGGATAAGGACAGGGTACAAGGACGAGGTGCTTGGTAAACAGTAACCAAGGCTGAGGGAGTTCTAAGAGACGAAGGTCCGCGAGGGACGACCAAGGGGCAAGGGTTCGAGGGGTAAGTCAATGGACTTAGTGACGAGGTACAAGGGGCTTCGGTCAGACGGCCGAAGTACGAGGGACTAAGTCGAGCGACTTAGGGTCTGTGTGTGCGCGTTGTTATAGCACAAGCGCAAAGCTTCAAGGTGGCTCCCAACGAAGGGAAGACCGACAGTGGTGATGAGACGACGAGAAGGGAGCACACAGTTGGAGGAGTAAACAGGTCTGGTATTCGCTAGTATGATAAACGAAGACAAGACTGGAGAGTGAGTGTACAAGGTGGCCAGGTTTATATAGGTCGCTACTCTATGTCCGTCCCATGAGGGGATACTAGAAAGAGAACAATAGACAATGCGAATGGGGAAGGAAAAGAAAAGGGAATAAGGGGGAATCCAGAAGGGGAAGGGTAAAGAAGGGGACTCGGAGTAAGGAGGCGTACATGGTAGTGAGTCAACAGGTTAGTACTCCGAGGGGAAACAAGTGTGAGTCAAGGTGATATAGTAAAAGAAAGAAAAGTCCGTGGTGAGCCGGATCACGACACCTATAGAGAACAAAAGGAGGTATGAGGCAGTAAAGCATTTAGTCCGTGATTGCGAACCACACAACAATGCGTGTCTTGGTGTGTGCTTGGACCCATGCACCTGGCGCTTGCTCTGGTAATAGTAAGTACAGATACTATTTATAAATTGTCAGCGCAGTCTCAGAAACAACTCAGACATAGGAAAGAAACAATAGTTCACGATGCTAGACCAACCTCATGAGTGAGATAACCACACACAACTTAATTGAATTCCTATAGTGTTTTCAAGTGCATCATATCAACGCTCTACCATTGAATATAGCAGCCCACAGTAGCTGGGAAGCCAAAGATACCAAACACCAGAAATAGACCTTGGACATCCCTCCCTGTATGTCCGGGACCAACAGGCATCAAGAAAGGTCAATCAAGATGAAGTGTTAGCTACAATCAAGTCTCTTGCTGATCTATCCCTCGGAAGAATCGAGCACTCAAACTTTTCTGGATGTCTTCAGGAATTCATTAGATGACCAAGAATACACATCTGAGAGATGGCCAGCTCACATAACAACTGAGTCCTCAAATGACGTCACAATGTTGATGGGAATTTTGCCACCATTTTCATCTTTTGCCTTCGTCACATTGAATACCGGCAACACAGACAAGACAATGATGAACAGGGTCGAGTCCACAAAATGACGCCCGGGACAGGTCCTCTTGCCAAACCCGAATGTAATAGTGATCACTGAATCATCTCCAAAAGTTCTGTCTTCATTAAGCAAGCACTCTGGTTTGAATGCCTCTGAATCTGGGTATAAATCCAGGTTGTGTAGGATTGTGTTGCGGTCGACCCCTCGGACTTAGCAGGAGTAAAAGTGATGTCATGATCCAGAGTTTTGGACTCTTACTTACCAGTTGTGACTATGGTAGTAAGTAGTAATTAGTCACGGACTTGTAGTCTCAGTCAGCACCTCAGTGATTGCATGTGATTGCTGAGTGATTCCTAGGAGCGGTGTAGTAGGGTTCGAGCTACTTACGCCATAGGATAGTCCCGTTCAAGAGGCACTTTAAAGCCCTCGAGTATTTGTATAAATAGTAGTCGACAAAGACCAAGAAACACCATCTTGGTCTTCTTCAATTGCCATTGATCTTTGACACCAAATACTCTTCTCTCTTCTTGTCTCCTTCGCTGTCTTGTGTTCCCGGCACCTGGTCCTTCACGTCAGAAGACAGGTCGAAGTCCATTTGGGCCAACGTGACTTGGAGATCCGTTGCTAGCCCCGTCGTCATATTGAGGGAGTCGCCTCTACGTTCGACTTAAACCAAACTCACCACTCTCTCGCTTAGTAAAGCGTTCAAGTCGAACGAACGCCATGGCAAGGCGTAACAGATTGCCCTGACACATCTTACTAAGAAGTATATTAGATGAGCCGAGATGATGATGACATACTACACATTAGCCACCATGATAGCACCTTTCAAGCCCAATTGCCGAACGTGAACCACAAAACACAAGACAGGGCAAGAGGCCCACCTTTAGGAATGAAAAACCCATTATAAATGTCGTCCTCAGTCAAAGCATGCGGAACACCTTAAGGAAATCCAGGGAAATCCTTTTCAGTACCTAGAATCAGGCAGTTGGGATCAAGCGCTCATACCCAAAGGCCCCACCATCTGCTACCTCAGCAATTCTCTGCACAGCATATTGACATATGGGAGACGCGGTCTGTCGTCGAAAGTTGGAAGTCTATCTCTTGTGATGACAGTGTCAAGCTCTGCCTGTGCTCGCTTCTGCACCTCTGGATAGAGGGCAAGAGCAAGAAATAGAGAAGATAATGCAGACGAGGTCTTGACACAGACATCAGTAGATGTATATCACAGGTAAATTGACGAGACTTACTATGTCCAAACCAGCTGACGAGAGCCCTTGAAGTTTGAGTAGGATGTGTCTCAAGTGGAATTATGATATCTCACCTGAATACAGGGACACCAAGGTTTCCTTGACAATCACTTCCTGCTGTTGGCGCTCTGGGGCAGCTAGATTCTCTATTCCCTGAAGGTGTTCACTAGCAAGTGATTGGACCACAGTGCCATCCCTCTACGGCCACATTAGGTAACGTGTCTGTCCATTGAAAGAACTTGCCTACGAACCATAGCATTTTTCACGAAATTTAATGGCTCGTTTATTACCCTGCAACTGAGTTCTCTGCCCTTCTGTGCCAGTGACTCATAGTTGAACCACAGCACCCACGAAGGGATGTGCCGCACTGAGGACACCAGTAAGGCCAAAGTACGGGAATTGCAGATCGGGAATCTGCACAGAATGGGAGATGATTTACTAATATAGCTCCAGGCAAGACTAGCTGTGCGAGCAATTCGCTGGCCTCCACCGGAGCGGCAATCATCTGATTGCTATTATCCTTCAGGTCATACCCGTATGTGAGGGACATGATCAGCCGTCCTTGAAGACTTCCCAATGGTTAGTAATTGTGTGCACACAATTAATACGCTATACAGCGTACTGACAGTTGAATATGGCTGCGGAAGTCTTCTGGGGCTTCAAGGAGTCAACCGAGGAACATGTGTGTGTTGTCCCCTATCATTCTCCTATATGACGCTGTAGCGCTGGGGCCAAGGCTGCGATCTAGTAATCTTCAGCCCTCACACCAGTGGTTGCTCATCCTAGCAATGGGGAGAAACTATTCAAACTCCAGTCTAGAATTTGAGGATGTCAGGGACGTAAGGCGGATGATGGACAATAACTAGGTATGACATACATTTCCAGGATTGGAAATGAGGGTCGATCTGAGTACTTTCGCCTGCGCTTCTCTAGGAGGTCTTTGATAGTGGGTAGTGAGCACAAGACCACAACCACCTGACCAAAGACCCAGAGACAAACAACATCGCCTGATGAGTCGGAATACAATCAGCGAATGATGATCATGAGAAGGTCACTATACCATATTTCTTGGACATGGCTTGGTATGCAACCCAAGAAGATCGCTTTGGAACATCGAGGAGATTGCCTATGACTGGTAAGGATGGTGGACTGGGTGGATAAGGTCATCCTCGTCGCCTCCTGTGATCACTGAAAGTGGCAGAAAGGTAAATGAAGAGCAAGATGGTGAGACAGTCAACAACAGTAATAGATGGCATTGTTAGCAGTACCAATGGCCTAGACTGTCTGAAGGCTTCAGAGAGTTGGAAAGGCTATAAAGGGCATGCTGAACCCTCCCACGATTGCTGGCTCTCCGCTGATGTCAGCATGCCTATGGGATCGTCCAGAACCCACATAAGGCTGAGCATTGATGATCCTTGGCCTCAGTAACATTATAATACATCCCACTCTTTGTCAACTTGTAGTTATGGTACACAGTTGTTGATAAGTGCTGGGTGCACTTAGTGGCTCTATGGACTACTTAGCACTTAGGACACTGTAGGTAGATTAGATTATGGACATATGATCTTGGACATCTAGGTACCATACTTATCTGTCGTGATCCGGCTCACCACGGACTTTTCTTTCTTTTACTATATCGCCTTGACTCACACTTGTTTCCCCCCGGAGTACTAACCTGTTGACTCACTACCATGTACGCCTCCTTACTCCGAGTCCCCTTCTTTACCCTTCCCCTTCTGGATTCCCCCTTATTCCCTTTTCTTCTCCTTCCCCATTCGCATTGTCTATTGTTCTCTTTCTAGTATCCCCTCATGGGACGGACATAGAGTAGCGACCTATTTAAACCTGGCCACCTTGTACACTCACTCTCCAGTCTTGTCTTCGTTTATCATACTAGCGAATACCAGACCTGTTTACTCCTCCAACTGTGTGCTCCCTTCTTGTCATCTCATCACCACTGTCGGTCTTCCCTTCATTGGGAGCCACCTCGAAGCTTTGCGCTTGTGCTATAACAATGCGCACACACAGACCCTAAGTCGCTCGACTTAGTCCCTCGTACTTCGGCCGTCTGACCGAAGCCCCTTGTACCTCGTCACTAAGTCCATTGACTTACCCCTCGAACCCTTGCCCCTTGGTCGTCCCTCGCGGACCTTCGTCTCTTAGAACTCCCTCAGCCTTGGTTACTGTTTACCAAGCACCTCGTCCTTGTACCCTGTCCTTATCCCCTCGTACCCTCGGTGCACGTCGCACTGTAAGGCCCCGCTAGGCCTTAACATTATCTCTTATCTATGACATCATTTGTACAATGACTTCATATCACATAGACTACAATGTGGACTATGTTATTGTACTCACCTTTTTATTGTTATCATTATCTCTGATGTCACTATGATATCATTGTTCCAGGCCTCCTACTGTTCTAGGACGTCCTTTGTTCTTGGTAGGGAACTCCCTTAGTTCCTCTATTTTGTCTCTATTGTACTAGTAACACCTTGTATTTTAGTTACACACTGTGATGGCGTCACCTCTGTAGTAGTATAAGTAGAGTATGATGTACACTCCTAGCCCCCAGTTCTATCACTCTAACTAGTGTGCTAGGTAAAGTCCTTCCCTTGTAATAATAGTTCTATCACTCTAACTGGTGTGCTAGATAAATCCTTGCTCTACACTCTGATAACCTCTGCTTCACTGCGCTCCTAACACTCTTAGTTCTCTACCAAGACTGTGAGTACCCGATGCTGTTCATCAACAGTGGAAATATATTGGGGAAATATATGTAGAGCATAAGAATGTAAGAGTAGGATACGAGCATAGGCTCCTATTAATTCTACAGCAACTCACACATATATATATATATATACATTGCTTATTAATATACTACCATTATTGGCATTGGATGTATCCCAACACTCCCGCTCAAGCCAATGCTAATCCCATTTCAATACAGGTTTCATATGTTTTGGGTGTGCTAGTGGTTTAGTCAAAATGTCTGCCATTTGCTGTGGATCTTAGCAGCTTTCAATCTTAATAGTATTGTATTGTCTTTGACTTGTTCACAACCCAATGCCATCGGGTATCAATGTGTTTTGACCTTTTATGGAATTGAGGATTCCGCACCATCACTATTGATCCATTGTTATCTCCTTTAATTAGTGTAGGACTTGTTTGCAGAAATTTTAATTCTGAAAATAAATTTCATAACTAGCAAGCCTTGTGTCTGGCTTCTGATAATGCCACATATTCAGCTTCTGTAGACAATAAAGCAATTGTTGTCTGTTTTTTAGACCACCAAGTAATTGCCCCTTCTCCAGAAATAAATACATATCCTAAAGTTGATTTATAATCATCTGCATTAGCATATGCAGCATTGGAATACCCATAAAATAAATTAGTATTCCATTGGGAGTTATTTTGATAATTTATCCCATGATCCTTTGTTCCTTTTAAATATCTAAGCACTCTTTTTAAAGCGCTCATATGTTGTAGCATTGGATTTGCAGTGTATGATGTCAATCTATTGATGGCGAAATTGATATCTGGTCTTATAGCATTTGCTAGAAACTGTAATTCGCCTAATAATTTTGCATATACATTAGAGTGATTTCCAACACTATTATCTGGATTATGGATTAATTTTATGTTGGGATCCATTGGCATTGCCACTGGATTAGCATATTCCATTCCTTTGCGCTTCAATATATTTTCGACATTTTTTCTTGAGATATTTTGATCCCTGTGTCATTGCATGTAATCTCAATTCCCACTATTTTTGCAGGTTCTCTGAGATCTGTTATGTCCCATTTGGAATGTAAAACACTCTTCAACTTCTGACATAATTTGTCAGATGTTGCCTTATATTTGACAAGATCTCCTGCTTTATTGTACTTCTTCATGAAGACCCACTTGTTTGCTATTGGGATGGCATCCACAGGACTCTCTGCTAGTATCCACATGTTACGATCCAATTCATTTCTCTTCTTTTGTTCATGATTGTTCCCACAAGAGTCATAGTGACTCTTTATTTCCTTATTTCTCTCATACGAGTCATGATGACTCTGGCCATTGCTAAGGGCCTTTTGTTTCACCTATATCTTTTGTTTCACAACTTACTCGTGATTACTGCAAACTGCGCCACAGTTCTTATTGTTCTATTGTTTCAGATTGGATGACTCGATCCTAGGATGCTATTGTGACTCAATCCTAGGTGTTACAATATGACTCATTTCTTTCTTCTTATGTGATCATTCTCATAAGAGTCATGGTGACTCTTTTATCTATTTTCTCATGTGAGTCATGATGACTCTTGCCCATTGCTAAGGGGCTATTGTTTCATTTATATCTTTGTGTTACACTTTGGTAAGTGTTGGCCTTGCTTTAGGTGAATGGGATGTGAAACTTAGCTTGTGATAATACTAAGTCGTTCGTAGAGTCCCTTCTGACTCAATACAATGACAAGGCAACTGGGAAGATGGGCCTTCATGTCTTATGCAGTGCATCTTCCTCTCTTGATAACCTCAAGTAACTTCTGGCAATAGGTGAGAGGAAGTGAGAACAACCAATGTTTGAAGAAGACCAAGATAGCAAGTCTTGGTCTTTGTGAGTCTGTATTTATACAAGTAGAGAGGTTGCTTTAAAGCTCCCCTTAAATGATATTGACCTATAGCTAAACTAGCTTGAACCCTAGTATCGCTATCCTAGTTATCAGTAAGTGGCTCATAATCTGAATAACTACTGCTGACTGATAACATGTGAAAGACAAGTCCCTGACTAATATACCACAATCACAAGCTTACTACTGTAGACAGAACCTAGTAGTAAGCATCCTAAGTCCATTCTATGACACTTTGTTTCACAACTTATTCATGATTACTGTGGACTGCGCTGCAGTTCTTATTGTTTCAGACTTGTTGACTCAATCCTAGGATACTATTGTGACTCAATCCTAGGATCCCCTCATTTTACTATAAAGTCAGGCTTGCTAGGTAGCTTGTAGCCTTAGACTTGACTTTTTGTACTCTATGGTACTCAAGCAATCGAAGACCTTTAAATACTCCATCTCTCAACCAAACCCTCTCCTCTCATTGAAAGATCCTAAATTCCACTATTGGCTTAGGCAAACCTTTCAACTTGTACATCATTTACTGAAGTTCCTCCTTGGAACTTCCCTTAGATCCAGAACCAGACCCTTAGTGCAGCATCCCAGTAGACAACTTAACCCACATTGGGTGAATGTCCCTACTGTGATGTAACACTAGAATCCCTTGTATTTACTATAAAGTCAGGCTTGCTAGGTAGCTTGTAGCCTTAGACTTGACTTTTTGTACTCTACAGTACTTGAGCAATTGAAGACCACTGAATACTCCATCTCTCACCAAACCCTCCCCTCTCATTGAAGAACTCTAAGTGCCACTATTGGCTTAGATGTTGCTTCAACTTGTACATCATTACTGAAGTTCCTCCTTGGAACTTCCCTTGATACTAGAACCAGACCCTTTGTCCTTTCTGATTGGCCATCAGTTCTTAGATGGTATGCTGTACTGATGTTTTGGTGTATTTTCAGCACTTCACACAGGCCTTTGGCGAAGTGTGATGTGAACTGGGTATCTTTGTTACACTTCGGTAAGCGCGGGCCTTGCTTTAGGCGATAGTAAGACGCGAGTACTCAGCTTTACGATGTAAAGACCAGGTGTGGGATCCTAAGTCCTAACACGCTGGTAACTTGCAACTGGGAAGGCTTCTTGGTAAGCCTTATGCAGTGCGTTCCTTCTTCTAATCCTCAGTACGTTGCAAGGGAAAGACAGGATGAAGAACCGATGATTCAAGAAGACCAAGATGGCGATCCTTGGTCTTCTGTGACTACTACTTATACAAATGGTAGAGGGCTTTAAAGCACCTCTCGAATGATGTTGGCCTATAGCGTATCTAGCTCGAACCCTAGTATCGCTATCCTAGTAATCAGTAAGTGTAAAGTACCATGTGATACTACTGCTGACTGATAACACGTGAAATGAAAGTCCCTGACTAATGTAAAGAATCACAAGCTTACTATTGTAGTCAGAACCTGATAGTAAGCATCCAAGTCCATTCCGTGACAATCTTGGTCAGAGATAATCTTCTTTGGGACACCAAATCATATGTACACATGTTTCAGGTAGAGTTCTGCTACCCCTTCCATAGTAATGGTTTCTTGGCAGGGTATGAATACTGCCGCTTTACTACAATCATGATCCATTATTGTTAGGATTGTGTTGTATTTGCCTGATAATGGTAACTTCATGATGAAGTCCATGGCGACTGTCTCAAATGGCAAGGAATTTTTGAGAGTGATAGGGATCATGGCTGGTTTAAGTGGCTGCATGTTAATTTTGTTGGCTTGGCATGCTGTGCATCCCTTAACATATTGCTTGTTACATCTTGCTTTGACATGTGCTTAACTTAAGCATGATGTACTAGTGGCAGGGCAGTGAACAGGCAAATCTTGGTTAAGTTGAATATAGAGGCCACTCTCCTCAATGCAGTGATGGGCTACCAGTGGAAGCTCAGGTCACACTGGCCAAAGGTCTCAACTTGTCTTCATACAAGTCAAATGATGAGGCAACTCAGAAGTGCACTGACAGAGACTAACAGGGAATAGAGAACTCAAGTTGGAAGAGTGCTAGATGTGATGCATGCTCAGTCACTGCCAATTCACAGGTGCAGGCTGTTGCAGACTCAATGCTAGTGCACTGAGCTGCACCACCAGCATCCCTCCCCACCTGCCTTCCCTCTCCAATGTGCATACCAATGCACATGCCTCACTACACCCCTGTGTGACCACCTTCTCTCTCACAACCTGCTCCATCCAATTATTTCCAGCCTTATTCCTACCCTGTACCTTACATTCCAATGTATTACCCACCTCCCAATTAGAAAATCAAACTTGGTAATTTTTATGCAAGAGATCCACTGAAAAATCAACTTGGAATTTTTTGGAATGATCCTCACTGAATAATCAACTTGGTCAATTTTTTCATTGATCACGCTGAGAATAAATTATATTACATCATCAAAATATTATATGTAGCCGAACTTTCGGAAATATCTGTGTTTAATTCGGACTTTCGGTCGTGGCCGAAAAACGTGACGCAAAAAGTCACGTGTATCTGCGTAATTAATTACACCAACTGTTGAGCAACGCCAGTTTTTATTTACACTTGTATTCATCACCATCATCGTCATGGTCGACATCCATCTGGACGTTCAGGGATTCCCGGTTCCATTTCTTTCTATTCCCCTCGACGACATTCAGAGGCTGTCTATCCGCCACTTCAAATGGCTACGATTCGTTGTCTTCAGTATTTGTGGAGCCCGTGGTAATCTTTCTGCAACCCCACATGGCCCTCCAGTTGACTACGAGAGCACCAACTTGCCTGATGCCGACGTATACTACTATGAACCCTTGGGTAAAGTTTCTTGCTGTATGTAGATTTGTTGCTCACTTCAGTCCCCCATATCCCCTTTCTCCAGGAGATTGTGTCTTCGTGGACTACCAGGGTTTAAATGACAAAGTTACGACAAGTGGTCGCCAAACAGCCCGCACTCAAAATTTCAGAGAAAATGTCGTGGAACGAGATAGGATCTGCGTCATCACAAACAAACTTACAGACCTTTGTGATGCAGCACACCTTATACCCAGGTGCAAAGACAGCGGGGTAACATTCACAATCATTCTATGTAGTTCTTCGGTGATGGTCTTTTATAGTACATTCAGAAGGTTGTCCGAGATCGTTTCCCCCTTTATGGCCTCACGCCACCACCTCCAATATATGATATTGATGATGTTGAGAATGGGGTATTGTTGGGCAAGCAAGTGCATGCGATGCTTGGTAAAGGATTTGTTGCCTTCTTAAAGGTATGAAGAAACTTTGTGTGCCCATATCTAAGCACGTTTAAAATTCTAGCATTTTTAGACGCCGAGTTCTGTCAGTGGAGTGGAACTGGATCCCACCGACATACCGAGATTTGACCGAGGTTCCGACCTTACGGACCACATTACACTACATCAATTGAAGAAGGACCCTGAGCATGACTCAGACACATTGAGGATCTTTGCAGATACGGGAAGGTTGAAGAGTGATATCGCCTTCAGCCTTGGGGCACACGTGGATGCACTATTCCAAGGCACAGGAACCCCCCGACCCCCTGCCATCATCCTCGACTACTTGTATGGCGTTGCCGCTTACGACCTTTGGAAATTGGGGGGTGAAGCTCACGATGTGATGAAGAATTACCACAAGCGATACGAAGATATCCCACCACTCCCCCGAAGGCTACCAAGTGGCGATGATTACAACCTTCCTTCTGAGAACGACAACAAACGTAAAGACCCTGACTACTTTCCCACGTCACCAAAGTCGAGACGTCACAGGTCCACAAGGAGTGGAGAAGAAATGGCGAGGGCAATGGACGAGCTGAATTCTGTTTTAATGTATATCCAAGGAATCACACCAGAAGAGCTCGCCAACAGAAGGGAGAAACAAATGGAGGAGGAGGAGCTGAAGACGCAGGAAGCTAGCCGAAGTAAAGTGGTGGAATGGATGAACACCACGGACACCGTTGGTCTGTAAATAGCGGGATTTGTGGTGATTGCCTGGTTTTTGCGCACTGTATCCTTATTGCAAGTGGTTTTTCTTGTTGGTTGGCGTCAGTGTAGGGTCGGACATTTTAATACACACTGCAGACGGTCACCGGTCTAGCGCACATTATCCTCTCATCTCCGTTCTCACCATCACTGTAACGGTCTCACCACTTAATGTCGAGCCAGATCCGTCGTTCGACATACGGCGGCGACTTCCCCTACGTTGCTAGCTCGTCCTCCTCATCCCCTTACACTACCTGCAGACTGCTTCATCACACGCTTCCACCAGCTCTCCACCAGCGTCCACACATTTCTCACCGCCCGTTGGAGAGGACCAAATAGAGATGCAGCCCACCCCTGAAGCACAGGCGCACTTCGCGTACAGCACCACCCTCAGGTGACATAGTATCCCTCCTATATCCCCCCACGGCGCAGCTTTCCCGGCTCTCTAGAGCATTCGCTACGCCGTTACAGATCAGGCCTGGCTGTCCTCTGGGATAGGCTACTTAGGACAGTGAAAGCTGAGAGTGAGAGTGGTGGGCCCCCGGAAGAAAACGGGTACATACCCGCTTAGCTGGCTAAGACCGAGCAGACCCCTTCGGCCACCTACTCGAGCTATGACACAGACATGCGTTATTTTGCGTCTGCGGACTCTCCTCCCTTCTGAGAAAAAGCCTCCTTTCCAAGGACGTCGTCGCACAATTCCGGACATCCTCGACCCATGGCTTGACCGCCGCCGTCATTCCTTCCCTCCGCCAGGCTCATGGCTACAATGAGTTCTGAGTGTCATCTCCTGAACCACTTCTTCTCAAGTTTGCCAAAACGTTCTAAGAAAATCCGCTCATCCTCCTCCTCTGCGGAAGTGCGGTCGTCAACGCTATCATGGGCAACGTAGATGATGCAGTCGGCATCAGCATCGCCATCGTGATCGTCCTCACTGGTATGTGACCTTTGCTCTCACCTGCGACATAGTTGCGATTGAGCTCAGACGCCTCTCTCAGTCGGCTTCGTACAGGAACGACGTTCCGAAAAGTCGCTCGAGGCACTCAACAAGCTCGTCCCTCACCACTGCCACATCATCCGCGATGGAAAGCAAAATCACCTCCTCGCGAATGAGGTCGTCCCAGGCGACCTTGTCACCTTCGCCACTGGCGGCCGCATCCCAGCGGACGTACGCCTGCTTACTGCTGTCGACCTCGAGATTGATGAGAGCAGCCTGACGGGAGAGACCACAGCACGCAGGAAGGATGCCGCACCGTGTCCCGAGGGCACAGAGATGGCTGAGCGGGCGTGCATAGCCTACATGGGCACGTTGGTGCGGAACGGCACGTGCACCCGCGCTCCCTTCACACGAAACCGATAATCTGACCTCTGCTTTCCCAGGCCGTGGCTCCGGGATTATCATCGCCACTGGCTCGCAGACAGAGTTTGGTGTTATCTTTAGCATGATGCAGGACGTCGAAGAGCGACGGAGGCCGCTACAGCGCAATATGGACGAGCTCGCACATAAGCTCTCAATTACTTCGTTTGGGATCATTGGGGTCTTCCAACGGCGCCCATGGCTCGACATGTTCACGATTGGAGGTTCGCCTTGGATTTGTAGTTCCGGGGGTGGGCTTATCTTCTTCGGTTGCAGCGTCGTTGGCTGTTGCGGCCATTCCAGAAGGCCTGCCTATCGTGACAACGGTGACACTTGCCCTTGGTGTGTTGCGCATGTCAAAACGCAAAGCGATTGTCAAGAAGCTCCATTCCGTCGAAGCGCTCGGCTCCATTTCTGTGATCTGCTCTGACAAAACAGGTAATAGGAACCCACGTCTTTCTCCATCTCCCCGTTGAGATTGACGGGCTTCAGGCACGCTCACGCTCAATGAACAAACTGTGACAGAATTGTACACGGTCGACGAGCTTGTGCGGATCGACCCCGCCTCGCCTGCTCCTCCTGCTCGTGTCTCGCACGCCTTGCGAAAGACCCTCGAAGTCGGCGCCCTATGCAACAACGCGAGTGCAACGCGCAAAGAAGACGGCGTTTTTGTGGGACAAGCAACGGATGTCGCCCTCCTTAACGCTCTCTTCCTATTCAGCCTTCCCGACCCACGTCAGGTAGGCCAGCCTCCCAACTGTACTACACCGCAGCCCGTGTCGACTCACTCCCCTATAGACGTTCACGCGCGTGTTTGAACGCCCGTTTAGCTCAGAATCGAAGAGCATGGCCGTCTCGGGTACGCACACGACCACTGGCCAGACGACCCTTGGCGCCTCGCAGCTCAACAGCGCCACGCGCGAGGTGTACTACACCAAAGGCAGCATCGACGCGCTCCTCCCGCGGTGCAAGTTCTATCACGTCGCCGAGGACTCGACGCCGGCTCTCGACGCAAACATGCGCTCCGTAATCGCCGGCAAGGCCCAAGCTGCGGCGGCGCGCGGGCTGCGGGTGCTCGCAATGGCATACGGCTACGGCAGTGTGGAGTCTTCCTCCGCCCCGTCCCGCGCGCCGTCTCCCTCCGCCGGCACGACACCCATGAGCAGTTTTAGCAGCAGCAATGGGTTAGCGTTCGCGGAGAAGGAGAAGCCGCACCTGGTGTTCGCGGGGTTCGCGGTGATGCTGGATCCGCCGCGCAAGGGCGTCGCGGATGCCGTAGCGCTCCTGCAGAGTGGCGGAGTGCAGGTCGTGGTGATCACAGGCGACGCTGAGGAGACGGCGTTGTCGGTCGCGCGGTGGCTCGGGCTACGCGGCGCGACAGGTGCGGGTGCATGCCTGACGGGTGCCGCGCTGGACCGGATGAGCGCGGTGCAGCTATGCGAGCGCGTGGGCAATGTGAGCGTGTTTGCGCGCACGAGCCCGAAGCATAAGATGGCTATCGTGGTGGCGTTCCAAGCTCGAGGTGCTGTCGTGGCGATGACCGGCGACGGAGGTGGGTACCTACCGTTTTTTGTTTATTTTATTGTCCTGACGCCGCGTGTTGGGTACTTGTACTGCAGTCAATGACGCGCCGGCGCTAAAGATGGCGGATATTGGGGTGTCGATGGGCAAGAGTGGGACGGACGTCGCGAAGGAAGCTGCGGACGTCATCCTCGTGGACGACAACTTTAGTACCATCCTGCCGGCCGTCGAAGAGGGTACGTTGTATTCGTCGTTGCCCAGCCCTATTGTGCTGACCCCCGAGACGATGTTGCAGGAAAGTCGAAATTTCACAACATCCAAAACTTCTTGTCCTTCCAGCTCAGTACCGCGGCGGCGGCTCTCACGCTCATCACGCTGAGCACGATGTTCGGGCTGAGCAACCCGCTTAACGCGGTGCATATCCTTTTCATCAACATCCTCATGGACGGTGAGTGCTCCCATACCAGGCCCGCCTTCAGTCCAACATTGGCGCTGACATGACACTTGACACTGCCGCTCACAGGCCCGCCGAGCCAGTCGCTCGGCGTCGACCCCATCGACCACGACGTGATGCGCAAGCCGCCGCGGAAGAAGGACGAGCCGATCATCAGCCATCGCATCCTCTCCCGCGTCGTCTTTGTCGCACTGGCAGGATCACCCAGAGCGTCTAACACACGCCGTCTCGCACATCAGCTAACATAGACCATCCATTACTGTAGTACATATGCTAGTTTAGCACGATACCGTACACGATTTGATTTACTAGTACATTCCCGTAGTTATATATTTACCATACGCCACCCCGAGCACCTCAGTCATCGCCCGTCTGCACGAGCGATCCCTGAGGTGAGAACATTCGTTACTCATTGCTACCACACAACCCACTTACGCCTAGACAGTATCTTTATTGTGTCTAGGTAAATAAGAGTCATCACCCGTCTGCACAAGTGATCCCTGAGTATCTTTATTGTGTCTAGCCCCCAACCGAATCATCCATAGCCAACAGTCTTTTCCGCATCCGTCATCGTCATCGGCACGCTCTTCGTCTACTACTTTGCGCTGTCGGACGACCAGTGCATGTCGCGCCACGATCAGACGATGGTGCGTGCTCTTTCCTCTCCCTGATATACATCTTGTATATGTGCTCACTCACACCAGTGGACCGCAGACATTCTCCTGCTTCATTTTTCTCGACCTCATCTTGGCACAACTTTTGGAGGCAATTCATCATCAAATGCAAATCATTATTGAATGCACAGTAGTGGTCATGAAGTGCTTTAAAGAGTGAAGTGCCCTCTGTGAGTGCCTTGTAGTCGTCCATGAAGTGTGCGAGCCAGAATGCCACGCTATGTTGGAAGCTTGAAAGGGCTGAACTGCGACAGTAACCATGTGAGTCATACCAATATAGCACCAGGCAATCAGAGCACCACCATTATTGAAGGTGCTAGCTGAAAACAGAAATGCTACCCCAGAAAGCTACCTGGAGGAGACTCAAGATACCGTGATACATGATGCCTCATGGCAATAGCTGGGCACCCTTTTCTTTTCTTTTTACCTACTCAGTTCATGTGATTCTTGTGTTTCAGTCATTGCTCCTCTGCTTCCTGTGTTGTGGTCTGCCGAAGCTTGCAGGCTGTGGCTTGAGGTCTTGATGTTAAGGCCTAGCGGGGCCTTACTGTGCAATGTGCACCGAGGGTACGAGGGGACAAGGACAGAGCTCGGGAACAAGGTGCTTAGTAAAAGCGACAAGGACTGAGAGGGGCATTTCAAAGTGATGAAGGTCCACGAAGGACGACCAAGGGGGCAAGGTTTCAAGGGGCTAAGTCAGGAGACTTAGTGACGAGGTACAAGGGATTCGGTCAGAAGGCCAAAGTACGAGGGACTAAGTCGAACGACTTAGGGTCTGTGTGTGCACGTTGTTATAGCACAAGCGCAAAGCTTCGAAATGGCTCCCAACTAAGGGAAGGCCAACAGTGGTGATGAGACGATGAGAAGAGCACACAGTTGTGAGGATGAACAAGTCTAGTATTCGCTAGTATGATAAATGAAGACAAGACTGGAGAATAAGCGTATACATGGTCAAGCTTATATAGGTAGCTACTCCAGGTCCATCCCATAAAGGGGATACTGAAAGGGAACAAAGGGAACGCAGAAGGGGGAAGGGGGAATCAAAGGAGAACAATAGGAGACGCAAAAGGGGAAAGAGCTAGAAGGGGAATCAGAGTAGAGAAGCGTACATGGTAGTGAGTCAACAGGTTAGTACTCCGAGGAAGTCCGAGAGGAAGTCAAAGTGGTAAGGTAAAAAGAAAATAAGTCCGTGGTGAGCCAGATCACGACACTTGAGGCCTCCCAGCTCCACACAGAGGTAATTGAATTAGTCAGGAGGTCCAAACAAAGGCAGTGGGCATCTGGCAAGGTTCCTGCACACTTCCTCATCCCAACGCATTATGACCCCAATTTGTGCACAGTTTGTGTGAAAGTACATATTGATGTGAGTTCTTACCATGCAAAGTCTAAAGGATATTGGGGTGGGATACAAGTTGACTCTGGTACTTCAGATAGTTTGCAAGTTCATCTTGAACAGGGAGGGGTGCAGTGCTTGCTCAATGTCCCCTCTGTTTTTGCAAGGACAGAATTCCAGGGTACATCTTTTTGGAAGGCAGCCTCTCCACAGTTAGTCAGGTGGTGCATGACCTAGTCACTGTTAAGTGAGATCCACCACACCTTGTTCCCCCAGAGCACTAAGCGGCGCACCAGGCCTCTTGCAGGTTGCACTTATCTTGTTGCATTGCAGATCTAGATCATCAGAGAGTTAAACAGAAGTTGAAAGGTTGAAACTTGACACACAAACTAAGACACAAGGTGAAACTGATTATAGGAGTGAAGAAGAGCGGAATGCATAATCCTGTCACCTTATTGGAAAAACCCCTTTTCCTTGCATAAGAGCGGTGTGGTGATCATGTCATTGGAGGTCAGATCTGTCAGATCCCAAGGTCTCTAGATCTGACTCCATTTGGCTCCCGCTGATACACCCAGTGATAGGCTGGGCATACTATCCAACGATTTTGGCATTTCTATTCGGTATTATAGCTGATTGTGCTCGGCCTTGAGAACGACCGGTATGAGCACGGCCAATGCGCAAGAGAGTGCGAAACGGCCAATGCGAAGTGGAGTGGGTCCAGCTTGGTGGCCCTACCACATAGCGATTCAGCGACTTTGGGTTCCAAGTGGGAACCCTTCAGGAAATCTAGGCAGTTCGACCCCAGGTTATGTGGTAGAGGGGTGCACATTGTGGTGCATTGGCGGTGCCCCTAGTCTGCGGGACCATCGAGTGGGACCAGAGACCTAGCAACCGCATAGGCCATTGTGAACGCCTGGCCAACCACTCTGGGGTTCACCTTAGACTGTGAAGCCCCACGGAGCGATTGGCCGATGCAGCTACGTGTCGTGGTCATTGGTCTGATGATGGTTGACACAGGTTCACTCAGACAAGCAATTGCAGTTGCGGGCCAAAGCGGCCGAAAGTTGGATAGTATAGGTATTTAAGGACTCATTTCCTATGTACATAGGGAGGCAGTGCAGGTATGGCATAGTACCCAGACCAGTTACACTCTAGATTCCATTTTCCCTCTTTGCAAACGCCCTGCATACCTGTGCGTGCACCAGTGTCCCGCAGTCAATTTCAGTCTCGCTGCTCTGGCAGCTTTTTGCATTTTCCCTAGGCCTGTACATCTTCTGCATCAGCCGAGCGCCAAGCCTACCTTCGGCCGACCCGCAACCAGTGTGACTCCACCCTATCAGTGCATTGTATTCCTCGACCTCCCAAACCCTTCCGCTCTTAGCTGCACTTCAACACACTTAGTGGTGGCTTAGGGTATCACCACAACAATGCATTCCTTCCTCAGTCTATCAACAGACTGACTGAATTGTCTGTGCCTGTCTGACAAGACTTGTGCATGTGTAGGGTTGGCCCCACACTATGCTCAGGCCCACCTCTGATGCTGTGCAAGACACCGTGGATGGGAAGGCCGTGACTTGGGCCGTGATACTTCATATGTCAAATCTTTGGATATGGGCATCTAAATCAGTTTTTCTAAGTGACTCATCTTGAACTTTATTGGCTTAGAATACCCCCCCCCCCTGGACTGAATGGGTGAAGTCAAACCAGTCCCACATTGTGGGTGCCATAATCAAGTAGACAGTGGAAAAGGTGAGCAGCCATAGTGACTGGTGACCATTTACTTATCATTGATCATTGGACTCAACTTTAATTCAGTACTGCATTCACATGATTTGGACCATAGACCATATACTTAGTCCACCTACTAGTATTGACCCTTTCAACTTACCCACTTTCCTTTTATCCATGTTAGCCTAATACAATTACAATGAATGATTTTGTCTGGCTCATCTGTATTCTCATCAATGATGATCTCAAGATCCATGACTCTCCATTCATCATCAAGGTACCCCCCACAGAAGAAGTTGGTGGAATCATTCCCTATGTGAAAGAGGTCACCCCATCACTAAAGGACAAAGATCATGGAAAATTCAGATTCTACAAGCTTCCTTTGAACCACCCTATCCATGTTTCAGATTCATACCCTGGGCTTCAATTGACTAGAGAGCATATCAGGAGTCCCCTGTATATACCATGCAGCATTAGTGAGGAGTTTCCGGAGAAGGTTGCCGATCATTTTCATATCAATGTCATTGTTCATGTTGATTCTGGGGAATGTGGTAAGTCTTTCTACTTTCTGTGGAAGGATATGGATATGTCTAACACACTCTCACTGGCACAGGTGATGTTGTCTTGTGCACTTTACCTGCAGTGTTGAACCAGAACAATAGCTTGCTTCACCACCTTACACTCCATCTGTGGAACCACGATGAGATCCAACTCCCCCTCAAACACCAGCTCCAGAATAATAACATTAAAGAAAAACCGACAAATGAATTACTGCCAGGGTTCATTGTGCGACTTGAGAAAGAGTTGTGTCTCCCATGTTCTTTCTATCCCAGCAACAATGTAAGTCCTGCAGCATGACCTGATGTGGTCTTACTGGATACAAGTCAATTTCAGATGATGACATAGTCTCTGCTAGATATTGTGAAGTTGGTCCTTGGAGACAGGGCATTTTGTGAATATTTCACTGACTTGGACCCAAAAGATGGATCTGATTCTGAGACACACAGTGTCATGGCTATTGAAGCTCTTCATTATGTCAACACCCTTATCAACCACCACCTCTCAGATCAAGAGGCATATAGAGAAAAAGTGGTGTCACATATATATAGTCTCCTAAGGAGATTCACTACTGATCCTCCCTCTCCACACAGCATAAAGGTCCAATTGTGAGTTGTAATTATAAATTTGATGTAATTGGTAATTAATTATAATTTGCTTGATAGTGATGTCCCATGGTCTCTCCGCCTGGTCATGGCCCAGATGACCAATCAAGCTCAAGTTCTATGCTAGTATACTCCTTGTAGTGATTTTTTCATGAGCATTGAGGGATTCCTGCACATTTTACTTGAGATATGTTCTGACAAGGTCAAGAAAAGGGACCAGTATTATATGCTTCTACAGGCCTCTTGCCTTGTTTGCATGGGCAACAAGCTAATCAGCGATAAGTTCCTCTCTGAATCCCCCACATTCTTCGTAAAGGCAATCTATATCAACCACGACTATAATGCCATTGAATGCACCTTATATCAGAGAGGATCAGAACATGGTGATGATAAGGTATACTGCTTATTATTACAGGAAAAGAGGGACTGACACCTGTGCTAGGTCGAATATTGCATAATGTCCCACAACCTTACTAACAGACACAAAACATTCATACTCATCTTCTGCATTTACAACCTATTCCCTTTAGTAAGGGCTTTGCATGCAAGGCTCCCTCCACAGTTGGGTGAGATCCTGTTGTTGATCGTGACTGAGACCAAGGACTTCCCATATGCAATGGGCTGGGGGAAGCGTAGTGCTGAGGACAGTGTCAGTATGGAGGAACCAACAAATTAGTACTAGTCCCTCATCGGCGACAAGGGAATGACTTTGCAAAATTTGGTGTAAGCATGTTATGATACGACTCGTCTCTTTTCTCTTTGTTTGTGTCTAATTGTGTACGTTCTCACAAGAGTCATAGTGACTCTAGCCTGTTGTCAAGGGGCTTATATCTTTCATTTCATACCGATTATTTGTGATAGCTGCGGACTGCGCCGCAGCTACTTATTGTCGTGTTGACTCAATCCTAGTATGCTATTGTGACTCAGTACTAGGATCCCTACTTACTATAAAGTCAGGCTTGCTAGGTAGCTTGTAGCCTTAGACTTAACTTCTTGTATTCTACAGTACTTGAGCAATTGAAGACTGTTGAACACTCCATCTCTCATGAACCCTCTCCTCTCACTGAAGAATCCTAAGTTCCACTATTGGCTTAGGCTGACTCTTCAACTTGTACATCTTCACTGAAGTTCCTCTTTGGAACTTCCCTTATCAACCAGAACCAGACCCTTAGTGCAGCATCTTAGTAGAACAACTTAACCCATGTCGGGTGAACGTCCCTACTGTGATGTAACAAAGCACTCTTCTAGGGAGATTCAGACACAAGTGTTATACTGTACCTACTATGTAGAATTGGTGTGCACTTTGACAGCATTCGCTCACCTTGGAACACACACCAAGGTACATACCTGCTCATCTGTGATCTGGAAGTGTCAACCAAGGTATCTACACAAGGCAAGACATGCGTATATTTGGGTAATGAGTAATGAGTATGAGGTTGTTGTGTATTGGAACGTAATGGAATTATAACATTCTCTACAACTAGGTTAAGGGTGAAAGCTCCCAGTGAAAACCTGCACCAAGGATATCTGCGCAAATCCGAACCTACCCAAGAGCCTACCTAGGCATGACTGAGTTCAGCTAACAATTTGCTATTCAAGTCTGAGTTCAGTATTACTGTGAGACTGCAAGTGGAAGGGAGTGGTGTGCAGGATATTGACTTACAACTTCAAGCTGCTAGACCCACTCCACTACCAGTATTCCTGCCAAAACTCTGCAGGGTGCCCCAACTGCATGGGCTGCACCTCCAACTCTGCCAGCCATGACATGGCCTATCATATAACCACTACACCTGCACCTTCCCGCTCTGCCTCACCATCTTTGACTCCATCAACCCCCTTATGATCTAAAACAGCAGTCATTGTCCCTGTTCTGCTTGCATGTACATTTAACACCTCATAACAGCCTTCAATAATTGACTGACTTAATCTGATATATCAATTATCAACTCAGTTGTTGAACTGTTCAAACATACCAACACCCCTTCATGAGTTGTCTCCTGCCTTAACTGGCAACCTAGTGTCTCAGACTCCCAGTGCATACACCTCACATTGGCAATACTCCCTGTTAGTCATTAGCAGTGTGAGGCAACAATCTAGATGACACTGCATGAGTGACACTCCCACTGGAAGCCAGCATATACTCATATATACTACAAACTGGTCTGTTACATTTCTCAAGGAGAGGCAGTGCTGTACGGCCACATGGGAGGCTTGTCTTAGGAATAGAGAGTCAGGCTGAGCCCACAAGAATAGTGCACGCATATGTGCATAAAATCAATGATTCATTTGCTTATTCCATGTGCCCTGTAGCAGCCCTACTTCCCAGCTGCTGTTGTCTTTCCCCAAACCCAGAGTGCTTTCCCAGGTAGGTACCCCCCTCTGGCTCCTAGCCCTCGCTCAAGTACACCAATATTGTTGTTTGTAGAATATATCTCTGGGAAAACCTCCCCTGCTACAACCCCCAATATTCCACTGTGTGTGATGCCTCTCCTACAGGACCTATGTTGTACTGCTCCACCACACAAGAAGATTCAACTCTCTGGGCTGAGGCTAAAGTTATGCCTGAGTCACTTGGAGAAGCATGACTGGTGTCACCTCTGCAACAAATCAAAATTACACATGTGGTTGAGTCACCTCAGTAGCCACTCAATTACAGCTAGCCCCATTTGATCTGAGGGAAATAGGTCTTAAAAAAGTTATGCGAGGGGCAGCCTGGCATTTGGTATCTACCCCAGGCTTCTGGGTATGGCCTTTGCATGAGGGCTCCTTGAACTGCTACCACCATCATGGTACATTTTTCCCATGGCAAAGACCTGGGTAGGGATGGACTAGGACTGGGAGCACACTGCATAAGTGGCTGTACTCTCCCCTAGTCCTCAAACACTGTTGGCCCAAAAGAGGGACAATCATATCCAGAGACCAACCCAAATGTAGCCCACAAAATGAGTAGTGAATGGCTCAGATGTGCTAAGACACCAACTACCTTAAAGCCTCCAATTTTCAAGCACACAAATTACCCACTGCCACAGTATGAGGTATCTTTTTTTTTTTGATCCATTTATATTCTGGGATACATGTGAAGAACACAAAGACCAGTTGCAGGGTACAGATAGGCCCGCACTTAAGAGAAGTGTATGCCTAAGTGAAGTAGGTGCCCCCAAAAGAAGCATAAGTACGGAATCGCTTCACATAGGGCAAGAAAACATGTAGCAAATGAGATATGAGGTACAAGGCGTGAATCACAAATACAATGTTTGAGACAGGTGCATAAGAGAAAAAGATCTGTAGCATCAGCGGTACAAGGTATCCCATCTGTGAATAGACTGACAAGTGCCAGACCAGGCAAGGAGGGCACCCCTAAACCAACGACCACCAACATGGTCCCCAACAATTTTTACCACCAGTGCCCCACAACCGTCACATCACACCACCCACACTAATCCCACCCAAGCCCTGGACTGGGCTGGGTCCAGGTCCTACAACAAGCGACGGCAGAATCAGACTGTGAACTCATGAAAAATGTAGTCATAACCATGTTTGACCCACAAGTTGATTCAAAAACTAGCTCCACACCTGAGGTTTTAGTGGGTAGGAGAATACGCAGCACCCCATCATGGTCACCTACATGTCTAAGTCCCACACTACCCCCCATACCAAGGGGGTGTGCATAAAATGTCATTTTTCCTCTCTTCTGGGCTCCAGTCTGTCTTCTCATGCACTATATAGGGCTGATGGTAAATCTCCTGCTATATAGCACTTATTTACAAATATCTAGAAAGATAAATGAAGCTAGATACGATAAATAAAAGCGCTTTCCAAAAAAAATAAGCCTTTGCATGTATCACCACACAGACTGGGGTGTGTAGAGGGTTTCAGAAGGGCTTAGATAAAGTCAGATATTATCTGTACAATAATGTGTACACACATCTAAAGACAACAGTACAGTGCAGCAGAGTGCAGTTGAATACAGATGTACTAAGAACAACTAAGATTTGATGCAGAGGGACTCAGATATCATTTGAAAAGTGAACAATATCTACTGGGGTGGCTTGAGCAATCAGTCCTGCTCAGATTGGCACACAAACATTGGCACACAAACTTGGTCTAGCTTGGCGCAGGTTTTCACTGTTAATATTCAGACCCCGCCTATCTACAAAAAGCAGTTGTGAGTGTTATGAATGCTGCTGTAACTGTAGTCTGTAGAGGCATTCCACATTTTCCCATGCATTCCCACCCTTGTTCACATTAGTTACTATTACCACCATATGACAAACAATTCTACCACAGTCTAGCTCATATGCATCCTCATTGATGACAACCTCAGGATCCATAACTCTCTGTTTACTGTCATGGTGCCCTCTTCAGAGGATTTTGGTGGAGTTATCCCCTACGTGAAAGAGGTCACCCCTTCACTGAGGGACAAAGATCATGGAAAGTTCAGGTCCTACGAGCCCCTTTTAGACCACCCTATCTATGTTTTGCATTCACACCATAGGTTTCAATTGACTCGAGAGTACATTGGAAGTGCCCTGCTAATAACCTGCAAAGTTGGAGAGGAGTTTCAGGAGAAGGATGCCAGCCGTCATTTCAATATTGATGTCATTGTTCATGTGGATTCTGGGGAACATGGTATGTCTTTCTACATTCTTGTGGAAAGGAAATGTCTAATGCTCTCTCACTAACACAGGTTGTGTTATATTTTGCACTTTACCCCTTGCAGAGTTGAGCAATAGCTTGCTTCGCCATGTTACATTTCATTTGCAAAACTGTGATAAATTCCAACTCCTCCCTGAGGCCTGGCTTTTTGACAATAATCTCAGTGAATCGCTGATGGGCGAATTACTGCCAGAGTTTGTTGTGCAACTCGAGCAAGAGTCGTATCTCCCATGTTCCCCTTGGCAAGATGTAAGTCTTGCAGTATGGCCTGATGCTAATCCTACTGAACATGATTTAATTCCAGATGATAACACTGCCTTTGTTAGATTCTGTGAAGATGCTTCTTGAAGACGATGCCTTTCGCAAACATTTTGCAGACTCAAAAGATGGATCTGGTTCCGTGATGCACCATGTTACAGCTGTTGAACTTCTTCATTATATTGACATCCTCCTTAACCAGCACCTCTCAAATCAAGAGGCATATAAAGATAATGTGGTGTCACATATATATAGTCTCCTAAGGAGATTCACTACTGCCTCCCCTCCTCAATGTGATATAAAGTTCCAGTTGTGAGTCATGATTCCTTATGTAATCAACCACTCTGAATCATGTCAGTGACGTCCCATGGCCCTTTTGTCTGCTTGTAGAGACTGTTCAAGACATTGGGCTTTACCAATATATGCCTCATAACAGCTTCTCCATAAGTGTTAAGGGCTTTCCATATCTGTTGCTTGGAATATCTTTCAATAAATCCCACAAGGGGGACATGTGTACTGTGCTTCTGCAGGCCTCTTGCCTCATCTGCCTGGGGAATGTACTACTCAAGGACAAGTCCTCCACATTCTTTGTAAAAGCAATACACATTAATCATGACTACTGTGCTGTTGAATACATGTTATATTAAAAAGAGCCAAATAATAATCATGTAGAGTTTCTGCATATTGTCGCATGAGAAAAGAGACTAACACTCGTGGTAGGTCAACTATCGCAAGAGGTCTTACAATCTTTCTAACAGATGTGAGATGTTCACTCTTGTCTTCTACATTTATAACTTCCTCCATTCAATCAAAGCTCTGCACAAAAAACTTTCTTCTCAGCTAACCTCTGTGCTAACATCAATTCAACCAAGACTGAGAACCTCCCACATCTCAAAAGGGAACACGGCTCTGATGACAGTGGTTCTTCAATGCAGTGGGACCAAGTGAGCAGAGACTCTTCAGCAACAGGAATCACTTTATGAAACCCAAGAGTGCAGGCACTCATCCAAAGAGATGGCTACACATTACTCCCAGAAGGCAGTACATGGCTGAAGCTAGCAATAAGCAAGGCCATCTCAAATCGTGGTCACATAGGCACAGTCACTCCCAAGCTCCTTGACAATGTGACAGAAGAACTCCAAATCCTCAGTTACTTATAGGTGACCCAATCAGGGTTCAATTATACTGTCAAGTTGCTAGACATTATCCAACTTAATATCCCACCTGCCAGCATTGTTTGCAACATGATCATGACACCATGGCAAATGCCATTGACTTGATTCTTGAGGGAAAGCTGCTTTCCCCATGTGGTGGAGTTGCTTCCCATCCAATTCCTAGAGGGACTTGTATTTCTACACGAATGTGGAGTTGCTCACCTCAACTTGAAGCCCAGGAACATCCTCATCAATAGTGAGCATGACTCACGGTCACCATGGTTGACAATCATTGACTTTGGACTTTCTGTTTTTGTGGAAAGTGAAGAAACCTTGGTTGAGGGCTTTTGTGGGACTCCATCTTGGGTTGCCCGAGAAGCCAGAACTGAACAGGGACCCACAAAAAAATATAGTGTGGTTCTGGCTGACTGGTGGTCTTGTGAACAAATGCTCAATTACTTTGCAAGCTTCCTTCTGGCCAGCGGGGCTTTAGCTTAGGGGTTCACATATACTGGACTACTTAGTTTGGATCCAAGACAGAGGCCTCCATTGACCATGGTACTCCAGAGTCTTTGGGGGATGAGTGCTGGAAAGTGCAGAAATGATAGGATTGAGCTGATTGTGGCACAGAAACAGCATTGTATGTTGTGTGTCATGGTCGGACTTCTGGGCTGTCAGCAAGATTGAGATACGAGTTGAAGTAGTAGTTGAAGTCTTGTGAGTGGCATGGACTCTTACTTACCAGTTGTGGCTATGGTAGTAAGTAGTAATTAGTCATGGACATAGTCATATCAGTCAGCACTCAGCAGTCGCATGTGATTGCTGAGTGATTCCTAGGATCACTGTAGGAGGGTTCAAGCTACTTACGCGATAGGACAGTCATGTTCAAGAGGTGCTTTAAAGCCCTCGCAAAGTTGTATAAATAATAGTCAACGAAGGCCAAGACTTGCTATCTTGGTCTTCTTCAGTTGCCATTGATCTATTGCATTGAATCCTCTTCTCTCTTATCTTCTCTCTTTGGGCCCTCTTGGTCCAGTATCTTCTAGTGCAAATACGAGAAGTTGCTTCTTGTAACTTTGGGCCAGTGTGATAAGGAAACTCTGCTGTTATCGCCTGTCGATATGACTATAGGGGAGTCCCCTTTGTATTCAACTTAGTATTTCATTCACTCTTGTCATCAAGCATGCTAAAGTCTAGCACCCGTCAAGGCAAGACATAACATTGTGGTAAGTCTTGTATTTCTTCGTCATGCACACATGCTCAGCTTCTAGACTTGTATGCAGTGCAATCTCCTGATCTAACACATATGTTCAAGTTCTATGCTGGTATGAAGTATGAAAGTGCATGACAATATGAGGTCTGGTCAGGTTCCACCTTCTGTATGACAATTTTTATATGGGTTTTTTTTACAGTTTTGTGGGACTTGTATTAGTGCCGCTCTCCCTTGGTGTGAAAGTGTTATTCATTGTAATCATGATTGAAATCACAATGGTGAAATATTACAGCAGGCCTGAGACCAATACAAATTTGCCTGCAAGCAGATGTTTGAAGGCATAATCAGTACTAGAAAAGTTGAGGGCTTTGCATGCTCTACCAGTCTCCATCTCATCTGGTAAATTTGTGTTTTGCATATATTGGTATGACAGTCATAACAGTGTACATGCTCTCACAAGGATGTGCGTACACACGGACAATTAACCATATGCTGCAGCTGACATCCTGTAGCAGCAAAAGGACGGACCTCCAACACTAGTTTTAATATTTTTATTTTATTTTTATTTATCTGTAATGAGTGACAGCACACAATGGATCTCACTTTTTGCAACACAACATTTTGTAGTTATGGAGCGTAGCATATGTATATTTGTGTGATAAGTGTTCACATGGGAATGGGAATGGAAGCTCAAATGGAGTGTATGCTCCCATTTCGTCGGCACTCCCCACATATATATACATTATTATTATTTCCATTTACTAATTATACCTCTTATTGGTGTCAGATGCTTCCCAACACATTTTTATTTTAAAAAGAGCTGGAGAATGTCCAGAAATTGTACTAGACAGTGTATATACAATTTGGAGGTGATATGAGAAGAGCCAAGCAAGTAGTGTGAAGTGTCCGAACACTGGGGGAATTGCTTGCTTGGGGAATTGGGTCATACCACATGTGGTGACCAGAAAGCTGACCTGAAGTAAAGAGAGTCAGCTGTGGCTCTAGCTGAGCCTCTTCTTTCTTCTCTCAACTCCAACAATTGATAGCCTTATATAACACACACTTTTTTCTGATATTTTGACGTTGGTTCCCCTTCCAGTTTTGTGCTCTGCCAAAGCTTGCAGCTTGATGGTGTGAGCTTGAGCATTTGCATGAATTGGTAGTGCCTCGCTGAAGTTCACAGTTTCGATGCTGCATAGCTTGAGTGTGTGCACTTGTGACTGTGTGTCCCTATACTTCTTTTTCTCTCCATCAAGCCCTTAAATATTAGACTTGGCACCAACAATCACTAAGAGTGACCCTCAGGGCTATTGCCTGGACATCGACTGGACCCGATCGTTGTGACTTCCATTCCCTTGAGCATCAGGTGTAGCCTCTGTGTCGTGATCCAGCTCATCACAGACTTATTTTTCTTTTTACTATATCACCTTGACTCACTTTCAGACTACCTCAGAGTAACTAACCTGTTGACTCACTACCATGTACGCTTCCCCACTCCAAGTCCCCTTCTATCCCCTTCCCCATCTGTGCTTCCTATTGTTCCCTATTCTATCCCCTTCCCCATTTGCACCTCCTATTGTTCTCTATTAGTACCCCCTTCATGGGATGGACATGGAGTAGCTACCTATATAAGCTTATCCACTTGTACACTTATTCCCTAGTCTTGTCTTCGTTTACCATACTAGCGAATACCAGACTTGTCCATCCTCTTAAACTGTGTGCTCTTCTTGTCGTCTCACCACCACTGTCGGCCTTCCCTTAGTTGGGAGCCACCTCGAAGCTTTGCACTTGTGCTATAACAGTGCACACACACAGAACCTAAGTTGTTCAACTTAGCCCCTTGTACTTCGGCCTTCTGACCGAACACCTTGTACTTCATTACTAAGCCTTTCGACTTAGTCCCTTGCAACCTCACTCACTAGTTGTCCCTCATGGACCCTCATCAACTTGTCGTCACTCAGTCCCTTTACACTCTCATCGAACCCCTCATCCTCGTACCTTGTCCCTTGTACCCTCGACATATGTCACGTAGTAGGGCCCTGCTAGGCCTTAACACTCTGTCTACTATTCACCTCAGGAAGGAGTCGTGACCAGGATTTATGCATGAAAGTATGTATTCATGTATATATGTTCCCCTTACCAAGTCTGATTTTTAGGTGCAAGTTGAATCAGGTCTTGTGTTCTAGGTATCACTGGTGCATGTTGGGTAGGGGGACACATGTTCACCCGACATCACCTTGGACTTCGCAAGAGATGGAAACCTGGCCCTGGATACTAATTCCATAAAGCTACTGTTATTGTGGCTCAACTAGACCTTTGGAATCTTGTTTATTACTGTGACATACTACTATGGTACAGGTCTCCATCATAAGACAGAAGTACAGGAGGGCATAGTATAAGGCATAGTAGTGAGATTATCACTAACCATACTGATGAGTGTGAGAAGACATAGGATGACCAGAACTCAAAGACGTCTCCACAAGGGAGGGAAGGTGACAAAAGTGCTTCCCACCCAGTCAGCTCACAGGGGATACACAACTGGCAGTTCACTAATTCAATGTCTCAATGGCAACCTTTTGTGTGACACCCCTGGAGCGGTGTTCAGAAATGATGTCATTTATCACATGTCACATCACATTACTTCATTTTTTGGCTCAGTCTCTTTCATAACATACATGCCAAAAGTAACTAAAGACCAGCTTATCCATCAGATGACTGCTTGTCCAACAAAACAGTGAAGAGGCCAACAACTCTCCCACTGTTTTAACTGTGTTAGAAATAGTGGCAAATGTCATTTTCAGTATGCATTCACCTATTATTTGTGAAAATTCTATCATGTCTAGGTGATGCTCCATTTGACAGATAAACACTTGTATAATGGTATGGGGAATGTGGAGCTCAATTTTAAGGGGCCTTCTAGACCTCCAATGTACTAGCAAAGGATGAACCAAAGGGACACCTTGGGGTCCATTTGTGTGAAGATGGTGAGTCCCTTGCCAAGTTGAAGTCCCATATCTCATGTCCTATTTGAGTCTGCCCTTGTCAGAGTCTGCCCTCATCACTATCCTTGAGCCTATACTTAGCAGTGAACACTTGCATATCACTTCTGGCATCGCCACCATGTATCACCCTCTTGAGCCCTATGAAAGAGCACTATGCGTAGGACAATAAACCCTTATGTCATGCCCCTCACTCAGCTATTTAGATGTGTGCTTTTCAGATCTCTTTTCACAGGCATGATTCTGCTGCTCTTGTGGGTTTGAGGTTTGTGGAGAATGCTTACATGAGGGACGAATTGTTAGTGCTTTATCTTTTCACTTTACCAGTCTGATTTGACATTTCATATCTCTCTTTAGTTGCTGCATTGCTCTAGCGATGAATACCCTGTCCATGAGCAGGGGATCCTTGTACCTATCTCTCGATTTCATGCTGAGGACATTCAATTTCTCCTTAAACAGATGCACACTTTCTCTGCGTCTTCCCCACTTTTTTCATCATCTGTGCCTTCACCAAGGTATCTTGCTTCCACCTTGGACCGGCCACATACTGACACTGTGTCTCCTTGTTGCAAACATTATCAACTGCAAAAAGCTGTGATGTGCTTCAACTACGATCATGGAAGCATAGTTCTAACGAATTTGCTATTTCCTGGGCCAACAGCATGCCAGTCATCTGCAAAGGTGCCTTATCAATGAAGCAGATGTTCCTCACTCCAGCACAATTTATGTGGATGTTTGGAGATGAGGTGGTTGACCTCACTGATTGTAAGTCAGGGGAGTTTCATGAAGGCTCACTCAAAGATATCTTAAGACTGTATGACTCCCCCCAAGAGCCACATGATTGAGTCTTGAAGGTCAAGGTTCATTTCTCATCACCTTATGTCATTGAAATGGACCCATTATCACTGCGATTGTTAGGACTGGCCATCTCAAGAACTTTCAGAGGTGGAAAATTTGCCAAAGTATACGAAGAGTTTGAAGACTCTATACCCTTTCCCCAGCTACAGTACAATGTATTTGAGAATGCATAGTGTAAACCTGGCACCCAGTTGTTTATGCCACATCTAGTGTACCAGACCACTCTCAGTTGCTGCATTTCACCACCTTCCCCTTGAAGGGTCAGGCCTGTCAGGTATAGTACAATGAAATTGCTCCCTCACTCAGACCTATAGTAACACCATAGGAACCCCTGCCCTGGAGGACGGTGCTTCCCAATGTGGAAATTCTTTACCTGTTTATGTGCTGCAAGTGCCGTGTCTGATGCATATGATATGTGATGTGTCACCATCATGGTGCTGGCACCCTCAACATTGTGAAACACAATTCCCCATCTCATGTCCCAGGTACCACTTTGATACATTGCCACCATTGTGACACCAACAACAGGCCTGTCACTGATATGGTGGCACTATACTGGGACCCACTATTGCCACATGAGGTGGACTTGAACACTACTTGAACATGCACCCCTCAACTGGTCTTCTTGTGGGCATCCATACCTTCCTTATACTTACACAGGAGATTTCAGAGAATTGGCAGCTACACAGCTACTCAACCCTCCCACTCGCCACCTGGCATCCCAACAAGATTCATAACATGTGGTACGACCATGCAGCGATCGTCTTTTGCCTTTGCACTTAGCCTTCAATACACGGATATATGGTAAAAATGTACAATTGTGTTACGTCATGGTAGGGACGTTCACCCAACGTGGGTTAAGTCGATCTACTAAGACACTGCACTAAGGGTCTGGTTCTGGTTGTCAAGGGAAGTTCCGATGAGGAACTTCAGTGGGAATGTACAAGTTGAAGAGTCAGCCTAAGCCAATAGTGGAACTTAGGATTCTTCAGTGAGAGGAGAGTTTGGTGAGAGATGGAGTATTCACAGTCTTCAATTGCTCAAGTACCATAGAGTACAAAAAGTCAAGTCTAAGGCTACTACTACCTGGTGAGCCTGTATTTATAGTAAAGTAATAGGGCATCCTAGGATAGAATGATAATGGCATCCTAGGATCGAGTCATCAAGCAATCACAATAGAAACAATAAGAACTGTGGCGCACAGCCCGCAGTAATCACATGTAGGATGTGAAACAACAGATATAAGTGAGACTGATATATATGAAACAGTAGCCCCTTAGCAATGGGCAAGAGTCACTATGACTCGTATGAGAATGACCACGTGATGAGAAGGTAAAAGGGGTGTCACATGTCCTAAGGCGGTTAAAGAAAAAGGAGTAAAATAGGCAGTGTCATAACACAGCCCCCCTTTCAAGTGCAAAGTCGCCTCAGCTTTGCCAAACTGAGAGCCCCCTTGATCCAATTGAGGGTCTTCGACTCCTTCCTGAGTCTCTTCTTCTTCTTGCCTTCCTTGGCATTTTCTTTCTTCATCTTCCCAGCCTCTATTCTGGTTTCGGTGGGTGGTCCCCCTCCCTCTTCCTGTTTGACTTCTGTGGTAACCCAAATCTCTATCTGGGGTACCTGTCTCCAGGATTTGTTGGCGAAGGGGTGAAGGGAGCAGGTACATTTGCTTCCTTCCACTAATAGGCCAGCCAATGGGTAGCACCTCTCTTTGCTGTGGCTATTAGTGTCTTGGTTCTTGTATCGTGAGGCTGGTCGTCCCTCTCCTATGTTACTGTCTTCAACAGTAACACATCTCCCACTCTTCTTGTCATCCCATCCTCCAGCGTATGTGGTCTGGAAATTCACACCCACACCAGTTACAGTACTTGTGACCAGTGGCAATGGCAGCCTTCTTAAGTGAACACCTGGCTCCATTCCTGAGTTGTTCAAAGGTGGGGTTGTGAATTTTGTTGGTGCTGTAGGGTGGACAGCCTGTGATTGAATATGCGCGTCGCGCCAAGGTACGATGACAGGTGGGTGCCTCCTTGTCTTTAAGGGCTTCTGAGTAGAGATGCAGGTCATAGCTGGGGATTGGAAAAGAGTGCATGGCATATGACTGGGATGAGATGGAGGAGCTATGATGGGAGGTGATGAGGTAGGGAGTGTTGGTACAATGCTGGCAGGAGCAGATGTAGTGGATAGTGTATAGAGAGATGAAGCAGTGTGAGGAAGAGGATGGGGTTCCTCTGTCGTTTTGGCCCATCTTATATACATTTTACGGGCTTTTGACTTGTTTGTCCCCTTCCTGGCTTTAAACTCCGCTATCAGCTTGTCCGCATGGACATCTTCTGCTTTCTCCCATGAACTGTCACTCGTGGGATAGCCTTTCCACTTGATTAGGTAGTGGAGCTTGTGCCCTTTCCCATGTTGCTGCGCATCTAGAATCTTCTCGACTTCGTACTCGGGTTCTTCATTGATGATATTAGGAGGTGGCTGGGTATAGTTCAGCCTGTGGAACTCCATTTCCTTATAGGGTGTTAGAAGGTTTGCGTGAAACACGTTGTGAATCTTCCACTGTCTTGGCAGTTCCACGCGGTACACCGCCTCAGATAACTGTTTCATCACTTTGAAGGGTCCGTGCTGCTTCAGTCCAAGTTTAGCCACTGGGTACAGGGTCTTCAAGTTGGTTCCCTCGATCCATACTTGATCTCCCTCTTTGTATGGTTGGAACTTCTTGTTCCCTTGGTGCGCAATGGCCATCATCTTCTGCACTTTGATGATATTTTCATGGCCGTCTGTTCGCGCCTTTTCTATGGCTGTGAGCCTTTCTTCTACCGAGGGGACTTTGCTTTTAGTCCCGAATTCAAGCCTCAGTGTGTATCCTATGAGCATTTCGTAGGGGGTCTTTCGGTGGTGGAGTTCAGCCATTGGTTATGCGCGAATTCTGCCATTGGCAGGTACTTGTGCCAATCGTCTTGCCTTTCATCGCACCAGAATCGAAGATACTGTTCGAGCCATTGGTTTGTCCTTTCTGACTGGCCATCAGTCCTTGGGTAGTATGCCATGCTGATGTTCTGGTGTATCTTCAACGCTTCGCACAGGCCTTTGGCGAAGTGTGACATAAATCGGGTATCTCGGTTAGAGATAATCTTCTTCGGGGCACCGAATCGGGTGTACATGTGTTTCAGGTAGAGTTCTGCTACCCCTTCCACAGTAATTGTCTCTTGGCAGGGTATAAATACCGCCACTTTACTGCAATCATGATCCGTAACTGTGAGGATCGTATCATATTTGCCCAAAAGTGGCAACTTTGTGATAAAGTCCATGGCGACTGTCTCGAATGGCAAGGAATTTTCTGGAGTAATAGGGATCATAGCTGGTTTCAGTGGCTGCGTGTTGATTTTGTTTGCTTGGCACACTGCGCATCCCTTTACGTATTGCTCCACATCTTCTTTCATCTTTGGCTACCAGAAGTCCCGTTTTGCCAGGGTGTACGTGTTCGTGATTCCTGGGTGTCCGGCTGATGGGGTATCATGGTAAAATCGAATTACCCCCCTCTTCAGATCGTTGTCTCCGGCAACGACGATCCAGTCTGTATCATTTTCAATCTTCCACCAAATTCTGACTAGTTTGGTGAGAGTGTAGGTGTTTGACCATTTCTTGAGCACTTCCTGGCTTCTTTTGTTCATCTGCTGGTCCTCTTCCACCTGGTCTTGAAGGGATTGGTATTTGCGATGGTTTACCGTTGCACTATAGTGCTCCCTCTCCTTTTGGTTGCTGGGGTTATAATATTCTGACCCCATCATTCGTGCGAAGCTGAACAAGCTAGGTGGTAGGACCACCAACGCCTTGTTATCTTCCTCGCCTTGTTCATAGTCCGGGCATCGTGACAACATGTCCGCCCGACCATTCTTCTTCCCGGCTATGTGAACCAATTCGAAGTCATATTCCATGAGTTCTGCATGCCATCTTGCCACTCGTCTATTGTGGTCTCCTGGATTCTTCCAGTACAATAGATTGGCATGATCCGTATGCACCTTTACTTTGAATGCTGGTTGGTGCAGGAAATGTCTCCAATGTCTGAACATTTCCACAAGGGCTAGAAGCTCTTTGTTATATACGTCGTAGTTTCTTTGGGCATCGTTCATGGTTTTCAAAAAGAATGCTACCGGGTGGAGCACTCCTTGTTCGTTTCGTTGCATTAGGACAGCTCCCATTGCATAATTTGATGCGTCAACTTTGACTTTGAATGGTTTCTTCTGGTCTGGTTGTATCAAAACCAGTTCTTCACATATTCGCTTCTTCAGCATTTCAAAAGCGCTTTCTTCCTTTAGCCCCCAGTTCCATTGAATGCCTTTCTTTAGTTGGTCGTTTAGTGCCTTCGCAATAAAGGAAAATCCACGGATAAATCGCCTATAGAAGTTGCAGAATCCAAGGAAAGCCCGAATATCTTTTGTGGTCTTCGGCGTTTTCCATTCAGCAACTCCAGCGACTTTAACTGGATCCATGGTAACGGTTCCTTTTTCTAGGATTACTCCTAGAAATTTGATGTGTTCTACCTCGAAAAGGCACTTGCTGGGTTTCAAGTAGAGGTCCAGCTTCTGAAGGTGTTTAAGGACTTTGCTAACCAATTTGCAGTGTTCCTCTTCATCCTTTTTTGTTGCGATAAGGATGTCGTCCATGTAGATAATTACTTGACCAGTTGCTGTAAGGTCGTTAAACTGTGTATTCATCATTCGTTGGAACACTGCGGGGGCATTTTTCAGCCCAAACGGCATTACTGTTGGTTCGAACAGTCCTAGGTTTGTTTTGAAAGCAGCTTTTGGTTCATCACCTTCTCAGAAGCGAATATTGTTGTATCCTGCTTGTACGTCCATTTTGGTGAACAGCCTGGCATCCTTCACTTTATCCACTAGTTCCTGTATTAGAGGCAACGGGTATCAGTCGGGGATTGTGAAGGAGTTTAATTTTTGGTAGTCCACTACAGGACGAAGTTTTCCATCTTTCTTTCCAACGAAAAAGAACGGTGACGAATATTGTAATTTTGATAGACAAATATAGCCCTTGTCCAAGTTATCTTTGATGTATTCATTGAGCTTTTCTTGCTCGCCTTTAGATAACGGGTATATTTTGCAGTCTAGCGTTTTCGGGGCGTCCTCTGTAAAATCAATAGCAATATCCCATGGTTGGTGTTCTGGATACCGCTTCACCTCTTCTTCAGAAAAGACCTTCTTCCATTTGTGGTAGTGTTTCAGGACTACCTGATCCCAGGTTTTCTCTTCTTTTGGCAGAGCCTTTACTGCCATTTCAGTTGACGTTGAGCTTCTTTTGAGGATTTCTTCATCCATTCGATGAACAAAGAGTTCTTCCCCAGGGGTGCATAATGATGCAGCCTTCTTGATCCACGCATCTCGTATGCGGATCACTTCTGCGTCCGTTGTATATGAAAGGGTCTTGATGACAAGTGGTTGCGTGCTTTCATCAAGGGTCGCGCTTCTCCAATCGATCAATGGCTGGAAGGCAGCGAGCCACAGGTACCCTAACACCATCTTGTCATCTCCTAAATTGGTGATGAGGAATCTCATGTTCTGTTTCTTCTCCCCAGTCCAGACTTGCAGGTCAATGTAGTACTTGATGATTCCTGACTTATTCTGGGTCCCATCAATGTTCCACACAATGTGGGGTCGTGGCAGCTTTAGTTTGCCAATCTTCATTCTTTTCAGGAGCTTGAAGTCAATAAAGTTGTCCGTGGCTCCTGAATCCATGAGAACTTTTCTTTCGGCCGTTGTGTGTGAAGTTTGTATCAGAGTTGGGATTTGGAGACTTCGATATTTACAAACAAACACATCTTTAAACTGTAACGCATGTGCCCAGGCCGCCGGGTTTGTGTGTTTTAAAAATCCTCCCCGTGCTCTTCTGCCCAAGCCTCTTTGATAATTGCGTATTTCTCTTTGGTTGAGAGGCTTTTAATGAGGGAAGATCGCACATCGGTAGGGGTGGATCCAGTCTCGGACTCTTCTTCCGATTCTTCCTCTGGTTCGCTTTCTTTGGCCTTGGCCTTGCGAGCCTTCTGAGGTGGTTTCTTGTCCTTCTGCTTGTCTGGACAGTTGCGGGAGAGATGTCCTTGTTTGTTGCATGTGTAGCAACGGCCTTCTTTCTTCTGGACTTCAATGTCCAGTTTCTCTTTTGCAGTGGTCGCCGCTGCTCTTCCTCGGGTTCCTTTGTTGTAGTTGGAACGAGAGCGGTCGGCACGTGTGTCCATTGCATCTGAAGCAGGAGCTGGCATTTTAATGCCCAGCATCTTCGCCAATTGGGCAGGGTTCATCTTTCCTGCTCCCTTCTTCCTTGGAGTTTCTTCGTTAATCCCCCGAATATTCTGGACTGCGGTGTTGTCTGAGTGGTACTGGCGCACTCCATCGGCCCATCCTCTGAAATCTAGAGGGCGTACCACCTTATAAACATGGTCCATCATGCGGTAAGGAAGTTTGGATGTGAATAAGGAGAGTGTCGACTGAGCATCCAGGGGGTACGTTGCTTCTGCAGCAAGGGATTCAAACTGGGCGATAAACGCATCCACCTCATTTGGTATGAATGAGAGGTGGCGCAGTTTATCTTCTGCCCATTCTCTTGCTCCCATATCCTGGAATGCTTGTTCAAAGCCTTGAGACACTGCTGTCCAGTAGAATTCGTCATTTGGTAGTCTTCCGTTGTTCATTTCCGCAAGGATCCAGTTGGTCCATCTCTTGACCCAGTCCTTTACGTTTGGTCCTTTTATGAAACTGAGTAGCAGGGCCACTCATTTCATGGGTATCACCATTTGTTCAGCGTCCAAATTTGTAATTCGATACAGGTTGAATTCCTGCATGAATTGGTCCGCAAGCGATCGGGTACTATCAAAGTCGGTTGGGGGGTTTCCTCCAAGTTTGCCATTTGCCGCTCCTGGGCCTGGGCCGGCACCTGCCCCGCCTCCAATAGGGGCGCCACCAGGAGGGGGTCCTCCGCCCCTGGGCGTGCCTCTGCCTGCTGGGGCACCTCCGCCTCCAGGTGCACCCCCACCTCCTAGGGGGCCACCTCCTGGCGGTCCGCTTCCTCCTGGTGGTCCTGGGGGCCCACCTCTGGAGGGACCACTTCCTGTTGCCGTAGTGCTAGCAGGGGGGTTTCCGCTTCCTGTTCCTGTCCCTTTTGTAAAGAATGTTTGTACTGTGGATGGGGGGACAGCTGTCATTGTTGCGGTTGCAGCTGTGGTGGTCATCTGTGTTGCCATTGGAGAACTTTTTGTATTACATCTCTTAGCGGTTGGCATGGTATGCTGGCCTGCCTTCAATGGTGTATTGTCTGGTGGAATCGCTGATACTGTCGTTGGTCTGATCGATCTTCTTCCCAGGTTATACAGGGAGGGGACTGGTTGAGTAGCTGTCCAACGCCTAGTCCTGCTGTCTCACTGTATGAAGTACCACTGCTCAGTACTTTCTTCATATTCGATGGCGAGGTATGCTGCGCTGAGTATATCGTATACCCAATAACCTTCTTCGCCGTCTATTTCCTGCCAAAGGGCTGCTCCTTTTACGTGGCCAGGAACTTCATCTTCTGTTCTCCTCTTGATGGGAAACGATTTGAATCCGAGGACTGATCGGGATTCAGAAATTCTTCGTCCCTTAGCCAGAGTGGCAATAGGTTTGATAGACTTGACTTAATGTTACGTCATGTTAGGGATGTTCACCCAACGTGGGTTAAGTCGATCTACTAAGACGCTGCACTAAGGGTCTGGTTCTGGTTGTCAAGGGAAGTTCCGATGAGGAACTTCAGTGGGAATGTACAAGTTGAAGAGTCAGCCTAAGCCAATAGTGGAACTTAGGATTCTTCAGTGAGAGGAGAGTTCGGTGAGAGATGGAGTATTCACAGTCTTCAATTGCTCAAGTACCATAGAGTACAAAAAGTCAAGTCTAAGGCTACTACTACCTGGTGAGCCTGTATTTATAGTAAAGTAATAGGGCATCCTAGGATAGAATGATAATGGCATCCTAGGATCGAGTCATCGAGCAATCACAATAGAAACCATAAGAACTGCGGCGCACAGCCCGCAGTAATCACATGTAGGATGTGAAACAACAGATATAAGTGAGACTGATATATCTGAAACAGTAGCCCCTTAGCAATGGGCAAGAGTCACTATGACTCATATGAGAATGACCACGTGATGAGAAGGTAAAAGGGGTGTCACATGTCCTAAGGCAGTTAAAGAAAAAGGAGTAAAATAGGCAGTGTCATAACAAATTGTCCAGGCAACGGGCCACAATATTGATATTATATAAACTAGAACACTGAGACTCTGGGGTCCTCACCAGCTATTGTTATTAACTAAGGCTTACCAAGTATAAAGGTGCTTATGTGCTACTCACTTGAGAATCTGAACCCTGAATCTCATTTTCCAGACTTGGGTCACCAGCTGTATCAACCACAGCTGCTATGGATTTCTTCTCTGTTCTAGATGCTGAGCTTTTGGCACATTCTGCATGGATGCCAAATATTAACACATTAGACTTCATCCACAATCCTGTCAAGATTGGCCCTTTTCAGAGGCAGGGCCCTGACCAGCTCAAGTGTCCTAACACCAGTCTATATGCATTAAGACTAGTACCTAAAAATAAAGTCTATTTGGAGTACAAAAATCATCTTTGTGACATCCTGAATACCCTTGAATCAATAGGAGCCTCCAATGCAAAAGAGGATATGGAGGACCAGTGTTACGGTCGCACCGGCCGTCTAGTTCGACTTGAACTGGGGTTCTCAGAACGCTTGTATTGCACGCGACAACCAAGGCAAAACCACTGCAATAGTGGTTGCAACTGAGAGACGAAGGGAAAACTAAGAGGGAAACGGCTCGCTAAGAAGCGGCACAACAAGACAACGTCTAAGGGTTTGGTGAAGAAGACCAACTAAGGCCCTTAGGAAAGCAGGAGGGAACTGTGATGCGGATTGTTGAAAAACTCAAGATGGGGAATACATGCGAAGACAAGCTAGTACTTATACTACTAGTAGATAAGGTTCGGACTCAGCACGAACCTTAAGTCCTTATCTCTAGCCAATAGCCATAAGGGCTCCGGCTCCACAAGCTGAAACACGAGGAAGAAACATAATTGGACCGGCCTATAAAGGCACCGACATCCATCAGACACGAGGCTGCGCCCGTACAGTACACGAGGCGTCCGTCAGAAAGTCCATCAGAAAGCAGGCACGAAGGCCTAGTCCATGTCGTCACCAACCGGGTAGCCGGCTGCAGCATACCCGAGGCACACACGCTCAGGTGATGCCTCACGTGACTCATCACGTGACTCTGGGCTATCACGCCCGTAGAAGTGCGCGTACATCGCGCGCGCGCGAGCTTCATCTTGCTCGTAGGGATCGTCAGCTTCGTCCTTGCTGCTCTCAACGGGAGTTCGAGACTTAGCTGGTTCAGGACGCAATGTCCACATGCTCAGGTCACCCTTTCTCATCAAGGCCTCTCTTAATGCCTCAGAATCCAGGGTTCGCTCGTAGTTGTCCAACGCGGGCCGGCTCGGGCAGCTCGGCGGCGTGCTTTCGCGGGAACTCGGGATCTCGGCCATAACAACCAGGTTTTACAAGAGTTGGTAAGGACAAATTGCTTAAAGGAGGTTGAGTGGTCAGGACAGCAGGGTCAATGTGGTATCAAAGGTGCCATAGTTAACACAGGAATGTCCATTATCCTACTTGCCGCCCCATTGTTTAGCTGACAGTATCCAGAAAGTACTTCATAATGAGACACCCCAAAAATAAAACACTTCTTGCAATCTATATGACAACTCTGGCCATGTTTGTTCTGTACTGCATTCCTCACTGTGGCATAGCAGTCCTATTGGCTGGAATGAGGAGCATTTTGAACAGTGAGGCATCTCTTCGCTCCCTAGCAAGTGAAGTCCCAAAGGATCCAAGAAGACTCTTCACCATCTATGACCTTGATCCCATTACTTGCAGCTATGTTTTTTGCCCTTCATGCTATGCCCTCTACCTACATTTGGCAGCAAAGACCAAAAAGAGAAAGGTTCCGACATCTTTCCACGACTCGGAACACCACCTTCCTGAGGTGGTTGCTGGTGACACCATAGGAGACACCCAACTGGCTGCACCAGCTCACTGTATGCATCATCCTGTCTGCAAAGCCTCTGTCTGTGGTGAATCCCTATTCAACACTACTGTCATCAATGGCAAGGTATACGTGGTTCCTCAGTACAAGTATAAGGTGCAGGATTTGAAGCAATGGATCGGTTAGCTACTTTCCTAGCCTACTATTGAGGAACAGGTTTTCAAAACCTTTTAAAGACCATGGAAGGAATACATGGAAGACATATAGGATGCTGGACATTTGTGCAAGATCCTCCTCAAAAAAGGCGAACAGTTCCTTCCTAGGCCAGCAGACGAAACGCACCTAGCATTTTCCTTCTCAATGGATAGCTTTAACCCTTTTCACATGAAAGAGGCTAAGCAAACAGTTTTATTGATGGCAATTTGGCTGGTCCTACTCAACCTTCCCCCTTATCTGTAGTATCGCCCTAAAAATATGTTTCTCGCTGGTGTAATTCCTAGGCCAAAGAAACCTTTGCTTTCCAACATTAATTATAGTCTTAAACTCCTTGTTGATGTCTTACTCAAATTTTTTGACCCTGGCATGTGGTATTCTCGAACAGCGAAGCATAGCTAGGGCTGCAGGGTTCATGCAATACTTGTTCCTGTAGTCTCAGATATGCTAGCCACGTGATAGGCTGGTGGGTTTGCAAACCCAATGGCAACCCGCTTTTGTATGTGCTGCAACCTAAGGATTCAGGACATAGAAAATCTCGACAGGAGCACTTGGCTGGAAAGAGATGCCGTTGAGCATATTCATATCACAAAGCATTGGAGGGATGTGGAAAGTCCTGATGAGCAAGAGACTCTTTTTGGAATGTATGGCATCCAGTGGTCTCTGCTTCTTGATCTGCTGTATTGGAATCCGATTGTCTTTACAGCCATTGAACCTATGCATGTCTTCAATGTAGGGCTCTTTTAGACTCATTGTCAGCAAGTTTGGGGAATCAATGTTTCTGCTCTGGGTGGCAATAGCACAAAGACAGCGACTGTCATAGATGTTCTAAGAACCCCAGACTCCAACTTGGAGAAGTGGTATAGGATCATACATACCACTCGAGACCTGGAGAGACTTTGGGAGCAACTGAGTGGGAATGACTGCACTTGTGATATTCTCTGGCATATCTGCAATGACCATGACTTGCATCATGCTGGTAATAAATGGCAGTTGGCCAGATCCATTACCGAGTGGGTGAGTCATGCCTTGCTAATCAGCAAGAAGGACAAAGATGAATCGTGGACATAGTGCCAGAAAGTCTCACCCGACCTGATCCAACTGCTGAGGATTCCATCTGTGGGGCTAATGTGTGGGGACATTTCTATGGTTTTTCAGTACCTCAAACTGATGAAGACACAGAGTCTTGGGACACACATGAGGGGAGCATCGACTCGGTGCACTATCAACATTCCCCCATCTCTGCCATACGCACAACCTGATTCCTTCCTAGATCATGTCAGTTCACACCCTTGGCGAAGAAATGCATCCCTCAGAGGATGAGCAGAAGGCTATTGATAAGTGTTTTGAACAGCTTGTCAATCGTGCCACTCCAAGTACTGTGCTGCAGGCCAAAAAGATTGTTCTTCAGTTTGTTTGTTGAGATTACTGCCACATGTCTTAAGAAGAGCTACATAGGCTTTGCAAAAAACAAGAATTGTACTCTGCCACTGCTGCTTAGGTAAGTGTGTGACGTAGTACTAGATGTACTGGTGGGTCTCACTGCCAAATAGATAGAGGCCAACACCCCTGCTCCAGAGGATACTGCATAGAAGAAAAAGGTTGCTACTACTACCACTGGTGCAGTCCTTGGAAAAGATGTCATGGAGGCTATTTGGGCAGACATGGCTCTGACTGTACTTCTGTCTTAGGTTACGGATGTCCCTTGTAATTGGGGTACAGTGGCACAGGGCAAGCTTAGCGCAAACAACTGGAAGGTCATCTGCACAGTCCACCTTCCTATCACATTGATCAGACTTTGGGGAGGTAGCAATGCACCTATGGACCAGAACAGCAAGCTAGATAACTTCATGGACCTAGTGCATACGGTCCAGATTGCAAACTTGCGCTCTGTGACGTTCTGACGACATCATCGGTGATGTCAGGATGATGTCATGGCAGGATGATGTAGGAGCTGACTGAGCACAGTCATGACATCAGTATTACTTAGGATTGCTCAGCCATGGTCGTACTTTCCGTAACATTCTTCATCTTTCTATTAGTTTCCATATTGTTCCAGTCCCTTCTCTAGCTACAACTCATAGTGACTAGCTAGTTGTATAAATACCGACACGCGATAGGACTCAGACCCTAAGTCTGAGTCTCCTGAAATCTCAGCATATTGTACCCATTCCTCTCTGCTAAGACAAAGGCATTGTGAACGCTTTTGGGCTTAGTAAGCTTCCCCTTCCTCTTCTGGCGTGTACATTCCCACGCCACCGGAATCTCCCGATACTTGACTCTGAGACATAAGTTGATAAATGTCTCGCATTCAAGTCACCTGACCTGACGTCATGTGATCAGGCTCAAGTTGAGCAAAGTCGATAGTGCTGCTGACACTACACGCTCAATCTCCAAGAAAGAGATTGAGCTATATGAGAACTACATTTTCCGTTACGTGACCACATTCAAATCATTATACAAGCTTGCAAAAGTGAAGCTGATCCACCATGCTGCCTTGTATTACGGAGATGTCCTGCAGGGATTTGGACCAGGACACACACACGGTGCTGCATTCTACAAGCAATACATTCACTCTATGCAGAGCAAGAACCACAACATGAAGCTTGGTTAGTGTCTCACTAGCAGTTCTAGATTTAATAGTGTCCAGAGCCCTCACCATGGCCATTATGTCAACCAGGTGAGATCAAGTCGACATTCATGCATAGCTCCATGAGAGAAGCAAACTTCCAAGCAATGCTCTCAGATGACAATGAGGTGTGCTCATATGTCAGTAACCTTGTAGAAGCATATGAGGCCATCCACTCTAAAGATGTCTATGGGACATGCTTGGCTCATATGGCAAATGTGGTGCACCTCACACACCAACAACCTAACTTGATGTATGATAGAACACATTTGTGTGAATCAAGCCTCCCTAATCCTGTGCTAGAATCATTTATTCTCTTCTTGAAGCACAAGCATCTGATCACCGTAGACTCTGCTAGTCTAGATGGCTTATGTGGTTTAAGGATATCTCATGGGGCTAAGTTTCTAGACAACATTTCTCTTTGTGGTGTTTAATATTCGACACTGAGCCATAGAACTCGTAACAGTTATATCCTTTTCCAACCCTTGCCAGTGGGTGACACTCCTAATGTGCCAGGCCACCCAGAGCCAGGCCAGATTACACACATTTTTCTCTATTCCCTGCCCCCTCCTCTATACTCCACCACTGCCCAGGGTGAACCTTGCCTCCTGGGTGTTTACCTTTGTGTGCAACCATATGGTTTACTTCAACCCAAGCTTAGTGATTCCAACCAGATGTACAAAGGGTTTGGCTTTGCCAGCGGCTTTCTATGCCAAAGAGAGCTTGCACAACCCACCATCATCGAACCTTCAAATATTATCTCTCATGTTGCAGTAACACCTGTACACATAAAGGGATATCCATTGCTACATATACTCCCTATGGATAGGGTACGTTTCTCGTCCAACTTGGGGACAGAAAGTTGATGGTCTGAGAGCAGCTTATGCAGACGCCCATAGACATCAAAGAGATGGGTGACCCCGTACACCATGAAGATAACAATGTTAATGATGGTGGTGGCGACAGCAACATGATAGTAAGACACCAGGATAACTAGAGTTACTTGACATTTAGGTCCTATTACTAGAACTACATGTTCATGCTGGGTGTTTCCAGCAGATTCAACTTTGCTGATGGGCTGGTGGTGGCTGGTCCTGGCTGGGCTGAGTGCAAAGGGGGAGAATGTGAGACAAGATACAGCCTGGGGTCAGAACGTAGGGACAAGGTGCTTAGGGCCTGTCCAGCATAGATTGTGTCATGAGAAAATGTTTCACGCAATCTCTGTGTCCCACCTGGGACATAGAGACTGTGTAAAACATTATTTTGTAATTATTTGTCCCCCAAACACTCTTCAATAGACAAGATAAAACATTGTTTTGAATCATTACATTGTATGACAAAGTGTGACATTGTTACATCAGTCATATCTAGTACCTCATGCTCACTGATCTGATGGTGCGCACGATAATTCTTTGTCACCAAATCTCAAGGTTCCATGGGGGACAAAGTGATGGTGTATAATGATATATATACTGAAATATTTTAATAACAATGCCTATATTCATGTTGGTGAACAATATACCAGAAGTACTACAGATGTAATTAATGTGTGCATGTGCCTAAAAACTAATGATCTAGATAATGCAAGGACACGATAGTGTAATGCATATGGTCACAGTCACTCTCAAGACAGAGAAATTTGAATGAAAAACTAGTCTGAGCAGTTTTTTTTTTGGTGTGAGTATCTTAATCTTTTTTTTCAATCTCTGCAGGAAAAAAAAACACCAAACACGTCTCAATCTCAATCCCAAAAAATAAAAATAATGTTTTCGGCTTGTGTTATGCTTCGGTAAGCGTGGGCCTTGCTTTAGACAATGGTAGGGTGTGAATACTCAGCTCTGGGTGTTTGTATCACTAAGTCAAATATGGAGTACTTGGACTTCAACACAATGACAGTCAGCAACTGGGAAGGCTTTCTTGGTAAGCCTTATGCAGTGCACTCCTCTGGTGTGACGTTTTGACGACATCATTGGTGATGTCATAGGGTGATGTCATGGCAGGATGACGTAGGAGCTGACTGAGCACAGTCATGATGTCAGTACTACTTAGGATTGCTCAGCCACAGTAGTACCTTCCATAACATTCTCTTACTTTCTATTGATTCTGTACCATTCCAGTCCCTTGTCTAGTTATGACTCTTACTGACTAGACACCTTGTATAAATACCGGTTCATGAAAGGACTCAGACCCTAAGTCTGAGTCTCTTGAAATCTCAGCGTATTCATCTCTTTCCTCTCTACTAAGACAAAAGCCTTTGTGAACGCTTTCATGCTTAGTCATCTCACCTTCCTCTTCAGGTGTGTACGTTCCCACGCCACCGAAGTCTACTAAGCAACTCTGAGACCAAGTCAATGCGTCTTGTGTTTGCATCACCTGACCTGATGTCACGTGACTGGCTCAAGTCGAGCACCTTGATAGTGCTGCTGACACTACATCTGGCCTAAAGATCTCCACAAGAGATAAGAGAGGAGTCGGAAACCAATGATTCAAGAAGACCAAGATAGTGACTCTTGGTCTTCCTCAACGACTATTTATACACGATGATAAAGGGCTTTAAAGCACCTTCTGAATACTGTTGACCTATAGCGTATCTAGCTCGAACCCTAGTACTGCTATCCTAGTAATCAGTAAGCGTATAGTAACATGTGATACTACCACTGACTGATAACACGTGAAAGTATTGTCCCTGACTAATGTAAAGAATCACAAGCTTACTATTGTAGTCAGGCGGTCCCATCCATCCTGCCCTTATGTCTTCTATCCTCTGCATTACCCATGCCCATTCCAACCTACTGATGCACATTGCCTTATCTGTCGCTAACTGCCCCCGCATCTCCTGTAACTCCCTTATATGTCCCTCCAATCGCCCCATCTCCACCCCAAGGGCCTGGTACTGCCTAATCATGCCGATGAGGCTTATGTCCTTACATTCCAGGATGGCTTGGTTGACGGCGTTGGCATTGTCGTACCCTGCATCGAAGAGGATTAAATCCTCCTGTGCATACCTGAGGTGGCCGTCGGGGTGCGCCACGTACTGGGGTGTTGCATACAGGGGCTTTGGGAAGACCCTGTTGGACTTGTCGATCAGGCCAAGCACGATAGGATCATTGCTTATGATAGCCTGGATGTATTTGGCCCGGCGCGTCACGCCATTGGGGGTGGTGATGGGGAAGTGAATGAAATTGGGTCCTCTATTGACCTGGAACCCGTGAGGTGCATGGGTGCTGGTGATGGTGGAGACAGCTCTGTCGGCAAGCTGGGGACGGATATAACCCCAGTAGAGGGGGGTCCCATCGGTGGTGAGGGCGTGTCAGGTTGTATGAGGTGGAGCATTAGTTTCTCTGCCATAGAGAATGTGTGGGTGCTCAGCTGGGTACTGCTCATCCTTGCTGTCTGTGACTTCTCCCTCCTCTCTCTCATCTCCCTCATTCGGCGTTGGGCTGTTCATAGCTGTTCATCCCTCCAGTCATTGGTTATCTCCTTCCACAACTTCTTCAGCTTCATCGCCACTTCGTACCACTCTCTGGCATGCATGGACGTCTGCACCACAGTCGAGAGCTTGCCGAAAGCTGTTGACTTTGGCAGTGGTGAATGGGCGGTTGGCGATGGGCTCCCCAGTGTTGGCATGGAGGATATGCCAGAGGGCTGGCTGCCCATTGACGTTGGGTGACAGTCAGGCGCTGTTGGTGGCTCGTCCTTGAGCAGGGAACTGGTTGAGGGTGCTGTGGAACTCAGCTTGGGTGATGGGTCCCTTGGACCCGGCTCGGTCTCTCTCAGCCATGACGACCTCCGTGGTGTCGGCAGGGCTTGATGGTGCGCGCTCTTCTTCCAGCTCACAGGCAAAAATCCTCTCAGGGGTTCTGAGGTAGTACGAAGACGTCGAGAGGGCAGCATTGGGGGTGAAAGGCATATACGAAGTTTGAGGGGAAGGAGTGATGGTAGTGGGAGAGAATGAGGTGTCATCCTCAGTCCTTCCACCTCTTATAAGCATCTGTGGAGCGGTCTTTGAATGTTGATACTCTGCAAGGGCTTCGTTGGCAAATAGGTCCTCCTGGTTGACCCACTGGTTCTCCGAGTCAGGGTAACCCTTCCATTTGATCAGGTACTGCTTCTTCCATCTTCTGCCAAACTGCCGCTCATCTAGAACCTTCTTAACTTCGTATTCCTCTTCTCCATTCACCAAATCAGGTGGTGGGCGCTGGTAATTCTTCCCATGGAGTGGAGTCTCGTGGTATTTGGTGAGAAGATCCACATGGAACACTATGTGAATTTTCCATTGTGGAGGAAGGTTGAGCTGATAGTTGACAGGGGACATCACCTGTTTGACTTTGAAAGGACTATGTCGGTGTGGGGCGAGTTTTGCTGTTGGCTGGTGGGTACGCAGGTGACGTCCTTCCAGCCATATGAGGTCACCTTGTTTGAATCTAGGCCCTGTTTTGTTCACGACCCATGACTGCTGCGCTTTCTTGATAAGTTCCTGGGCTTGTTTTCACGCTTCTTGGAATTGTTTGGTCCTGAGTGCTACCTGGGGAATGGGTGATGGTTTATCCGTCCAATCAGCACGCGGGTTATAGCCCATAAGGAGATTGAAGGGTGACTCCCGTGTGTACTCATGTGGCCAATTGTTGTGTGCAAACTCCATGAGGGGTAAGTATCCATACCAATTGTCCTGATGTTCGTTTGCCCAGAAACAGAGATATTGTTCTACCCATTGGTTCATCCGCTCCGACTGTCTGTCAGTTCGGGGATGATATATGGTGGAAATGTTTTGTTTGATGTCCAGTATCCTACAGAGTTCTCTTGTAAACCTGCTTGCAAAATGGGGGTCACAATCACTTATGATTTTCGTGGGAAGTCCGAAATGGACGAAGACATGTTTCAGGTAGAGGTTGGCAACTCCTTCCGCACTAATCTCTTCATTGCAGGGTATGAAGATCACTGCCTTGCTGCAATCATGATCTGTTATTGTCAATATGGTGTCGTACCCCTGGGACTGTGGTAGTTTAGTTATGAAATCAAGGGCTATAGTTTCGAATGGCATTGCTTCCAGCTTGGGGTATATGGGATTGAGAGGTGCCTTGTTACGCCCATGCTGAACCTTGATGCGTTGACATTTAGCGCATCCCTTGACATATTCCAAGGCATCCTTGGCTAGTCCAGGCCACCAATATGCACGCCCTGTGAGTTTGGCAGTTCTCTTGAATCCTGGATGTCCATAAGCAGGGAGGTCGTGATGGTCATATAATATGCATTGCTTATCATGAATGCCTCCAGTTACTACTTGTCGTGCATCTTTATACCAGACGCTGTCTATTCTCTTGAGTCGATGTGTCTCCACCCAAGGCTTCAGAATGGCCTCATTCTGTTCATATACAGGGTCCTCAGGAGTGATGTCTCTGGCGGTGAGGTGGTCCTTGTTGGTTCATATTCCTTCTATTCTGGCACCATGTATGAAGACTTTGTCTGGTAATACTATGATGTTGTCATTGTCTCCTTCTCCCTGGTCATAGTCCAGTCTTCATGATAGAGCATCTGCTTGACTGTTTGTGGATCCTTTGATGTGGTGAATTTCAAAGTCATATTCTGATAATTTGAGTACTTCCCTTGCTACTCTCCAACTGATCTTCTGGGGACTCCTCCAGTACTGCAAGTTCATGTGATTGGAGAAAACCTTTGTTCGATGTGGTGATCCTGCAAGTAGTGGTTGCCAGTGTCGGAATGCCTTGACTATTGCCAGCAGTTCTAGGTCATAGATGTCATAGTTTCATTCAGCCTCGTTGAGCGTAGTCAAAAAGTAACTGATTGGGTGTCGTTTTCCGTCATCTTTTCATTGTAACAGTACTGCTCCTATTGCGAATCCTGATGTATCAACCTCCAGTTCGAATGGTTTACTCAACTGTGGGTGTGCCAGTACTGGTTCTGAAGTGACGAGCCTTTTGAGGTTGTTGAATGTGTCATGTTCCATTCCTGTCCATTTCCAGTCAGCTCCTTTCTTCATTAGTTGGTTCAGGGGTTTTGCATGGTGTGAAAAGTTTTGAATGAATGCGTGATAAAAGTTGCAAAACCCCAAAAATGACCAAACATCTTTGACCTTCGTAGGCGTTGGCCAGTCTTTGATACCGGAAATTTTGACAGGGTCCATGCGTGTCACCTCCTTTTTAAGGATTACCCCCAGGTAATCCATACAAGGTGCATGGAATAAGCATTTCTCTAGCTTATAATAGAGGTCGTGCTTAGCTGATATTTCCAGTACGTCCTTTACTGCCACAATGTGATCGTCCATACTCTTTCCTATGTGTGTTGCAATTCCAATGTCATCCATGTATACCCTGATGGTTGTTCCTCGAAGTTCGTGTTTGGCAATAATGTCCCAACATATGTGGTTCATCATTGTCTGGAACGTCGCTGGGGAATTTGTTAATCCAAAGAACATTACCATTGGTTCAAATAGGCCATATTTTGTCTTGAATGCCGCTTTCTCCTCGTCACCCTCTTTGATCTGTATGTTGTTGTAGCCCCATTGTACATCAAGCTTGGTGTATATGTGGGCGTTGCTAAGGTCCGTTATGAGGTCAGTAATGAGGGGCAATAGGTATTGGTTGCGTATCATGAACAAATTGAGACATTGGTAGTCCTGTACCAGTTGTAGTTTACTGTCCTTCTTTGTTACGGTCGCACCGGCCGTCTAGCTCGACTTGAGCTGGTTTCTCAGAATGCTTGTATTGCACGCGACAACCAAGGCAAAACCACTGCAATAGTGGTTGCAACTGAGAGATGAAGGGAAAACTCCAAGGGGAACAGCTCGCTAAGAAGCGGCACAACAAGGCGATGTCTAAGGGTTTGGTAGAGAAGACCAACTAAGGCCCTTAGGAAAGCAGGAGGGAACTGTGATGCGAATTCTTAAAGAACTCAAGATGGGGAATACATGCGAAGACAAGCTAGTACTTATACTACTAGTAGATAAGGTTCAGACTCAGCACGAACCTTAAGTCCTTATCTCTAGCCAATAGCCATAAGGGCTCTGGCTCCACAAGCTGAAACACGAGGAAGAAACATGATTGGACTGGCCTATAAAGGCACCAATGTCCATCAGACACGAGGCTGCGCCCATACAGTACACGAGGTGTCCATCAGAAAGTCCATCAGTAAATAGGCACGAAGGCCTAGTCCATGTTGTCACCAACTGGATGACCGGCTGCAGCATACCCAAGGCATACTCACTCAGGTGATGCCTCACGTGAAGAGTCACGTGTCTCTGGGTCATCACGCCCGTAGAAGTGCACATACATCTTGTGCACGCGAGCTTCATCTTGCTTGTAGGGATCGTCAGCTCCTTTGTCACTGCTCTCAGCAGGAGTGCGGGACTTAGCTGGTTCCGGACGTAATGTCCACATGCTCATGTCACCTTTTCTCATCAAGGCCTCTCTTAGTGCCTTGGAATCCAAGGTTCTTTCGTAGTTGTTCAACGCAGGCCAGCTCAGACAGCTCGGCAGTGTGCTTTCTCGGGAGCTCAAAATCTCAGCTGTAACATTCTTTTTGACAAAGAATAATGGTGATGTGTAGGGTGATTTAGATGGTCATATGTATCCTTTGCTGAGTTGTTCTGTTAGAAATGCCTGGAGGGCTTGATCTTCCTCTTGTATGAGTGGATATACTTTACAGTCTATCGCTTCAGGTGCCCCTTGTTTGAGCTGGATTTTGTGATCCCACACCTGTGAAGGTGGGAATCAATGTGATGCTTCTTCGTTGAATAGTTGGTTGTACATGGAGTAGCAGGGTGGTAACTCAGCTTTTGTAGTATACTGCTTCGCTTGGATTGCTAGTTCCATAGACGTGGTTCTTCCTTCTAAAAATTCTTCTTCTTTCAGTTGAGTGACGATGTGATTTTTTTGAGTTTTGGTTATGACCATTGCGATCGTTGGTTGTTGACGAATGATCCTTGGGTTGATGGTTCTGAGGATGACCAGTAGTGCATCCTCTTTGATCACTGCGTGCCTCCAGCTGAAGGTTGGTTCGTATGTGGCCAGCCAAGGGTATCCGAATATGATATCTTCACTGCTGATATCTGTGATGAGGAACCTCATTTCTTTATAAATCCCCTCCATCTGCACGTCCAGATCTACGTAGTGCATGATTAGTCCTGCTTTGTTTTTGGTATTATCAATGTTCCATATCTTTTTTTGGCCGTTCCAGCAGCTTCATCCCAATTCCCATCTGCTTTACAAAAGCGGGTCATAGGAAGTTGTCGGTGGCTCCCAAGTCCACCAGTGCTCTAATATTGGCCATGGCATAATTCATGCAAATCAATACTGGAATTCTCATAGAATGGTAGTGAGTTATGATCACAGAATTACATTTTACTGCCCTTACCCAGGCCGATAGGTTCAGGCGCTTCAAAAATCCTCTCTCTTCCTTAGGTCCTGTAGTATGAGGTCCTTTACCTCATCTTCTTCGGCTTCTACTCCCTTCATCCACTGGTCTGCTCATTGCTGAGGAGTTTCGGCTCTTGCCGCTCTAATAGGTTCTTCTCCTAGTTCTTCGTGGTAGGTGTTGGTTCTTTGACTGTTGCTGGGCTGGTGTTACGATACGACTCATCTCTTTTCTCTTTGTTTGTGTCTAATTGTGTACGTTCTCACAAGAGTCATAGTGACTCTTTACTTATGCTCTCACATGAGTCATAGTGACTCTAGCCCATTGTCAAGGGGCTTATATCTTTCGTTTCATACCGATTACTTGTGATAGCTGCAGACTGTGCCACAGCTACTTATTGTCATGTTGACTCAATCCTAGTACGCTATTGTGACTCAGTACTAGGATCCCTACTTACTATAAAGTCAGGCTTGCTAGGTAGCTTGTAGCCTTAGACTTGACTTCTTATATTCTACAGTACTCGAGCAATCAAAGACTGTTGAACACTCCATCTCTCACGAACCCTCTCCTCTCACTGAAGAATCCTAAGTTCCACTATTGGCTTAGGCTGACTCTTCAACTTGTACATCTTCACTAAAGTTCCTCTTTGGAACTTCCCTTATCAACCAGAACCAGACCCTTAGTGCAGCGTCTCAGTAGAATGACTTAACCCATGTCAGGTGAACATCCCTACCATGACATAACAGCTGGTTATAGGTGTGCTATGGGCAGTTACGACTGAAGTGTCCCTTCTGTCCACAGGTGTAGCAAGTTACTTCCCTTATGTTGCATCACCCTCGCCCTCATCCCATGGCTCCCCCCCTTGGTGGTGGATTTCTAGGGTGGGCCTGATCCCAATTACCCTGGATTTCTTCAGCCCCCATGAGTCTTCCTCATACTCGGTCTGCCAATGTGTCCATGGCGTTCAGGTCTCTGAGAATGTTACAATGTTACAAGGAGGGCCCCATCCCATACCACATGTATTCCTCCATGTTCCTCCGCTGTTGTTTCCTTGTTGTCTTCCTGGGTTCACAAGGCCTTGGTGTTGTTCCAGCCAGGCCTTCATATGTATGTATTACTGTTATCTTCTGATGACCGCATCTTTCCATTCCTGGAAGGTCTGGGGGTTGTTGTAGGTGTAGACCTTTTTGTACAGGTCATGGGGTAGTCCATCCATGAATAGATCCATTGTGAGGGGTGAATCCAGCCAGTAGTTAGCTTGTCTCGCAAGCTGTTCGAATTGCATGACATACGCGTCATTATCTCCTCCTGTCATTCTGATTCCTTTCTTTAACATCGCCTGGGCTTGCTCCTTTTCTAACGTGTTCGAGAATCGCCGGTTGAAGGCTGTGATAACCTCGATCCACAGGTGTGGGTCGTTATCTGCAATTCCAGTGGTGACTTGTTGGTTAAGCCATCTACTAGTCTCCATGATCCAGTTGTTAACGTCCTTTCCTTGGATATAGGTAAGGAATAACATAGCTCATCGGTAGGCATTGGCCATGATAGGGTTATTGTTGTTGATACCCCAGTATAGTTCCCATTGCGTGAGGAACTCTTCAGTTTTGTGTCGGTCTCCTTTAAACACTTCTGGGGTGTTTCCTGCAAATTTGTTGGAGTGATGTCCTCCCCCTGGCATTCCTCTGCCTGGTGGTCCTCCTCCAGGTATTCCCCCACCTGGTGGTCCTCCTCCAGGTAAGCCTCCGTCCGGTGGTCCTCCTCCTCCTAGTAGTCCTCCTCCTGGGGGTCCTCTGCCTGTTGGTGGGTCAGGTTGGTCTGGTCCAATTGCTCAGAACAATGTGGCGTCATCAGCCATCATGACATGTCCTGTTTTGGGGTGAATAGGAAGTGTAACTTCCTGTGTTTTGGTTAATGTAGCCATGGGAGGGTGAATCGTAATCTGCTCAGCTCTTTCGATGAACTCTTGCTCTAGTGGCTCCAGTGCTTGTATAGGCTCTTCGTCTGAATCAGTTTCGGAGTGGTCAGTATGCTCTAAGGGTGCGGAGGCACTCTGGTTTTCTTCTCTGTCAATAGGTCCCCAATCGTTTCTTGCAACTACTTCTTCTTCGTAGATATCACACCTGTATCTATAGGGAAGAGTGTCAATGACTCTCCACTTATTGTCTTCTCGGTTGACTCTGCACCAACAAGTTCATTCAAAATTGAACTCAACTGGTCAAGGTCCGTGTGCCCCTCTGATAATATATCCTTCTACTCTGTTGATGATGCTCCAATGAGCCTCCTTGAGGTATCGGACTGGTATGTTTTGGGCTCCCCTTCGTGGGATTTCATAGGAGCGGAATCCCTCTTGGATCCAAAGTTCTCTTGTGGATACTCACGCCATGATGGGGATCTTGGTCTTAATGTTACACTTCGGTAAGCATGGGCCTTGCTTTAGGCAATGGTAGGGCGCGAATACTCAGCTCTGGGTGTTTGTATCACTAAGTCGAATGTGGAGTACTTGGACTTCGACACAATGACGGTCAGCAACTGGGAAGGCTTTCTTGGTAAGCCTTATGCAGTGCACTCCTCTGGCCTAAAGATCTCCACAAGAGATAAGAGAGGAGTCGGAAACCAATGATTCAAGAAGACCAAGATAGTGACTCTTGGTCTTCCTCAATGACTATTTATACACGATGATGAAGGGCTTTAAAGCGGCTTCCGAATACCGTTGATGTCGTGATCCGGCTCACCATGGACTTATTTTCTTTTTACCTTACCACTTTGACTTCCTCTCGGACTTCTTTGGAGTACTAACCTGTTGACTCACTACCATGTACGCTTCTCTACTCTGATTCCCCTTCTAGCTCTTTCCCCTTTTGCGTCTCCTATTGTTCTCCTTTGATTCCCCCTTCCCCCTTCTGTGTTCCCTTTGTTCCCTTTCAGTATCCCCTTCATGGGATGGACCCGGAGTAGCTACCTATATAAGCTTGACCATGTATATGCTTATTCTCCAGTCTTGTCTTCGTTTATCATACTAGCGAATACTAGACTTGTTTGTCCTCACAACTGTGTGCTCTTCTCATCATCTCATCACCACTGTCGGCCTTCCCTTAGTTGGGAGCCATTTCGAAGCTTTGCGCTTGTGCTATAACAACATGCACACACAGACCCTAAGTCGTTCGACTTAGTCCCTCGTACTTTGGCCTTCTGACCGAATCCCTTGTACCTTGTCACTAAGTCTCCTAACTTAGCCCCTTGAAACCTTGCCCCCTTGGTTGTCCTTCGTGGACCTTCGTCACTTCGAAACGCCCCTCTCAGTCCTTGTCGCTTTTACTAAGCACCTTGTTCCCAAGCTCTGTCCTTGTCCCCTCATACCCTCGGTGCACGTCGCACAGTAAGGCCCCGCTAGGCCTTAACATCGTACATCTTCACTGAAGTTCCTCTTCAAAACTTCCCTTGACAACCAGAACCAGACCCCTTAGTGCAGTGTCTCAGTAGATCGACTTAACCCACGTCAGGTGAACGTCCCTACCATGACATAACATTAAGTCAAGTCTATCAAACCTATTGCCACTCTGGCTAAGGGACGAAGAATTTCTGAATCCCAATCAGTCCTCGGATTCAAACTGTTTCCCATTGAGAGGAGAATAGACGACAACGTTCCTGGCCATGTAAAAGGAGCAGCCCTTTGGCAGGAAATCAACAGCAAAGAAGGTTATTGGGTATACAACATACTCAGCGCAGCATACCTCACCATCGAATATGAAGAAAGTACCGAGCAGTGGTACTTCATACAGCGAGACAGCAGGACTAGGCGTTGGACAGCTACTCAACCAGTCCCCTCCCTGTATAACCTGGGAAGAAGATCGATCAGACCAACGACAGTATCAGCGATTCCACCAGACAATACACTGTTGAAGGCAGGCCAGCATACAGTGCCAACCGCTAAGAGATGTAATACAAAAAGTTCTCCAATGGCAACACAGATGACCACCACAGCTGCAACCGCAACAACGACAGCTGTCCCCCCATCCACAGTACAAACATTCTTCACGAAGGGGACAGGAACAGGAAGCAGAAACCCCCCTGCTAGCACTACGGCAACAGGAAGTGGTCCCTCCAGAGGTGGGCCCCCAGGACCACCAGGAGGAAGCGGACTGCCAGGAGGTGGCCCCCTAGGAGGTGGGGGTGCACCTGGAGGCGGAGGTGCCCCAGTAGGTGGAGGCGCGCCTGGAGGCGGAGGACCCCCTCCTGGTGGCGCCCCTATTGGAGGCAGGGCAGGTGCCGGCCCAGGCCCAGGAGTGGCAAACGGCAAACTTGGAGGAAACCCCCCAACCGACTTTGATAGTACCCAATCGCTTGCGGACCAATTCATGCAGGAATTCAACCTGTATCGCATCACGAATTTGGATGCTGAACAAATGGCGATACCTATGAAATGAGCGGCTCTGCTGCTTGGTTTCATAAAAGGACCAAACGTAAAGGACTGGGTCAAGAGATGGAACAACTGGATCCTTGTGGAAATGAACAATGGAAGACTCCCGAATGACGAATTCTACTGGACAGCAGTGTCTCAAGGCTTTGAACAAGCATTCCAGGATATGGGAGCAAGGGAACTGTGGTGACTCACTACTCAAACGCGGTAGTGAGTCCGATGATACACGAGGTACGTCGGGTGGTGGCGGAGGAACACAGTGATGCCGATAATGGCCAGGAATATAACAAGGTGGACAAGGACCACAAGGAAGGTGAACAAGATGTAGAGCAACGCAAACATGGGAGCTGTACCGTGAGGGACTGACCAAGTGGGGACTGTAGTCACAAGTGGACAGTCTGAGGGCTGTCCGTAGATTCAGGGGGGTTTATATACCTGAGTACATGGTCCATGCACGAGCTATGTCTCGCTCACGGGTGCGCATCAAGCGCCTGTCTAACAATAACATCCAATCAGATATGATCCTGGTGTTTCAGGTTTGAAGCTCCGCTTCCATCCATATCCGGAACCAATAGCGATACATGCTCAATCGATAAACAATCCTTGTTTATCGATCAACAAGCGCTCGTTTATCGATCAACGATAAACCCATTGTTTATCGATCAACAGAGTCAATAAACAGAACCTTATCCATTGTTGATCACCTGATCAACAGATCAACAAAGTCACGTGATGGGTTACACCATCAAACACGTGACTTGTCACAACTAGTGACCAGTCACGTGTCACATCACGTGACTTGTTAAGATCACGTGACCTCACTTGTAGGGCCAGATCACGTGACTCTGGGTAGGAAAGTCGCTCATGACTTTCACTCTCGATTTCTTGACAGCGCTCGGCCCATCACGGACCGAGGCATAGGTTCATGACAGGAACGGGCAGAAGATAAACTGCGCCACCTCTCATTTATACCAAATGAGGTGGATGTGTTTATCGCCCAGTTTGAATCCCTTGCTGCAGAAGCAATGTACCCATTGGATGCTCAGTTGACACTCTCCTTATTCACATCCAAGCTTCCTTATCGCATGATAGATCACGTCTATAAGGTGGTACGTCCCCTAGACTTCAGGGGATGGGCCGACGGAGTGCGCCAGTATCACTCAGACAACACCACAGTCCAGAACATTAGGGGGATTTACAAAGAAACTCCAAGGAAGAAGGGAGCAGGAAAGATGAACCCCGCCCAATTGGCGAAGATGCTAGGCATTAAAATGCCAGCCCCTGCATCAGACACAATGGACACTCGCGCTGACCGCTCTCATTCCAACTTTAACAGGAACAAAGGAACCAGAGGAAGAGTGGCGGCGACCACTGCAAAAGAGAAACTGGACATTGAAGTTTAGAAGAAAGAAGGCCGTTGCTACACTTGCAACAAACAAGGACATCTCTCCCGCAACTGTCCAGACAAAGAGAAGGACAAGAAACCACCTCAAAAGGCTCGCAAGGCCAAGGCTGAAGAAAGCGAACCTGAGGAAGAATCGGAAGAGGAACAGTCCAAAACTGAATCCGCCCCTACCGATGTGCAATCCTCCCTCCTTAAAAGCCTTTTAACCAAGGAGAAATACGCAATGTTGAAAGAGGCTTGGGTAGAAGAGCACAGGAAGGATTTTTAAAACGCACAAACCTAGTGGCCATGGCACGTGCATTACAGTTCAAAGATGTGTTTGTTTGTAAATATCGAAGTCTCCAAATCCCAACTCTGATACAAACTTCACATACAACAGCCGAAAGAAAAGTTCTCATGGATTTAGGAGCCACAGACAACTTTATCGACTTCAAGCTCCTGAAAAGAATGAAGATTGGCAAACTAAAGCTGCCACGACCCCACATTGTGTGGAACATTGATGGGACCCAGAATAAGTCAGGAATTATCAAGTACTACGTTGACCTGCAAGTCCGGACTGGGGAGAAGAAACAGAACATGAGATTCCTTGTCACCAATCTAGGAGATGACGAGATGGTGTTAGGGTACCCATGGCTTGCTGCCTTCCAGCCATTGATCGATTGGAGAAGCGCGACCCTTGATGAAAGCATGCAACCACTTGTCATCAAGACCCTTTCATATACAATGGATGCAGAAGTGATCCGCATACGAGATGCGTGGATTAAGAAGGCTGCATTGTTATGCACCCCTAGGGAAGAACTCTTTGTTCATCGAATGGATGAAGAAATCCTCAAAAGAAGCTCGACGTCAACTGAAATAGCAGTAAAAGTGCTGCCAAAAGAAGAGAAAACCTGGGATCAGGTAGTCCCGAAACACTACCACAAGTGGAAGAAGGTCTTTTCCGAAGAAGAGGTGAAGCGGTATCCAGAACACCAACTGTGGGATATTGCTATTGATTTTACGGAGGACGCCCTGAAGACTCTAGACTGCAAAATATACCCGTTATCTAAAGGCAAGCAAGAAAAGCTCGATGAATACATCAAAGATAACTTGGACAAGGGCTATATTTGTCTATCAAAATCACAATACTTCGTCACCGTTCTTTTTCGTCGGAAAGAAAGATGGAAAACTTCGTCCAGTAGTGGACTACCGGAAACTGAACTCCTTCACAATCCCTGACTGATACCTGTTGCCTCTAATACAGGAACTAGTGGATAAAGTAAAGGATGCCAGGTTGTTCACCAAAATGGACATGTGAGCAGGATACAACAATATTCGCTTCCGAGAAGGCGACGAGCCGAAAGCCGCCTTCAAAACGAACCTAGGACTGTTCGAACCAACAGTAATGCCGTTCGGGCTGAAAAACACCCCCGCAGTATTCCAACGAATGATGAATACGCAGTTTAATAACCTTACAGCAACCAGTCAAGTAATCATCTACATGGACGACATCCTTGTTGCAACAAAGAAGGATGAAGAAGAACACCGCAAGTTGGTTAGCAAAGTCCTCGAGCATCTTTAAAAGTTAGACCTCTACTTAAAGCCCAGCAAGTGCCTCTTTGAAGTAGAACACATTGAATTTCTAGGAGTAATCCTGGAAAAAGGAACCATCACCATGGATCCAGTCAAAGTCGCTGGAGTTGCCAAATGGAAAACACCGAAAACTACAAAAGATATTCGGGTGTTCCTTGGTGTTACGGCCGAGATTCCGAGCTCCCGAGAAAGCACACCGCCGAGCTGCCTGAGCCGGCCCACATTGGACAACTACGAAAGAACCCTCGATCCTGAAGCATTGAGAGAGGCCTTGATGAGAAAAGGCGATATGAGCATGTGGACATTGCATCCCGAACCAGCTAAGTCCCGCACTCCCGTTGAGAGTAGCGATGAAGAAGCTGACGACCCCTACGAGCAAGACGAAGCCCGCGCATGCAAGATGTACGCATACTTCTATGGGCAGGAAGATTCAGAGTCACGTGATGAGTCACGTGAGGCATCACCTGAGCGTGTGTGCCTTGGGTATGTGGCAGCCGGTTATCCGGTTGATGACGACATGGACTAGGCCTTCGTGCCTATTTTCTGATGGACTTTCTGATGGACGCCTCATGTACTGTATGGGCGCAGCCTCGTGTCTGATGGATGTCGGTGCCTTTATAGGCCAGTCCAATTATGTTTCTCCTTCGTGTTTCAGCTTGTGGAGCCGGAGCCCTTATGGCTATTGGCTAGAGATAAGGACTTAAGGTTCGTGCTGAGTCCGAACCTTATCTACTAGTAGTATAAGTACTAGCTTGTCTTCACATGTATTTGCTATCTTGAGTTTTTCAACAATCCGCATCACAGTTCCCTCCTGCTTTCCTAAGGGCCTTTATTGGTCTTCTGTACCAAACCCTTAGACAATTGTCTTGTTGTGCCGCTTCTCAGCGAGCCATTCCCCTTTGGAGTTCTCCCTTCATCTCTCAGTTGCAACCACTATTGCAGTGGTTTTGCCTTGGTTGTCGTGTGCAATACAAGCGTTCTGAGGAACCCAGTTCAAGTCGAACTAGACGGCCGGTGCGACCGTAACACTTGGATTCTGCAACTTCTATAGGTGCTTTATCTGTGGATTTTCCTTTATTGCGAAGGCACTGAACGACCAACTAAAGAAAGGTGTTCAATGGAACTGGGGGCCAAAAGAAGAAAGCGCTTTTGAAACCCTGAAGAAGCGAATATGTGAAGAACCGGTTTTGATACAACCGGACCAGAAGAAACCATTCAAAGTCAAAGTTGACGCATCAAATTATGCAATGGGAGCTGTCCTAATGCAACGAAATGAACAAGGAGTGCTCCACCCGGTAGCATTCTTTTCAAAAACCATGAACGATGCCCAAAGAAACTATGACGTATACAACAAGGAGCTCCTAGCCCTGGTGGAAATGTTCCGACATTGGAGACATTTCTTGCACCAACCAGCATTCAAAGTAAAGGTGCATACAGATCACGCCAATCTATTGTACTGGAAAAATCCAGGCGACAACAATAGAAGAGTGGCAAGATGGCATGCGGAACTCATGGAATATGACTTCAAATTGGTTCACATAGCCGGGAAGAAGAATGGTTGGGCGGACACGTTGTCACGATGCCCGGACTACAAACACGGCAAAGAAGATAACAAGGCATTGGTGGTCCTACCCCCTATCTTGTTCAGCTTCGCACCAATGATGGGGTCAGAATATTATAACCCCAGCAACCAGAAGGAAAGGGAGCACTATAGCGCAATGATAAACCAGTGCAAGTACCAGTCCCTTCAAGACCAGGTGGAAGAGGACCAGCAGACGAACAAAAAGAGCCAAGAAGTGCTCAAGAAATGGTCAAACACCTACGTTCTCACCAAATTAGTTGGAATTTGGTGGAAGATTGAAAACAACACAGACTGGATCGTCGTTGCCGGAGACAACGATCTGAAGAGGGGGGTAATTCGATTTTACCACGATACCCCATCAGCCGGACACCCAGGAATCACGAATACGTACGCGTTGGCAAAACGAGACTTCTGGTGGCCAAAGATGAAAGAAGATGTGGAGCAATACGTAAAGGGATGCGCAGCGTGCCAAGCAAACAAAATCAACACGCAGCCGCTCAAACCAGCTATGATCCCTATCACTCCTGAAAATTCTCTGCCATTTGAGACAGTTGCCATGGATTTCATCACAAAGTTGCCACTTTTGGGCAAATATGATATGATCCTCACAGTTATGGATCATGATTGCAGTAAAGCGGCGGTATTTATACCCTGCCAAGAAACAATTACTGTGGAAGGGGTAGCAGAACTCTACCTGAAACATGTGTACACCCAATTTGGTGCCCCAAAGAAGATTATCTCTGACTGAGATACCCAATTTACATCACACTTTGCCAAAGGCCTGTGCGAAGCGTTGAAGATACACCAGAACATCAGTACAGCATACCACCCAAGAACTGATGGCCAGTCAGAAAGGACAAACCAATGGCTCAAACAGTATCTTTGATTCTGGTGCGATGAAAGGCAAGACGATTGGCACAAGTACCTGCCAATGGCAGAATTCGCACATAACCAGTGGCCAAATTCCACCACCCGAAGGACCCCCTATGAAATGCTCATAGGTTATACACCGAGGATTGAAATTATGACCAAAAGCAAGGTCCCCTCGGTTGAAGAAAGGCTTACAGCCATAGAAAAGGTGCGAACGGATGGCCATGAAAATATCATCAAGTCTCAAAAGATGATGGCCATTGCGCACCAAGGGAACAAGAAGTTCCAACCGTACAAAGAGGGAGATCAAGTATGGATCGAGGGAACCAACTTGAAGACCCTGTACCCAGCAGCTAAACTCAGATCAAAGCAGCACGGACCTTTCAAAGTGATGAAACAGCTATCAGAAGCGGTGTACTGCATGGAACTGCCAAGGCAGTGGAAGATTCATAACGTGTTTCACGTGAACCTTCTAACACCTTATAAGGAAATGGAGTTCCATGGGCCGAACTATACCCGGCCGCCTCCTGATATCATCAATGAAGAACCCGAGTATGAAGTCGAGAAGATTCTAGATGCGCAGCAACCAGGGAAAGGGTGCAAGCTCTACTACCTAATTAAGTGGAAAGGCTATCCCATGAGTGACAGTTCATGGGAGAAAGCAGAAGACGTCCATGTGGACAAACTGATAGCGGAGTTCGAAGCCAGGAAGGGGACAAACAAGTCAAAAGCCTGTAAAACGTATATAAGATGGGCCAAAATGACAGAAAGACCTCATCCCCTTCCACACCCTGCTTCCTCTCTGTATATGATGTCCACTATTTCTGCTCCCACCAGCCTTGTCCCAACGCTCCAGCTCCCTGCCTCATCGCCTCCCACATCGGTCGCTGATACCTGCTCTGAGGGCGCCGTCCCTCCTACTCCTCAGCTGGCTATCTGGAGTGTTCCAATCGTGGAGCACAGTGATGACAGAACCACCGAGGTCCCTGAGCTTCCAGTCAAGGAAGCTGAGTATACTCCTCCCCTTGGCTATATCCATAATGACCCCCACTCCCATCTGTTTTACCCCATTTATGTCGCCAACCCACGTTTCGGGCTGGACTGCACAGAGCCAAGAATAGTCTTGGCTACTTTCATCACCTACTCGCCAGATGAAACAATGGTAATGGGGACTCTCGGGGAAGGGCAGGAGAAGCGCACGATAGAAGTGCAGGTAGGGAGAAGGGCAAAGAACTACGGGCTCATGACAGAGGCCCTTTGGAGGCAGTTGGCGCGGAACCATGAGATGGAATTCGTGGTGAACCACGCACTCCAAGAAATCGATGATCCCCGCCTGACCCGGGAGATTAACCGCTTTAGGGCAAAGCGGGAGCTGAAGAACACGTTAGATGGCCTGTTGTGCGACGCCTAGCATAAGGTCAGCGAGATTATGAGGGAGGCCATCTTGGTGGAGCGTGAGTATGAAGCCTGCAAGACTAGGCTGGAGATGGCTGACGCTTGTCACATCATCCATAGCACTTTCAACCGTGAGTACCGCCTCCCGACCCGTTTCCGTTATTCCCCCAAGCCACTCCCTGTCGACCCACACACCTCCCGCCAGGCTGAGATGCCCATCCTCCACGATGAAGAGGGCAAGATGTTGCCCAAGTGTTACCACTGCAAGAAGCGCAGGCACAAAGTACAAGAGTGCCCCAAGAAGCGCAAGCAGCAGAAGAAGAGGGAGGAGAGAGGGGCCCTTCACATCCGTATCACCACCTCCATGGTCCAACATGAGTTGGACGAGAAGGAGCAGACCCCAGAGCCCTGCGTGGAGGTTGGACCGAGCAGCCAGAAGAAGATGACGCTCTTGGAGCATATCGAGTTGCTGGATAGGGAGGAGTGGACCCTGGAGTTGTGCAGAAAGTGTGGGAAGATCAGGACACACCACGGTGAACTCGAGTGCCCCCTCTGTGAACAGTGCCCCTTTTGTTGCCACACGGGTAGCTGGGGGTTCGTCAAGCATCACAGGTGCACCAAGATGGATGACGATGAAGAAAAGGAGAATTGGGACAACAATGAGGTCGACTATGACCTCTACTGGAATGATGACCCAATGGGCTTGTAAGGCAAAGTCCAGAGTAACTTTGCGCCTAAACAGGGGGCTGTGTTACGATATGACTCATTTTCTTTTCTTTGTCTATGTTTGTCTCACGTGATCGTTCTAACAAGAGTCATAGCGACTCTTTATTTATCATTCTCATACGAGTCATAGTGACTCTAGCCCATTGTCAAGGGGCTTATATCTTTTGTTTCAGACTCGTTTCATACATACTGCGGACTGCGCTGCAGTTACTTATTGTTGTGATGACTCGATCCTAGTATGCTATTGTGACTCAGTACTAGGATCCCTATTTACTATAAAGTCAGGCTTGCTAGGTAGCTTGTAGCCTTAGACTTGACTTTTTGTACTCTATGGTACTTGAGCAATTGAAGACTGTGAATACTCCATCTCTCACCGAACTCTCCTATCACTGAAGAATCCTAAGTTCCACTATTGGCTTAGGCTGACTCTTCAACTTGTACATCTTCACTGAAGTTCCTCTTCGGAACTTCCCTTGACAACCAGAACCAGACCCCTTAGTGCAGCGTCTCAGTAGATCGACTTAACCCACGTTGGGTGAACGTCCCTACCGTGACGTAACATGGCAGGGCACATATTGTGGTGCATCAGTGGTGCCTAGTCTGTAGGACCATCAGGCTGGACCAGAGGCCTAGCAATTGCATAGGCTGTTGTAGTGTCTGGTAGACCACTTTGGGCCTTGCTCTAGACTGTGAAGCCCTGCAGAGGGACCAGCCAGTGTGGTTGCATGCTGCAGTTGCAGGCCTGGCAACAGTTGACACAGGTTTGCTCAGATGAGTGATTGTGGTTGTGGGCCAAAGTGGCCAAAGGTTAGATAGTATAGGTATTTAAGGATTCACTTCTCATGTATATGGAGGGGCAGCACAGGTATGGTGTAGTACCCAGACCAGTTACACTCTAGATTCCATTTTCCCTTCATTGCAAATGCTCTGCGCACCCATGTGTGTGCCAGTGTCCTCCAGTCAACCTCTGTCTTGCTGCTCCAGCAGCTCTTCATATTTCTCTTAGGCTCGCATGCCTTCCACATCAGCTGAGTGCCAAGTCTACCTTCAGCCAATCCTCACCTCACTCAACTTAGCTTGCTCAGTGCATTATATTCCTTGACCTCCTAAACCCTTCCACTCTTAGCTGCACTTCAATATGCTTAGCAGTGGCTTAGGGTATCACCACTTTCCTCAGTTTTCTGCTATTCTTAAATACAGCCTGTTGTCCCCTCTCTTTCCTCTCCCCCTGAGCTCCTCCCTCTCTTGCCTTTATCAAGAGATGAGCTGTCAACTCTCAGATCAGAGTCTCTGTCTAGAAGTCTAAGCTGGGGTTCTATGGTCTTGAACTTGCAGCTTACAGTGTCTCCAGTTGAGACACCCAGCCTGGCTGAGCTGGCATCACAATGTGAAAGTAAAGAGTCCCTGACTAATGAAGAGAATCATGAGCCTACTACTGTAGTCAGAACCTAGTAGTAAGCATACCAAAGTCCATTCTATGACATTTTCTCAGATGAGGGCAAGGAGGACTTAGCTGGTAGAGGGTTGGGGCACAATGCCCACAGGCTCAAGTCACCTTTCTATACTAATATGGCTCTCAAGGCATCAGAATCCAAGGCATGCTCATAGTTATCCAGTGCAGGCCAGCTTGGGCAGCTCAGTAGCATACTTTCATAGGGGCTCAAATTCTTGACCATGATAGGAAGAGAGGCAGGGGGTGAGGCAGGGAGAGGGAGAGGCCAGAGAGGGCAGAGTGGAGAGGTGGGGAGAGAGGGAGGCAGGGGGCAAGGTGGGGTGGGGTGGGGTGAGAGGCAGAGGCAGGGAGGGCAGTGAGAGGGCAGAGGCAGGGAGAGAGGTGAGAAGTGGGGTGGGGCAAGGTGAGAGGTGGAGGTGAAGAGTGGAGAGTGGAAGGGAGAGAGTGAGAGCAAGAGAGATGGGGAGAGAGGGAGAGGCTGGGCAAGTGAGAGACAAGGGCTAGAGAGGGAGAGGCAGGGAGAGAGCAAGAGTGAGAGAGGTGGCAAGAGGCAGTGAGAGAGGGAGAGGCAGGGCAACAGGGAGGAAGAGGCAGGGCAACAGAGAGGGAGAGGCAGGGCAACAGGGAGGGAGAGATGGGGCAACAGGGCAGTGAGACAGGGAGGGAGAGGTGGTAGCATGAGAGGGCAGTGGGGTGAGAGGCAGGGAGAGGCAGCAGAGCAAGAGGGTGGGGTGAGGTGAGGTGACAAGAAGGAGTGACAAAGCAGGGAGAGAGGGAAAGGTGGAGGGCAAGAGGGTAGGGTGAGGGTGATAGGGGGTGGTGATAGGGGTGCAAGAGGAAAGGTGAGGGCAGGAAAGGTAGGAAAATGTAATGACTCACAGAGGATTATTGCACTCTGTCTCCAGGAGTGCAAACATGCCTTGGCCACCAACACACCATGAAGTGGTGTTGCAGATGATGGTAGAAGTGAGTGTGGTGGAGGGCCTAGTAGACCCAGGGAGTTGGAGTCATACTAGAAGGTGGGGCAGGAAGTATGCCTTGAGACATTAGATGAGGCTCTCCATCCTTGCACTCAATCATGCAAGTTTTTATATGAATAAACCAAGTTTATTATTTATAGACTGAAACAATTTATTCTACTGGGAGGGTTTGTAAGGTTGGGAAGGGGGGATGTAGCTATAAGGACAGTAATAAGGCAAAGGGTATATTGTGTGTATACATTCTGGGAGGGTAAGTAGCAGTGTTACACTTCAGTAAGTGTGGACCTTGCTTTAGGTGGTTATGAGATGCGAGTACTCAGCTTTGGGTATTCTGGTATCAATGGACTGGGGTACAAGGTGACTGTGACTTGTGATTGCGAATAGCAACTGGGAAAGCCCTTGGTGGCTTTATGCAGTGCACTTCCTATCCTCAAAGAAGTCTCCACAAGAGACTGGATGGAAGTGGAGACCGATGATTCAAGAAGACCAAGATGGCAATTCTTGGTCTTCTGCGACTACTACTTATACACGATGATGGAGGGCTTTAAAGCACCTCCCAAATGATGTTGACCTATAGCGTAACTAGCTCAAACCCTAGTACCGCTATCCTAGTAATCAGTAAGCAAGTAGTAATACTAAACTACTAATGCTGACTGATAACACATGAAATGTAAAGTCCCTGACTAATGTAAAAGAATCACAAGCTTACTACTGTAGTCAGAACCTGGTAGTAAGCACAACAAAAGTCCGTTCCATGACATTGACACACCTTAGCTACAAGCCCATACATATATAAGTACCTGTGAGAGTCACATCAATACCACCATTCCCCATTTGCTTTCTCTTTTTCTCGTGTATGTGTGAATCTCAATACTCGGTCTCAAACGGAAGACATTAAGTATCATATTTCTCAACTCCTTCAAGATCGACCTATCTCTTCAGAAAACTCGAGTTATAAAAACTAACCATTTTGACTTCTTTAGGACTTATTCGCATGAAATGTTTTGATTGCTCGACAAATTGACTTCAGGCCTCTTGGTTCACTTCAATAGTCACTTTGGCCCGAGTCCTACACCCTACTTTGACCTGATTATCCTTTTGGGTGTTCCCTTGACCATAGATTCTATCTTTCCTATCCACCCTTGGCCCATGAAACTCATGCACGCACTTTCGAGCTTGCACACTGCCTGATATCATTGATGAAGAACCTGAGTATGAAGTCGAAAAGATTCTAGATGAGCAGCAACGTGGGAAAGGGCGCAAACTCCACTACCTAATCAAGTGGAAAGGCTATCCCGCAAGTGACAGCTCATGGGAAAAAGCAGAAGATGTACATGCAGAAGCACTGATAGTGGAGTTTGAAGCAAGGAAGAAGACAAACAAGTCAAAAGCTCACAAAATGTATATAAGATGGGCTAAAACGACAGAAGAACAGCATCCTCTCAGTTCTCATCCCTCATACCCTGCTTCCAATCTCTATATGCTATCCACTACTTCTGCTCCTACCAGCATAGTGCCAACACTCCCTTCTGCATCACCTCCCCCATTGATCACCACCAGTCATATGCCATGCACTCTTTTCCAATCCCAAGCTATAACTTGCGCCTCTACTTAGAAGTCCTCAAAGATCAAGAGGCTCCCACTCTCCATTCTACCCTTGCCTGACGGGCACAGACCATCACAGGGCATCCTCCCTACAGCACCAACAAAATTCATAACCCCACTTTTGAATGACTCAGGAATGGAGCCAGGTGTGCACTTAAAAAGGCTGCCATTGCTGCTAGTCACAAGCACTGCAATTGGTGTGGGCACGAATTTCCAGACCACATCTGCTGGAGGATGGGACGACAAGAAGAATGGGAGATGTGCTACTGTTGAAGATAGTAGGTCTCTAGAAGGACATCCAGCCTCACAACAAAAGAACCCAGACACTAATAGCCACATCAAAGAGAGGTGCTGACCATCAGATGGCCTATTAGTGGAAGAAAGCAAACGTACCTGCTTTCTTCACCCCTTCACCAACAGATCCTGGAGGCCCCAGAAACTGGTACCACAAATTGAGATTTGGGTCACCAAGACAGTTAGCCAGGAAGAGGGAGGGGGACCACCCATCAGAACCAAAATAGAGGCTGGGACAAGAGAGAAAAAGGGGAAGAAGAAGAAAGAAGATGCCAAGGAAGGCAAGAAGAATAGAGACCCTGGAAGGGGGCTGACAACCCTTAATTGGATCAAGGGGGCTCTAGATTTGGCAAAGCTGAGGCGACTTTGCACTTGAAAGGGGGGCTGTGTTATAACACCCTATTTAAATTCCTTTCTTTTATGCCTTAGGACATGTGACAACCTTTTCTTTCTCTCACGTGATCGTTCTCACAAGAGTCATGATAACTCTTTACTTTGTTTCTCATGTGAGTCATGATGACTCATGCCCGTTGCTATGGGGCTATTTGTTTTACCTATATCTTTTGTTTCACATCCTACATGTGATTACTGTGGGCTGCGCTCTACAGTTCTTATTGTTCTTATTGTGATTGCTCGATAACTCGATCCTAGGATGCCATTATCATTCTATCCTAGGATCCCTCTTACTTTACTATAAATACAGGCTCACCAGGTAGTAGTAGCCTTAGACTTGACTTCTTGTATCCTACGGTACTCAGAGATATCTGAAGACCTTTGATACTCCATCTCTCATGGACCCTCTCCTCTCACTGAAGGATCCTAAGTTCCACTATTGGCTTAGGCTGACCTTTCAACTCGTATATCTTCACTGAAGTTCCTCCTCGGAACTTCCCTTGACAACCAGAACCAGACCCTTAGTGCAGTGTCTCAGTAGATTGACTTAACCCATGTCGGGTGAACGTCCCTACCGTGATGTAACACCTAGTCATGGAGCAATACTGGTGGCCATTCATGGGTCATGATATCACCTGGCACATCCACACATGCCATATTTGTAAAGTACGCCAAACCTGCCAGATAGTTATACCACCAGTTGTCACTATGCCAGCCCCACTATTTGTGAAGATGTATATGGACACTATGCACCTCCCTCACTCAGCCGGCTATGCCTACATAGTACAAGGCCGATGCTTGCTTACCCACTACCCAGAATTCTGCATGCTTCGCAAAGAGACCACTCAAGCACTCAGCGACTGGATCTTCCAGGACATCCTGTGCTGGTGGGGCACTCTGGTGGAAATAGTCTTGGACAACAGCAAACCCTTTGTAGCCACGCTCAGCCATCTAGAGCGCAAGTACCATGTTAAGCATAGTGGAGCAGTTGCATTTCAACATATGCCAAGCCCTATACAAAGCAGCTGATGGTGAACAGAGCTGCTAGGCCCACGTAGTGCACTCAGTATTCTGGTTGGAGCGAGTGACCCCTCAAAAGTGCATGGGGTGTTCACCCTTCTTTGCTATAACTAGTGTGCACCCCCTACTTCCATTTGGCATAGTCAAGGCCAATTACTTGCTACCACCCCCAGATTCCTTGCTCTCAACCACCGATCTAGTTGTGTGGCATGCAGTAGCTGTTATGTCATGGTAGGGACGTTCACCTGACATGGGTTAAGTTGTCTACTGGGATGCTGCACTAAGAGTCTGGTTCTGGTTGTCATGGGAAGTTCCAAAGAGGAACTTCAGTGAAGATGTACAAGTTGAAAGGTTCATCCAAGCCAATAGTGGTACTTGGGGTCTTTCAGTGAGAGGAGGGTTTGGTGAGAGATGGAGTATTCAGAGGTCTTCAATTGCTTGAGTACTGTAGAGTACAAAAAGTCAAGTCTAAGGCTACAAGCCACTAGCAAGCCTGACTTTATAGTAAATATGAATAATCCTAGGATTGAGTCACAATAGCATCCTAGGATTGAGTCAACAAGTCTGAAACAATAAGACAATAAGAACTGTGGAGCACAGTCTGCAGTAATCATGAGTAAGTCTTGAAGCACTGATATAAGTGAAACAATAGGCCCTTAGCAATGGCTAGAGTCAGCATGACTCATATGAGAAATAAAAAGAGTTACTATGACTCTTATGAGAATGATCATGTGAGAAAAGAAGAAAATGAGTTGTATCATAACACAGCCCCCCCTTCAGGCGCAAAGTTGCCTTGACTTTGCCTCAGTATTGCATGGGTTCATTGTCATTGGCCCAATAGAGGTTGTAGTCAACCTTGTTGACATCCTAATTCTCCTTTTATTTGTCAGCACCCCCCATCTTCATGCACTGGTGGTGCCTCATGAACCCATAACTGCCAGTGTGGCAGCAGAAAGAGCACTGTTCATAGAGGGGGCATTTGAGCTCACCACACTTGGTGCCCACTTTCCCACACTTCCCACATGTCTCTAGGGTCCACTCCTCTTGGTCTAACAACCCAATATGCTCTAGGAGGGTCATCTTCTTCTAGCTGCTGGGCCCAACCTCCACATGTGGTTCTTCCACCTCTCCTACTTCTGACATGTGCTGGGTGGTGGTGATATGGATGTGGAGGGTTCCCTTCTCCTCCTTCTTCTGCTGCTTGTGCTTCTTGGGGCACTCTTGGACTTAATGGCCCCTCTTCTTGCAGTGGTAGCACTTGGGCAGTGGCTTGCCCTCTGCGTCATGGAGGATGGGCATCTCAGCCCAGTGGGAGGTATGGGGGTTGATAGGAAGTGGCTCAGGGGAGTAATGGAATTGGGTGGGGAGGTAATACTCTTGGTTGAATGCACTGTGGATAACATGGCAAGCATCTGCCATCTCCAGCCTGGTCTTGCAAACCTTATATCTTGTTCCACCACTACCACCTCCCTCATGATTTTGCTGACCTTGTGCTGGGCATTGCACAGAAGGCCATCTAGTGTGTTCTTCAGTTCCCGCTTTGCCCTAAAGTGGGAGATCTCCCCAGTCAGGTGGGGGTTGTCAATTTCTTGGAGGGCATGGTTCACCACGAACTCTGTCTCATGGTTCCATGCCAGCTGCCTCCAAAGGGTTTCTATCATAAGCCTATAGTTCTTTTCCCTCCTTCCTACCTGCACCTCAATAGTGCGCTTCTCTTGACCTTCTCCTAATGTCCCCATCACCATTGTGCAGTCTGGCAAATAAGTGATGAAGGTAGCCAAGACTATTCTTGGCTCTGTGTGGTCCAATCTGAAATGGGGATTGGTGACATAAATGGGGTAGAACAGTTTGGAGTGGGGTTCATTATGGACTTAGCCAAGGGGAGGAGTATACTCGCCTTTCTGGACTGGAGGTTCAGCGAGCTTGGTAGCTGCATCATCACTCTGTTCCATGATTAGAACACTCCTGATAGCCAGCTAAGGAGTAAGAGGGACAGCACCCTCAGAGTGGGTGTCAGTGACCGATGGGGGAGGTGATGAGGAAGGGAGTTGAAGCATTGGCACAATGCTGGCAGGAGCAGAAGTAGCGGACATCGTATAGAGATTGGAAGCAGGATGTAGTGGATGGGGAGTGAGAGGATGGGGTTCCTCTGTTGTCTTAGCCCATCTTATATACATTTTGCCAGCTTTTGACTTGTTTGTCCTTTTTCTGGCTTTGAACTCCACAACCAGTTTGTCCACATGGACATCTTCTGCTTTCTCCCATAAACTGTCATTTGTGGGATAGCCCTTCCACTTGATTAGGTAGTAGAGTTTGCACCCTTTCTCACATTGCTATGCATCTAGAATCTTCTCAACTTCATACTTGGGTTCTTTGTTGATAATATCCAGTGGCAGTCAGGTATAGTTTGGTCCATGGAGCTCTGTTTCCTTGTATGGAGTTATTAGATTTGTGTGAAACATGTTGTGAATCTTCCATTGTCTTGGCAGTTCCATGTGATATACTGCCTCTGATAATTTGTTATGACATGACTCATTTTTGCCCCTTATGACATGTGATGTGTCTGACTAGAGTCATAGTGACTCTTTCTGTTTGTATTTCTCATATGAGTCACTCTAACTCAGGCCATTGTTAAGGGCCTAAGGTTTCACATATATCACATTTCACGACTTACTCATGATTACTGTGGACTGCGCTGCAGTTCCTATTGTCTTATTGTCTTGGTGACTCAGTGACTCGATCCTAGTACACTATTGTGACTCAGTACTAGGATTCTACCATTTTACTATAAAGTCAGGCTTGCTAGGTAGCTTGTAGCCTTAGACTTAACTTCTTGTATCCTATGGTACTCAGAGCAATCTGAAGACCTTTGATACTCCATCTCTCAACTGACCCTTTCCTCTCACTGAAGAACTCTAAGTTCCACTATTGGCTTAGCAGTTGCTTTAACTCATATATCTTCACTAAAGTTCCTCTTTGGAACTTCCCTTGACAACCAGAACCAGACCCTTAATGTAGCATCTCAGTAGATCAACTTAACCCATGTTGGGTGAATGTCCCTACTGTGACGTAACATAATTGTTCTAGAACCTTGAAAGGTCTGTGCCATTTCAGCCTGAGTTTAGCTGCTGGGTACAGGGTCTTTAGGTGTGTTCCTTCAATCCACACTTGATCCCCCTCTTTGTATGGGTGGAACCACTTGTTCCCTTGGTGTGCAATAGCCATCATTTTTTGTGCTTTGATGATATTTTCATGGCCATCTGTTCTAGCCTTTTCTATGGCTGTCAATCTTTCTTCTACCAAGGGGACTTTGCTTTTGGTCACGATTTTAATCCTCAGTGTATACCCTATAAGCATCTCATATGGGGTTTTTCAGGTTGTGCTGTTTGGCCATTGGTTATGCATGAATTCTGCCACTGGCAGATACTTGTGCCAATCGTCTTGCCTTTCATCACACCAGAATTGAAGGTACTGTTCAAGCCATCAATTTGTCCTTTCTAATTGGCCATCAGTTCTTGGGTGGTATGCCATGCTGATGTTCTGGTGTATCTTCAATGCTTCACACAGGCGTTTGGCGAAGTGTGATGTAAATCGGGTATCTTGATCAGAGATAATCTTCTTTGGGACACCAAACTGGGTGTATATGTGTTTCAAGTAGAGTTCTGCTACCCCTTCCACAGTAATTGTCTCTTGGAAGGGTATGAATACCATTGCTTTACTGCAATCGTGATCTGTAACTGTGAGGATTGTGTCATATTTGCCCAATAATGGCAGCTTTGTGATGAAATCCATGGCAACTGTCTCGAATAGCAAGGAATTTTCTGGGGTGATAGGGATCATTGCTGGTTTGAGTGGCTGCATGTTAATTTTGTTAGCTTGGCATGCTCCACATCCCTTCACATATTGTTCTATATCTTCCTTCATCTTTAGCCACCAGAAGTCTCTTTTTGCCAGGGTGTAAGTGTTCATGATTCCTGGGTGTCCAGCAGATAGGGTATCATGGTAAAAATGAATTACCCCCCTCTTCAGATTGTTGTCTCCGGCAATGACAATCCAGTCTGTGTTGTTTTCAATCTTCCACCAAATTCCAACCAGTTTGGTGAGAGCATAGGTGTTTGACCATTTCTTGAGCTGTTTCTGGCTCTCTTTATTCGTATGCTAGTCTTCTTCCACCTGGTTCTGAAGGGACTGGTACTTGCACTGATATATCATTACGCTGTAGTGCTCCCTTTCTTTCTGGTTGCTGGGATTATAATATTTAGACCCCATCATTCTTGCAAAGCTAAACAGGACAGGGGTAGAACCACCAATGCCTTGTTGTCATCTTTGCCTTGTTGTCATCTTCACCTTGTTGTCATCTTCACCTTGTTGTTGTCTTCACCTTGTTGTTGTCTTCACCTTGTTGTTGTCTTTGCCTTGTTTATAGTTAGGGTGTTATGACAATGTGTCTGCCCAACCATTCTTCTTTCCAGCTATGTGAACCAATTCGAAGTCATATTCCATGAGTTCTGCATGCCACCTAGCCACTCTTCTGTTGTGATCTCCTGGGTTTTTCCAGTCTAACAGATTGGCATGATCTGTGTGTACCTTCACCTTGAATGTCGTGATCCGGCTCACCACGGACTTATTTTTCTTTTACTATATCGCTTTGACTCATTCTTGCTTCCCCTCGGAGTACTAACCTGTTGACTCACTACCATGTACGCTTCCTTACTCCAAGTCCCCTTCCTAACCTATTCCCTTTTACGCTTCCCCTTGTTCCCTTTTCTTCTCCTTCCCCATTCACATTTCCTATTGTTCTCCTTTAGTATCCCCTCATGGGACGGACATGGAGTAGCGACCTATATAAACCCATCTACTTTGTACGCTCACTCTCCAGTCTTGTCCTCGTTTATCATACTAGCAAATACCAGACTTGTCTACTCCTTTCCTGTGTGCCTCCTTCTCATTGTCTCACCACCACTGTCGGTCTTCCCTTAGTTAGGAGCCACTTCGAAGCTTTGCTCTTGTGCTATAACAACGTGCACACACAGACCCTAAGTCGTTCGACTTAGTCCCTCGTACCTTGGCCTTCTGGCCGAAGCCCCCTTGTACCTCGTCACCAAGTCCATCAACTTAGCCCCTTTAAACCTTGTTCCTTGGTCATCCTTCGTGGACCTTCGTCTCCTAGAACTCTCTTGGCCCTTGTTGTCGTTACCAAGTACCTTGTTCTCGTGCTCTACCCTTGTCCCCTCGTACCCTCGGTGCACATCACACAGTAAGGCCCCGCTAGGCCTTAGCATTGAAGGCTGGTTGATGTAGGAAATGTCTCCAGTGTTGGAACATTTCCACAAGGGCCATCAGCTCCTTGTTATACACGTTGTAGTTTCTTTGGGCATCGTTCATGGTTTTTGAAAAGAATGCTACTGGATGGAGCACTCCCTTGTTGTCATGTTGCATTAGGATGGCTCCTACTGCATAATTCAATGCATCAACTTCTACTTTGAATGGTTTCTTCTGGTCCAGTTGTATCATGACTGGTTCTTCACATATTCACTTCTTCAGCATCTCAAAAGTGCTTTCTTCTCTTGGTCCCCAGTTCCATTGAACACCCTTCTTTAGCTGGTCATTTAATGGTTTCACAATAAAGGAAAATCCATGGATAAATTGCCTATAGAAGTTGCAAAGACCAAGGAAGGCCTGAATGTCTTTAGTGGTTTTCAGTGTCTTCCATTCTGCTACTCCAGCGACTTTGACTGGATCCATAGTAATGGTTCCTTTTTCCAGAATGACTCCTAGAAATTTGATGTGTTCTACCTCGAAGAGGCATTTACTGGGCTTTAGGTAGAGGTCCAGCTTTTGGAGATGTTTGAGGACTTTGTTAACCAGCTTGTGGTGTTCTTCTTCATCCTTCTTTATAGCAATAAGGATGTCGTCCATATAAATGATCACTTGACCTGTTGCTGTTAGGTCATTGAACTGCATGTTCATTATACACTGGAATACTGCCAGGGCATTCTTTAGCCCAAATGGCATAACAGTTGGTTCAAAAAGTCCTAAGTTCGTTTTGAAGGCAGCTTTTGGTTTGTTGCCTTCTCTGAAGTGAATATTGTTGTATCCTGTTTGTATGTCCATTTTCGTAAACAACCTGGTGTCCTTCACTTTGTCCACTAGTTCTTGGATAAGTGGTAGGGGGTATCGATCTGCTACAGTGAAGAAGTTGAGTTTGTGGTAGTCCACTACAGGTGATGTTTTCTGTCTTTCTTTCCAACAAAGAAGAAGGGTGACGAGTATTGTGATTTTGATAGACAAATATAGCCCTTCTCTAAGCTATCCTTGATGTATTCATCAAGCTTTTCCTGCTCACCCTTAGATAATGGGTATATTTTGCAATCTTGAGTTTTAGGGGCATCCTCTATAAAATCAATAGCGATATCCCATGGTTGATGTTCTGGGTATTGCTTCGCCTCTTCTTCTGAAAAGACCTTCTTCCACTTGTGGTAGTGTTTAGGGACTACCTGATCCCAGGTTTTCTCTTCTTTTGGCAGCACCTTTATTGCCATTTTGGTTAATGTAGAGCTTCTTTTGAGGATTTCTTCATCCATTTGGTGTACAAAGAGTTCTTCCCCAGGGGTGCATAACAATGCAGCCTTCTTTACCCATGCATCTCATATGTGGGTAACTTCTGTATCCATTGTGTGTGAAAGGGTCTTGATGACAGGTGGTTGCATGCTTTCATCAAGGGTTGCACTTCTCCAATCGATCAATGGCTGGAAGGCAGCAAGCCAAGGATACCCTAACACCATCTCGTCATCTCCTAGATTAGTGACGAGAAATTGCATGTTTTGTTTCTTTTCCCCAGTCCAGACTTGCAGGTCAATATAGTACTTGATGATTCCTGACTTGTTCTGGGTCCTGTCTATATTCCACACTATGTGGGGTCGTGGCAGCTTTAGTTTGCCAATCTTCATTCTTTTCAGGATCTTAAAGTCAATAAAGTTGTCCATGGCTCCTAAATCCATGAGAACTTTTCTTTTGGCCATTGTGTGTGCAGTTTGTATCAGAGTGGGGATTTGGAGACTTTAATATTTACAAACAAACACATCTTTGAACTGTAATGCACACACCCAGGCCACCAGGGTTGTGCACTTTAAAAAGCCTTCCCATGTTCTTCATCCTATACCCTTTTCAACAGGTCATATTTCTCTTGCATTGAAAGGCTTTTAATAAGGGATGATCATACATTGGTTGGGTTGGATTCTGCATCAGATTCATTCTCTTCTTCCTCCAATTCACTTTCTTCAGCTTTAGCCTTACGAGCCTTTTGAGAAGGTTTCTTATCCTTTGGGTTATTAGGACAGTTGCAAGAGATGTGTCCTTGCTTGTTACAGTTGAAGCAATGGCCTTCCTTCTTCTGAACTTTAATGTTTGGTGTATCTTTCACAGTGGTTGCAGCCGCTCTCCCTCTAGTTCCTTTGTTCCTATTGTAGTTGGAACAGGAGCAGTCTGCATGGGTGTCCATTGCATCTGGAGCAGGTGCTAGCATCTTAATGCCCAGCATCTTTGCCAATTGGGCAGGGTTCATCTTGCCTGCTCCCTTCTTCCTTGGAGTTTCTTCATTAATCCCCCGAATGTTTTGAACTGCGGTGTTGTCTGAGTGGTACTGGCACACTCCATCAGCCCATCCCCTGAAGTCCAGGGGGTGTACCACCTTATAGACGTGATCCATCATGTGGTATGGGAGCTTTGAAGTGAATAGGGACAGTGTAGATTGAGTGTTGATGGGGTATGTAGCCTCAACAGCAAGAGATTCAAACTAAGCAATGAAGGTGTCCACCTCATTAGGAATGAAAGCCAGGTGGCGAAGTTTGTCTTCTGCTTGTTCTCTTTCACCGGTATCTTGAAAGGCTTGTTCAAAACCTCATGATACCACTGTCTAGTAATATTCATTGTTTGGGAGTCTTCCATTATTCATTTCCACAAGGATCCAGTTGGTCCATCTCTTGACCCAGTCCTTCACATTTGGCCCCTTTATGAAGCTGAGTAGCAGGGCTGCTCACTTCATAGGTATCCCCATTTGTTCCATGTCCAAGTTGGTGATTTGATACAGGTTGAATTCCTGCATGAATTGGTCCACAAGCAATCAGGTGCCATCAAAGTCAGTTGGGGTGTTTCCTCCAAGTTTGCCATTTGCCACTCCTGGGCCTGGGCCAGCACCTACCCCGCCCCCAGGTGTGCCTCCACCACCTGCTGGTGGGCCACCTCCTGGGGCACCTCCCCCTCCAGGTGCACTGCCACTGCCTGCCAGTGGGCCACCTCCTGGGGGTCTGCTTCCTCCTGGTGGTCCTGGGGGTCCACCTCCAGAGGGACCACTCCTGCCTGCTGTAGTGCTAGGGGGGTTTCCACTTCCTGTTCCTGTCCCCTTTGTGAGGAATGTTTGTATTATAGCTGGGTCAACAGCTGTTGTTGTTGTGGTTGCAGATGTGGTGGTTGTTTGTGTTGCCATTGGAGAACTTTTTTTATCATGTCTCTTGGTGGTTGGCATGGTATGCTGGCCTGCCTTCAACTGTGTGTCGTCTGGTGGAATTGCTGACAATATAGTTGGTCTGATCAATCTTCTTCCCAGGTTATACAGGGAGGGGACTGGTTGGATTACTATCCACTTTCTTGTCCTGCTGTCTCACTGTATCAAATACCACTGTTTGGTACTTTCTTTGTATTTGATGGCAAGGTAAACTGCGCTGAGTATGTCATATACCCAGTATCCTCCTTCGCCATCAATTTCCTGCCAAAGGGCTGCTCCTTTTATGTGGCCAGGAACTTTGTCTTCTGTTCTCCTCTTGATGGGAAATGGTTTGAATCCAGCAACTGATTGGGATTCTGAAATTCTTCATTCCTTAGCCAGAGTGGCAGTAGGTTTGATAGACCTGACTTAATGTTACATCACGGTAGGGACGTTCACCTGATGTGGGTTAAGTCATCTACTGGGATGCTGCACTAAGGGTCTGGTTCTGGTTGTCAAGGGAAGTTCCGAAGAGGAACTTCAGTGAAGATGTACAAGTTGAAAGGTTCATCCAAGCCAATAGTGGTACTTGGGGTCTTTCAGTGAGAGGAGGGTTTGGTAAGAGATGAAGTATTCAGAGGTCTTCAATTGCTTAAGTACCATAGAGTACAAAAAGTCAAGTCTAAGGCTACAAGCTACTAACAAGCCTGACTTTATAGTAAATATGAATGATCCTAGGATTGAGTCACAATAGCATCCTAGGATTGAGTCAACAAGTCTGAAACAATAAGACAATAAGAACTGCGGAGTGCAGTCTGCAGTAATTACAAGTAAGTCGTGAAACACTAATATAAGTGAAACAATAGGCCCTTAGCAATGACCAGAGTCAGCATGACTCATACAAGAAATAAAAAGAGTCACCATGACTCTTGGAGGTCTTGACCAGAGACACTATGAGGGGTGAGTCTTAGGCCTTAGAACTTGACTTAGACTCCCTAGATGGAGACTCTGATCCAAGAGTTGATGGCTCTTCCTTTGATAAAGACAAGGGAGAGAGGAGCCTAGGGAGAGACACAAGAGAGGGAACAATGGGCTGTATTCAAGAATAGCAGAAAACTAAGGAAAGTGGGTACAAGTCAACTACTGCCTTAAGTAAGTAACTACTCCGTGTCTATCCTAAGGTGGCATTCCCACAGGTGTCATAGTGCAGGAACCACTTATGTACCTACTGTAACTTAGTTAATAAGAAGGAAAGGGGGTGGGTTTCTATAGCTATGCAAGTGATGGGGGCCTCTTGGGTGGTCTATGGGGTTGGGGAGGGATGTAGCTAGGGGATTGGGGGAGTAAGTAAGTATGGTATGAAAAATAAGGATCAGTTTAGAACTACAGTATGCATGTCATTGGTTGTAACAATGTGTCTACTAGTGTTTGATGGGCCCACATGGGTTTCACTGATGTATTAGGTCTTATTGCACATGGGTTTTTACATATACATAGTCAATTTGTTGCAACATTATGTGAAACATATATGCATTGGCAAAACATAACTTCTGGTGGCTGAAGATAAAGGAAGATGTGGAAGAATATGTGAAGGGCTGTGGAGCATGCCAAGCCAACAAAATCAACACAAGGCTACTCAAACCTGCAATAATGCCCATCACTCAGAAACATTCCTTGCCATTTGAGACAGTTGCCAAAATCAGGCAAATATGACACAATTCTCATGATCACTGATCATGATTGTAGCAAAGCAGCTATATTCATGCCATGCTGTAGTGAGTAATAGTCTTGATGTCAACCTAAGGGGAAGTGTAGACAGCAGGGATAAGATAAGAAGGGAAACATGCAGAATGGAGACAGAGATGGGAAGGCAGATGGTGACGCAGGTGGGATTGTTAACATAAAGGTGAAGAATATATTTTGTGTTCCAAGTTGTGTAAGGTATATACTTACGAGCTTAGTAATCACATGCCATGTAATTATGCCCAGCACAGACACATCCCTTACACCTGCTCAGGGGTTTAAAAATTTGACCATCCTTGGTTGAGCTATTCCTATCTTTAACTGTGCTATGGTGGTCACATGGCACTGGAAGTGGCCTTGTATGGTGATGGTAGCAGGGTCCTCTATACTCAAGGCACCCATGGCTGCTGTGGGCATATCTGGCATGGTGTCAGGTGGTTGGGGCAGTACTGGGTGTGGAGGGGCTAGGTTAATATATAAGGTGGGAGGGAACTGAGAGGGATGTGGCAAGGAGAAGTCAATAAGGGAATTGGAGGGTGAAAGCAAGAGGTTGCGACTCAACAATGACATAAGCATAGCATTGAAGGGCCAGGATGGAGACTCAGATGATAGGTTGGGATGTGGGGATGATGACATGATGTGAATGAGTAACAGGGGGAGGGGTGATGGTGTAGGCAATGAGTTATATGGTGACAGTGGATGGGCCAGCAGAGAAACAAGGAGCAAGGGCAAGGGTATCTTGGGTGGAAGGGGCAAGTGGTTGTTGAGTGTGGAAGGTGGGGGCAGCAATATGGGAGTGCACTGGACACTTTTCATGGGGCCACTGGGTTGTTCCAAGGTAATATTGACAAGGTCTGTCCCACTTAGATCACTAAAATGTTGGGATGGTAGGGGAGTGACAATATGTTCATCACTTCTGACACTTTGCTCAGCACTGGGTTTACCTATAAGGACTACACTTGCTGCCTCAAAGACTGCTGCATCATTATATGGTACTTCTGCTGGTTGGAGGGGGTGCTCAGTTTCGAGGAAGGGAAAAAGCCACACACAGTCGTTAGGATGGAAGCCACACCAGAATATGGCATCATAGCTGTCATTTGTCAGCTAGCAAAGATCATCACTGGCATGGCATAACGCTACAAACTCCTGGCAGTACCAGTGTAAATCCTCTTCCTAGCTGATGTGCATTTTTGATAAGTGCTTAACAAACTCAATTAGCTTCCACATGCTCTGAGTTCCAGCGTGGATATAAATATCTAAAGAGAGCTGGTACTAGGCCCAATTGCCAGATGCATAGCCATCTAATGACTTCCAGAGCCTGCAGCGGAAAGGTGGGACATAATGGGTGATCATTTCAACTCTCTGCTGGTTAGTCAGCTTGCAACTGTCTGCCAGAGCTTCATATTCACTTATGGCCTTTTTGAGGGATTTTTCGCTTGACTGTGAGAAGTCAGGTGCATGATCTGATTTAGGTGAAGGCATGGCTGCAGGGCTGGCTGATGTAGCATATGGCATGAGGTTGTACCTCTTAGAAACACTTGGGAGAGGTGGCGGAAAATGAGGAGTGGTCAGGTGTTGGAAGTGATGACGTGGGAAGTCTATAGGTATGCATAGCTGCTAGGACATTGGCTAGTGTGTTTCCAAAATGACTTGAGGGGTGGGGTTTTATGATGTGATAGGTGACAACTTAGTAGGTATCACTTGTTGCACCAAAGGAGGGGTGTGTCTACTGACTTCCCCTTGTGGTGAGCTCCACTTGTAGTGAGTAATAGTCTTGACATCGACCCAAGGGGAAGCATAGACAGCAGGGATAAGATAAGAAGGGAAACATGCAGAATGGAGACAGAGATGGAAAGGCAGATGGTGATGCAGGCAGGATCATTAACATAAAGGTGAAGAATATATATTTTGTGTTCCAAGTCGTGTAAGGTATATACTTACAAGCTTAGTAATCGCATGCCATGTAATTATGCCTAGTGTAACGCCTTGCCGAGGCATGTGCTTGACTTAAGCATGTTCTATGGTGAGATAACAGTAAATAGTACTAAGTCAAATGTAGAGGCAACTTCCTCAATGCAACGATGGGCAAATTGGCAACTGCTTCTAAGTCACACTAGCCCAGTGTCCTATACTCACTTCTTGATGACTAAGGCAAGATGCTGGCTTCTGAGGACAACTAGTGAAACAAGTAATGAAAGGAGCACACAAGTTGGAAAGGAAATGGGAGACAACTTGGCAATTGAAGAAGACCAAGATGGCATATCTTGGTCTTCAGCGACTACTACTTATACATGTATGCAAGGGCTTTCAAGCACCTCTCCAACCATTAACTATCCTATCGTGTATGTAGCTCAAACCCTACTACAGTGATCCTAGGAATCACTCAGCAATCACATGCAACTGCTGAGTGCTAACTGATACAACTAAGTCCGTGACTAATTACTACTTACTACCATAGCCACAACTGGTAAGTAAGAGTCCATGCCACTCATGATACTTCAACTACTACTTCAACTCTGACTTCAATTCTTCTGACGGCCCGAAGGCCCAACCATGACACCTAGCATGGACATATCCCTTACAATGCCAAGAAATGATAATGACAGAAGGGGTAGCAGAACTCTACCTGAAACATGTGTACACCCAATTTAGTATCCTGAAGAAAATAATCTCTAACCAAGATACCCAATTTACATCAAACTTCACCAAAGGCCTGTGTGAAGTTTTGAAGATATACCAGAACATCAGCATGGCATATCACCCACAAACTGATGGCCAGTCAGAAAGGACAAACCAATGGCTCAAACAGTACCTTTAATTCTGGCATAATGAAAGGCAGGATGATTAGCACAAGTATTTGCCAATGGCAGAATTCACACACAACCAATGGCTGAATGTCACAACCCTAGAAACATCCTACAATATGTTAATAGGATATACTCTAAGGATTGAATGGATTATCAAGACAAAACTACCATCCATCAAAGAAAGATTGATGAAGATGAAGATAGCACAGGAAAATGTGCATCAAAATATCATCAAGGCACAGAAAGCAAGGCACTAGCACAAAAAGGGAACAAGAAATTCCAACCATACAAAGAGGGAGATCAAATGTGGATCAAGGGAACACACCTGAAGACCCTGTACCCAGTGGCTAAACTTAGGCCAAAATGGCACAGACCTTTCAAGGTCCTAAAACAATTATCAGAGGCAGTATACTGCATGAAGCTCCCAAAACACTGGAAGATCTATAACATGTTTCATGTGAACCTCATTATTCCTTATAAGGAGACAGAGCTACAGTACATGGGCCAAACTATACCTAGCTGCCACCTGATATCATTGATGATGAACCCAAGTACAAGGTCAAGAAGATTCTAGATGTATAGCAATAAGGCCAAGGGCACAAACTCCACTACCTAATCAAGTGGAAGGGCTATCCTACAAGTGACGGTTTGTGGGAGAAAGCAGAAGATGTCCATGTGGACAAACTGATAGTGGAGTTCTGTCGTGATCTGGCTCACCATAGACTTCTTTTTCTTTTACTACTTCACTTTGACTCATTCTTGGACTATCTCAGAGTACTAACCCATTAACTCATTATCATGTATGCCTTCTTACTCCATTCTCCATTTGTACCCACTTCTATTGTTTCCCTTTTGTGTTTCCCATTGTTCTCTTCTCAGATGCTTACTGTCCCCCTCTATGGTATACTCATGGAGTAGCTGTCTATATAAACCCTCACTTTATATGATAACTCCTTAGTCTTATCTATGTCTATTATACTAGCAAATAACAGACCTTGACCATCTCTATCTGTGTGCCCCTTTCTTGTCTTCCCATCACCACTATCAGTCCTCCCTTAGTTGGGAACCACCTTAAAGCTTTGCACTTGTGCTATAACAACACACACATATGGAACCTTAACACTAAGTCACATGACTTAGTTGTTTTACCTTGAACCTCATCCCTAAGCCTTTGGCTTAGTCCCTCATACCTTGTCATCCTTATGGACCCTTGTCACCTTGACCCTCATCATCTCTTTGTGAACCCTCATCACCTTGTTGCCTCCTCCAGCCCCCTATCACTCTTATTGAGTGCCTAGTCTTATACAGTACCTTTGTCCTTGTTGCCTGGCTCTCTTTAGAGTCACTTAGTCACCTCATCCCTTATACCCTCAGCACACATCATGCAGAAAGGCCCTGCTAGGCCTTAACAAGTTCAAAGCAAGGAAAAGGACAAATAAGTCAAAAGCCTGCAAAACATATATAAGATGGGCCAAGATGACAGAGGAACCCCATCCTCTCACTTCTCATCCACTACATCCTGCTTCATCCCTTTTTACAATGTCCACTGTATCTGCTCCTGCTAGCATTGTGCCAACCCTCAAACTCCCTGCCTCATCACCTCCCACATCAGTTACTAATACCCACAGTGAGGGCACCATCCCTCCTACTTCTTAGCTGGCTATCTGCAGTGTTCCAATTATGGAGCACAGTAATAATAGAGCTACTGAACTTGCTAGACCTTTGGTCCAGGAAGGCAAGTATACTCCTCCCCCTGGCTATGTCCATAACAACCCCCACTCCAATCTCTTCTACCCCATTTATATTCCCAACCCCTGCTTCAGGTTAGACCATACAGAGCCAAGAATAGTCTTGGCTACCTTCATCACCTATTCCCCTGACAACACAATGGTAATGGGGACTTAGGGGGGAAGGCCAGGAGAAGTGCACAATAGAGGTGCATGTGGGGAGGAAGGTGAAGAACTATAGGCTTATGATAGAGGCCCTATGGAGGCAGTTAGGGAGGAACTACAAAAGTGAGTTCATGGTCAACAGGGCACTCATGAAGATTGATGACCCCTGCCTATCCAGGGAGATTTCCTGCTTCAGGGCAAAGCAGGAATTGAAGAACATATTGGATGGCCTGCTATATGATGCCTAGTGCAAGGTTGATAAAATCATGCAGGAGGTGGTATATATTGAGCAGGAGTACAATGCCTGCAAGACACATTTGGAGATGGTGGACACTTATCACATCATACACAGTACATTCAACCACCAGTATCATCTCCCCACTCATCCCTGCTTCTCCCCTGAACCCTTCCCTACTAACCTATGCACCAACCAACAGGCTGAAATGCCTATCCTCCATAACAAAGAGGGCAAGTGGCTATCCAAGTGTTACCACTGCCATACCCAGGGCCATAAAGCTCAAGAGTGCCTCAAGAAGAAGCATCAGCAGAAGAACAAGGGGAAAGTGACCCTAAAGATTAGGGTTACCACTACCCAGCACATGACAGAGGATGAGGTGGAAGAGCCACACATGGAGGTAGGGCCTAGCAGCCAGAAAAAGATGATGCTCTTGAAACATATTGGCCTGCTGGATTAGGAGGAGTGGACCCCAGAGGTGTGCAGGAAATGTGGCAAGGTGGGGGACAAGCACAGTGAGCTTGAATGCCCCCTCTATAAGCAGTGCCCTTTCTGCTGACACACTAGCAGTTATGGGTTCATGCAGCACCACCAGTGCTCTAAGATAGGAGATGTGGAGGAGGAAAAAGAATACTGGGATGTAAATGAGGCCAATTACAACCTCTATTGGGCCAATAACAATTAGGCCTGGCAAAGTCAAGGCGACTTTGCACCTAAAGGGGGGGCTGTGTTACAATAAAACTGATTTTCTTTTTCTCATGTGATTGTTCTCATAAGAGTTGTTGTGACTCTTTATTTATTTCTTGCATACAAGTCACTCTGACTCTGGCTGTTGTTAAGGGCCTTTTGTTTCACATATATCTTTTATTTCACAACTTACTTGTAATTACTACAGACTGCACTCTGCAGTTCTTATCATCTCATTGTTATGGTGACTCAGTGACTCAATCCTAGGATACTATTATGACTCAGTTCTAGGATCCCTTTAGTTTACTATAAAGTCAGGCTTGCTAGGTAGCTTGTAGCCTTAGACTTGACTTTTTGTACTCTATGGTACTCAAGCAATCAAAGATTGTTGAATACTCCATCTCTTACCAAACAAACCCTCTCCTCTCACTGAAAGAGCTCTAAGTGCCACTATTTGCTTAGACCATCTTTCAACTCATACATCTTTTTACTGAAGTTCCTCCTTAGAACTTCCCTTTGAACCATAACAGCAAGACCTCTTTAGTGCAGCATCCCAGTAGGTGACCTTAAACCTATATCAGGTTGAAGTCCCTACTGTGACATAACACCAAGTCAATCTAGAGTCTTGGTGATGATTGCTTCTTGGTGTGATTAGAAATGGACTCTTCATATGCATATCTAGTCAGCCTCAGCTACTGATCTTGTGATTGTCTAGGCTAGCCTTGGGTTTGGCTATACAAGCATGTTACTGCTGCTGCCCATTTCCTTGGGCACAACATTTGGCAAATGGGAGCAGCAGAGAACTTGGTTTACAAAATGGTGCCACCAACTTAGGAAGGCTCACTAGATGCAGGGAGCAATGCAAGTGTCACAACCACTTCAATCTTAGAAAATGTGATTGCTGTCTCTAGGGAATTCCTAGAGGACAGTGCTCCTTTGTCTCTGAAGATGGTCCAAAGTCTCTAGATGGTTGAAATGCACCTAGAAGCAGTTGTTCACAACTCCTGCTCCTTAGAAAGCCTGCTCCTAGATAAAGAGGCAATCTCACCCAATAAAGGTACTTGGATTGAGAATATGGAGTGAATGGGGGCTACATAATGATGGGAGCTCTGGCCTAGCACTGTATCAACCCCTGAACCTGTAGCAACAGCACACATTGGTGGCCTCAATCACAAGTGAGCACATGTGAGAATTATGAACCTATACAGTGGAGGGCTCAGCTCTGGCCAAGATGCTGCACCAGATGCATAAAGTGCTGCTCAGAATGCTAAAGTGTGTGCACACATAGCAGCCACTGCTAATGACACAACCCTTTCCCTCTCACAACCTTCAAAATGTGGCTGCAAGCTCATAGGCACCTTGTCCACCCCCCACCTCCCTCTATGCCCCCTGTATGGTACCCTATTCCTGCTTGTCACAGAATGGACTTTTGTTGTGCTTACTACCAGGTTCTGACTACAGTAGTAAGCTTGTGATTCTTTTACATTAGTTAGGGACTTTACATTTCACGTGTTATCAGTCAGCATTAGTAGTTTAGTATTACTACTTGCTTACTGATTACTAGGATAGCGATACTAGGGTTCGAGCTAGATACGCTATAGGATAACATCATTTGGGAGGCGCTTCAAAGCCCTCCATCATCATGTATAAATAGTAGTACAGGAAGACCAAGAGTCGCTATCTTGGTCTTCTTGAATCATCGGCTCTAAACCCCTTCTCTTATCTCTTGCGGAGATTGTTAAAGACAAGGAGGCGCACTGCATAAGGTTTATCAAGTGACCTTCCCAGTTGCCGGTTATCGTTGTATTATAGCTTTACGCTTCACAATCAACTTCGTGATAAATCCCAGCTAAGTACTCACGCCACATCGTCACCTAAAGCAAGGCCCACGCTTACTGAAGTGTAACACATGTGTTCCTCTTGACTCGCTGATTGGTCAGGCTTCACTTTGTCCTCTGCTATTTCCTCTATCATTGCCTGCATTACCTCACAAGAGATGTGCCGTCTAATAGTCGCATCAGCAACTTGGGTCCATAGCTCTAAAGCCAGGGAGAGTAGCTCCCATTGAGTAATCGTAATCGGCGCATTCATGATCTGGTCATAAACAGTGCATGCAACCTTTTCGTTGTAGATCTTTGCTGTAGTGGTATAGGCTTGGTTGCTCTTGTGTGGTGGAGGCATCGGCCTTGTTCCAGCTCTGTTTAGGCCAGCTGGTCTAATATTTGCTGCATCTGCTGCCCATGCATACGGGTGCTCTACCTTACTCATGTTGCTTGGATCTGCTGACATCACTGGTACTATTCTGGGTGCTTGGTTTAGGTGCAGAGGTGGGTCATGCTGCACCTGTTTTGGGCTGGTCGATGGGCCAGCTGGTGCAGCCACATTGTCACGATCAGCTCCAGCCAGAGTGTTGTCCTTGGCTTGCTGCTACCTCATCAACATGGCACCTCATGGGGGGTACTGTCGGCAGAGAGCATAGACTCCCGGTTGGCCTGCCTTGGGGCACTGTGCTGCAAATCGGACTATCTTGCCATCGGATGATCGGCTAGAGGCTTCACCAGTTTGCATCTTCATTTCTAGTAGCATTTGCATGGCCACTACTTGTCCTGGGCTCCACTGGTGATACTCATTGACATGGTCATGCAAATATGCACTGGTAATTTCGTGCAGTACCATTGCTCCTGAGGGAAGTACTACCTTGCCTTCATGGTTGCACTTGCACTTTCTGAGTCAGATGTATTCTGCCACTACTTCGCACTCGTGGATGAAGTGTCTGGGCACACTGCAGAAGTTGCACTGTGACATGGAATTGCTGGTCAGCTAAGGTCCTGCGGCTCTCAGCCTGCCACCTGATTGTTGTGTCTCTAGTACATTCTTGAACATTTCCATGAGCAAGGTCATGGCCAATGTGAGAGCTTCCAGTTTGACATCTGCACTGGTCTGTGTGGTTGTTGCCGGTTGGGTCGGCATGGGCTAGAGGGCAGTGGAAGCTGTCCCCATAAGCACGAAGATGGCCACATCATATACGTCAGCTAGATTGTATGTACTGTATCTTGAGGATTGGGGTCCAGCTTCTTTAATTGCAGTTGCTGCCTTACACTATGCTCTAGGCTCAGCTGGAAGCCACATAGGAAGGCATGTGATTGCTCTTGCACTGACATGTGGCCCTTGGTGACTAGGTACTGGGAGATGAGTAGGAATTGTTGGTGGTATTTGCTGAGGTCTCTCAAGGTAAGTATACCAATGCAGACTCACTCATCAACCTTCACATTGAGGTCCTGGATAGTGTAGGTCACCTCATCGCCTGCTTGTGGGTAGAGGCATAGGATGCTGGCTTTGAACTCGTCATAGGTCTTGGTCACATCGGCCCATGCTACTGTTCCATGCCAGAGTCTGGCTGCATTGATACTGAGGTACTTGAGGGTACCTTGCTTTCACTCCTGGTTGTCAGTCATGCCATGTCAATTGAACAGGTCTTCTAGTTCTGCAAAGTACTGGCCGGCTTTTTGAAATGGTCCTCACTAAATCTTGGGGCCAACCGCTCATGTCAGCTGGGTAAGTCTGCGAGAGTCATTAGTTGAGATACCAAATTGGTTGTAGGTTTTGGTTGTTGTGTTGTGGGGCTGGGAGCTGCGGTTGGCTGTATTGCCGGTGTAGCAGGGGGTGGTGCTGGAGGTGGGATTGGAGTTGCAAGGGGTGGTGGTGTGGTTGGTTGCATAGCCAGAGTGACAGGCGGTGGTGCCAGAGGTGGGATCAACTGAGTTGGAGCTAATCAGGTCAATTGCATACTGGAGGTCGGCTGGGTGTTTGCTATGTCAGCCGATGCTGATTCCTGTGGTTGCTCAGCTAGGGCTTGTGCTCAAGCTCTTGTGCAAGTTGTTAGACCACAGGTCACTAATGGCGGAGCTGAGTTGTGCGACAGGATGAGGCTAACCTCGTCTTCACTACTTGGCTGTGTGTTCAGCGAGTTCAGTCGAGATAGCAGATCACTAAGTTCACTGTTATCTAGGGGTTGTAAGTCAGATGTGTCAGTAAAGCTTCCTGGGACCAGCTGCACTGGGTCATAGCTGGCTGCAATTAATTCTTCAAGTAAGGTCCTTTGCCTTAGTCATGGAATTGCAGAATGATCTCTAAGTTAGTCTCCTGAGCAGGTCTTCTTTATATTCCAACCTCCCCACGTTGGCCACCAGAAATGATACCCTAAGCTGCCACTAAGCGTGTTGAAGTGCAGCTAAGAGTGGAAGGGTTCGGGAGGTCGAGGAATATAATGCATCAATAGGGCAGGGTTGCGCAGGTCACAGGTTGGCTGAAGGTAGGCTCAGCACTCGGCCAATGCAGAAGACGTACAGGCCTAGGGGAAATGCAAAGAGCTGCCAGAGCAGTGAGACTGAGATTGACTGTGGGACACTGGCACATGCATGGGTACGCAGAGTGTTCGCAAAAGGGGAAATGGAATCTAGAGTGTAACTGGTCTGGGTACTATGCTGTACCCATGCTGCCTGCCTATGTATATAGGAAACAAATCCTTAAATACCTATACTATCCAACCTTTGGCCACTTTGGCCTGCAACTGCAATCGCTTGTCTGAGTGAACCTGTGTCAACCATCATCAGACTGACAACCGTGGCATGCAGCTGCATTGGCCAATTGCTCCACGGGGCTTCGCGGTTTAAGGTGAACTCCAAAGTGGTCAGCCAGATGTTATGACGGCCTACATGGTCACTGGGTCTCCAGTCCTACCCGATGGTCCCACAGACTAGGGGCACTGCTGGTGCACTGTGATGTGCACCCCGCCACCACATAGCCTGGGGTTGAACTGCCTAAGTTTCCTGAAGGGTTCCCACTTGGAACCTGAAGTCGCTGCACTGCTGTGTGGTCGGGCCACCGAGCTGGACCCGCTCCACTACGCATCAGCCGTTTCGCGCCCTCCCACACATTGGCTGCGCTTGCGCTGGTTATTCATGAGGCCAAGCGTGATCGTCTGTAATACTGGATAGAAATGCCAAAATCATCGGATAGTGTGCCCAGCCCATCACTGGGTGTATCATCTCCACCCCACTGAGCTCCAGACTTTCCCCAGTCAGCCCCCAGTCAGCCCGGCTGCCGGTCCGTGCGTGTGTGGATTGGCCTTGAGGTGGCCCCATGTCAGCCTTTGCTGTGGGCCTTCGTACGATGGCCAGCCACTGCGCCTTTCCTCTCCAACCTACCACTATGTCCTCTCAACAACACTGCATGTATACGATCGCCCTCTGAATGCTCTTGTCGCTCTGCGCACGGCTAGATGCGGCCAAGCAAAACCTGGATGCCATGAACGAGTGGGTGCAGGACTTTTCCACCACCCTAGTGCATCGCCTCATCGTTCTCGGCCATGCCCTGTACTGATCTTTACAGGAAATGGTCCTGGTTTTCATTCACCTCACATGCAAGGGCGTCACCTTCGAGTTTGGCAAAGCACAACTGGTGGCCCAGGAAGATTTGAAACAGGCTCTCTTAAGTTCACCAGCCCTTCGGCCGATAGACTACACCTCGGCCTCACCAGTTATACTTGCAGTTGACACTTCGCAGATTGCGGTTGGTTTCTACCTTTGCCAAGCTGACACCAATATGCTGAAAAAGTGCTACTTTGCTTGCTTCGGTTCCTTACCACTCAACAACAGAGAGCGCCGCTTCTCCCAGCCAAAACTGGAACTCTATGGCCTCTACCACGTGCTTCACACCTACAAAATATATTTGGTTGGTGTCTGGAACCTGACCATCGAGGTGGACGCCCGCTACATCAAGGGGATGCTGAACAACCCTGATGTCTCCCCCTTAGCCAGTGTGAACCACTGGATAGTTTCCATTCTCACCTTCCACTTCGAGCTACGACATGTCCCAGGCAAGCAGCATGGGCCCAATGGCCTCTCACACTGACCGCCACAGGCTAAAGACCTAAGTGACAGCAACGACAAGGAAGACTTTGAAGACTGGATAGACAACCTTTACGAATTTGTACATATGATTAATTTCCCAACCCCAGCACCGCTATTGGCCCAACTCATGCATACCCTAACTGCCGAGACGGTAGTACACCTGGCCGACATCAATGAAGTGCTCTTCACTGAGCCGAATTACAACCTAGTGCCGAGAGGTCCAGCTGCTGCCCAAGCAGACAAGCGACTGGAGATGGCACACAACTGGCTAACCTTCCTAGAGTGACTGGCTGACTTACCCAAGCAAGAATACATCCAGCTAGTAAGGTTTGCAGCTTGCTTCTTTATCGATGATGGCATACTCTGGAAGCACGATCCGCAAGGCACGCACAAGCGGGTCTTGTACAAGCATTGGCGGCTCGAAGCAATCAAGGTGGCCCACGATGATATTGGGCACCGTGGGTTCTATGCTACAAGGGCCCTGGTCACAGAGCGATACTGGTGGCCATTCATGGGTCACAACATCGCCTGGTACATCTGCACATGCCATGTCTGTCAAGTATGCCAAACCCGCCAGATAGTCATACCACTGGTGGTCGCTACACCAGCCCCACTATTTGCAAAGATGTATATGGACACTATGCACCTCCCTTGCTTGGCCGGATATGCCTACATAGTCTAGGGCCAATGTTCGCTTACCCACTACCCAGAGTTCCGCGTGCTTCACAAAGAAACTGCTCAAGCGCTCAGCGACTGGATCTTCCAGGACATCCTGTGCAGATGGGGCACCCTGGCGGAAATCATCTCGGACAATGGCAAGCCCTTCGTGGCCGCTCTCGGCCATCTAGAGCACAAGTACCACGTCAAGCACATTAGGATTAGTGGCTACAACTCTCAGGTGAATGGCATAGTGGAGTGGTCGCACTTTGATGTATGCCAAGCCCTGTACAAAGCGGCTGACAGAGAACAGAGCCACTGGGCCCATGTAGCACACTCAGTATTCTGGTTGGAGCAAGTGACCCCTCGAAAGCGCATGGGATGTTTGCCCTTCTTCACAGCGACTGGTGCACACCCCCTACTCCCATTCAACATAGTCGAAGCCAACTACTTGCTACCACCGCCAGAGTCTATGCTCTCGACCACCAACCTTGTTGCGCGATGCACAGTAGCACTCCAAAAGTGGCAAGCCAACCTCGAACTCCTCCGAGCGAAGGTACATGAGCAGTGCAACCGTGCGGCAATCCGCTTTGAGTGGGAACATCCCACAACCATCTGTGACTTCAACTTCAAGCAGGGCGACCTAGTACTCATCTGCAATACTGCAATAGAGAAAGCACTCAACCATAAAATGTGCCCGTGCTACTTCGGCCCTATGATAGTGGTTTCGCATAGCCTGGGCGGTGCCTATATCATATGCAAACTCGATGGTACCCTCCTACACAGTCCAATAGCCGCCTTTAGGGTAATCCCCTATTTCACTTGCGACCACATTGACCTACCCGACCTCAAGCATCACATAGATATCTCATCCTCCCAGCTGTGGAAGCTGGAGTCGAGCACTGCAGTCGACCTGGATGAAGATCGGACCAACGAAGCAGCAGCCAGGGCCAAGGGATTGGCCGATGTCGGCCAAAACAGTGACTCAGACAACGAATAAAATTACCACGCCAAACTGATTTCAGTGGGGAGGAGTGGGACCCGCGAGGACAGAACTAAAAGACTTATCCATGAGCACCTACTAGAAACCGAAATCTCCTTATCTTTGCATTCCTTACCATAGAGGCAGAACTCAATCTCTAAAAATAATTTCAACCCACTTAGAAACACCAGTAGTGCGGGGTGTACCCTTTGACAATACGAAGAGATTACACCCAGCCAGCACTCCTAATACTGAGAACAATGAGAACACCCCCCCTGGACTGGCCGTGTCAGCCAACCTACTGACCATCAGCTCGCACATGAAGAATTCACCCTAGTCCCCATAACACCCATACAACCTCTGCTACCAGCTCCCTGTTCCTATATTTAGTACTGACCATCTGAAACATTTCCAAGGTATGGCACTACTCCCAACAGGCCTCGCACAACCGGCCAAAAGCGCCACATCTAAATTGATGGACCGGACCTGGCAGGTGGACCCGCCTCAACCTCGTATGGTGGGGGAGCTGATACCCCTCAAGTACCCCTTTCGTATCCCCCATGCGCAAGACACCCCTCTCTGGCAGGCTGCGCATGATTAGCCGGAAGAGACATGAGCAGCGCCTCTTGCTCCCGGCCGAGGTCTACCTCGGCACAGCAAAGCTTGTCCTGGTACCACTGGTAGTCCTCGCACGTAAGGAGCCCAGCATCAAGGCGGCCATCAAAGTCTTCACAAGTGATATCATATACAGCAGAAGCTTCCCTTGTAGGGGGCGGACCAAGTATGTGTGCCAAGGTATAGACCTGGTGCAGGACAGTGAAGAATGTGATCAGCTGATCACTCTCCTTAGTGGCGATCCTTGGAAACAGCAAAATCCAATCCAGGGCAGCGTAAGGAAGAGCCTGCCTCTCTATCTCAGCACGTATGGCATACAACTCCTCATCCATCGCAGGAACACTAGCGTGGGTGGCCATAAGTTCCACATGACGCTACACATGATTAGCAGCCTCACAAGCACCCAGGCAGTGATGGTGTACCCATGCACTGTAAAATTGACTGAGCCAGACCACTACAGTTTGCGACCGGATTGGCCAATCAGGCGTAGTGGCACACAGGGCTTTTAGACTCGCCTTTGCTAAGTCATAGGCCTTGCTGGTATGTGTAGGGGTTTCGCCGATCTCAGACGGGCCAGGATCTATGGGCATAGCGGATGCGGGAGCAACAATGGATATTGCCTTGGGTTCCTACTCCTAACCAGCAGTCTCATATACCCTGGCCGAGCCAGAAAATGTGATCCCTCCCGTCCCCTGCAGCCTTTCATGTACACTCCCAACCGCGTAGATCTTCCTATTCTACAGGCCCAGCTGCACTAGCCAAACGCTCGGCTATCGCACCACCTGCTCGTTCCTTGTTACTCTCGTGCCCTTCAACTTCCACTTCAGCCAACAGTATATCCCACAGTTCAGAGTCTTGCTTGAACGAAGCTGCGGAAAAGGACCTCACCATATTAGATGGGGCAATGGGGGTGCCATGGCCAACTCACCAGGCCACAGCACAGGGTGCCCTTCCCAGTCTACAGGCAATGCAGGGGGCAGTCCAATGGAGGTTCACACTGCAGCCTGGTCACTCTCCTCTTCATGCTTGGTGATGGCAAGCCGCTCCAGATGCCAGGCATACTCACTTGGCAAAATAACCGAAGTATCCCGGCTTACCCGGAAGTCCCGTGCAGCTACCGCATAAGCACCAAACCCCTGGCCAGCAGTCGGTGAGCCAAGGGTGCACAAACTAAGGACATGAGACTGGGCGCGAATAAGGACCGCTGCATGGAGAGCCAAGCATTGGCTAAGGCCGTCAAACATGCCAGGGAAGTATCGCAACCACTCGATGGTGGCGTACGGCATGGCCCACTCCCATATTTCACCCCACAAGGTGAGAACCTCCTCGCTAAATGCTTCATCGGCCAGTTTAGACATGAGCTGGAGATTGACCTACTAACCATTAGTAGTGACGCCGTTGTCGATATGTGGGGCGCACCCAAGATCCATCAAGGGCATGGAGCCATTGGGTGATCTCCTGCGAGTGCAGGGGACAGTCAGTCCACATCCGTCCAAATCACAGGAAACACTTCTTGGTGAACTGAAGGGCAGCCTGTACATCGTGGTCGGGCAAGCGCAGCAAGCTGGCTAGACTAGTTAAGGAATTCATCGCTACATAGTGCGTAAGGAGTGGGTGCCCTTTTATCCCTTGGTGGTATAAGGACGCTGAGGGGTCCTAGTATGAGTTCAAAGGCAGAGGGAGATCCAACTCCAGAGGGAAAGGGAAGGGGGAAGTGAAGGAATAGTTTCGAGTGCCCTCGTTTGGGCCTGACTCGAACTGGCTTCACTCGAGAAGGGGGAAAGTTGGTGACTCAGGCACTCCTTTATTCAGAAGGTAACAAGTGGTATATGTATAAAAGGGATCTAGCTACTGTGCTAAGATGGAAAGGGGAAAAGTAAATGAGGTGATCCGGGAATAAGGAACATGTGGCCGAACAAAGGTACCAATGATGCATGATTTCGAGGTCAGCGTCCAAGCTGGCCTTACAGTGGCCACCCCCTATCCCATCCTTGCGACCGGCTGACCAATTGGCCGACCGATTGGCCGATCAGTGCAAGCAACCCATGGACCAGGCACCGCACCTCCAACAAAAGGACTTGCACTCCAATATTCCATAGCATCTGGTGGCAGGCTGGGGACAGCCAAAAATTTCTTTCCGCAGGGGAAGGGGCCGCCATAGGACTGGAAGCACACCATCCCGTGCAACTGCATAGAAAGCACAGAGCACCCCACACCCAGAGCCAATCCTGGCCACACTTGGCCCCTTACGGCCCCCTAGAATGAATGGGACAGTGGCGATAACACACAAGCGAACGCATGCTCGGCCACGGGGAAGGTACCAAACGAATTCGGCGCCAAGATCAGCCGCACCACCGCATGCCTGGCCAAGAAGAAGGCGCAGAGAGTCTTGCAACCGACCTGGCCATACCCCAAACACAAACCAAGGGGGCCCCAGAAACCAAGTGATGACTGGATACATTGTACAAGGCTAACTACACAAAATGGGACACACAGACCCACTGCGCAACTGCGCCGTACCACCACGCCGAGGCCCCTACTTGTCACCCTTGTCATCCTCGCTTTCTGGCCCACCCTCCGGCCTGTCTAGCCCGATGTCCTCCTCAACCAGGGGTTCCACCTAAGCCTTGCCCTTTCCTTGAACCGGCCCGGTCCTCGCATGCTTTGCCAGGGGCTCTTCCGCCTGAGAGGAGCCCAGTGTGACCACTTCCCCAAGCGCCAGGGCATACTGCGCCTGCACAAAGCAGCGGTAGCCATCGGCTGCCTCGCAAGTGGCAGCAGCACGGGCAACCTCCACATGCCAGAAGAGCGTGGTGAACGCGGCATCCGCAGCAGAGAGATCTGGACCACCCCCCATCAGCAAGGAAGACAGTCTGGAGATGGGAAGCATGGAAGGGGGAGGCGCTACGCGCACATGCCACAGCGCAACCTTATGACAGCCGCGGGACTCAGCCAAAGCGGGAGTGGTACCCAAAGCCACCACCGTGCCCAAGCCCGATCAAATACAGGGGCACCTGGCGTTGACGCACCTGGAGCATGCGAACGGCGGCTTCTCGCCGACATAGGGGGCACACTGGGTCTTGCCATGCATACAGGCATCGCACTAAAAAAGCGGGGTCAGCAATGAGCCAGGCAGACTGGCCGGCACCTACCTGGATATAATTGGGCAAGGTGCCAATGTCCATCAACCCGTCATCATCCAGACAGGTGTGCTTGAGAGGAGCACCACGGCCAATGGAGAACGAGCTGGGAATGGCTCCTGACCCACCATAAGGACGCGCTGGCGGCGTACTTTGAACTCGGCTGCGGACATAGTGCCCGCCTTCAACTGTTCGAAGTACTCATCCAGCCGTGCATACACATCTGGCTCCGGGGCCGCCTCGGAAGGCGCAATAGCAGGAGTGGTAGGGGCCGACTGCACCACGGCGAGCTTGCGCAGCCGATCTTCCACTCCAGTCACGATGATCAGCGAGTGGGTAATCCACTCCACCATCACATGCTGGAGGAGGCGGCTGCAGGCGTCTTGCAGGAGAGCGACCATGGTGCCATCCTTTGCAGCATCGATGCCGGCATCGGACCCAGCAACCAGGACCATTTCCTGTAAAGATCAGTACAGGGCATGGCCGAGAACGATGAGGCGATGCACCAGGGTGGTGGAAAAGTCCTGCGCCCACTTGTTCATGGCATCCATGTTTTGCTTGGCTGCATCTAGCCATGCGCAGAGCGACAAGAGCATTCAGAGGGCGATCGTATACATGCGGTGTTGTTGAGAGGACATAGTGGTAGGTTGGAGAGGAAAGGCGCAGTGGCTGGCCATCGTATGAAGGCCCACAGCGAAGGCTGACATGAGGCCACCTCAAGGCCGATCCACACATGCACAGTCCGGCAGCTGGGCCGACTGGGGGCTGACTGGGGAAAGTCTGGAGCTCAGTGGGGTGGAGATGATACACCCAGTGATGGGCTGGGCACACTATCTGACGATTTTGGCATTTCTATCCAGTATTACAGACGATCACACTTGGCCTCATGAACGACCAGTACGAGCACAGCCAATGCGTGGGAGGGCGCGAAATGGCTGATGCGTAGTGGAGCAGGTCCGGCTCGGTGGCCCGACCACACAGCAGTGCAGCGACTTCGGGTTCCAAGCAGGAACCCTTCAGGAAACTTAGGCAGTTCAACCCCAGGCTATGTGGCGGCAGGGCGCACATTGCAGTGCCCCAGCAGTGCCCCTAGTCTGCAGGACCATCGGGTAGGACCGGAGACCCAGCGACCACGTAGGCCGCCATAATGACTGGCCAACCACCTTGGGGTGCGCCTTAGACCGTGAAGCCCCGTGGAGTGATCGGCCGATGCAGCTGCACGCCACGGTCGTCGGTCTAACAATGGTTGACACAGGTTTGCTCGAACAAGCGATTGCGGTTGCGGGCCTAGGCAGCCGAAGGTTGGATAGGATAGGTATTTAAGGATTTGTTTCCTATGTACATAGGCAGGCAGCGTGGGTACGGCATAGTACCCAGACCAGTTACACTCTAGATTCCATTTTCCCTCTTTGCAAACCCTCTGTGTACCCTTGCGTGCACCAGTGTCCCACCATAGATTCCAGTCTCGCTGCTTCAGTAGCACTTTGCATTTCCCCTAGGCCTGTACATCTTCTGCATTGGCCAAGCGCTGAGCCTGCCTTCGGCCAAGCCGCGACCTGCATGACTCTACCCTATCGGCGCATTATATTCCTCGACCTCCCGAACCCTTCTGCTCTTAGCTGCACTTCGACACACTCAGCAGCGGCTTAGGGTATCAACAGTTTACCCAGAAGCGTCCTAGCGGACGTGCTACGCCCCCCCTATATCTACACCTATACAGCCATGAAGAAGCAAGTCATTGAATCCACGAGGGTGCACCAGATGATGAAGGCTATCCTCAATAGACACGACACTGTCTGAGGCAGCGGCAGTGGACACAGAGTACCCCGAAACCTGACGGTTCAGTGGAGACCCCCAACTCAAAGCTATGCCCCTCTGCCCAGACCACCTCCAAGAACTGCTTACAACTCCAGCAATGCCCCCAGATCTTACAACAACGTGGCCATCCCGATGGACCTCAGCCGAGGTCAAGCCCCTTGATCAGGTGGATGGGCATGAGCCACCGAGACTCCTCAAACTGGAGGAAATTGCTTCAATTGTGGGAGACCAGGACATTTTGCTCGTCAGTGCCAACAACCCAGGACAGCTCATGCTCGCAAAACTGACGTAGGACCTTACCAAGAAGAAAGAGAAGAAGAAGATCCAGTATCGCAAATTCAAGCACAACTCGCGCGTATGACTACCGACGATACCAAATATTTTAAAGCATTGTATGAGAACTCAAAGGAGGATTTTCCCGTCGCCTAACCCTATCAGTTGGGGCTATGGCATCTGAATCATGCATATACTTAGCTAACAGAAGATCAATGACATTACGAGTCTATCTTGCAAGTGATTCCCGAAGGACTAAGTTAACAGGTTTGCTCGACATGGGAGCAACCAAGAATTTCTTGAGCTTCGCGACAGCAGCCCAATTGCAACTGGATGCTTGTCGCCTCCCTCACCCATGACCTATTTTTAATGTTGACAGGTCGCCGAATAAGAAGGGAGAAATCACGCATTATTGCGACTTCCACGTCCGAGTCGGTCCCAAAACCGTGACGATGCGATTTTTCATAACGAATATAGGGGACATGGACGTCATTTTAGGGTATCCCTGGTTTGCCACTCACCAACCATGAATCAACTGGGCGAGAGAATGGATCAACTTGGATCAACTCCCAATTGTGTTATCCACTCAAGCCACCCGAAAAATCTACATTTGGAGTAGTCAGACCTTGGTGTCACAGTTGGCCGAAAAGGCAGGGGTACAGCTACACAGGACGATACCTGCCAAATACGCACAGCATCAGCATGTATTCAGCGACACGGAAGCCCAGCATTTCCCACAAGCTCACCCGTGGGATCACACCATTGAACTCAAGCCAGGTGCCCCTGCAGAGCTACCAGGAAAGATATACGCTCTCACTCAGACTGAACAAAAAGCATTAGGAGAGTTTATCAAAGATCAGCTCAAAAAATGGTACATTCAACCTTCGAAAAGTCCCTACATGGCGCCTTTCTTCTTTGTCAAAAAGAAGGACAGGAAGTTACGTCCGGTCCAAGACTATTGAAGGCTCAACGAATGGACAATTCATAATCAGTACCCCCTCCCATTAATCCCCAAACTCATCAATCGAGTGAAAGATGCTGCTCTCTTCAGTAAGATGGACATCAGATGGGGATACAACAATGTAAGGATCAAAAGCAGCGACAAATGGAAGGCCACCTTCCTCACAAACCTGGGGCTCTACGAACCAAGAGTCATGTTTTTTGGGCTAACAAACTCCCCTGCCACGTTCCAGAATATGATGAACTCGATCTTCCGTGACAAGATTGCTCAGGGGTGGCTCACGATTTACATGGACAATCTGCTGATTCACACAAGGAAATCTACTAACGAACATCGAGAACGAGTGCACCAGGTTCTCTGTAAACTAAGGAGTCACGATCTATATCTCAAGCCTGAAAAATGCATCTTCGAATGAGAAAGCATCGAGTTCCTAGGAGTTGTCCTCTTGAACGGATTGGTCCAGATGGATCCGGTCAAAATTGAAGGAGTTCATGCATGGAAGACCCCCTCAGACGTCCAAGGAGTGCGATCGTTCCTATGCTTCACAGGTTTTTACCACTATTTTATCAAAAATTATGTGGTCATTGCTCGACCCCTTATCCTGCTCACACAGAAAGCCACACCCTTCATCTGGGGAAAAGATCAAGAAACTGCATTCCGCAGCCTCATCAGCCGAATATGCGACACCCCGATCCTACAACAACCATGATACAATGCCCCATTCTTCCTCACTACAGACGCATCAGCTTACGGTGTGGGAGCCGTACTCTCGCAGGAAGGCAACCCCAACCCATGAACTGGAAAACCATTTGCTCACCCAATTGCCTTCTACTCAGCTACCTTTACCCCCACAGAGTGGAATTATGACATATACAAGCGGGAGCTTTTAGCAGTCTTGAAAGCACTGCAACACTGGCACATCCACCTTGGAGGAGCCACACACCCAGTCACAATACTCACGGACCACGCAAATCTGACCTACTGGAAACAACCCGGAAAGGTCAATCATCGATTAGCCCGATGGTTTGCCAAACTACAAGACTACGACCTCCGGATAGTACGCATCACTGGAAAGAGTAACGTGGTAGCTAACACCTTATCAAGACCCCTGACAAGTGATACCAGGTCGTAAGACAATCAAGATGTCATAGGACTCCCTGCCACACTCTTCATTCACACCATTACTGACGTCCGAACCGATGAATTAGGGATTGAACAGTGGCAGACGATGTATGAAAAAACACTGATAGAATGGGAAAACCAACATCATATCTGCCAGTATAATGGAGTCTGGGTCATGGAAGACGGGAGACCGGTAATTCCCCCCGACCCGGAAATGCAACAAACCATATTGTGCCTGCTTCACGACTCCCCCGCCGCAGGACATCCAGGACAAGATGAAACTATAAGATTGGCTGTGAGACTCTGCTGGTGGTCTCAACAAGCGACCATCGTAGCCCAATATGTCCAGGGATGTCACACCTGCCAACAAAAGAAGATCCTCACTCATTGCCCGAAAACCCCGCTCTATCACATCACCACAAAGCCAGAAGCTCTCCCTTTTGAGCACGTAGCCATGGATCTCATCACACAACTTCCCCTCAGCAACGGGTATGATGCCATATTTACCATCATGGACCATGGCTGCTCACAAGTGGCAATCTTCCTCCCCTGTCGCACAATGGATACCAGAGAGAAGTTGGCCCAACTCTACTACGAGCACATATACTTATGGTTCGGGCCCCCCAAACGGATCATCTCTGATCGGGACCTGCGGTTCACTTTGCGATTCACCAGAGCCCTGTGCAAGCGGCTGAGCATCCATCAAAATCTATCAATGGCTTTCCATCCTCGCACCGACAGACTCTTGGAAAGAGCTAACCAATGGATTGAGCAATACCTGCGGCTGATCACTAGCGAATTGCAAGACGATTGGAGCATGTGGTTACCACTAGCGTCGGGCATACACAACTCACGTCTTAATCAAGCCCTGGGGATCACGCCCAGTGAAGCACTTTGGGGATACGTGCCTGGCTTCGCCCCTTCGTTAGGGAAGGGGGAGGTTCACATACCATCAGTAGACCAACACCTCAAGAGAGCCAGCGAAGTGCGCGAAATCACTACTCGGACTATCAACACGATAGCACAGACAATGCCAGAGTCACGCTATCAGGTAGGTGACATCGTGTGGCTCGAAGGGAAGCATCTCCCTCTCACGTTCCAGAGCCAGAAGTTGGCCCCCAAACGATATGGGCCTTTCAAGATAACGAAAGAAATCTCTCCGGTAGCGTATCGGTTGCTAATTCCGCTGGTGTGGACCATTCACAACATGTTTCATGCCTCTCTGCTGACTCCTGTGCGACACACAGATGCTTACGGTCATCCACCTGACCCCCCTCTTCCCGATATCGTCGACAGCACGGAAGAATGGGAAGTACAGCAAATTCTGAGTCATAGATACCATGGGAGAGCTCACATGCTGCAGTATCTTATCTCTTGGAAAGGTCAAACCCCCACTGATAACAGCTGGGAGCCAGCTTCGCATGTCTTTGCACCACGACTGGTGCGAGCTTATCATTGCCAATACCCTTTATAGCAGGAAGGGAGGGAACACGATAAAAGGCGACAGTCGGCTCGAATTCAATTACTCCTCACCCCCTTCTCTAATCCATGGAATACGCTCCCTATACCACATACCCCCTCACTGACGATGAAGCCGACGGATACTCCAGTGCTCATGACGAAGGACTGGTCGATGTCATTGATGCCCAGCTTGTCTCAGCCATCACTGGAAATCCGGTCCCTCCACCAACCCGCATCCCCACTCCTATGCCCTATGACCCACCTCGCATGCAGTTCAACAGCCTCACCCTCAATGATGATGGCTACCTTTCGCCCTTGACTACTCTCACTGTGCTCAATGGACTGGGTGACGAAATTGACGAGGATCGTGCCAAAAGAATCATGCAAGGGCTCGCCCTCACTGCAAAGTGTTATCAACGTCACGTGGATGAGCAAACTTGCATCGCACTTGATGAGAAGCAAGCCCGATTGGCGCTCGAGCAACAAGTTTAGGGAGAAGAACCCCCTGAGGGGTACAAATGCAACACGGGTCAATGTCCCGACTTCACCGTACCAAGCCCTGAACATCCCCAGCTTCTCGTGGCACCTCCATTCATGCGCCAAGGAGGTATCGGCCAGACCTGTGTGTTCAGCAAATTTGGGGGTCCCACAGCCGCCACATATTCTGCACAACTTTACGCCCCCTCCTCGAACTCTACTGACCTCCCCATCGCTCCCCTTCCCATCTGGTTCACCCGCTTACTCCATGGTAGTCGTGAAGGGTACTGCCGCCTTCTCATCGAGGCCCACGCCTGAGGAAACTGGGGTCTCAACACTGAACTCATACGATGCCGAGCCCTCTTCGAACAAGAACAGTCCCTTACTGAGCGAGTCCGAGAAGTTTGTCACGAAGTCGACGCGGTCAAACACGAGTGGTGTCAATCCCTTGACCGACTCAAGAACGCCCGAGTTCCCTTCCTCCTTGCTACCCTTGAACTCGTTGCTAATGCACAGTACGACTGCCCTATCTGCCCCCTCCTGGTGCAAGGGAATCGTCGGGGATGAGGCGACTAATGGAAGGGTGGTGTCACAGGTGTCCTGCGATGTCGATACGGGTGAGATAAGATAAGATTCGAGTCAGAGATAAGATAACATGAGAAAACCCAGTGATAAAGCAAGCTTCGGATAAGAGAGATGTAAGAATAGCTACACCTAGGGTCTATAAAGTACAGTAGCTTGTATCCCATACACCCTATTCAGAGTCTCTTGTCCATATACAAATCCAGTTGACTTTGATCGATCATTCTATCAGACATAAGGGGCTAGTGAAGCCAACTCCGGTGACAAAGGGAGTATGAAAAGGGAACAAAGGGAAACACAGAAGGGGAAGGGATAAAAGGGGAATTGGAGTAGAGAAATGTACATGGCAATGAGTTAACAGGTTAGTACTCCAAGATAGTCCAAGGACAAGTAAAGGCGATAAGGTAAAAAGAAAAGTAAGTCCGTGGTGAGCCAGATCATGACAGGGGGGGTGCATCTGGTATGAAAACATCAGGGACACCCTCAAATTGATGGGCTACAAACATACCAATGCTGACCATACAGTGTTCACATGTGTCCAAGGCAACACACTGTTGATACTCACCCTCTATGTTGTGATCCAGCTCACCATGGACTTTCTTTTCCTTTTTACTATATTGCTTTGACTCATTCTCAGACTTCCTCGGAGTACCAACCTGTTAACTCACCACCATGTATGCTTCCTTACTCCAATTCCCCTTTGATCCTCTTCCCCTTCTGCATTTCCCTTTCAGTACACCTTCATGGGATGGACATGGAGTAGCTACCTATATAAGCTCGACCATGTATATGCTTATTCTCCAGTCTTGTCTTCATTTGTCATACTAGCGAATACCAGACTTGTCCACCATCTCCTAAATTGTGTGCTCCTCTCATCATCTCATCACCACTGTCAGCCTTCCCTTAGTTGGGAGCCACCTCGAAGCTTTGCACTTGTGCTATAACAACATGCACATACAGACCCTAAGTTGTCCAACTTAGCCCCTTAGAACCTCACTCCCTTGTCATCCCTTGTGGACCCTTGTTACCTTGTTGTCTTCAAGACCTTGTCTTTTCCCTCATTGTCCTCCTGGACCCTCACCACCTTGTACCCTGTTGTCCTCCTCGGACCCTAGCCCCTTGTATCATGTCCTCATCATTTCATCCCTTGTACCCTTGGTGCATGTCGCATAGAAAGGCCCCACTAGGCCTTAACATTCTATGTTGATGACACTACCACAGCCTGCAAAAGCCTTGATATCATAAAAGAAGACAAAGAAAAACTGAAAACATGTTACCAGATGACTGACCTAGGCAAAATGGCCTGGATCCTTGGGGTGCATATCATACGTGACTGTCACACCAGCTGGATAGCCCTGTCCTAAGAAAAGTACAGTCTTGAGGTCCTGGAACATTTTGGGATGTCAGATGCTCACCCTATCAGCACACCTACACTTGAAAACGAGCACTTAATAAAAATTTACTCATCAGAAGTCAAGATTCAGCCATACCAGCACACTATTGGTGCCCTCATGTACTTGATGCTTGGCACTCATCTGGATCTGGCCTACACTATAGCCATGCTTGGTCACCACTCTTCTTGCCCAGGGAATGATCACCAGCACATGCTCAATTGTGCATTTTGCTACCTTCAGGCCACAAGTGATTGGAAGCCCACCTTCCAGAAAAATGCCCCCAATGGCACAGTCTTGAAGGGGTTTGTCAATGCCAACTGGGCCAGCAATGTGAACAATTGCAGGTCCACATCCAGCTTCATCTTCCTGCTCACTAGAGGTGCTATTAGCTAGGGGTTGAAGAAACAAAGCTCAGTCACACTCTTGAGCACAGAAGCCAAGTACATTGCTGCCACACATGTGGCCAAAGAAGTTGTCTGGTTATGACAATTACTGATTGAATTAGACCAAAAAATTGAAGAACCTACCATCCTTGCTATGGACAATCAGTCTGCCATCACTATTGCATGAAACCCAGAGTTTTACAATCACTCCAAACACATTGAAGTCCAGCACCACTTCCTAAGGCAAAAAGTCAAAGACAAAAGTCTTGATCTTGTGTATGTCCCCACTGGAGACCAAGTTGCTGATGTCTTAATAAAGGGTCTGGTGTGAGAGAAACACAATTGATTCTCAGAAGCAATGGGTGTCTGCCATGCGGACTGAGGAGGCATGTTGGAGTTTCAGCCATACACAATGCACCAGCATCAGACAATTCCAGCTGGCTGGCCTGGTAACATAGATATGTTAAGTCAAGCTTTGTTGCTTGACCATGGCCTCTCATTTCCAGTGATAGAAATTTATTTACACTCCTTTAAATACTTCATAGTTCACTTGTAGTCACCTTAGTTCTTTCTCCCGAAGACTGAGGTTAGTATTTCACTTTATATTTGTACATTACACATTATTGACCATGTACTTAGTTGTGCTTTCTCATGCCTCTAACAGGTTAGCTACACAAATATTCAGTTCTTTCTCCTGAAGACTGAGTTGCACTTTCTTGTGCCTCTAACAAGGTGTCTGTATATAGCCTATGAAGTACACCACCAAGAAGGCAATGCATCCTGGGGACAATCAGCCCCATTTTAAACTGGTTATCAATATAAATCAAATTAGGGACCATAATTGTGAGTAAATAAATGAGGTTAAATTCAATGTGAAATCTATATGATTTGGGTCAAACCACTGGACCAACCTGACCATTGCCAGACTTCTCCTATTGCATAGTGGCAGGGTTACCAACCAACCTGTCATCCAAACCCATCTGATACATCCTCAGGATGTGTTAGCCATATCTTCAGGTTAATTGTCCCCTTGCCCAGCATTATCTGTGCTTAGATACCATGTGCTAGTTAAAAAGTACTGAGGTTTCCCCCTCAGGTAGTCCTAAGGTGAATGACTCAGTGGGCTCAGGCTTACTGTAGCAGATGACTTATCCAGCTATGATGACTTGAAAAGATAAAAGAGTTTGAAGGTGAACTGCCTGTTCCACAAGTCAATATAGCACAGAGATAAATCACATGCTAACCTACAAAGTGGTGTGGACAAGAGCAAACTGAGGACCTCCCTTATGCAGGGAAGTGAGAGAAAGAGGGTCATGCAGAGGTAGGCAGAGAGGGAATCCAAAGAGGACAAGTTAGATTGTAGTTGTAACTAAGTACAGGCTTTTATAGTGCTACTGTTGGTCCATGTGAGAACTGCTTACTAACTACTGATTAAGGCCTATGACTCAGGTGATGACATGTCACTATTGTGCTGACTGATGCACTATAATCCTCTCTGACTCAGAGGGTGACACATTGCTGAGTAATATGCTTTCTAGGATGTAATCCACTTTACCTGAATGTTCTACAATGTTCTATACTATTCTAACCAATAATGTCATGCATGTTGTACTAGCTATCATAATAGACATAAATAGAAGGATCCTCTCAGGATCCTAGGATGTGTCTATAACAATGTGACTTCTGGGGCTCATGTGATCTGCTGCACATGACCTGATGTAACTTAGTGTTTGCTGGTGCTTCCAGCATTGTATAAAATACATAAAAATATGAAAATAAATGTAGCAACTAATATGGCCATAAAATTACCCCCCTCCTTAGGGTGCAACATCTATGTTGGCATCAGTAAAGACTTGAAGAGGTTGCCAAGGCAAGGACACATAAAGGAGCGCAGCAATCCTCCTAGGGGCCCCTGGGTTTTTGGAGTGGAACTCCACTACTTTGTCTGGGGCATGCTTAAGGTTGCTAGCTGGTTCCTATGTGTCCTCTCCTTTGCTGTATCTGGTCCATCTGATGAGATATTTGAGAGTGCAACTAAAGAGTTTACTATCTCTTATGTGGTCCACCTCATATTCTTCCTTACCTTCTACTTGGACAGGGTTGGGCAGTGATGGCAAGAGGCTGTTGACCTCATTTCCTCTATAGGGGCTCAGGTGATCCATATAAAAAATGTTGTGGATCTTGAGGGCAGAGGGCAGATCCAGCTTATAGTCGACTCCACTTTGTACTCTAGTAACAGTGAAGGAGCCCAACTGCTTGGGGCATAGCTTTGATGAGGGCTGATGGATCTTGATCTGCTTTGCCTATAGCCATACTTTATCTCTGACCTTAAACTTGTAACCTTTTGGTTCTTGGTCTGTTTGCATACACTTTTTACTTAAGTGTAGTGCTGCTTTGGTGTCTGTTCTTACAGAATGTATGTGCTGGAGCCACTTGTCCAGCATAGGGATACCTGTGGGTCTGCCTGGTGGAATGGTGAAGTCTGGGGTGTAACTATACAGGAGCTCGAAGGGAGTGTATCCTGTGGCCAAGTTGAGGCAACTGTTCACCATGAATTCTGCTGTGGGCAGCAGGTCAACCCAATCATCCTATCTCTTAGCAATGAAGAGACATAGGTTCTTGGTTTTTACACTCTACCTGGCTGTTTGCCTAAGGCTGATAGGTGGTGGTCAGACCTGACTCTATCCCTAAACACTTGTAGAGGGCCCATATGCTCCTAGCAGCAAATTGGGGTCCACAATCAATTATGATCTTCTTGGGAATCCCATGCAAGGGGAAGACTTGCTCAAAGTAGATGGAGGTGACTCTATTAGCCATGATATGCGAAGTCACTGGGAATAGATGGATCTGTTTTGTATAGTGATCCACTATATTAAGGATAGTATCCTTCTCAGGTGACATGGGTAGTAGGGGGCCAATCAGATCAATACCTATGATCTTCCAGGGGCCTTCTAATACCTCCTAGGGTTGGACTAGTGCCTTGGGATGTGTATCCCTTTAGTAGCATTAGCACTTGTTGCATCCTCCTACATAGGCCATTATAAAGCCTCCTATGTGGGACCACCAATAATAGTGGCTGACCAGTTCTAGGGTGCTGTTTTTACCAGGGTGTCCTGCTAGGACCAAGTTATAACATGACTTTACTGCATCCCTCCTGAGGGATTGGTTGTTAAGGATGTATAGCTTTCCCTTATAGTAGATGAACCCTTCATCCTCTTCCCAGAGTGCAGTGCCATTAGTCAATGCCTTTGGTGCAGACTTATTGATACTTTTAAGCCCTTCTAGCACCATTACTTCCTTTTTACTGGCATCCTAAATGTGCTCTGCAATAGTGTCCACTTGCAGTCTGAAGTGGAAGTGTGTAATGGCAAGTGCTAGGGGCCCAGTACTTGGACCTGGTGATTATCTTCCTTGTCTGCAATATGGTCATGGCCAAACCAACTAAGGGCATTGGCCCGTATAGACTCACCCTTTCTGTAGGTGATTTTGAAGACAAACTGACTTAAATAGAGTGCCCAGTAGGCTTGGCATCTGTTAAGATTGTACATGGTTGCCCACCATTCTATGTTGACACCATGCTAGCTGGCATTGAGAGATAAGGAAGAAGTATAAGTAGAAGATAGGGTTGTTCTTAGACAAGAGGGCATTCAAGGGTAGTTCCTCATTGTCTTTAGAAGTGTTCTTGATGAGCTGGCAGGAGGGTTATAAAGTGGTTATAGTAGTTCTTTGTATGGTATTGAGAATCTCCTATCAATCTTAGCTCTTCCTATGTTCTATCCCCTTCAACCTGAGGACTCTAATTGTCACAATGGTGACATATATTCTTATGGTTAGTAATCACTTCAAATGATTGTCCTTCTAGGAAGTGCCTCTAGTCTTCAAGAGTTCTAATGAGACCTAACATCTCTCTGTCATAGATCTTATAGTTGTGCTCTTCTTTACTCATAGGCTAGGATTGGTAGGTGATGGGGTGCCACAACCTGTCAGGGTACTTTTGAGAGAGAATCCCTCCTGTGGTGAACCCCAAGGCATTTGTTTCAACTCTAATGGGGAGCTGTGGATCATACACTTCTAGGATAGGTTCTTGTATAAAGTGCTCATGTAGGTTGTTGAAAGCCTCCTGTTGTTCTTTATGCCATTGTCATGGCATTTCCTCCTTGGTGAGGTCATGCAGGGATCTCACAATATGTGTGAAGTTCTTGATGAACCTTCAATAAAAATTGGCAAACCCTATAAATGCTCTAACTTCCTTAAGATTTGTGGGTGTAGGCCAATCCTTGACTGCAGCTACTTTGCCAGGGTCCATTTGTACTTCTCCAGGCCTGATAATCATCCCTAAGTACTCCATTTCATTCTTCTCAAAATTGCACTTCTTAGGCTTGAGATAGAGGTCATACTTCTGTAATCAACTTAGAACTTCTCACACTATCTTGCGATAGTGAGCTAAGTCATTACTATAGATGAGGATATCATCCATGTATACTGCAACCTCTTCTTGTGTGATTAAGTCAGCAAAGACTGAGTTCATGAGGGATTAGTATAACACTTAGCAGCATTATCAGCTCAATGTGAGCAAGAGTTCAGGTCTCTATAACTAAGTTGTGAAGTCATGTGATCATTGGGATCAATGGACTTGATTCAGGAGTTCATGGGAAGTTACACCCAAGATGGAAGGAGGTGATTAGCTAAGTGCAAATTCAAGCATTCACTCAACTGCTAGCTAGAGAGGGACAAGACACAACTGCCAAGATTTAGAAGAGCTTAGACTTGGGATCTTTGCTCCTATGTATAGAAGTTTATATATATATCCAAGACTACTATGACTCATACTGAATTGTGTCAGTATGAGTCATATTGACCGAGAACTACTGAGTCAGTTGAGTGACTCATCCTATATCACCTATGATGTCATACTGTACCTATTCATACATGATCTGATAACACATCACTGATTCACAATACTAAGGTCTTGATCACTACACATTGAGGATGCTATGTCCTTCATACCCTCCCTAGCTGACATGCAATGGACCTTGTTGGATTCATTCTCAGACAAAGTAGCTGTAGCACTCTTGGAGTGTTTGCACCCTACAACCTGAGATTGAGATGGGGTGGGGGCTTCATCATCATCCTAAAGTAGGGAATATGTTAGTGTAAATGGCAATTAATGTACTTGACTTACATCACTTGATATACAGATTTGAAGTGTCAATAGTGCAGTTTTTCCAGCTGCAGCCAGTAGGATATAGCTAGCAACTATGTTACACCCTGGCTTGACATGTGCTTGACTTAAGCACAGTTTCTGTGAACAAGGGTGAACTTGTGAATGACTAAGTCAAATACAGAGGTGACTTCCTCAATGTAGCAACAAGGCTATCAGTGGACTTCTGTTAAGTCAGGCTGGCTGAAAAGTGCTCAACTTGTCTCTGTGCAAGTCAGATGATGAAGTGGCTCAAAAGCATGCCTAAGGAGATCACAAGGGAATAGAGGACTTGAGTTAGAATCAGAATGGCAATTGAAGAAGACAAAGATAGTGAGTCTTGGTCTTCAACTACTACTACTTACAGTATACAGCTACAAGGACACTCTAAAGTGCCTCTCCAATACACATTGACCTATAGCAATACTACCTTGAACACTAGTACTATGATCCTAGGAATCACCCAGCAATCACATGCAATGCTGAGTGCTGACTGATACGATGAGTCCATGACTAATTACTACTTACTGATGTTGTTTTAGGTTTAGTACAGTCCGAAGGGGAGCTGGTTCAGTTGGCTAAGAGGGCACAAAGTTGAGAGAGGGTAGATGATAAGCTCAAAAGTGAAGCAAAGCAACATAAGAGTTCACTTTGGAGAGGATTTGGCTGAGGGGCACACAAGGGATTATTGGAAGAGAACTGGATAGTTTATTCAATACAATAGAGACATTTTTTATACATTGTAGGCTACATTTTTTGCACAATAAAAGTAGAGAAAAGTAAAGTAAAGTAAACACAAATACTATTGAAGCGTGATCTGAGTTAAGAGTCACATGCTTCGTGGGAGATGCTTGAGTCATCTCATGGACATATACGGTATCTGGCCCCTTATGGGCAATAGCTTGATATGGACTTATTCCGGACTTCATACGGACCGGATCACCTTTAGTTTATCTTTATTATTCTTCCTTCAATTGTTTAGATACCAGTGGTGGCTCACTTAATAGTGGCACCACTTTATATTCGTCCAATCATATCCCTTCTTGGACCCATTGTCGTGTCACACGTGTCCTAAACACAATGTGCGCACAGACCATTCCTTCTTGTTTATAAGGATGGTTGTTTACGCCTTCACACTTCAGAGTTCCTTCACCTCTGAAGTGTAAGTGCGCCCTCTTCTCTTTCCACACCTATAGACTAACACTTCCATAGTACTTGTCTTCGTCTAGGTGTGTAGCTACGTGCTATAGAGTTCCTTCACCTCTGAAGTTACTTGTCTTTGTCTAGCCTTTCACACTAACCTTTTACCTGCTAAGTCAGTGCTGCGTTCAACAAATACGAGTAGCAGAGAGGAGTGATGACAACACTAGAATGGAGATGGAACGTAAATGTATGGTAAAGGGGTTTGATGTCCCCTATGAGTCTTGAAACACGAATGGAGATGAGGTGGCCACAAGTGTGCGTGGCGGTGATACTTGAATTTCACCATAGCATTCGAGTCGGCCAGGTCAAGCATGCCAAAATGCAACACTTACTACTGTAGTCATAACCAGTAAGTAAGAGTCCATACGATTGCAACACAACACTACTACAATAAGTCTGATACTTCTGATGGCCTGAAGGCCCAACCATAACAAACTACAATCAAGCATGTTGTGAGTACAGCAAGTTCCTCAGACCTAGATTCAGTCATTTCAGTGTACCAGAGTGGGCTGATGTATGTATGCATACAGATGCAGATAATCTGATTTTTCAGATCTCAAAATAATTTGATTATGATAATTGCATGTAGCCACATCCTAAGTACAAGCTGTCAACAGCATGATGAAACATGAGAATCATGCCACAATGTCACAGCTGAGATTTTGAGCTCCCATGAGAGTACACCACTAAGTTTCCCAAGCCAGCCTGCGTTAGACAACTATGAAAGGACCCTGGATTCTAAGGCATTACGAGAGGCCTTGATGAGAAAGGGTGACCTAAGCATGTGGACATTGCTTCCAGAACCCCAATCAGCTAAGTCTACCCTGCCTTCTGACAACGAAGAAACCAATGACGAAGCATGGATGAATAGGGGTTATGCTCACTACTATGATGAGCAGAGTATAGGAGGATCACGTGATGTATCACGTGAAGCATCACCTGAGCGTGTGTGCCTCAGGTATGCTGCAGCCGGTGTAAGGATGCTGAGGGGTCCTAGTGTGAGTTCGAAGGCGGAGGGAGATCCGACTCCAGAGGGAAGGGAAGGGAAGTGAAGGAATAGTTTCGAGTGCCCTCGTTTGGGCCTGACTCGAACTGGCTTCACTCAAAGAAAGAGGGGGAAAGTGGCGTCTCGTGCGCTCCCGATTCAGAAGGTAAAAGGGTACTTTTAAATACAAAGGGACAAGTAGCTAATGTAGGAATGGGGAAGGTAAAACGAGGGAGTTCGGGAACGGGAATGCATGGCCAAAGGGTGACAAAACGCGTGGTTTTGAGCCCAACGCTCGGGTCGCCCTTACACCAGTCATCCAGTTGGTGACGACATGGACTAGGCCTTTGTGCCTGCTTTCTGATGGACTTTCTAACGGACACCTTGTGTACTGTATGGGCATAACCTTGTGTCTGATGGATGTCAGTGCCTTTATAGGCCAGTCCAATTATGTTTCTCCTTCATGTTTCAGCTTGTGGAGCCAGAGCCCTTATGGCTATTGGCTAGAGATAAGGACTTAAGGTTCGTGCTGAGTCCAAACCTTATCTACTAGCAGTATAAGTACTAGCTTGTCTTCGCATGTATTCCCTATCTTGAGTTCTTCTGAAATCCACACTCTAGTTTCCCCCTGTAAGAGAGGGACCATGATGTTAGTGCGTCATTGCATCATACGGGCACATGAGGTGTAGTATATATAAGTGTTCAATATACAAACCAGCCCTTCAGTTGTTTGTACTCTACAGTGACTAAAGGGTACGTAGTCGCAACCACCAGCATACATCATACCTAACTAACACCTACCATAGATTCTCCAGGTACACAATACAGTTGTTTGTACTCTACAGTGACTGAAGGATTCTCCAGATTCTAACAGGTTATGGGCCCTGAGGTCTAGAACTGGAACCTGCCGTCACCATCTATTGAAATTGACTTGCTTCTGTCTTATCACGCTTAACCACTCACCTCATCCCCTTAATGTTGGCTACTGGAACTCCATCAGGCGCTCCCAGCGGTACCCCCAGTGGTACTACCGCCGGCCCCTCCACAGGGGTTACACCTACCACTAGTGCACCCACTAGAGGGACTCCCGCTAGCGGTACACATATGGGCACCCCAATCACTATTCCGGGCAACTTCTATCTCAACCTCCTGAACTGCCCCCCCGATCTGACCTGGCCCGCAGACCTGGTGCTTAATCGGTCCAAATCCAATTGGGGAGCCTGGAATCGACAATTGACATCGATCTGCAATCAACACCACTTTGCCACCTACCCCACCGGCACTTTCCAATGCCTGGATGACAAATGCTTCCCCACAGCTGCCACGTGTTGGACAAGTAACAACTGCGCTCTCCAGGCCTTCATCCTCCAGCACGTCTCAGAAGTTGATTATGACATAGCAAATGAATACAATACCTCCCACAAGGTCTATGGTTGCTTGTGCAGGAATTATGTCAACCTTGGGATACACATGCAAATACACGTAATAAAGGAGGCTCTTGACATACAGTTCTCAGTTGCCCCTCCCCTCAACATGAGCCGCACCTTATCCACCATTGATCACCTGCATGAAAGGTCAACCAAGATGGGCAAAATTGATGATGATAAATGGAAAATTGTGCTCATCATCAACGCGCTTGATTCCCTTCCCCAGCTGCAGTCCACCATCAATGAACTACTTGAGTCTAACACTATGATCACCTCCACTGACATTAAGGCCCACATTCTTCACAAGGAACAACTCTTCCTTCACCGTGAACAGATGGGTCTTCCCATCACCACGGAAACTCCTACAGCCTCCACTGCACTTGCAGCAACCATGGCTAACATGAGCAGGCCGCCTTGCACCCCGTGCGCCAACTGTAAGTGCACCACTCATCACACGGAGTACTGTATTGCTCCAGGAGGCCAAATGGTGGGCAAGACCATTGATGAGGCTCGGGCCACACAGCAAGCAGCCCTCAATAAGCCCCCTTCCCACTCTGCTCATCCCCTTAGCACCTCCTCCCCTGCCAGCACCCCTGCACCTGTGGCCACTCCAACCTCAGCTCCCGACTCCAACTGTTAAGGCCTAGCGGGGCCTTACAGTGCGACGTGCACCGAGGGTACAAGGGGATAAGGACAGGGTACAAGGACGAGGTGCTTGGTAAACAGTAACCAAGGCTGAGGGAGTTCTAAGAGACGAAGGTCCGCGAGGGACGACCAAGGGGCAAGGGTTCGAGGGGTAAGTCGATGGACTTAGTGATGAGGTACAAGGGGCTTCGGTCAGACGGCCGAAGTACGAGGGACTAAGTCGAGCGACTTAGGGTCTGTGTGTGCGCGTTGTTATAGCACAAGCGCAAAGCTTCGAGGTGGCTCCCAACGAAGGGAAGACCGACAGTGGTGATGAGACGACGAGAAGGGAGCACACAGTTGGAGGAGTAAACAGGTCTGGTATTCGCTAGTATGATAAACGAAGACAAGACTGGAGAGTGAGCGTACAAGGTGGCCAGGTTTATATAGGTCGCTACTCTATGTCCGTCCCATGAGGGGATACTAGAAAGAGAACAATAGACAACGCGAATGGGGAAGGAGAAGAAAAGGGAATAAGGGGGAATCCAGAAGGGGAAGGGTAAAGAAGGGGACTCGGAGTAAGGAGGCGTACATGGTAGTGAGTCAACAGGTTAGTACTCCGAGGGGAAACAAGTGTGAGTCAAGGCGATATAGTAAAAGAAAGAAAAGTCCGTGGTGAGCCGGATCACGACACCAACACAGTTACATTTAACAGCAAATGTTACATGCTTGTGTCCAAGAATGCCCCTGCTCCGCCACCAGCCAATCAATCTGCCATGGTGGCTGTCTCACTGGCTGACTATGATCAGGAGGAGTACTTTGCCATGCTTGCCACCACCAGTGATGCACGTGCCTCCATCGACTGGGCATGGGGGCCTCCCACCGCCGCCTACCCAGCTGGACAGGGCTGCACGGAACTCCCTTTCATCCTCGACACTGGCGCCACTTGCCATATCTCCCCCATCTTGTCTGATTTCAAGTCCATCAGCCACATCCCTCGTCACCCCATTTTCACTTTGTTCGCCTTACCGGCTTCTGGTTTCATCCCACTTCTTGTTTCGCTTTCTTGCGCCTTATATCTTATCTCTTGTTTCACCTTCTTGTTTCATACCCTTGCATCTACTTTACCACATTACCCTATGACTATACGACGAGGAGGAGTGTTAGAGAGGGACCATGACATCAGTGCATCGTTGCATCATATGGGCACGTGAGGTGTAGTATATACGAGTGTTCAATATACGAACCAGCCCTTCAGTCGTTTGTACTCTACAGTGACTGAAGGGTACATAGTCGCATCCACCAGCATACATCATACCTAACTAACACCTACCATAGATTCTCCAGGTACACAATACAGTTGTTTGTACTCTACAGTGACTGAAGGATTCTCCAGATTCTAACACCCCCTGCTTTCCTAGGGGCCTTAGTTGGTCTTCTCTACCAAACCCTTAGACGTTGTCTTGTTGTGCCACTTCCTAGCGAGCTGTCTCCCTTTGGTTTCCCCTTCCTTCTCAGTTGCAACTGCTATTGCAGTGGTTTTGCCTTGGTTGTCATGTGCAATACAAGTGTTCTGAGAACCCCCAGCTCAAGTCGAGCTAGACAGCTGGTGCAACTGTAACACACAACCAGAGGTGCATTCAGGGCAAAAGATATTTCATTTCACAGTTGCACATAACCTCATTCTGCAGGGTTGCAGAATGAGGTCACATCCAGCAATGATAGTGGCCTCTTTTGCCATCAGACAGGCTCTTAGCCAGTTCCACCACAACTTACAATCTTCCACCACATACACCATCTTGCATGTCAACTAAGATAGATCATTCATTAGCCCCTACTAAAGTAGCACACCCACTAGTTTAGTTTGTCTCTCAACACACCCAAATTTCCATATGTTACTCTAGTTATATACATGCTACATGACATCTCAAGCACCTCAGTCATCACCCATACATGTGAGCAATTCCTGAGGTGAGAACATTCACTACCTATCATACAATACACCCTACTCACATCTAGACAGCATCTCTATTGTGTGTCTAGGTAAATATAATCATCACCCGTACACGCGAGCAATTCCTGAGCATCTCTATTGTGTCTAGTGTGTCTAGCTCCCGACCGATCTATCCATAACCTACAAGACCTACCATAGGGATGAGATAACTGTACACTGCTTAGTTGAATTCCAATATATTTCAAGTACATCATATCAATCCGTCATCATTGGATATAGCACTCCAAAGTAGTCTGGAACCCAAAGACACAAAACACCGGACATAGACCCTAGACATGCCTCTCCGTACGTCCAGGACTAACAGACATCAAGACAAAGTGTTAGCTACAATCAAGTCTCTTGCTGATTTATCCCTCGGGACAATCGAACACTCAAAGATTTCTGGATGCCTTCAGGAATTCATTAGGTGACCAAGGATATGCGTCCGAGAGAGGGCCAACTCACACAACAATTGAGCTCTCAAAAGACGTCGCAATGTTAACGGGAATTTCGTCGCCGTTCTCATCTTTCGCCTTCATCACATTGAATACCGACAACATAGACGAGGCGACGATGAAAAGGGTCGAGTCTACGAAATGACGCCCGGGACAGATCCTCTTGCCGACCCCGAATGCCATGGTGATCATTGGATCATCTCCCAAACTTCCGTCCTCATTCAGGAAGCGCTCTGGTTTGAACGCCTCGGGATCCGGGTATAAATCCGGGTTGTGCAGGATTGCCCTAACACACCTTACTAAGAAGAATATTGGGTGAGGAGAGATGATGGTGACATACCACGCATTGGCCACCATGATAGCACCTATCAAGCCGAATTGCCGAACGTGAACCACAAGGCACAAGACAGGGAGAGAAACCTACCTTTCGGAATGAAAAACCCATTGTAAACGTCGTCCTCAGCCGAAGCATGTGGAAGACCTAAAGGGGATCCTTTTTAGCACCTAGAGTCGGGCACTTCGGATTAAGCGCTCATACCCAAGGGTGTCACCATCCGCCACCTCAGCAGCTCTCTGCACAGTGCGTCGATGTACGGAAGACGTGGTCTGTCATCGAAAGTTGGAAGTCTATCTCTTGCGATGACGGTGTCAAGCTCTGCCTGTGCTCGCTTCTGCGCCTCCGGATAGAGAACAAGCGCAAGAAAGAGAGAAATTAACGCGGACACGGTCTTGTCGTAGGCGTAAGTAGATGAATATCACAGGTAAAATTAAGAGGCGTACTGTGTCCGAACCAGCTAACGAAGTCTAGTTACGATTTATCTGGAGTGGAATCACGGTAACTCACCAGCATACATGGACGCCAAGGTTTCCTTGACAATCATTTCCTGCTGTTGGCGCTTTGGGGCAGCTAGATTCTCTATCTCCTGAAGGTGTTCGCTAGCAAGCGATTGGACCGCAGTACCATCTCTCTACGGCCATGTTAGACAACGTGCCCACTTGGAAGAACTCGACTACGAACCATAGCATTTTTCACGAAATTGAACGGCTCGTTGATCATCCTCGAACTGAGTTCTCTGCCCTTCTGTGCCAGTGACTCGTAGTTGAACCATGGCACCCACGAAGGGATGTGCCGCACTGAAGACATTGGTGAGGCCAGAGTACAGGAGTGACAGATAGGGCATCCGCACAGAATGGGAGATGATTTACTAATATAGCTCCAGGCAAGATGAGCCGCCCGACCAATTCGCTGGCCTGAACCGGAGCGGCGATCATCTGATCGCTATTATCCTTCAGGTCATACCCGTACGTGAGGGACATGATAAGTCTTCCTTGAAGACTGCCCAATGGTTAGCCATTGTATACACAAAACGAATATGCTACGCTGACAGTTTAACATGGCCGCGGAAGTCCCCTGGGGCCTCGAGGAGTTGACCGAGGAACATGTGCGTGTTGTCCTCTATCATTCTCCGATATGACGCCGTGGCGCCAGGGCCAAGGCTGCGGTCTAGTAATCTTCTGCCCCCACGCCAATAATCGCTCATCGTAGCAGTGGGGAAAAGCCATTCCATCTCTAGTCTAGATTTCGAAGGTGTCAGGGACGCAGGACGGATGGCGGACAACCGCGAGGTGTAACATACATTTCCTGGATTGGCAATGTGGGCCGATCTGAGTACCTTTCCCCGCGCTTCTCTAGGAGGTCTTTGATAGCGGGTAGCGAGGACAAGACTACAACCACCTGACCAAAGACCTGGAGACATACAATGTCGCCTGACGACTCGGAATATGATCAGCGAATGAAGATCAGGAGGAGGTCACCATACCATATTCCTTGGACATGGCTTGGTACGCAACCCATGCAGATCGCTTTGGAACATCGAGGAGATTGCCTATGACCGGTAAGGGAGGTGGGCCGGGCGGATAAGGTCGTCCCCTTCGCCTCCCCTGATCGCGAAAAGTAATGAAAATATAAAGGAAGAGAGAGACAGCGAGAGTGTCAACAACGGTGATCCATGAAAATGACTGCATGAGCGTCATTGGTACCAAGCCTAGACTGCCTGCAGGGGAGATGGGCAAGCTATAAAGGGGAGATAATAACCAGCCCCGTGTCAAACCCCCCCCCCCCCCATGATTGACAGCTCCCCGCACGTTGGCGCGCCTGTCATTCATTCCGTTACCGTCTCCACTCAACGGTGAGCTGGCAGAAGCAATCTGGGCTTTAATTCCAACCCCAATTAGAAACGGAGGTCACGCCGCCTCGGTATCAATACGGCACTTCGTCAACTCCGCACTACATACGGAATTCTTACTCGTAACACTTGGCTAGCTAGGGCTTCCTACTCCTATACGATAGATCTTGGGGGGTAGCCCGGGGAATGCTGTCCTTTTTTGGACCTGAGAGGAGAATGTCTCTGGTAAATATCTGAAATTTATTTAGATCGCAGGTGTCTTACCATTACCTCTTCATTTTTCCCTTTTTTGGATCCAGTGTGGTTTCTGTTGATCCACACCGGCGTACTGTATCACATGACCTCCGCTCACAACTGACAGCTTTCCCTCTCCTGATTGGTTACGACATCCCCCTCCCCCATACTTGACGATGTCACAACTACAGACCCATCAGCTACGCCTGCTATTTTCCCTCCGCTTTTTGCACCGGGCTCATCAGTCGTATTTGTACTATTCTCAGGCTCATCGAGTCGGAGTGCTCTTACGCTCTTTATGGAGTCGTTCACTTCTACTGTTTCTAGTTTATGCCGCTGTGCGTTCGGTGCTCTTGTGTGACATACAGTTTATGACAATCCCGTGCCCCTGCCAAGAACCCCCCCGCCTGTGCGCCACGGGCTTACATCTACCCACGAATGACGCGTGGATGATATCCAGCAAGGTTTCCAAAACCATCGATGTCAGTATCTAAGGTCTGTTGTATGCTATCTCCAAAAGACTCCAGATTTCCAGAGTGACAAGGAGAATCGTCGCCGTACCAGTGCTATCGCCAGAGCCTTCTTGAACATCATACAAGGGGCTCGGTGGTAGCATCTAATTGCCAGAATAGTCCTAGCTGGACGAAAACATACTGACTCAATCACAAAGGACCTCAGAATCTCAGGACGGGTGCGCCGTGGCGTCGGCGCACCTAGATGCATGTCCTAGTATAGCACCAAAGAAACAGAGCGCGCCGCCAAGATTGAATGAGACGCGCATTGTGCCTGCATGTTTGTCCAGCGCCTGATTAGGGAGACCGTAAAGTGAGTTAGGTTGGTAGGATAATACACGCCCCTGCTGCGCATCTGGCTGGGACTTCGGGTGCGTGATGCCATGGCTGGGGTGATAGGTAGGACTCTACGTTCTAAGGGCGAGGTCAACCTGTGCAGCGAGGAGACCGAGTGATGAGTGACGAGCACTCATGACGGGGCTCGCTGGGAGGAGGTCGCGCACAAGATCCCTGCGCAAAGATCTTTTACTCAATTGTTGATAACACCTCGCTCTATGTGGGTACGCATTTATCCCACTGTTGCACAATGGATACGAGTGCCCACCGTAGAGTGGAATCACAGCCCGAGAACGAGCACCTTTGTGTCCCTTTCTCGTTTCGAATATCAGTGGGAACTGCCCAAAGTGGCATCGCCCGGACAGGAGATCCCAGTATTCTTTGCCTCCAATTACGTCCCAGTAGAACTTTTCCGGGCTACCTTTACACGTCATCGCGAGATCTTCTAGAACAGATGAACGATATGCCATCTACGCCGCACACATCACAGCCGAGCACGGGGTGATGATGGTATTACACGCTACGCTGTACTGTGTGCGAGCCTCGGCAGCGATTATACCTGCGCTCCGACCTGCGCTCGTCTCACAACCAAAACGGGCTCAAAATATGTCATAAGACCCATGACAAACGAAAAGACAGAGGCTGGGTCGAGATAACGGACAATCACGGGTTCAAAAGAGCAGTGTACCTGCCCGGGGATGAAAAGATCAGCCCCAAAAATTTAAACGGGTCCACCAACGGCCACAGCAATGAAAGAGGAAACGAAAAAAGAAAAGAAAATCCGGTTACAATAGCAAACATGGGACAAACAATTACAGCGTCCTTCGAAGTGTAAGGCCTGTAAGGGGCAGAACTCGCAGAAACCACAGGTAATCGCATACCAACCAAGGAACCTGCAAAACTACAAAACAAACTCAAAATCAAGCAACGCGTCCAAACCTTTTTATAAAAAAAAAAAAGTATTTTCAGTCGATCTTGCCTGCGGAATGATGCATCTCGTCAAGCGTGGCCTTATTGGGAGGCTTGCGAGGCAATTGCTAATTCCGCGCCGTCTCTCCATGCCTCCCAGTTCCTCGGCAGTAGCTATTCAACCCGTGGTGATTCGTACTGGGGCGCGCCTATTTCCTGTTCACTACGGACTGACATGTGAGTTCTACCGTCGCCTTTGTTTTGCCTTGTGTTAGGGCCCCGATCGTGATGAGTGATGGAAGTGAACTGATAGTTTCCGATGTGCTATGTGAGCCGGTGTGCTGAAAAATATATATACCGAGTTGTGCAGTGGCCAACATTGCTCTCGAGTGCGCGCGGTAAGTACTGTTAGGAGATGCTACGAAGCGCAAGTCATGATCTAGTGGCTAGAAGCAAGGTCCTACGGGAAGTTTCTTCAAAGCCGATGATTTAGATGATGTTCGCCGTCAGTTGCGGAAAGAGCGACGAAGTTCGGTTCGGAGGTGGTTACTAGTATCACGTGAACCGGTTTCTGGAATGGAACAGTCGAAACAACCGTTTCAACTTTCAAGTTGGGACTCGAGTCGCTCGCGTCGGTGTCCCATAATTACCTATGTGCATCTTGAATTGCTGTATGGCATTTGTCCCACCGTTTTGTCTCAATCCATGGCCTACTGTGGTTCAATATTTTTTGTTCAACTGTCTACGACCCGTTGGATCATAAGGGGGGAAGGAAATTCCTTCTTCTTGTCACGACAGTTAGCGCACCAGCCCTAATTCTCGTTTCCCGAAACCTCTTTTAGACTGAGCACTGAGACCTGAGGCCGGAGGCCTGATGATTTAACGTTAAACTTTGAAGTCTGCCGAGGGTGACGGCCATAACGTGGATTCAGATGCAAGAAATTCAATTGCTATATACGTTTCTTTCATCAACCTGCCATGTTGGTATCGTATTATGTATCACTGCCCGTAATAATATGCTGTCTAGGGTAATAATTTATGCCAATAACTTATGATAGGGTAACGTAATTATGTCCCAAAGGGTCCATTATGTTCGTGTCGTGTCATATCTCATCTCGTATCGTTCCAATAATTGTCCTTCAAGGTGGTCGAAATCAATCAACAAGTCTCCCAGTGTCCCGCGGCTGCGCCCAGATCTAACACCAATCGGCTTGCCTTGTCCATCGTATGTGTGGCCTTTACCACTGGAGCGGGTGGCGTGCCGGGTAGTTCAATTGACTCGTCTAAACTCGAATCGAACGCCGACGAGAACGAGCCATACGAGTAGCACGATCCTGAGGACGATCCCAAGCTGCAAGTCTCGAACCGGTCCGACCCGGACGACGTCTCCGAAAAGCGATCTGATGCCCATGCGACGGCTCCGCGTGCCCGCATCTTGCGCAGTTTCTGCTTCTCGATCCGCTCTGCCCATCCGCAACCTGCCGCCTCTTCGTCGCTGAGGAAGAATGTATCCATCCCTAGCACCTCCATCCGGATGGCAGCGAGTGACGGACGCTGCTCCGGCTTCGTCGACAACATTTTCCGGAGCAGGAGATACGCCGCGTGAGAGACCGGAAGCATCTCGAACAATATCGCACGATCTATCAAGTAGTCGCTGTAGTCATTGTCCTCTGGTGTGGCCACCGACCAGGGCCGCACGTTGCCAATCATCTCGGCGAGAATGCAGCCGAGTGCCCACACGTCTCCTTGCGCCGAAGAGTAAGGCTGGTGGCGCGGAACCAGTGACTCTGAAATAGGGGCTTAAGGGGGGGTGGCGATAAAAAAAACCGAGGAAGACATACCTGGACCCATGAAACACGGAGTCCCACACGCCGACACCGTCATCTTGCTGGTCGTGGCAAGACCAAAGTCGGCGACGAACATATCCATATCTCCATTTAGCGCAGACACGAGGATGTTCTCCGGTTTGAGGTCCCGGTGATAGACGCCGCGCTTGTGGCAGTGCTCGACCGCATCAACGATTTGGATGAACACCCGCTTGATGAGTTCATCCTCGCGGAAGAACGCGACCTTCCTTATGACCGAGTGAAGATCGCCGGCGCAAAGTTCGTATACGTAGAAGGCGTAGCGGCCCTCGTCGATCTCACGGTGGAAGGTGAGCACGTGGGGGTGAGACGAGACGCGGGCGTGGAGCTGTCTCTCGCGAGTTTGATAGTACTCGTCTCCCTCCTTCTCGACACGTTTGACGGCATATTGTAGCCCGGTCTCGGTGTCGACAGCGCGGTATACGACGCCGAAGGTCCCCGCACCCAAGATGGCCTGAATCCTGAGAGCGCCGTTATCGATGGTCTGCCCGAGGAACTGGGATGCAGACGCAGGATAAGAGGGCATGATGGGTGGGGAGGTTGTTTGAAACAACTAAGCCCCGTTACCGGGAACTTAGTCGTTCAGTGGGTTGGGTGGATGGGTGGAGTGGGTTTTCGGCAGAGAAGTGTTAAGATGATGGTGGGTGCTAGTCAAGTAGTTTGATGAGTTATGGGTTCAGAGCGTTGTTCTTAAATAGACCTGTGGGACATGCTAAGGAGCTAGGTAGGAATCCCAGAAGAACTGTGAAAGGAGGCGCAGGAATGAAATGACAAGGATAAATTCTGTTGTGTGCCACAGACACTGCGTTTCGCGAGCGAGCATACCCGAAAGCCGAATGTAATGGAGCCAAAAATGGAGAACGTCGGTGGTGTAGGTCAGTGATGTCACGAGTTTGAGGTAGAAGGAAATGTAAGATCGCCAGTGTTACTGCTGAGTGCCGAATGCTGAGAGTACTCGACATACGAGCATCTGTTGGCCAGGGCTCGGCTCTCGGGCAAGAGGTGGCTTCTGAGACGACAGCCAGTCCCCGCACAAAGTGCTTGAGGACGCGCGGGGCAGACGGGAAATTAGGGTATACTCAAAGAAATCGTGATACCCATAATGGATGCGCACAGGCGGTAAAATGGTTCAAAAATAGGAGTTATCTCATCGTTGTGTTCGTGGAGCCAAATAGTTGTGCAGCAAGCTCTAGGGTGCAAACAGGACACGTAGGAATGCATGCGTCGGAGAGAACCGGAGAACGAGAAACTAGAGAAAGTGCATTTCGCGGGCCATACATCCGGGGGATAAATTGTATAGGAAGGTGAGATATTCTAGCACCGCAATGTGAGGCCTGTGAGGTGGGAGAGGAGGTTTCACAAGGTTTCCCTGACTAGACCGGTGGACGTTGAATTACCCAAATAATTCAGACTAGTAAACCCCTGAAGCTAGGCTTGAAGTGCGATATTATACACTGGTAAAGACTTGGGTAAAGACCCCGACCCCGTCTTTCATCGCCCGCTAGTTCGCATGAACACCCAACACGAAACATAACGATATCTTGTGGCCAGCCTGAGCAACAGAGGAAATCACTTCAGCGAGTCTATGTGGGGCTGGAATATGTAAGCACAGATTGGTTTGTTTGTTCCTGTTGCGAGAAATGGGCCATTGTTCTCGAGAGAGAGGCAAGGCAGCCCCTAAAAATGACCAGCGATTCGATCTATCCAGGAAATCTATTCATCACGAGTGAAGTCTACTGGGCTTGTTGGCTTGGATTTACTAGCTTCACCGACCACTGCCGCTGAGAACTTTGATATACATCCGCCGCCACACGTCGTCGTCGTCGAAGGACTCGAAATCTCCAGATGACGCGATGACGTCCCGAGAGTGGCTCAGGCACGCACGGTCATAAATTCGGTCTTGGCCCCCGAGTCTCGAGCTCCCCAATTCCTCCGCCTTACCTCACTCCCGTCATTGCTTCTAACTATCTCATTTTTTTTTCGCACTGTCTTCTCAGATACGAACGCATCACATACTGGGTGAGGTACCCGTATCGGAATACGATGAACTTCAGAAGCAGAAGCCCGGCGTAACGACGTAAGCTGGTGTTTTCTGTATTCCTGCCCCATCCGCCTTCAAAAGGATTTTACTTGTGAATGGGATTACACCCTCAGCGGCATTCGCCCTCCCGAACCTTCTTATCTCTTCCCACGTGTTTTATTTGGCTCTCCTAGTGAATATCGGTCGCCGTCAGTCAATCCTTCTTGAGTGATACCTTTCACTGACTCAATATAGTTACCATTTTTGCTCATTGATGCATTGATGTGGAAGTTCCACACTGCTTTGTTGAGGTCAAGACAAATTTGCCTAATTAAAATTACTCTGAGACATACCCCTATACTATATATATATACAAGGGTGCATAGCTCAGTAAGGCGACCGACGCTCTGCTGTACAACGCTTCTCTCCTCGCACCTTGGCAAGACATGTATTTGTCCAAGATAACGCTTTTAGACGTTTTCGCGGTTATAGTCCTTGCGACCCTTGTAACTGTCTTTGGTTACCGACGCAGAAGGTCCAAACTTCCCTATCCCCCAGGACCGCGGGGGTTGCCACTAATCGGCCACTTCCTGACATTTCCGAAGAACTTCGTTTGGCTCACGTTTACTGAGTGGGGTCAGCGATATGGTAGGTCATGTTTGCCCCCCCACGATGCTCTGGGCTGATTTCGGGGGCACACAGGCGGGGTCGTGTCCGTCAAAACTCTTGGACAAGTAATAGTTATTCTCAATTCCCCAAAGGCGGCCAAGGACTTACTCGAGAAGCGCGGAAATATCTACTCTGATCGTCATCTAATGCCATTTTACCAAATGTATGTGTCCACCGTCTTTTCCTGTTCCTGTGAATAACGATACAGCAGGATGGGATGGGAGTGGTTTCACCCAACCACTCCCTGTGGAGATTATTGGCGGGAGGGGCGCAAGATACTTGATCGTAGTCTCCGGGCGGGCGCAGTGGTCCAGTATCGCCCGATGCAGCTTGCGAAAACGCATGATTTCCTCTATCAGCTCTTGTCTGACCCCGAGTCCTTCCACCAACATATCAGGTTGTGAGTAACTGTCACCTCTCACAGTTGCTTCGACTCTATCTGCGTGTGAAGGTATCAGGCGAAGCTGTTGATGTCGCTGGTGTATGGATACGATGTGAAAAGCTACGACGACCACTTACTTTCCGTAGCACGGACGATGGCCGAACTTGGAAGTGCAGTCCTGCCAGGGACCGTCCTTGTTAACGAGATACCACTCTGTAAGCACTCCATTCGACCTGTATGACAGACTTAGTCACGAATTGCAGTGAGACATATCCCCGCGTGGGTCCCGTGGTTGAGTTACAAACCCGCAGCGCGCGCGGGCTACGACGCCGGACAGGCCGTGCTCCGTTACCCCATGCAGTTCGTCAAGGACGGACTCGTGCGTTCTATGTTTGTGTGAGGAAAAGCACATCTCTGAGTGAAGACCGCCTTGCCAATCATACAGAAAAACGGCACCGCACGCTCGTCACTGGCACTCGAAAATATGCAGGAAATCGAGAAAATGCCTGTTGAGCAAGGAAAAAACGCGGAGGCTGTGTTGGCAGGAGTACTTGGGTCGATGTATACTGGTGGGCGATCCTTACATTTCGACTCTTGTTATCGTTACTGAAATCGTACTCCCGCGAAAGCTGGTTCGGACTCGGTAAGGAGAATTTAAAAGGAATTGCCCAACGCGATGGCGAAGTTGATCTCTCACTCAGACGTCACTAACCATACTCGCGTTCTTCCGAATTCTTGTATTGTATCCGGAAGTTCAGAAGCGAGCCCAGAAGGAAGTTGACTTAGTCACGGGAGGCCTGCGCCTCCCCGATTACAACGACCACCCACGTCTCTCGTATATTGACGCGTTATGCAGAGAGGTGATGAGGTGGAGTATGGCGACGCCGGTCGGTCGGTATCTCCTCTTTTTGTGAGGACTAATTGGAGATTAACGCAAATAAACATCCCCAGGAGTTCCCCATGCGACGACTGAAGACGATGTTTACGAGGGTTATTTTATTCCTAAGGGTTTGTTATTCTACCGCGACTCCCACTGGGGTGGCGTCAGGACGCTAAAGCCACGAACATAGGTTCCATGGTAATTGCGAACGCATGGTAAGCGCAGCAGACCTTCTGCACACTCGCCAAGATGACCTTTCGCCGGCAAGGGGCATGCTTCATGATCCCGTTGCTTACCCGGAGCCTTTCTCCTTCAAACCCGAACGCTTCCTTGCTCCCGATGGGAGCTTCCTCGACGACCCCTTGTTGACCTCGGTTTTCGGCTTCGGTCGGCGACTGTGCCCCGGTCGCCACTTTGTCGACGCTAGCCTGTTCATCGCGTTCTCGTCCATCCTCGCCGTATTCGATGTCGGCCCTCCCAAAGATGACCACGGGAACGAATTTTCCATTGAGCTCAAGGATAGTGGCACTGTCTCAAGGTACGGACGAAAGGGTTGATTTGGACTAACATGCGGCTTTCCCGCTGACATCTACCCTTATGAAGCCGCCCATTAGGCTTCCGGTGCACCATCGTACCCCGGAATAGTCACGCGAGGGAGCTTATTGTTGCAGCTAACATGGCTGCTTGACGCGAGTACAAGTGATCCCCTGACCAGTGGTATGCGGCGTAGATCAAAAGAAGGACGTTTATCTTTTATATGAGGATTTGTGAATGTCGACTCGGTATTGAATTATCTCGTAGGCATGTATGTAGTATGTATGTCGTTCTCAAGTCTGATCGGCGCCTTTGATCGGTCCGCCCTGTCCTGGATCTCGATGACTAATGCGGTGACCAGGACTGGACGAGTGCCGCTGTACGACTGGCAGCGCGCGTCATTACCGCCGCCAACACTCTTCAGCTTGTGCCCGCTTATGGTGGGGTGTCAGTTGCGTCATCTGGCTACTACAAAGCTGGAATCATCGTTGCCTGTTTTTCCGTTCCACACAAACAAGGTCCATCTTCCACTCATCCTTGTATCGCCCGCAGATCAATTTAGACACGTCTTCCGTCGTATGCTTCTCGCCGCCATGGCGCCGGATGCTGTCCCTGCACCCGCGCCCGCACCCGCGCCATCGCGTCCTGGCTTACGCAAAATCGCGCCTTACTGGTATCCATACACGACGATGGCCAAGGGTCGCTGGCTCAACCGGGAGATACTCGAAATCGTTTCCACCGAATTTCGTGACCGCTCGATAGAGTACTATGTGTGACTCCCTTTTTTTTTTTACCGCGCTCGCTTTGCCGACTATGTGCTGAAGGAGGTGTATGTGGGGGGGCGGTTTCGTCTTATGCAGAGATACGCGCTCGAATCCGGCGTCACCACTATCAACGGCAAGATCGCCAAGCCAGACACCATCGTCCGCAACGGGGACCGGATCGAAAACATCGTGCACCGCCACGAACCTCCGGTCACCTCTCGACCTGTCAAGATCCTGCATGAGGACCGGGAGAACGACTTCATCGTGATAGACAAACCTGGTAGCATCGTGCGTGCGTACACTCGTCGTCCTGCTCCGTTGACGCGACACGCGCCCCAGCCGGTCCATGCAACTGGTCGCTATTTTTATCTCTCCCTTGTTGAGATCCTGCAGCGAGAATTTGGGTATAAAAAAGTTTATAGTAAGGCGGCACCCACCCAGCTCGCTCCCGAGCCGCGTACTGATGTTTCGCCTCAGCTGTCAATCGACTTGATCGCCTCACCTCCGGCTTGATGATCATAGGCCTATCCTCCTCACGAGCACACGCGCTCTCGCAGGAGTTCGTGCAGGGCGAGGTCAAGAAAGAATACATAGCGCGCTGCTCAGGCGAGTTTCCGGCGGAAGAGGTTGTCGTGGACCAACCTCTACTCACCGTCGACCGCCAGATGGGATTGAATATCGTGCATGCTGATGGAAAGGTACGCATGCGTCACCACTTGAAGCACCCCTCAAATGACAGATCTCACATCTGAAGCCCGCAAAAACTATATTCACACGTTTGCATTACGACAGAAACACGAACACGAGCGTACTCCATTGTATGTGATAGTATTTTGATCCTTGACAGGAGGATAATGGTGGTCCACTATCACGTGCAGGTCGCCCTCTAACCGGTCGTTGTATGTTGACTGCTCTATTACGGTCTCTGCATCCGATCGATAATCTGCCCAGCTCACCAAATCCGCGTACACCTCCAGTACCTCGGATATCCAATTGCCAATGATCCCGTTTACTCAGAGACAAAAATTTGGGCTCGTTTTTCATTCATCATCTAGACTCCCCAAACCTGACCCGAATGTAGGGAGCAAACCTCGGAAAAGGGGGCATTGACACAGCGCCATCAGATGATCGTGCGCCACCGGTCGTGCCCGCACATCTAGTGGGGACAAACATCGCAGATTCAACGCGTGTCACTCCAGAGTCCCATCCTGGGCCTGAGACGTCAGTGGTGCCTTCGCCGGAACTTCTCCCCCGCGAAACTGGCAAAGATATTGGCATGGGCTCGCCAGTTCCGCTCTCCGCAGAGGCAGTGGGCATTATAACCCGTCTGCGCAACATGAAGGTAGGTACCGGCAATTGCCCTCCGACTGATCTTATTCGGTATTTACCCGGGAAGGACGAACACGAGGACTGGTCCCGATGGCGCGATGTCGTCTTCAGGGCAAAGGGTCGACTACACCCGGCGGGCATGCCCACACAGAAGCTGCCTCCTCAGAACCGGCGCAAGCGGGGTGGGCCTGCATGGACCGACGCTGAAGGGCTCACCGCCACGCCTCCTGATGAGCAACAGCAACAGCAGCAGCAGCAGTCCTCGCCGCTCACAGAAGAGGAGGCCCTCGCGATCCTCAACCCCGCCTCTACGCCCGTGGAGAACCCGCTCCTGCGAGTCGCGCCTCCCCCGGACGCGCAGACCGAGAGCACGCGTGCGAAACAAGCCGCAGCCCAGATCGCGGTGCAGGAAGAGAACGACGGCGCGCTGTACTGCCCCGAGTGCTACTTGCCGCTGCATCCGGATCCGCCGGCGGAGCGGCTCTACATCTTTCTCCACGCGCTGCGGTATACTACCGGTCTTGGGGTGTTCGAGACGGAGATGCCGGAGTGGGCCGCAGAGGGATGGGAGTGGGAGCGCAGTCCCTGAGATCTGAGACCGCGTTACTTTTCACGTGATTACAGGATGTGTGTAATCCATTGCAACGGCGGCGAACTAGAGTTCTCATTTCCCGACGAATCCGCTGAGTGCAGAAATGCGCAAACAGGGCAGCCAAATCGTGTTTGCCTTCTGCAATAACCAGAGTATGAGGTTTTATAAAAGCGCTGATATTGGTTCGTTCAGGCGGCCGACGCGATCTTCGTTTTGCGATAGGGGCAGACCTATATTCAAATTACTTCAATGAAAGACATTAGGGGCGAAGGTACCAGACGAGGAACGAGGAACACTCGTGCCAGTGATGGACCCGAGATCCAAACGAGAGAGAAAGATGCAGGTGTTCCCAGCCAGGGGTTGTTAACAAACTCCTACATATCTGCATTGCCTCCAGTGATCTCAGCAGGCAACACCCAATCAATTTTTGGGACTTGCTAATGCGTCCGTGAGCTTCCTGAGACGGTCTCGACATATGTGATTCTCTCTCCCTCATTTTTCGCCAAGTCACGCAGTGTAAGAACCAGAACAGCTGTAATTCTGAACTATCAGGTTTTCGGCCAGACGACCAACAAACATATGTGCTAGAGACATAAAGTGCATGCGGCCTCAAGATCTCGCCCCTTCACACTGGCGATAAACGTGCCTCGGTAATTTCAACAATTGCCACTCGCAAAGCTGCATCACCACGACGCAGGGAGGTGGTTTAATGTTCGGAAGGATTCTCATTGCAGTTCGGAGCAGAGGGAGAAGACACAGACTTTAAGTAAAAGTGCCACATAAGGGCCAAGTACCCCAAGGCACACTCAAATGGATGGATTCGAAAAAAAAAAAAAAAAAAAAAGTGCATGCGGCCCCCACCATTATCTTCCACCGTGGGGTTGTCTGGATTGTCCACAAAAAATACCCTTCAGCCCATAGACGCAAAGGCTTTGCTGTCCACGAACTCGACGAGAGACTTGAATTTGGGAGTGGTCAAGTGTTCGGCGAATGTGAACTGGTAGATGCACTCGATGTGGAACGTCTTGCCGTCCTGCGGTTCAGCGTGCAGAAGGAGCTATTGGCGACACATTTTTTGTGAGCGTGCTTGCCAACGAACACTTTTTTTTTTTTTTTGGAAGAAAAGAGAGAGTTCTACGCACATGCGCCCAAGCCTTCCCCGGCGACTCGATAATGTCGTAGATGGTGATCTGTCCAGACAATCCCACAGCCTGTTCAGCCGGCGCTCAGAGACCGTGGATCGCTTATATGAAATCACCTCGAGGGACCGTCCTCCTAGTCGGTCGGCCAGTCCTTTCAGGAAGGCCAGGTCCTCCTCTTTGGTCCTTGAAGGAATCCCGAGCGACAAGGGCAGCATCGACTGGACGAAATCGTCCACGAAGAACTTTCCGAGTTTTTGGAGATTGAAGACCTCGAGGTGGTTGAGGTAGTGCAGAACTGCCTTCATCTGTGGCGAAGGGCACCCGGGAATTGCGAAGGGCGGCATTGTGGGTTCTTCTGAGTGGGTGTGTGTTTGTGTGCGCACTGGGAGAGGGTCGCCGCAGCAGCTTGCCAAGTAGTTTGGTGCCAGATACCCAGCCTTCTTTATACAGGACAGGACGGACAGCAGCTGCCACGTGAACCGTTATAGAACGAATAATAAGGGGATCCATGTTGGGTGACTGTCGTGCCCCGGATGGGAGTGGACAACTAGCAAGTAGCAATCCATTTTACCGTAAGTCTGGGCCAGCTCATGTATGTGGTCCGCATCGCAGTGCGTTCATACCGACGGGATGCTTCTCAGCTCGCGGTTTACAGGGCTGAGACAGCACTCAAAGCGCATGAAAGAGGTTCTCTTGTAGGGGTAGCTGATAGACGAAACGAGACGCGAGTATAAACGCCGACTCTCTGGAGGAGTCCATATTTCTGAAGAACTGTGCTTCGCCTAATCTATACGAAAAGACGTCACAAGAGCCGGAGGAATATGGCACAAACTGATACCATCCAGATGAGGCGGGGATGTCGCATCCGCTAGGCGGAGAGATCGAGCAACATTTGGGGGGGGGTGGGGGGTGAACGATTCCATAGCAAAGTGGGGTACAGTGATACACGCGAGGAAGCCGAAATAAGCACTACTTGATAAAACGAGACATGAACTTCCTGAAGAACCGATTAGCCACCAACGGAAGACAACGACAAACTTGAACCTACTTATGGAACTCTGTCCGAAGAAGGTCATTGACAAACCGACCTTGACCCTTATCTTTGTCGCTTATTGCCTGATTTTTGAAAACAAGGTCTGTACGAATGTAAGAATGCCATAACATCTCTGTCCGCGTGAATAAATTCTGGGGTACGGACCGTCGTCCCAACGTCGCTTCACAGCAAAAGTCCCAGGCGCCGTTGTGTTTATTCCTGGAGCATTTCCCAATGTGGTAGCAAGGTTTAGCAAAGGGTTGGCGGTTGCGATTTGTGCCTCCCGCTCGGCCTCGGTAGCGTCAGCTTCTGCCTGTTCAACATGTGCTTTTTCTGCTGCTCGCTCGCGCTTGATTTTCTCGAGCTCGCGAAGCAGTTCCGCGGTACCGTCCTCTTCGTCGCCGTCTTCGTCACCACCGTCCTCTTCCTCCTCGCCACGGTCCCCGCTGTTTGTGGGTGTCAGCTCCAGTACGCAAGGATGACAAACATGGCCCACAGCGCACTTTGCATTCCCATTCGAACCATTCGGGTCATCACCATCACCGTCACGGTCGTCATCACCCTCGTCGCTGTCTGCATCCTTGTCCATCTTCAACGCCTCTTGTAAGACTTTTTCGCCTCCTCGTCGTCCTCGGACGCCGCCGGGGCGTGTTGCACGTCTTCCACTGGTGAACCTGCCGCCTTGCGCTTCTTGGCGCGAGCTTCCGTCTCTGCGCGATGTCGTCTTCAAGGCAAAGGGCCGACTACACCCGACGTTCATGTCCACACAGAAGCTGCCTTCTCAGAACCTACGCAAGCGGGGTGGACCTGCGTGGACCGACGCAGAAAGAGTCGCGGCCACGCCTCCGGACGAGCGGCAGCAGCAGCAGCCCGCGCCGCTCACAGAAGAGGAGGCACTCGCAATCCTCGATCCCGCCTCTCCGCCCGTGGAGAACCTGCTCCTGCGAGTCCGCGCCTCCCCCGGACGCGCAGACCGAGAGCGGCCGTGCGAAACAAGCCGCAAGCCCAGATCGCGGTGCATGAAGAGAACGACGGCGCGCTGTACTGCAGCGAGTGCTACTTGCCGTTGCATCCGGATCCGCCGGCGGAGCTGCTCTACATCTTTCTCCACGCGCTGCGATATACTACCGGTCTTGGGGTGTTCGAGACGGAGATGCCGGAGTGGGCCGCAGAGGGATGGGAGTGGGAGCGCAGTTCATGAGATCGGGTTGGACTCGTTACTTTTCGGACCTAGTGGGGGTTCTGTAATAGTACCCAGTCAACAAACTGGAGTTCTCATTCCCGAAGAATCCGCCGAGTGCGGAAAACGCGCAAACAGGACAGCTAAATCGCATTTGTCTTGGTCCGCAACAATCTGGGTGTAATAATCGTACGCTGATGCTGATGATGTTTCCATAAAAGCGCTGATAGTGGCCCGTTCGGGCTGCCGATCTAATCTTCTTGCTGCAAGATCTATATTCAAATTACTCTACCGAAAGACGCTAGTGTAGGGTACCATACGAGGAACGAGGAACACTCGTGCCAGTGATGGGAGCAGAAATCCGAATGAGAGAGAAAGATGTCTGTGAAAGGGTGTTCCTAGCCAGGGGGGTTGCTAACAAACTTCTACATCTCTGCATTTGCATTGCTGCTGTGGTGGTCTTGGTAAGCAACATCTAATCAACTTTGGGAGACTTGCCAATGCTTCCGTGAGCCTCCTGTGAAGGTCTCGACGTTAGTGATTCTCTCTCTCTCATTTTTCGCTAAGTCACCCATTATAAAAACCAGAACATTTGTAATTCTGAGCTATCAGGGTGTCGGCCAGGCACCCAACAAGCGTATGTGCTAGAGACATGAAGTGCACGCCGCACCATAGGCTTCCATCATGGTATCGTCTGGATTGTCAATAACCGATTCCTTCATCCCATAGCCGCAAGGGCTTTGCTGTCCACGAAATCGGCGATAGACTTGAATCTGGGAGAAGTCGACTGTTCGGCAAATGTGAACTGGTAGATGCACTCGATGTCGAACGCCTTGCCGTCCTGCGGTTCACCGTGCAGAAGAAGCTATTGACGATACATATATTTTTGTGAGCGTGCTTGCCAGCAAACACCTTTTTGCTTGTTTTTTTTTTTTTGAAGAAAAGAGCGTGTTTTACGCACATGCGCCCAAGCCTTCCCCGGCGATTCGATAATGTCGTAAATCGTGATCTATTCAGACAATCCCATCACCTGTTCAGCCGGCGCGCAGAGATCGTGGATCGCTTATATGAAATCACCTCGAGGGACCGCCCTCCTAGTTGATCGGCCAGCCCTTTCAGGAAGGCCAGGTCCTCCTCTTTGGTCCTCGAAGGAACCCCGAGCGACAAGGGCCGCGTCGACTGGACGAAGTCGTCCGTGAAGAGCTTTTCGACCTCGTGGAGATTGAAGACCTTGATCTGGTCGAGGTAGTGCAGAACTGCCTTCACTTGTACTGAAGGGTCCTTGGGGATTGCGAAGTGCGTCATGCGTGGGTCTGAGTGTGTGTGTGTGTGTGTGTGTTTGTGCGTGCACTAGGAAGAGGGTCGCAGTAGCTTTGCTTGCCAAGCAGTTTGGTGCACCGAGAGCCAGCATTCTTTATACGGGATGGACAGCAACTGCCACGTGAACAGCTTTGGAGAATGAATAATAAGGGTTCTATGTTGGATGACTGTCGCGCCGCGGATAGCAACTCGGCTGCGCCGTATTGACTAGTACTAGGAGAGGTAAGTTCCATGCCTCGATGCAACCTCGCTCCTTCTGCGGAACGAGACTCACAAAGCAGTTCCTAATGATGGCGGTAATGGGGTTTAATAAAGTAGTCGCTTTACCGTAAGTCTGTGCCGGTTCATATATATGGTCTGCGTCGCAGTGTATTCATACCGACGCAATGCTCCTCAGCCCGCAGCTTACAGGGCCAAGGCAACACATAAAGCGCATGTAGGAGGTTCTCTTGTGGGGGAAGCTGATAGACGAAACGGACGCGAGCAGTAAATGCCGGCTCTCTGAGGGAGCCCATATTTTTGGAGAACTGTGCTTTGCCCGATCTACGCGAAAAGGCGTGACAAGAGCTGGGGTCATATGGCACAAACTGACACCCATCCGATGAGACGGGGGTGTCGCATCCGCTAGGCGGAGAGATCGAGCAACATTTGGGGGCGATGAACGATTCCATAGCAAAGTGGGGTACAGTGATACATGCGAGGAAGCCGAGATAGGCACTACTTGATAAAACGAGACATGAACTTCCTGAAGAACCGATTAGCCACCAATGGAAGACAACGAGAACTTGAACCTACTTATGGAACTCTGTCCGAAGAAGGTCATTGACAAACCGACCTTGACCCTTATCTTTGTCGCTTATTGCCTGATTTTTGAAAACAAGGTCTGTACGAATGTAAGAATACCATAACGTCACTGTCCGCGTGAATAAATAATTTTTGGGGTACGGACCGTCGTCCCAACGTCGCTTCACAGCAAAAGTTCCAGGCGCAGTTGTGTTTATTCCTGGAGCATTGCCCAATGCGGCGGCAAGGTTCAGTAAAGGGTTGGCGGTTGCGATTTGTGCCTCCCGCTCGGCCTCGGTGGCGTCAGCTTCTGCTTGCTCAACACGTGCTTTTTCTGCTGCTCGCTCGCGCTTGATTTTCTCGAGCTCGCGAAGCAGTTCCGCGGTATCGTCCTCTTCGTCGTCGTCCTCATCTTCGTCATCGTCACCACCACCGTCCTCCTCTCCCCCGTCACGGTCCCCGCTGTTTATAGGTATCAGCTCCAAACATGCAAGGATGGCAAACACGGCCCACAGCGCACTTTGCATTCCCATTCGAACCGTTCGCGCCATCATCATCACCGTCACGGTCGCCATCACCCTCGTCGCTGTCTGCATCCTTGTCCATCTCCAACGCCTCTTGTAAGACTTTCCGTCGCTTTTTCGCCTCCTCGTCATCCTCGGACGCCGCCGGGGCGTGTTGCACGTCTTCTACTGGTAAACCCGCCGCCTTGCGCTTCTTTGCGCGAGCTTCCGTCTCCGCTGCGAGGAGCTCCGCGCGTAGATCACGCTTTTTGACATCGTCCACTGAGGTCTGGCCGGGTTGTCTAGGTTCAGGATGAGAGAGGAGTAAGGAGGAGAGAGATCGTGACCATTCGTACCGGAATTTGAGCTTGGTATGCGCGGCCATGTCGCGTACGGAGTACTGACGCGAGCCCCCTTTCACTTCTCTTGCCTGTGCTGGATCCCATGTCGGTCTATGTGCGGTGGACATATTGTGGAGGACGAGTAGGACGGGGTGATGTTGAAGTGAATGAACAAGGTGTCAGTTATGATGACTAATCAACACTGGGCGCCACTCACGGTAAAGCGCGCCGCACCAGCCTGAGCTTTGGGCTCCTGCACTGCACTGACCGTTCCCATGATCACTCAGACATTTTACCAGGCCTGGTCTTTTACCCAGGCTCCGTTTATCACGATCGTCTATGACTTCCTTTGCAGACGTTGCTCGCGCCCGCTTTCCTGCCCTTCTCTCGGGATTTGTCTTCGCTGACAACGCGGGAGGCTCCCAATGCACCGAGCTGGTTGCCAAACGCATTTTTGATTACCTTATAAACACCAACGCGCAGCTCGGCGCTGACTACTCCGTCTCTGCTGAAAGCACTCGCCTCGTTTCTGCTGGCATCGCCGCAGCTGCGGAGCTTTTCAACGCAGCATCACCGGACGAGATCGTGTTGGGCTCGAGCTCAACTATGAATCTCGAAAATCTTGCACGTTCCATCGAGGGGGACGTTTTGAATGATGAAGAGATTGTGGTGACTGGAGAGCACGAAGGTATTCGGGTGCCTCATTTCCTTCTGTATGTTCTCCGGGGTGACCCTCGGCTTATTTAGCAAACGTCGGCGCGTGGAGGAAACTTGCTAAACGAAAGGGCCTTACCTTGAAGCATTGGCGCCCTCGCATTACCGACCCGTCCAACACATACTCACTGATTTACGACGTTGAGGATCTGCTTCCGTTGATCACTGCAAAGACACGCCTGGTTGCTTTTTCAGCTTGCTCTAACGTCCTTGGATTTATCGTCCCAGTCAAGGATGTGATTGCTGTGGCGAGATCCCGCGCAGCAGAACTCGGAGTGAGGAAGATAGAGTTCAGTGTCGACTGCGTGGCTTACGCCCCGCATCGCCGGATGGATGTGCAAGACTGGGACGTCGACTACGCCGTCTTCTCGTTTTACAAGGTCTGTCTCGTCTAACCTCATCCCGTTCAGTCTCACCTGATCGATTCGTCAGGTCTTCGGCCCACACATGTCCGCGCTCTACGCCCGTGCGGCCTCGCTCCGCTCATCCGTCGCCCCGATAACGCACCATTTTCTTCGCGTCGATACAGTGGGTTACAAACTGCAGCCAGGGGGGCCTGGATATGAGCTGGTGCATGGCGCTGCCGGCGTGCCCATATACCTGCGAGGCTTGACACCTGAGGGTACCCTCGAAGCGGCCTTCGCTGCCTCCACCGCTCAAGAGTCCACCCTCTGTGATCGCTTGCTCGGATTTTTACGGGGACATGCGCCGCGCGTGCGCGTCGTCGGTGACGCCCATAATGGAAGCTCGCGCGTACCGACGATCAGCTTCGTCGTGCAGGGTATACCTAGCCGAGACATTGTCCGCGCGTGCGATGAAACTGGCTCGGTACGCCATGAATGTCATCGATTCCCCCTTCCCTCCTGCTTAATACCAATGGGGGCTATGTACTTGGCAGATTGGGATACGATACGGACACTTTTACGCGTACACCCTCGTGGACGAGTTGGACCCAAAGGTTGACGTCGATGATGGCGTCGTACGGGTGTCGCTTGTCCATTACAACACGGTAGACGAAGTGGATCGTATCATCGATGTACTGAGAGGCGTGCTGGCATGATGCGAGGGGTACCGCGTGGGCGCTGGACTTAAGTACGTCCACTCCAACTCTAATTTCAGAGAGGTGGGAAATTTGTCGCTGACTGGTAACGCAGCCGTTTCCGTGCTCTATCGCCCCAAGAGATAAAGGAGTAGAGGAACTGATTGTCGCAGATGAGATGGGGCACTGAGTTTTTTTATGTTTTATCTCATCCCTTCTGTGACGTATGTACAAGTACAATACCATCGTTGATTGTTTGCTGACTGCTCAGATGTGCCGATTCTTCGCGATTGCTAACTGCTTGAGTTGCCATTAGAGACGGCACAGCTCAAGTAGACCTCGATGCTGTGTAAAGGTTCACCGCGACCATGACGTCTCAGGAAAGATTAGGCCCGATGTTTCGAGGCTGGGGGCTCTGCAGCTATTCTCGGTGCCATCAAACCAGGAGGGTCTCCAAGTAAAGTCTAATAAGCCAAGGACTCGAATGGTGATTTCACCTATCGACTGCAGGTTAGAATGACAGGTGCAACAACCTAGCAACTGGGTGGGGAATGCGAACCGCGACCGTCCCACGGTTGGCAATCTCACGAGCGTCAAGATTCCTTGCCGTGATACGGACGACGTAACTTATCCGGCTTCTCACTTCCCCCGCCAATTGCAACTAACCGATATAAGAACGGACAACCCAATGTTATAAATAGTACTGGAGTGCTCTCCACCTCAATAGCATTGACTTCGTCGTATCAGGGAGCACGCTTCCAATTTTCAGGGGCAGGTCGCGCCTTCCATACATTGAAGCGCTGATAAGGTGACAGGTACGAGTCGTTCCTATGTGTGCAGCGTGAATCAACCAAAGATAGCGTTCTACCGAGGATTCTTCGTTGCCAGTTCGGATATATTTCTGGATGATATCCTCTAACTCTTCATCTGGTCACCAACTCATGTACTCTAGGCAGCTTACGTTCACTCAAAAATAGAACACAAGCAGAAATCGGGCCACTCCTCCTGGACCGACGGAAGGATGTGGGGACGCCATATTTTGTCTCTTCCTTTGTCTCCTTCAAGTTGGTCACATTCCTTTGTTGTCTCGTGAATGGGGCAAATCATTCACACTAGGATTGGAACTGATAACAAAAGGTCATTAATGATCCTAACTTGAGAGCTGATTCCGGTCTGTATATTAACGTCGCGCTATTTGGAGTTTCTTTCGCCGTCCTCGGGCTCCCTCTACCATGGCGTTCCACTTCACAGCAGTGGATGTTATGATGGTATCCACTTTTTTTTACCTCCTTTTCGCCCTCCGGGACCATCTAAGAAGAAGAGGACTCCCTTATCCACCTGGTCCAACACGATGGCCGATAATCGGAAATTTACTCAACTCTCCGAAGGAATCACCGTGGCTCGCGTACACAGAATTGTCCAAGAAACACGGTTCGGGCGACATCGTTGCGAGATAGTCTACCCCTGTTACTGAAACGCTTCTCACGTTTTTCCAGGCGACGTTCTGTACTTTCAAGTTTTTGGGCAGGCCATCGTGGTGCTCTCTTCACTGCCCGCGATCAAAGATCTACTTGAAAAGCGCGGGGACATCTATTCCGATCGGCCTGTTTGGCCAGTGCAACAAGTGTGCGTACGATCCCTGCGCGCCCGCGAGCCCTGCACTGACCGCCATCTGACATCGTAGAATGGAGGTGGATTGGCTCTTGCCTAATGCCCGGGACAGAGAACGCTGGCGCGAAGGACGGAAGATAGCAGATCGCGGCTTTCGTCCAGGCGCAATATCACTGAATTATCAGATCATCGAGGAAAAGACACGTTGGTTTCTGGGCCAGCTCCTCGCAACTCCCGCCGACTTCCGCGGCCATATTGACCTGTCAGTAGTTCTCTTCGTGAGGTCATGTTGCTCGCTATAAACGGTAGGGTTCGCGCAGATTTCAAGCGAAACTTATCATGTCTTTCGTGTATGGGTATGACCTGAAAGAGAACGACGATGTAATCACGGCTCCAGTGCAACTCACCCACGTCTTGGGTCGTTTTTTCTACCCTGAAGCAGCTCTAGTGAATTTCGTCCCGTCCCGTATGAATCCCCCACCTTGCGATCACTGCGAAGAGGAGGAGCTGACAACTGTCCTCAGTGCGACATATCCCTTCGTGGGTCCCTTGGCTCAGCTATGCGCCGCTGGCCCGGATAGGCAGGGAACTCGGTCAGAGGACGATGAACGAGCCCATAGATTTCGTGAAAAAGGCTATGGTTTGTGATCACGATGTTTATGGCCACGTCGCACATCCTGATTATTGCTGTCTAGCGTGATGGAACAGCAGTATCATCGCTGGCGCGTGAACATCTCCTGGAGGTGGAGAGTCTGAACGGCCCCGAACGCCAAAGGCGGGAGGAGGTCGTCAAAAGAGTTTTAGGTTCAATGTATATAGGTAAATCGTTCTATCCAATAGGGAGGGATGAAACTCTGACCGGAAACACTAGCCGGTGTAGACTCGGTGAGTGTTTGAGCTCTCCGGGTCTCCTTCGACGATTGAGCACACGACCCAGACTGCGTCTTCGATGGCTTCCCTCTTCGTTGCGCTCACCCTCTATCCAGAGGTGCAGAGGCGCGCGCAAGCTCAAATCGACTCCGTCGTGTCGAGAGACAGGCTTCCAACTTTCGAAGACAGGTCGCGTCTTCCATACATTGAGGCACTCTGCAAGGAGCTGCTCAGGTGGCAAGTGGTTTCGCCGCAGGGTGCGAGTTCCTCTCCTGTGGTGTGGGCCAACATATCTCAACATCTGTTTCAAGGTGTACCCCATGCGTCAACTGAGGATAGTGTCTACCGAGGGTTTTTCATCCCAAAAGGTCTGCCGCGTCACTGGATAGAGATATCTGTAGTTCGCTGCTGATGGTCCGCTCCGTAGGTTCATTGATGATTACCAACAATTGGTGCGTACTACCAGGGGTCATCTTGCTCGGTAGTTTTCTGAGAGGAAGTTCCTAGGGCGATTCTACACGACCCAGATCTCTATCCCGATCCAGACTCATTCAAGCCCGAACGATTCCTCAACGCAGATGGTGCATTCCGAGACGACCCGACGATCACTTACGCATTTGGCGCCGGCAAGCGGATCTGTCCTGGGCGTCACTTGGTAGACGCAACACTCTTCGTCGTCACTGCCTCGGTGCTCTCGGTGTTCAATGTCACCAATGCAAAGGACAGGAACGGCTGCGAGATCCCGGTCAGTCCTGCGATGCAGAGCGACACGATCGCATGGTGTGTAGCCCTTGTTGCAGCCGTCTCTAGACCCTCACTGGGTGGGCCCTTACAGCCATCCGGAGAAGTTCGAGTGTTCTATCAATCCAAGAGACAAGGCTGCAGAAGATATGATTAGGATGAATATTCTGGCTTGAGGTTGTGTCCTCCTACTCTCAGCTTTTTTTATACATGTACGAATGTCCCGCTACTTTTAATACATAGTGGCGCCCCTGAGAGACTAGGTGGAAAGTTATCTCCACTATTATATCGAGGGCGACGCTTGAGAAAGTGGGAAGAGGGGTCCGAAGGCCTTAGCAGATTTTTGCACCCCGGTGCCTATTGAGCATCTAATATGCCGAACCCCACATCACGATCAAGGACAGCGCCCTTGGGTCACCAAGAAACATGGATATGCTAACTTGCTTCGCCATTGTCATTCTTGAATAGACCCGGATGTTTCCGCATCCGCATGCCCACCGTAACCAACGGCTCCCATCGCGATAGGATGCCGTGTCGTGAAGTACCTTTTTACTACGCCGCTGCCTGCTACTCGCGTATGAAGGCACTGCCGTGGCCCTTTGGCCTGCAAATTATCAGTTCTATTATTCTCTCCTCAAAGCCCTCGCATGATTCCTAGGTCTCAGCGGGTCTCTTACTCACGTCTTTGGCCTGGCCAGTACTAAACCATAATACTGACACCTCTCGGGATAAACGTTCGATGAACGGATAAATCCTTGAACCATCTCATCCCGTCCAAGCTCCCCCTTGGGGCGACCCCTCTTCCTTTCGCTGGCAACAGCTCGACTAAGTCGAGTCTTGTGCCCGTAGCACATACACTGAATAGCTTCGTGTGTGTGTGACGAGGCAAAGTGGTCGTGCACTGAGCAGCCGGTCGTCGCTGCCCGGCTTCACGGAGAAGGGTTAATATACCAGGGTTACAGGGTAGATAATGATCTAATAGCGACCAGCCGCTATTCTTCCTCTTCCTCCTCGTCACCTTCGTCGTCATCCTCATCTTCGGACACCTCCATGCCTTGCTCTTTCATGCGTTGCTTATCCTTCGCACGCTTGCCGCTCAGCTCATCTAACAACACGAGCAGGTCTTCCTGCTCCTTTTCCACTTCGGCACGTTTGGTGCGCTCGGCTTGGAGAGCGGCCTCTAGTGCCGCGCGCTCCTACGTTCGCGAAGTGGTTCGTTTCACGATATTGGGCCGATGTGGAAATGGACAACTTACCTGGTCGAGTTTGGCTGAAGACTGTGAGGCGGTAGCAGCCGCCTCCTCCGCAGCGGCGACGGAGTTCGCGGCGAGCTCCTTTAGCTTGTTTCGTAGCGATTCAATCTCGGTCGCCTGCTTTGCGATAACATCACGGAGGGAGCCAACCAACACGCTCTCCTCCCCGCTCTGCGCTGGTTGATGGAGTTGTATCAATATGAAACGAGAGGTTTCGTGACAGTGGCCATATGCCGTACGTACCCGTCGACGATGCGGCCGAGTCCGGATCCGCCACAATCCCGCGCTGTATCGAATCTAAGTGCGCGAGGTGATGATATTAAGCTGGCGCCGTGCCTGCCCGTGTGTGCGCGCGCGCACACACGCAAGCAGATTTGAGAGACGCTCACATATGTTCGCCTTCCAGAAGTCAACGAAAGCCCAGTCGAACCATATCTCCGTCTCGCCATCGTACATCGGGGTGAACGCCGGATCGAGTGCTTGCGGGCCCGGAGTCGGGCACGGCAGGACCCAAGAGTCCGGGCCGACGGCCTTGATGCGCTCGTCTTCGCGCACGCGGTTCATGCGGCCCACGAGCACGTCCGCGCCCAATCTCGTGAGAATCGGGTGCATCGTCGCCCTGCGAGCGTCCGCACACACAAACATCATCAACACCGATCCATGCCCGTGCGCGGGAACAAAAGGCGGGAGGGACAGAGATCGCACAAATACGTGAGACGCACCGCGTGACTTCGCCTGGCTCGCGATTGAACTCATAGCACACGCCGAGCAGGAACGCACACAAGCCGGGCACGACGACATCGATTTCGCTTGGCTGGTTCAGCTGGTCGACGAGCACACCGAGCCCGCCCGCCTCCAGGAACTCGCGCACCGCGCGGGGGTCCTCCCACAGCCACTGTGCGAGCAGCGAGAGGTAAGCGCAGATGACACGGTCTGCTTCCCGCGCATCGCGAGGCGCTAATCCCCCGCGCGAGCGCTGCAGGAACGCGAGGGAGAGGTGCTCCGTGAGGAGGGCTAGCAAGCTTTGCGGGTCGTCTTCGGCATCGTCCTTTGGGGGAAGATCGGCTACAGGAGGCTGCCCGCCGTCGGCCGGAACGAAGAAGGCGCCACCTGCTGTTGAGGGCGCTGGAAGGGGCGTCAAGGGAGGAGGAACAATCCGACGCGCTAAGTCTTTGCAGTGTGGAGAGTGCCGTAGAAGGTGCGCGAAGAGAACCGCCGCAAATTGGACCGAAGAGGTGTTGGCACGGTCTAGAGGTGTGCCCGGAGGAATAACAAGGCCGAAGAGAAGAGGTGTGACAGGCGAGTGGGCGGGTTCACCTTAAATCGAGCCCGTTAGATTGCTAGAGAGTGAAGGACGAAGCTGGCCAACCAGTATTCTCGGGTGGGAGCATACCCGTGACGATGGCTTCTTTCACGTGATCGTCTCTGAGAAAGTGCTGTGGGAGATTTAGTGTAACCCTAACCCACGATACCACAGATAAGAACCTCAAAGACGCCGACAGCTGTTGCCCGCAAGTCAACACTTTCCTTCAGCCTTCGCACGGCATCCTGCCCGTTGTATTCACCATGCATTATGAGTTCTAGAAGGGCATCTATTCCCGTTGCGGCCTCGAGGCGGTCCCACTCTTCTCCGTTCGTGTCAGGGACAGGCATGTAAGGTGTCAAGATCAGGTCCGGAAGGAGGGGAGCAGCAGCGGGAGGAAGGAGACGGAGACACTGGAGAGGTGCGGATGATAAGAAAGGAAGTATATACCGTGGGGAGAGTCCATAGTCGTACCTTGACTTTGAGCCTGGTAGGCGCGTTCGACGCGAGTGCCATTTCGATGAGCAATCTCGTGAAAGCGTAGCCCTCCCGGAGCTGCATAAAAAATGCATACGTTCATAACCCGCGTCAAGAGAAAAAACGTAGTTGTTACGCACACCAGCTCCTTTGGACCCTAATAACAGACCGATTGCCTCCAGAATTAGGCCGGCGTTAGTGGCTTTGTCATCATTCCAGAATTGCAGGGCAAATTCTTGAGGAACAGATTCACCCGGTTGTACATTGGGGCTGAAGAAGAGAAGGTTGCAAAGCAGCGAAGGGAGATCCGTCTCGCGAAAGTAACTCTGAACCAGCTCAATCAGGAGATACGTGGACGAATTCAGGGGAATTCACCTGGTTGGAGGTGTTGAACCGGAGGAGAGTATCGACGCATTTAAGAGCGTCAGCAACAACTGACTGGCCTTCAAGCCCACCTTCACGAGTGACCACTGCAAAAAGCTTCTCGAATACGCCATCAAAGGCAAGGACTTTCTGGATCTCGGTGCTCTGACGGATCAGTGCGGCAAGAATGGCAATGCCTATAAATGAGGGTAAAGTCAATTTGTGATTCAAGACAGGTCGGGCAAAATGGTTGCATGTGAGAAGCGTACAAAGGGTGGTTTGACAGAAAGCTCACCACGACCAACAATCTCCTTGTTATCTTCTAAAAGCGCGATCACTGTGCCAGGACCGACGGGGGCCTTCAAGAAATATGCCTGCACCTTCTGGGGTCGATTTTGGAGAATGCTGATTAATAGTACGCATGCGCTGTACCGAAGCAAATAGTCTTGATCTCCAAGCAACGAAAAGAGTTTGTGTGTTGTCTTCCCATCCTCTAATAGTTTGTCGGTGTGTTCCAAGCCGAGGTCACGTTGGGCGTAAGACGCATCGAAGGTGTCGCAGAGGATGGTGACCGTCTCGATAGCCGCGCGTCCGATATCCGGGTCAACGTCCGCGTCACTCTGGATTATCCCAAGCAGACCAGGGAGAGCATGGACTCCGACCAGTTGCTTGTGATCCCTGGCGAGGCCTTTCAGGGAGAGCACTGCTGCGCGTCTGTCGCTGAGAAGGGTCGAGGGTGAAAGACGATCGCTGAGTCGGGTCATGGTATCGGCGGGTGTTTGCTGTACTCCCGTTGGCCCACGAAGAGCAGTGTAAGTTTGTTGGAAGAACTCCATCGCAGCGCACACGTCCTAGTCTGAGTCGCGACGTCGCCCGACGCCAACCGCTTCGAGCCGGTCTCAACGGCCCGCCATTCCTTCGCGATTCGAACTCGGCATAGTCCGAGCCTGTGTCGGCTTTCTGCGAGCGTCCCCACCGTCCCCGCCCCAGGCGCGATCATGATAGAGGGAGGGAAAGACCACCCCGTTTCTGTTTTACTTTAATGACTGTCTCAGCATAATAATAATAGTACACTCAAGCGAGCGTTCAAACAAGCATCCAAGAGACCATTCATTCAATCGCAAACAGCAAACACGTACACTCGCTAGGCGCATAATAACCCTCCCGACGCCATTTGCTAGGTATGCATGCACTTCTTCCTCTAGCATAGGCGTATACTGTAGATACTCGGGCGGAAATGGGGTCAAAGGTGGGTCAAGAGAACCTGTCAAAGGCTTCCGGGTCTATTCCCGAGGGAAGATTGGCTAGCTATCACGGTGAGACCCCGAATCACATAAGGTTCCCCACAGCACCACCAGCCTCACCAGTCCAATGGGTCCTGATTGGCATTGGGTTTCCTCCAGAAGAAGTCTAATTTGAATGTCCGAATTCTATCGTATCTTCTCGCTCTATTCGGTGACTGCAGACGTGCCAGCACCCCCTATCGTATCCTGATCACTGGTTTCTTCCTTCCTGTTTCTACGCTGTGTCGTGTCGTGCTCTCATCAGAATGCCGAGACATGGTGTGTCATGGAATATAGGGCTCCTTCCTACGTTATCATACCATTCTTTGCACGCATCTCCCGCGTCGTATTCGCATGGCCAACACCCCGATTCCAATTTCCCAAAACCGGCCAATGATATTAGTGTCAGCCTGGGTGCAATATGGGCTAATCAGCACGGAGGTATGTCTGACCATATCATTCTGTATATTTTATTGAACGAAGAGCGAAGCCGTTCCGGAAAAATACTAGTCCGAATGGTCAACTGAAATGACAAACACCAAATATTTCACAGCAACAACGGCGTTAGCGGAGGGCCGGACGTCTCCTGACCACCAGCGCAGAATTGCTAGTCTGTGCAGCTGTAGTGTCGACGGACATCTTGACACTGACACTCTACCTCTACTCCCCAAGTGGCCAATCACTATTACTGATCGGCAATAGTCCTGCGCGCCACTAATGCCCAACCGCAGCAACCCCTGCGACCGGCGGTCATTAGGCTGTCATCGGTCTACGCACCGAGATACCGTGGACGGGCATAACTCGTATGTATCCGATCTCAGCCCGGTCTATGCCAGAAATATTCTAATGAAAGTCTCATACACTCTCAGTTATGATTTTTAGCGTTCAGCGAAATGATGATAGTCGACCTCGTTCCGAGTGTCCGAGTGACGCGCTGAATCTCGTGACCGGCTTAATTGAATCTTATCTTCAACATCCCACGTCCTCCCGTCCCTGAGGTCCTCTTGTCATCTATCTTTCGTAAGCCCAACACTTAAGATGACATGTAAATTATACGGCAGGATAATGTAGCCTGTTCGAAGGTCCCAAGTTCATGTGCCTCTTGGATGTGTATAATCGCCAAGGGTCCATGAGGATTTCTGGGTGGCCGTGGTAGCGAGGCCTTCCCAGGCCCGGGCACGCCTCTGTACTTCAGTGGCGCAGGTACACGGCCTGTCTCGAATCTGTCTAAATTACTGTAGTGGCTGCTCAGCGCTCAGGCACAGGGCACGTAAGTTAATGTTCCCTATTGGAAGGTATGTGCAGTATACCGATCTGAGCGGAAGGGGGGTGGGAGGCGGCGGCTGTGCGGCCATATACAATTCAGCACGGTCGACCATCCGCGAGTTAAACTGCAACGGCCAGATAAAATGGCTTCTACGACCAATTTTGAATCCGTAAGAGGCTTGTTCGTGGGATATAATGTTATCATAGGACTCGAAAGAATGTCTCCATCGTTCGGAAGAGGAAACCGCACAGAATACAAGCGTGGACATGTGCTTTAATGTCCCAGTGCATTCAGGGACCCGAGTCCCAGACACCAACAGTCCTCGTCTCCCTTAACTTTGCTATCTTCTTCTCAGTTGTTTTCGATTGCCTGTGATTCCTTCAACGCGCCGAATAGCTACCAAGAGACTCCTGCAGTTGGCTGCCAAAATGATGCCGAGTGGCTAGCTACGGCTGTTGCTAGGCACTGCAGAAAATGAAGGCGCGGGCGAGACCATGGGGCCCACTACGTGAATGCAGACCCCTACGGCAATAGGTCTCGCGCCGAATCTCTCACCTATCAATTTCGGCTTTATCCCGGTCTTCGAACTGGGCGGTTCTCCAAGAGTGGGAGTTGTCTACGTATGCAGTACCGTGACGACAACGATATCACCGCTGGTTGCCATTGGGTGGGCGCTGTATCAAGTGGCGTACACTCATGTGTTGCGGGCAGCTAAATGCCCTCGTATCACGAGTTCGCAGTGTTGTAAAGACGCCGCCGCCACTGGAAGAGAAGCTAATGAAATGAAGAGTCCAGTCTTGGCCTATTTCCACAATACCAAATAGTGCAGCTGATATCTACCCAGACATGCATGGAGCGAGTCGCGGCCAAACATGTGCTTGAGGGGCACCTGAGTTATCCAGAACACTCACGTATAGCTTGAGGAGCTTTCTGCTGCCCCAGAACCTTATCCACAGTGTCACGGCAACATACGAGATACCTGCTCGTCCCCTCTCTGCAACTGAAAGACTCCGTCAGGTTTCTCTCCCAGTGGGACGTCGACACGATCAGCTAGTTGTCCACGGCCTATTCCACCCAGTCCCCCATGGAAGTGTGTAGCGGGACGTTTATCCTGCCTTCAGTCCCCCGGTTGACCAAAGGTGTGCCTGGAGATCACACAATAAGATATTAATGAAAGCTCCGAGTAAAGTTTGGACCCACGTGAGAAGCACATCGGTCCGCCTTCTCTCCCCAATTCCCCTTTCCTGCTTAAGGTATGGCGCAAGTCAACACACGGGTCGGGCTGACCGGGTTTGTGTCGCGCTCGTGCGGCTCCTGGCGAACGCGATCCCTGTCGAAACCTCCTTCAATTTCGGGTCTTGCAATATGCCACAACGCACATCTGATCGCTACTGTCACCGAGCTCGTTGATTAAAGAAGTCCGCAGCCATGGTGTGGCAGCGGGAACAGCGCGGCGCCTTGGCAGGCGGACAGCAAGCCCGTAGGCCCCAAAGAGCACTTGTCATCTCGGGACGTAATCGTGCCACGGCGGTAGCGCGCTGCTACGTTTGTGCTTTGCCCTTCGTGCCCAGGACAATTAAGTACGCCACGAGCTCCTGAGAGCAGAAGCAGAGCGAGAGTCACGTGTGGGTATGTTGTTTTTGTCTAGCAGAGCAGACAAAAACGTGAAGCAGGGTGCTGCTCAACGTCAAATGGCGTTGTTAATTGTACTTTAGGTTCCAACGCCTTCATCAGTCAGATTATTTTTTTTCCTATGTCAGTTATAATATAATAGCATTTAGCTCGAAATGTACTGTGGTTGCATGGAACATGGCTCACACAGTCCATAAATGTCGTTTTCCGTGCATGAGTGGCAGTGGCGGTCCCCCATTACTACGTACACTCTCGGCCTCAATATATCCAGCGTTCGTCAAGCCGAAGACCAAGACAGAGAGAGAATGCAACAATCAATTTCATTTGTTGCGCAGACACATGGTACTACAGCAGTGGAGTTCCGCGTCCTGGGTCGCTGGCACCGCTTTCGGCTTCGGAAAGGGCGTTCCGGACCAGCGCGGCGGTCTTCGCGAACTCCGACAAAGCGCATTAGCCATAGGTAGTCGTATCAGTGGAAGTGCGGGACGATGACGGTAATGGTGGTGCAGAGTGACCATGTGCGACCCTCGCTAGAAGCAGCATCGCCAGCAAGTAATGCTGAGCCACGCTACTAGCATGGAAACTCCAAAAAGAGGTAAAAGAACCCCGAGGGGATTGTCGGAGGGGAAAAATAACAGCCAAGGTCAATCATTTGCCGGACGGGGTCTTCACGAGAACAAACGCGTGTTGCCGGCTCGACTCCCCCCGCACGGCGGGTGGCGGGTGCACTAGCTCTAAGCTCGCTCAAAGCCGCCGCGCCGCCGTCCCGCCTGCTTTCCCGAGAGTTCGGCACTAAGGAACTGGTCGGAGATCAAGATCTAATTACATCAATAAATGGTGACGACCATCATCGCCACCGATACTGACTTAATTAATTACTCCGGCGTAATAATATGAACGAAACCGGGGTTAAAAGAAGAAAAGCGAAGACAAGAGCGGGCAGGAAGAAAAGTCAAGTCCAAACGGGGGATAGCAGTGGCGAAGCACCCCAATTGCCGAGATGCCGTAAGGTGCTGGGATCCGAAGTGAAGCCCTGGGCATTTTTGATGATGCACGTCCGAACAGAAGGGGGCCGCCGGAAGGCCGGGAGAACCGATGTCGGTCTCGGTGTCGATTGGAATACACCACCTGCAGCTATCTTGCCCTGTATAGCCTGAACAGGATCCCCGGCTATTTCCAGAAGGGCACACGTATCCACCCAAAACAGAAAAGAGGACCTACATCGGGGGGCGCCTTCCCCGTTTCATTCGATTGGTAATACGGTACCGGGCTAGATCCCCGCAGCTGGATGCGCGCATCATGATGGATAACACCATGGAAGGAGTCACGGAGTTACCCGTGTGAAGACAGCAGCTCTCTTAGCCTGACTGAGACAGTCGCATAATCAAAAGGTAAGATGAAGGGGTCGCAAAATAGTATCATATGATGGGAGGCCTGGAAACCTAGTGGACGAGGGGATAAGGGAGCACCGACTTACGGAGAAGGTTTAGAACCTCGGCTAACCAACAAATCGGATTGTCTGGCAGCCCATAATTTGGAGACTAATTTCATCTCCCACGGCATCATTGCTGTAAAGATGCTCTGCAAGATCGGAAGTGGTTATCGAGAGCACCCTGGAAGTCGATGCTCTTTCAGTACGCAAGTACAAGTAAGCGAGAAGTAAAGTTTCATAACAGACCTCGAGTGGATCACTGAATGCTGGGAAGCCAGACCCCCCCATCGCACCATGTGGTTTTCTGTCCTCAAAAGGCTGGCTGTGCGCACAGCGCTGGTGTCTGACGTATTTGTCGGTCGGAGAATTCGTATTTACGGGCTCCATGACAAGGAAGAGTGCTAGTATATCCACTTCTTTGAACAGAACAAGAACAAACGATATGGAATGACCCCACCGGCGTCCCCAATCGCCTGAGGGTTGTCGTGCTCGACTATATTGGCTAGACCGGGCGTCTACATGTTTGTTCGGAAACTTTGATAAAGTGGATAGCATGTGGGCGACAGGCTGACCGAGTTCCGATTTCGGCCATGCAGCGTATAAGCCACACTTTCGGCAAGCATAGCAAGTATGGTAAGTTCAAGTGTGTGGTCTCTGTGTATCGAAACCCCTATAATGATAGCCTACTACCGAGCGGCCGGCTGATCAGGAACGCTGGCATTGTGGAAATTAGGCATACAAGGGGCATCGTGGTACGAGTGGCTACGTCAGATGGACAATAGTTCCGTAGTTGCGATTGAGATGCCGAGGCTCGTGATGAGAGAAAGACGAATGGAGTCAATGCGGGCATAAGTCAATGTGAAGGCGACATGTGATGGGTGTGGGATCCAGATGGCGAGGCGATGAGGCATGTGTCTGCTAAAAGGACAGCTGAGGGGAATTAGCGCAGATCGGAAAGAATGTGAGCATAGAGACATATTGACAGGAGGAATGTCGCTTAGAGGGAGCCGATGACTTGTCCATGAGAAGGTTAAGACATACGTGCAATGGTCATGACAAGGTTAGTCTCCATACTGGTACTCGGATGACATCGACTGGCCCTGACGCTGTTCCATCATAGAATGTAACTGGCCATGCCACAGAGGATTCAAACGCAGACAAAGTGAAGGACTTCTAAAATAGTACAGCCGACCAACTGACAGATCGGAAAGCGGCGCAGACTCGAGTAAGACGTCAGATGGGACGTAAAACTGTGCAGAAAGACCTAAGCTATGGGGAAGAGACCTTGTCCTTGAAGCCTATTTGGCAGGGTACGTATGCCATCATAGAACTCACATGCACACGGGACCAAGCACCCGTGCGAAACGCCTAACACATCCGTTTTCTAGAGTCCCCTTCTAACCCCTTCAATTCAGAGTGAAGCAGATTAGGGCCGATTGTGTCGAATGTATGTTTTGATAAGGCGATGATGAATCGGGTCATACTCTCCGGGCTCTGCAGTACCGCCTTGCGGCAGTCCACGTAGGAGTTGTACCACATCAGCTGACATATTTCCGGCCTTGTACTTGAGGAGATCCGGCTAGGCGTGGACCATGTGGTATGTTGATGTCTGTTCTACAGCACCAGACAGAAATGAGGGTAGCGCGCGCAATTCAAGGATCGGGAGAGGACGAGCTAGTTCCCTATCAAGGCATCATAAAGGGGTAGGAGAGGTGGGGGAGATGATATGGCTTAGGGGAGATGCGATGGCGTCTGTCAAACTAGCATCTCTCCATAGTATACCGGGAACCAGTCAATTTGCCAGAGGACAACTAGCAAGGAACAAACGGAGAAAGAGGGCGATCATGAGTACAGCCATCTGTCGCGGAATGCGGAATGTTATTGTTTCTGGGATCCCCTTCAACCGCGCCTTCAGTCGAGGAGAACAAACCTAAGATCAGGACGGATAGCCTACGAGATAAGGATGAGTTACACAGGGAAGTACCTCGGAGACTTGCCCGGAGAATGAGAATGGAGGGTCTTGAGAAATATTACGCAGACAATATGCCGGTCAATTGATAATGCGATAAAACAGTGTGTGAGCATTATTAAAGGGATATGTTCAGTAAGTCGAATGTTGGACAGGACGGGTGACAGGAAGCAGTGAAGAAGTACGGAGGTGGTGGGACCGTGGAGACGGCGGGGGGATCATGGAGGACGAGAGAATGACCCGTTGTGGACAAGCGGGAAGGTAAGGAGACGAAAGTGGCAGGAGAAGCCCCGAAGAAGGATCTCAAGTGAAAATGAATTTGAAATCAAGAAAGAAACGCGTTTCGAGTTGGCGCACTGACCGAGAGACCGACGCCGACGCCAAAGCAGGGTTTTCAGTCAAAATAAAAAGAATTCTGTATATGTTAACCGCTTATCACGGTATATTTTCTCCGAAAAACCTCAGAAAAAAGTGTTTAAACAACCCTCGTCTTGCATCGTCAGAAAATATTCAAACTTTCGACAACTCGAAACGCTTTAAATAAACGCCGATAACGGCTTAATGGAGCCCTATCAATTGCGTGCACGCATCGCCTGCATACATACACACGTCCTGATGCTCAATCTAGGAATGCATTGGATCTTGCTACTTGATTCCCCCTGCCACCACCCGTATAAATATCCTCCGCACCAACGCTTCAATCTCACTGTTCTCTTCTACTCACTCCGCTCATGGGCAACAGTCACAGCCAGTCCCAACCTACCTCCACTGAGGTGCACCGCCCTCGCTTGCTGAAGCACTACAAGTCATCTCCCCATTTACTCAGACCTTCACGCCCTCGCGAATCCCCTCCAATCTCTATAAGCTCATCTTCCTCATTCAACAGCTTCTCAGAAAAAGACATCGAAAGGGAAAAAGAGAATCAGCGTCCCAATCGAGTGGCCGGCTCCTATGCGCGCTTATCTCCCCCCTCTCGCGCCACATCCATACATCCTCCACCTGTTCCGGCGTACAGCCCCCACATCCTCCTCCCCTCGCCCGCGGCAGGCTTTCTTTCCCCGGCCCCATCAAGGGGATTAATTTCCGACTACGACGCCGCTTATGCTCGATTCCTTCATGACTATCCTCAATACGCATCTAGCTGGCATGTTGATGCGCTCAGGCGCTCCGAGTATAGTCGTCTTGGGCCAGATGAGACTTATGTAGACTATATGGGCGGCGCTATCTATCCCGCCAGCCTCATCTCGGTTCATGCGGAATTCTTACAAGGCGCTGTGCTCGGGAATACCCACTCGGAGAGTTCAAGGTTAGTTTCCTCTTCTCAGACTGCACTGCCCTCAGGGTCAGGCTTACTCAAGCACATTCGTAGCTCAAAGCTGTCTGCGGCCCTGACAGCCACAGCGCGTGCCGCCGTCCTCTCATTCTTTAATGCGCCACCAGAATCAACGGTTGTCTTCACAGCTAATGCTAGTGCAGCACTCAAGCTTGTCGGGGAAGCCTTTCCCTTTACTCCTGCTTCCGCTTTCCTCCTCCCAGAAGATGCTCACAACTCTGTGCACGGTATTCGCGAATTCGCTCGGGCAAAAGGCGCACCCATTGTTTACCTTTCGTCCCCTCCACGTGGTGGCGTTCGAGTTCGAGAAGCGTTTGTGCGTCTGGTCTGTTTTATGCCGCATATAGCCCCTGCTGACGAGCATATATGCGCCATCCAGGCACTTATCGATGAATACCGACCCTCTCCGGGAACCCCCGCGCTCTTCGCATACACGGGTCAATCGAACATCACCAACTCAAAGCCACCACTCGCAGTTCTCGCGCACGCTTCGATGCGTGGTTTTACCACACTCCTTGATGCCGCGGCACTAGCGCCAACTACTCCAATTGATCTTACGAACACACCAGTCGATGCTGTCGCAGTCAGTTTTTACAAGATGTTCGGCTTTCCGACAGGTATTGGGGCCCTTATCCTCGCACCGGGGATCGGCGCTTGGCTCAGAGAGAAACGACCATGGTTCGCCGGCGGCACAGTCGATGTCGTGCAGGTCCCGGGGCTCGCTGTCGGTCGCACCGCAGCAATTGACGAAGCGTTTGAGGTAAGTGTGACCCCCTTAGTATCAACACCAGTGCAAAAATCTTAAACGAAATTTAGGATGGTACACTCAACTACACACTCCTTCCTGCGGTGACAACAGGTCTGCGCCTTCTCGGTGCATATCTCCCCGCGTTGCCTACACGCATTGCCGCACTTTCTGCATCGTGCGCGCGCTTCCTTGAAGACGCCCGCTGGCCACAAAGCGGCTCCCCAGCTGTCCGGGTACTCTCGCGCGTTCCCGGCGCGCCACCCGAGCCGGGCGAGACGGCGCAGGGAGCAGGTGGCGTAGTCTCCTGCCTAATGCTCGATGTATGTCCCCCGCCGAATTATGAATTGATACCTAGTGCTGATATGACGTGATGAAGGAAAAAGGAGACCCAATTCCACTCTCCCGGGTTGCAGAACACGCAGCTACAAACGGCATTGCGTTGCGCACTGGGTGCGTGTGCAACCCAGGCGGTGCGGCGGCGTTGCTCTCCCTTGGCAGCTTAATGTCTGTGCTTGGGGATGGCGACACGAGCCACCCCCCAACTCTGCAAGCGCTTGAAGAGGCGGCCGGGCGGGAACTAGGCGTCGTACGGATCAGTTTTGGGTTGGCGAGTTGTTGGGCCGATGTTTGGCGAGTACGGTGCTGGGTTCTCAAGGCGCTCAAGGATGAATGGGCAATCCATTCTTCTGGGGTGGGGCCTTCGGCTATTGGGATCAATGATGAGGTCAGCTTTGGGAGAGCCGTGGGAAGGGCGTTTTGATCTGTGGAGTCTTTCCGATGTGGATCTGGTTTTGGAGGAACACATGATATCGAGGTCACCACATGCCGCTTGTTGTAATATCTTGTAAACTTATACTGTATATATATTTATTCTCTCCTTCGTAAAAAGACCTTTTACAGTTCTTTATTATTCACTCAGTTCTTCGTCCACATCATGATCCGTGTCTGAGTGACCATCAATCTGGGCGCACAGACCCTAAGATGAGCCGTGTTACAATAAGCAGATCTCAGCACTCCTGGGTGCCCAAGGTCAACACAGCCCGTAGTGGCGCTGTGCAATGCGACAACATCTGACATCTACGTCCAGGTGTCAATGCGGCGAGTATGCGGCGGCGTGTGTCCGCATCAGCTGTCTAAGTCAAATTTCGCTCTAGAAGCTGGAAAAAGAAAAACGGATTATTGCAAGTTTGTCCGCGGCTAGGTGGTGCAACTGTACCGTTTTTTTTTTCTCTCCTTGTTGGCGCCACGGGGTGCGGTGTCCGTACAGGAAAAGAACCCAGTGGGTCTTCAATTGCCAAACAGTGAGCGGTACAATGACACCGAATGCGCTATCCTGTCAAGCACTTGCTATTTCCGGTCGCGTTATAAACGCTGTACGAACGAACCGCCAGAACTCAACTCGAAACAGTTTTCTTTTTCTCGTGTTTCGTGCTGGTTCACAATGACGGTTGTGGCTCGGCGGCGTCTCTATCTGACAGCGGTCAGAGTCGCGCTGTGTTGCATGATGGGGGTTGGGGCGCGCGCCCATGCGTTCACGGCGTGTGTACCGTGGAGTTGATCCGATCTTCGTTCTCCTTGCGCACTGGTTCAAAACTTCCACTTTCGTATCGTGCGGGACGGGACATGGTGCGCGTTGGCGTTAGCGTCATCTTTAAGGCGATTTCAAATATCAATTGTGATATGCGGCCACAGCGGCCCGGTGGGAAGATCACTTGGGTAGAAGACCTTCAACTTGAATGTTGCTTGGCACGAAGAGCGAGCGAACAGAAACACGGAAGCACAAGACATAGCACTTACCTAGGGCGGTTTTTGGGGGGCTGTTGGGGCTGTTGGTTCTTGCGCGCATCTCTTTTTTTTTTTTTTGGTTAAGAAAAAAAAAGTTCTTGCGTGCGTCGAAACGTTCGTTGGGCCAGACTGTCGTTCGTGAGTTGACTCATCCCTCTCTCTTTTTTTTTTTTTTTCAATCTAAGGGTCCAAATTTTATTTTATTTTCTCTCGGCGATTAAGATTTGGGAGAAGAGACACAATAGAGCCGAACACTCTCAGGGAAAAAGATCAATCGATACCCCGGGCGCACAGAATTGGATTCAAAAAAAAATAAAAGGATCAATCGAGAATGCGCACGCGCCGAGGGAGGGTCGAGTTAGATCTACAATAACGTCTTTCCGAGCCTTTGACTCGTCGGCGGCAATCCCAGTCCTATCCCATTCTATTCGCCAATTTAAAAGAAATCCGTCTCAGGAGGACAGTTAGCCACTGACGGGAAAATGGATGCTCGATGGGCCGCGGAACCGTAAATGCGCCACAGACAGGATACACATTGATTGACAGTTCGTTGATGCACCCAGAGCTAACTAGACTCGCTGGCATTGGGCAATGGACCCCGAGGCAGTCCTCTCACTTTCTTTTTGTACAAAAAAACCTAGTACGTAGGGTTATCACTAAATAGGTGCAAATTCTGCCTCCAAAAATCAAACAAGATTCCTCTGCTCTTCTGACTCCCATTAACCTTTAAGTAACCTTAAGCCTCGTTCGCCGTAGCGCGCACAAGTGCTGCAAATGCCTCCGAGCGAGGGCGTACTAAGCACTTGAATGGTTCAGGGTATCTAGAAAAAAAAAAAAAACTCATTTAAAACCCGTAGAACAAAAATTCCAAGACAAAGTGACGCACGCAACGATTCCAGACGTGTACAACTCCTTCGGCGGATCGCCCTCCACCGGTGAAATCTCGAACGCCGCCAGCACGCCCGCGATGGCAGCCCACACGCTTTCTCGGGCCATGAAGCGCCCCGGGCACTCGCGCCGCCCAAAGCCGAATGCAGCATCTGGGAAGATAGGCGCGCCAGGTGCGAGCCAGCGCTCTGGGAGGAACCTACTGGGTTCGGGGAACGTCGCAGGGTCGTGCATCATAGCCCTAAGAATAGCAAAAGAAAATTGAGACTGAGACTGGTCCCTCCGAAAAGAGGGAGTAATGGGGCGCACCACCCATTTCCAATCACGATGGAGCCCGCTGGGATGAAGTAGCCCTTGTACGTATCGCCCTTCGTGACGCGGTGTGGGATGCCTAATGCGCATGTCGGTATTAACTCCATATGAGATTAAGGCTATCGTTCACCCACCAAGTGGGGCGACGGGGTGCCATCGGAAAACCTCCTTTAGCACCGCACCGACGTATGGAAGCCTGCCCTCATCAGAGAAGTCAGGAAGACGTGTGTCCCCGAGCACTGCGTCGATCTCTGCGTGTGCAGCGCGTTGCGCTTCCGGATAGAGTGCCATCGCGAGGAAAAATGTCTGCAGAGCAGAGACCGTCTTCGATATAGTCAGTCAGCTAAGGGAGGCCCTGGGTTCACAAAAACGCACGGTATCTGCCCCGCCAAGATACATGTTTCCAGGGAGGATCCTCGCGAGTCGGATGTCTTCTGCGGTGGATTTGTCGTTCAACTGCATGGTCAGACTCGCGGCGACAGAACTCTTGGCCGTTCCGTCCATCTGGACCCGAGTCAAAAGGGATGTCGTGCTTCCGGCAAGAGATGCTGGGTATGAAAATAACAACTAAGCGTACCAAAGCGGCCTGCACGACAGCATAGGGCTCATCTATCATGGCAGTCACGTGGGGCAGCCGGTTCCGACCTTCACGCTTGAAGGAAGCGCCGGGGAACCAATGAGGCATGTAAATCACTGTGCTCAGGATTGTCGACAGGTACCCCCAAGGATGGGAGCTGGGGGACCTACGCCACGGGACCAGGTCAAACAGTCCGCCGCCCATGCTCGACGCAAGCGAGACGGCGTGTAACACCTTTTCCGCGAGCGCGACGTACGGATCGCCATGAGGACGGACGTCGATACCATATGCGATCGCTAGGATGACTTGTCCGGCCATGCTGTGTCACACCCATTGCCCATCACACAGTTGCTCAGAGAGCGGCAAGGTCGGCCAGTCAATCAGGTGCAACTCACTGCCGCAGATGCTGGGAAAAGCTTTCGGGTGACTGAAGCAAGTTGCGAAGCAGGCGGTGCACCGCGCGCTGCTCGAGTGGATGGTACGCCTTCGAGGCGGCCGGGTGGAAGTGCGCGTGGAGCCCCCGACGGAGGCTCCGCCAGCGAGCACCGTATGGGATGAAGCCGGTCACCCAGTCCATCCCTAGGCTGCCATTGGACGACGTGTTCGGCAAAGTTCCAAAACGGATGTAACCGGCTAGTGAGCTCACATGCGATTCAACGCTACCAAAGAAGGCCTGGGAGCCATCAGATATCGTTAAGCGGCCGACGCGGCGCGCTGTTTAAATACCTATCAGAGTATATCGATGAGCGCTTGTCAAAAAGCTCATTCGCAGCCTTGGTGGAATTGACGATGACCATATGCGTGCCAAGGACGTCAACGTGTACGGCATCTGAACCTGAGACGATCAAGGTGGCATGATGCACATGAAGAGAGAGAGATCGAAATGGTTGAGGTGCTGTACCATACTGGTCTGACCACTTTTTGTATGTCACCCATTCTTCGTGGGAAGGCATGTCGAGTAGGTTGCCGATAATCGGAATGCGCTTGGGCCCTGGGGGATAACGTAAACCCCTAGATCGCACATGGCGCATGGTGTACGAGAAGGCAAGAAGAAGGAAGGCTGCAATTGAAAGGAGAACATCAAGCTGGATGGGAGCCGGCATGACGAGACAACAGTTTATCTTGAACTAGGGCGGTATGTGCGGGGTTGCTTTTATGTACTCCTGGATTAGAGGGGGCCGCTTATCAGACCGATGGCGTCGGGCTGTGGGAAGACCAGGCATGAAGATTAGAGATAATAGTTACATCCGCGGGGACATATTTCTTGAAGAAGAATGTCCCGCATCCGAGGCCAGACGACGGCCCGGAGGCTGGAGCGATCCTATTAGCCTTATTCTTCCCACAAGTTCCCTAGGTAGGTTGTTCTCCCTCGAGGACACACTATTTACGTTTGCCTCAGTAACGCAACTACTATGACACGTGCTTACGTCTCCGCAACTGATTACATCTGAGAACGCCTTGACTTCACATCGTGCCAGTACGTTGCCCAGTACGTCCACGGTACTATGACCCACCCCGTCTACTGCAACGGGAAAGTGACACTGTACCGCACGACCCCGTCATCAACGCCGGTGTGCGTGTGGAACTGATCGTATCGTATTCTGATATCCCGATCGGGCCAATAGCCTTTAGTCATGGCCGTATATATGGACAGTAGCGCGAAGCGATCCTGTGTAGGTCAGGACCCAATTTTGCAATTACGGGACGGCATCCGGTGCCATGGCGGCGAGAAGCAAATGACGAAAGAAGCGCCCGAACTGATCTACGGGCGATGCAAGGAAGAGTAGTGAAGGGGGAACCTTGTTTAAATGACAGCGACGAACAGGTAACGAAGCTACCGGCTCGGTGGAAGTGACCGTGGTCAAAGAAGGAAAATAGCGCAGCTCGGATCCCACAATAAGCGGGAACCCGCCGAACTGTTCTGGACGTGATTCTAGAAACCAATGAACATATCGTTTTGCAGTGCTAGTGCAAAGATGACCCGAGCGAGTAAGGTGGGTCGCTCTCGTACTGCACTGGCAATTGTTCGAGTTACCGTCGTTAAATGATCCTCCGAGCCAAGCCGAATATTAAAAAAAGGGGCCGAGATGTGCTCGCGCAACGCGTGCCGCCAAGTCGCCAAGTCTTGACAACATTCTCGAGGACATATCACAAAACAGAGTGCTACCACTTCTACTTTTTCTCAGACTCGATTTTCGATCTGCCGAAGCTCAAAACACCGCAGCTATCTAGAGTGATTTCGAGCTTGTGTATGCGTCTTGCATAGGTCTGGACGAGTAGGTGTGGCCCGTGCTGAGACGGCATCCAGCGCCATGGCAAAGAGAAGCATACGATGGAGGACGAGTCTGGACTAATCTAAAGGCGATATGAGGATGACTGGACCGGAAGTCTTCTGGGCCCTGACTCGAGCCCATATGTGTTAGATTCACAGGGCCGCATTGCGGGCCACAGAGCGAGAGAGAAACAGCCTACCACCATACAAATAGCGCAGAATTCCAGCCATCTGGAGACATCGGAGAAAGGTTTTTTGGTGGGTAGAAAGATGCAGGAATAACTAATGACCTGACACTTGAGTGCCATACTACCCCACCTGAAGGTGTGCATAAACGCATTTTTCACCCTTCGCTTCAAGCCTCGCGGCACGCATCAGCGCGTTAGAATGAGCTGTCGGATAACCTAGTTACTATCACGTGCTATCTAATATACCGCTTATCTAAAAACTCTAAGTATATTTTTTATGTTCTGCTCTTTGATAATATGCTTTTGCAGTCACTAGGAATTCCTTATTAAAGTGAAATTATAGAATTGACATTAGCTACGAAAGCGGGGGTTTGGGAGCGCAGCCCCCAACAATCTGAAGCTTGTCCAAAAACATAAAGAGTTATTGTAAGTCATACTAGTCATATTTTCTGATTACAAGAGTCGATCATACGCAAGTACAGTGTGTCGGGGCTGCAGCCTGGGGCCTCAGGCCCTACTTTTCGCATCGTTCCCACAGACCGCTAAGTCAACCCTCCTATGGAGATTCTACCACTGGGCACTACCAAAGGCAAATACTGTATTTCAACATGTGAAGACCGTCCCTAACGGCTCGCTATTCAAATTGATAGGGGCGTTGTCAAAAGAAGGAAAGTGGTTCATATCAGGAATCAAGCTTGGATCAAGCTTAGTCGAGTCTGCTATCTGCTGGCGCATCGTCTACTGCTATGGGTTCGTCAGGGAGCTTCCCTTCGTCCCACAAGTCCTGGTGGCCAGGTAGTATTGGGAAATTTGAAGAGAAATGAGGTGTCGCCTCCCCATCAGTGCTCCATGATGCGCCGCACGTTGGTGTGGGGACTTCTCGATCGGGCTTCTCTCCCTGCATCCCGCCGCCTAGAACGCCATCCAAAAGTCCATCCACGTCCTCATCGGGAGGCATATCCACTAGGTATGACCCTTCCGCGTCGCAATCCCACATGGTCTCCCAGGACCCCGTCAGGAACGAACCAAGACGTGGTTCTGGGGCCTGGGTGGTAGATTGCCTACGCTTTGGAGGGAGAATCCAGAGCTTCGAGGGTATGCCTTTAAGCATGGTCAGACTCTGGCTGTCGTGCTGGAAAGGGTGTGTGTGTGTGTTGCTCTCACCGAAACGCCCCGCGACTGGAGGTGGTGCGCACATGCCGAATTCTTCTTCCATCATTGAGATCGTTGTTGAGCGCCGGCGAATGGGCTCTGCGTCAACTTCTTCGGAGGTCTGGGCGACATTGTGAGAGACGAATGGCGGCATCGAGAGGTCGGGTTTGAGTCGATATAGAATCGCCGTGGCACAAACGCACCTTATATCATATAACAGGGTTGTAAGGACTTCGCGACGACGCACTGGATAAGTGTTTCCTGCAGGCCCATCAAAGATCAAATACAATAGCCCAGATCGCCATGGGAATTCCGCTTGGGCAGCGTGGCGTATTGGATCGCGCTTGAACCAACCATTCTTTCATCCTACAGAAACCAAGACACATATTTTCTTTGTTCAGAGTTCAAGTGGGTGACACGTGCCACATCTTGGCAAGCGCCCGGAAATAATTTGGAATTGGTTGGCTGAGAGACGGAGCGCCAAGTGACATTGTTCTGGGGGCGTTCTTGTTTTCTGGTCCGGAATTCGTATTCTGCAGGCGCGTGCAACAACGGTGCGGAGTGTCCAGGTTCGGTCAGAGTTTATGGATGCTGTAATGCGATTCACAAGAAACGGGGGCCCTCGCAGACGTGCTCATAGAGAACCCATCATGGTTGTTGATCCTCTCGACTCCCAGGAAACCAGTGGAGCAGGTCAGACTTGGATCTGGGGCTATGGTTAATAGGCATCACTCAAGCCGTTTCATCCGTGTCTTCTTTAATCTGTCCTCACTATATCAACAAGTATGCATGACACGCCTGGCTGGTGTGAGGGTCGACATGGGGACTTGGGACGAGATGTCCGTAAACAGACTAATGACTATTATTATGAATGTTTACGGCACAATTTGAGCGCCTGGAGTACCACATCACTGTAAGGTAGGATTGGGTTCAACAATAACTGGACAAGGCGGGTCAGCCGATTGTGGCACCGGGGTCCCACCGTGACTGGCTGGTCATACTTCCAGCTGGCTCGTATTATTCTCTATTACCAGGTGATAAGGGATGGGGTCCCGTGCTTGGCTGGTTATTGGTGGAATGGAAGACTGCTTGGATCACACATTAGAGTTCGTAAGGCGGTGACCGGACGAGAGCCCCACGTCCGCGGGGTACATCTACGTTCGATGTCCCTCCGGGATGTCCGGGCTGGGAACGGTGACAGGACACAAGGCACCAGCTTCGAAGGTGGCTGACACGTCCATGACTCGCTGATAGGTGCACGTCCAGAATCCTGTAGCTTCTGGTCTGTCGGGGCATAATGACCTCGAGAAGTATCGCCCCAGTATTATACCCCCGCGTTCTTTCGAGAGGCAGAGAGGTCTTTAAGTTCTGCAGAACTCATTCACGGAATCGGCACCACCGGCGTTTGCTTGACTGGTTGGGCTCTGAGTACGCCGTGCATGTGCCATGACGCAACATTACCTTGCGTTATCTGGGTTATGCGTACGAGTAGCAGACCTGTCACATCAAATAGGGCCTTTACCTTTCTTACATCAGGGGGGCGACGCGAAAGTAACATTGCTTCTCTTTTCCTTTCTCGTGTAGCAGAAAGGAGAAACGCACCGCTGTCCGTCTACCGAATCCATTCATAGACATCCCTCGACCCCTCGACCGAGTCCTCTTGACGACACAAGACCAACGGTCCCTTGCGGGCATGGTACTGGGCTGGTTGTACTAGAGGGGACGACCTGGCGGGGTCGGGTGAGACGAACTCCCGCTGTTTTACAGTGTGCACACTCCAGGAGGGTCCGCACATATACGCAATCACTGCGCTATCCCGTTATAGGCTCAGCGCACCATGACCAGCACGCCGAACACGACTCCGATGAACGCCGCGAGGGACACCGCCTGGACAAACACGCTCAGACGAGCAGCGGGAAAGATCCCCTGAGGCAGCGCGCGCTGGACAGTAAAGTATCGCAGAGTGCCTGTGTATGTATGTACGGGGAGGAACGATCACCCGCGTCATTATCGTCAACAACTATGCGGGACTCCAGAAATCGAAGTAGTGGGGAAAGACCTGCTCACCCATGCCAAGCACGGCGACGCCGAGCGCTATTAGCGTAGCTCCCAACGGGCGTGCGTACTGAGCGGCCGACGCCCTGTCGTTCATAGAACCGTTCGCACTTGTGCTCATGGAGATGCGGAATAGCTGTACGAGTGCTGGAGGTGTGATAAGCTCAAACGCGACAGCACCTAGGGTGATGAAAGACGCACCAACGCCAGCGGATGCGAATGAGAGGCTCGTACGGACGTACGCTAGGAAGGTGCGTTCGGAGGCAAGGTGGTCGCGCGCAACAGAGCCGGTGTTTTGCAGGGTTAGCGAGAGGCTGAAGGGCAGCACTGCCGGCCCTGCTGCCACGTCGCCAACTTTCTGTCTAGGTGAGGATGTCGAAGGGTTTCCGAATGAGAGTTGGGCGTTAGCGGGTGACCCGGACTGCTGGTTGACGGTAGCGTCGTCAAGATTCGTCACGCTGTTATGTTGCACGGATAAATCAGAGCGAGAGTCGTGGCTGGCACGCTCCGACGATATTGAGGATTCGGGTTGCGAAGGCATGGTACAATGTTTCTCGGGGTTTTGCGGTCCGCCGAGGTCGACTAAACGATTTACGCCTTCTCACGGCGCGATCCCACCTTTATTCCCAACAACATCATATACTTCAAACAGATACTACTAAAACCCAGCGCACAACGTTTAGGTTCGTATACACATGCCTCAGAATCACGTTCTTGACCTGCGAACGTGTAGAGGCGAGGAATGCGCCCGGATTAATTAACGCGCCATCTCGGCGAATGTGATCAGCTCCTCCGCGATCTTATCTCTAGGCGTGATGAGGCACGGGAATCGATTTGGACGACTTCAGGCGTGGGTTAGCTTTCATACAGACACTGTAATAGTGAGCATTCGGTACCTTGCGAGGGCACCTGTATACGAGTAGCTGAGGGGACCGCTCTCAGAATCTGGCCGCCCGACATTGAAAACTGAGAGCACAGATGCAACAACGATAAACAACGTGGCATCAGCGAAGTGCCTCCCAGGGCATATACGTTTTCCATATCCAAAGGCCGCCATCAGCACTGGATCATCACGCAATGTTCCATCTTCGTTGAGGAATCGTTCGGGCTTAAAGCTGTCTGGTTCCGGATACACGGCAGGATCGTGTAAAATTCCCCTTCAAGTAGTTGGGAAAATTCCAGCACAGGGCTGAGCACAGAGAAAGACGGCTCACCACGTATTTCCAAGTACCAGCGCGCCTCATTGGTGAGTTAGTAACAGGCAGGTTCACTCAGAAAAGTGACACACCTTTTGGTATAAAGAAGCCCTCATAGACATTGTCTTCGGTCGCGGCATGAGGAAGGGCTTTGGACGAAGATAAATGTATACACCGGGGTAGTTGTTAGTTACCAGCGCACCTAACGGGGTCACAGGCCTCCACCTCAGGATTTCTTTACACACTGCATCGATGAAGGGCAACTTCGGACGATCTTCAAAAGTAGGAAGTCGCTCTCGCCCGGTAGCAGCATCAAGTTCTGCATGTGCCCTAATCTGCAGGTCTGGGCGAAGCAGTACTGCGAGGAAAGCCGACAAGATGGCGGACACAGTCTGTAGGTGGAAGGCTCAATATAGGTTTGTATACTTCCGAGTAATTGTTTGCAAACGCACAGTGTCTGCCCCAGCTGCGGAGAACGATTTCAACTACGTCTTGGCACTGTGGCTTTACTGACTGACCTGCATACATCGATGCCATTGTATCCTGGATCGTTTTCTCCACTTTTACTCTTTCGGACCCATCTAGCCGCTCCGACCGTTGCAAGTTCTCGAGGGCAAGTGACGGCCGCGCCGTGCCGTTGAGCTTATGAAGGCGGGCTGAGCCTCCATAGAATGTGGGGTGGAATCAACTGACTTACCATGCATTCCCTGACGAACCGAATCGGTTCGTGCACGACCTCCTGCCCGATACTGCGGCCAATGCGTGCAAGTGGCTTGTAGCTAAACCATGGAAGCCATTCGGGGATGTGTCGTACTGGGGGGTATAATTGTGAGTGGACAATATACTGCGCGTGACAGGGAATACAAACAGAAAGGGAGCCCATTCACGAGCAAATCACTTGGAAGGGCAGTTTCCGCCCCCATTTGTGATGCCTCTCTGGCGGCTTCGACTTTCCTGTCATCACGTCCTTGGACCTCATACCCATACGTCATATCAAGTATCAGCTCGCCCTGGAGGCTAAGTATTGATCAATTATCGATAACCCATGACGATTCTGAAGGAACAATGCTGACAGCTCGATGTGGGCCTCCCATTCATGTGGGCTTGAGAGCAGCCGGGTGAGCAGCAAGCGTGTCTTCAGTTGCTGAAGAGGTCGGTATGCGGAAGCAGCCCCCGCGCCAAGACCACGGTCGAGGAGCTTTCGTCCTAGACGCCATTGCTCAGCATATCTCGCGAGCGGCAACGCCCACCCGAACTCCATCCTGTACCATATCAGAAGGAATGCGAAAGCAACCAAAATGAATCATATACATTTCATAGAACGGGATCACGGGTCGGTCAGAGTAAATATCTCCGCGTTTCTCAAGCAGGTCCTTGGTGGCTTTGGTGGAGCTCAAAACGACGATGACTTGTCCAAAAATGTGGAAGGACAGAATATCACCTATGGCACTCGTTGTAAAGCTGAATCACGCCCAGGGAAACAATTGTCATACCGTATTTCTTCGAAAACTCGGTATATGCAAGCCAGGAAAAGTCCTTCGGGATATCGAGAAAATTACCAATTAAAGGAAGAGGCCGTGGACCAGGAGGATAAGGCCTTCCTCTGCGTCTCTGGTAGTCCCAGAGAGCGCGAAGAGCGACAAGTGAAGATAAAAGGACAAAAAGCTCAATGACGGTCATGAAGGCCACAGCGAGAGTGGGTCTGCGTCCTGCTATCTATTGTCACTGCAGGCTTTTTATAATGTAATCCGATGCAGTTGCCAAATCTGGCCAATCAGATTTGCAAAACAGCCGACTGAATTGTAGAATACTCGCAGTGTGTATATACACGACATGAGGTGACGGGGTACCTGAAGCCATGCCATGTCAGAACATGGAGAGCGCTTACGTCATAGTCATAAGTCATAATTGCATAATTCCCTGGCTTCCTTTGCAGGGTCAAATAAGGATCGCTTCATTTCATCGCAATGGCGGTTGCCGGACCACGCGTTGTTGACCAGACCATGTTCAATCAACATTAGTTACAGTACATGAGCCATGATATCGAAACAAAGCCAAGTCCCAAAACCCTTCAACCTCGCACCACCCGTCGGAGTCAACTCAGTGTCGTCGTCATCGAATCATTTTGCATACCAGGACAACTACATCATGAGAGGCGCCGGGTGGCGACTGCTCGCTTCCGCTTTCCCGGACACTGACATACTTGGCGAATACGTGTTTTGGAAGTTCTGGAACTTAATACCTTATAAAATGTTGGAAATTGTCAAGGGGTAGTCACCTAAGTGAGTATACTAGTTCTGTATCGTATAGTGCCTGGGCAAATCGCCTGTTGTTCTTGACTTTCCAGATCTAGACAGCGGGTTTTGGCCATTGGCTAACAGAAAACTGGTCTAGAGGAATCACGAGTATGGACTTCAATCACAATCTCAGACCTGAGCCTTAGCCAGATCGACTGGAATATTTTGAGATCAGCCGCCAGGCGTATGACCGAGACATCATGAGGGACATATGATGCGAGGCAGTGCTTTAGCGATCCGAGAGCGTCCGTGAGCTCAGAGAGTAGCACACCTGATTCCTCTGGATGTCAGTGGTTGGAAATTAAATCCTCAACAACATAACTCCCAAAAGACAGTTGATTATACTCGGATGCCGTCCCGGTGTGTGATGTAAAACTCAGGAGCGATTATTTCGATGAATCTTTACTCAAACTCGAGGTTTCCGATCGCGTTAACTTCGGCAGCATGCTCATCGGAGACGCTGTCTCCAGCAGCATCACTCCTTTCAAGGGCGTCAGTGCCGGTTGACAAGAACACTCAGATATTGTTTGTACTTCCCATGAGTCCTTGAGTCGCGAAAACTGCCAGTCGTGAGCTGGTCATTCTCGCAGTTACCTTCCCAAATTAGATGCGTGAACGGATGCAAAAGCAGCGTAGTCACCGAGTGGTAGAGATGTGTGCCGCCGCCATTGCATGTGAATTACTTTACACCAGAGCAGTCCTATTTCGGTTCAATGTTCATCTCTCGCTCGTTCGGGACTAGAACAGCTGGAGCACGCTGAGGGCGTTTCGATCTGGAAAGTCAGAAGAAGGCACATCTGTACGATCATTACCTTATAATGCCGTATCAATACGCTGACGTGGACCTGTTCCGCAACTTCATCTTTAGGTTCCTTGCAGCGAGGCGCAATTACGTGTGGTGCATTGCGTTGCAATACGTGATGATGCCCCAAGGCGTGGCAGTACCAGTAGGTATGGAGAAAGGTGGAGCCGAGAGTGACATTTGGGAGCCGAGTAAAAGCGTTGCGACGACAAAGACAAGCATGATCATACCATACGACCTACGGTGTGAAGGACCATCAGCAGAGAGTCTGTGACCCCGACTTGCTTGCTTTATAGCCACCACGGGCCATCGAAATATGTGTAAAAGTGAAGAACTATTCGGCTTGAAAAAGTATTCCTCTTGTTGTGCGTCGCATCGCATGGATATAACCCACTTCTGACCTGCGAGAGAAGCCGAGCTCATAGCATCTGCGTGCGACACACGGTCTGGGTTCAGAATCTTCAGCTTTCGGGCAATTGACGATGATGTCGTTTCCTTGAGTATTATGGTTATATCGTGTCATGTGTGTTGTCACATTGCTGTCTCGTGGAATCGAAGCTGAAGTGGCAGCGCATGATGCGATGGCTGCATCCTCTTCAGGACTCAGGTGAGTGATGCAAGGACAACTTCGACATCCAACTGTTTGAAAGCCCGGCTCGTCCAGCGTTTTGCGTTATTTCATAATAAATGTCTGTATCGGAGCCTGAGGCAAAGATTCGGGTACGGAATTTGATCCAAAAAAAAAAGGTTCGGGTACGGAACCAAATTGCTGCAGCCTGGGTTGGACCATCCGACTAAGCAGTTCGCTAGCGAACGTCAAATCGCCGCAAATGATAGTGGAAAGTGAAACACGTATACCAAATGAGCAATACCTTCTCCAGCCGCGCACATATAATTTGGATTGCACGACACCGAGGCGCGAGTCACGGTGAGGAAGGTGACGGCTCTTTACGCCGACGCGAATGATGACTTAGACTCTACAACATTCGGTCTATTCAAGCCTGAGTGCAATTGACTTGGCGCCAGATCGGGGTTGAATAGGCTCGTGCCTCGCCACACAAATACATTGCTCATACTGGCTTGCGGGCAGTGCGTACAACGCCGTGCAGCACTCCCACAGGTCGGCGCGCTCCGGTAGCTAATTGTCGTGTACGACCGTGGCGTAAGCGCGGTGCGGGATGCCACCACGCGCACTAGCGTGTGCTCGAGGACCGCGCGGACGTCCTCTCGTCCACTGCGTCGGCCTTGCCGTCCACGAGCAACTCGTGCGAATATTACCGTCACAGGACGGGTCTGGGCGTTTACGTTGCCGCGTGGCATCTGGTGGTTGGCGCCACGCGCTAGGATACAGTCTGTGGGGATCCAGTTGGGCGCAAGGAGGCGGATGGGCGTTTGTGTGGTGGCGCCTCCGAGAGCACTGGCGTTGTCGTTATTTGCACCTTGTGAGCATTTGTCATCTAGCAATTTGAATCCGGACCGATCGGAAGATATTTCTGACAACAACAACGGCGGCTGGGGACTTATCACGAAAAATAACACAAAGATCTCTACATGGTAGCAAGACCTCCATTGTCTTCCATGAAAGGCCCAAAGTCTAGTAAGTTGGAATTGTTTTCGCCGAAGACCGATTCCCGGACACATTGTGGAACAACGTCATGATTAATCGATAGTCCGTTCTTAATCCTAATCATGGCATCTGAACGAACACAGGGCCCTTGTTTTTTTGGCTAGGACATCGCCGCTTTATTTGTGTCCAAATTGGAAGAGCTCCGCAAGAGCAACTAAATTTGTTGCTTGTCTAGATGATGTATTTAGTCTGTGTCGCTAGGTGAGGCAATGTACGACATACTAACACTGAGGACCGCGATGGGTGGATCGACGGGGGTTTCCCAATTGCTTTTCCCGAAAAACCGCGGGGACCTCGGCGTATTGTCTGCCTTCTGCCTCCAAACATTGGAGGAACAATCCCTGTGTGGTAATGGCCCCGGTGGCACCTCCTGTAGGCATTGAATAGCTCGTGTGTTTCTGGATCACGTCCCTTCCCCACTTGGTATACACCGTTTCGAGGCGCATACGTGGTGTTCGGCGACTGGTATGAGATCACAAAGGCGCTATTCTCCAGTGGCGAAAGTGCGAACAAGGTTATGGCTCATCAAACTCAACTGTGATGAATATCCATGGGCTGGTAGCTTACGATGGCGAGCCGATGGTCGTGCGCATGACGAAGCTCTCGACGCCTCATGTTCCACGTGCGGCTACGGCTGATCTCGTCTGTGGCAAGTTCCGTGGGTGGTGGGATGCCCGGTGCGGATGGGACCTCGAGGGAATGGCCTGGTGCCAGTGGGTATAAAACTTGACATACCCTCTTGCAACAATCCGATATCGCTGTCAAGCTTCCTTTTCATTGAGCAATCTGTGTGCGAGAGTCGGGAATAACAACGGAGCATTATTTCAATGAAATCCATTCATCCCGAAGCTCTCCACGGGTGATTCCAGAAATGGACCTGGATCCCGTGTTGAGTGAAATGACGCAATGACGCAACGACGCGATAAGGTTTCGAAGAAACTGTGGAATTACCTACTTCCACATATAGAGCAATGAATGTGGGCCAGAGGCTTATTAGCCGACCCGACACGACTCACATCTACGGTCGAACTGGGTTCTGAACAAGATTATTCGGCAGGCTACGACATATGAAACACAAATCACAGGATACGCAACACATTTGGTAGCTAATTTCTTCTTCTGACAGTTCAACGATTCTTCGTTTAGCACGGAAAGAAAAAGAGGTAGAGTGACAAAGATAGAACGAAAATGGGTAATCGATGGATTAGACCTGATCCAAAATTGTGGACTGGCTGGCACTTTCATGTTTCTCATGTTTCTGAGTGACGAGATACTGGCGTGCGGCCGCGTTCCTAAAAGCGATGATTCATTGACGAATGATAGGGACAGAAACATCAGGTACTTACGGCTTGTTGATGAAGCTGTCGCTTCCGATGTAGAGGAGCAAATCATAAAGGAGGCATGCGGATACACCTCCGAAAAGAGGGCCAAGGGTCGTGCACCAGAACCAGTATTGGTGACGATACGTGAAAACTACAAGATGAAGGTCCCATTAGCTAGTTTTCTTTCTTAACTTGGTCGTATCCGCACCTTCACTGCCGTAACCCACCGTCCATGTCATCAGGCGAGGACCGAAGTCACGGGCTGGGTTGATAGCATAACCTATGTTTGATTGTCAATCGCGGTTAAACTCCTGCCGCGAGTGATTTCGAGTGACCTGTCTGCATTCCGAATGTGGCACCAATTCCCAATACGACAAAGAAAATTGCGAGCGGGACCATCCCGGAGGGGACAGGGCCGTTGTGCGGATCTATGACAGCCCAGACAGCCAACAAAAGGAGGAACGTGCCGAGAAACTGCAGAAAGAACAAAGGACGGATGAGGGCTCAGAAGATATAGTGCACCCATTTTGAGGGGCCCACCTCGTCGAAGAAGCAGTTTGCAGGAGGCATGTATGGCGCCTGGGCAAGCGTACGCATTCATTGGAATCAACTTCATCAGCTCTTCCAGCCTGGAACTTACTGCATATGAGGAGAAAAGTGACGCAGTGCCGGGAACTGTGCGTATGCCTCTCCCACCCTCGAACAAGTCGATCGCGTGGGAATAGTTGGCATACACGAACAAGCTGCCAAAGTACGCGCCGATGAGTTGGCCTAAGATGTACTGAGGTACTTTCTTCCACGGGAACCCCCGGAACAGCGCCAAACAGATTGTCACCTGCCAGTGCAAGGTTTCGTCCGGAAACGAATGAGCAACAAAGACGCTAACGTTCTCGCAGAAAGCATCAACATGGAAAACCACGCACAACAGGGTTGAGGTGTCCACCAGATATGCTGCCCGAGACCCACACACCAATTGCAGCGCCTGCAACAAACATCCCCTGTATTAGCTACGACCGCCGAAATAGCCGGGAGGATGTGACTCACCGACTGCCCAACCAGCGTTGAGCGACAGGAAGTCACCTTTGGAGGAAGATACTACCTCTTTGCTACCCCCAAGTACGACCTGACAGATGGCCGCGGTTCCAAACAGGATTAGGATCATCGTACCGAGCATCTCTGCTGCCGGCTCGCGGATATAACCCCTAGCACAACAACGGTCAGTCAGTCGGACGGTCAGTAGGTGGAGTATTTCATGTGTAACTGAGTCGTACCGAATACAAGCCCAGCGGTTGGGACAGCGGGTATAGTAGGCTTGCATTGATTCGGACTTCGTCTCCACAAACTCGATGCCTGATCGAGCGTCCCTTTCCGAAGAGTTGCTGCGAGTTGGCATAGCGATTTACAATGAGAAGAGAAGCCTATACTTTTGCAAAATGAAACAAGGCAAAAATGAGGGGAGATTGGGGTAGGTAAAGCAGTTAGTGGGGAAGGTGTGCACTTTTTATATCAAGTGCCCTCGGATAATCTCCGCAATACCGCAGGGTGCCTCCTCCCATAGATGTTGGTATTCTAGAGAAGTGGGGACTATACACGTGGTCGGAACGCGCCGGATAGCAAGAATCTTTTCGCCGCCTAATAAAGGCGGACAAAGGATACTGTATATGTTAGGACGATGTATGCAGATGGCTCTGGCCCTCCTGGTGGTGTCGTCCGCGGATTCCGGAGGGAGACGAGTGAAACACCTGGCAAAAAATGCTCAGAAATAGCCAGCTGGACATGTCCAAGCTTATTTCTTATTTTTTGTACTTTCTTTTAACTTTTGCATTTGGATGTTCCCCCGCGGGCATGTGCGCTGGTCAATCGGCGTGGACCAGATGCAAAGAATTGCAAGATTTTGCGGCCTACCCCCTCCCAGGAAATCCGATAACTAGCTCGCCAGCCTGCCGATAGGAATTCTATCAACTGGCCTATCTACCACCCACCTTCTTGAGGTTGATCCTGGAGCCTCAAACGTTGTTACCGTCGTATTCGAAACAAAAAGTACTCCAGCGTGATTACTCACAGGTGTGCGCAAAAGGTAAATATAGTGACGGAGCGTTCTATTGTAACTCCGGATAAGTAGTCGCGGCGCCGTCTCAGAAAAACAACTTGCTGGTCGGGGACCCTAAGGACGAAACTCCTCCTGAGATTCTCCGGGTAGTCAGATCCCTTCTCCAAGCGAAAGGGAGTCGACCACACCCGATTGTCGCTCATGACGAGAACGGAAAAAAAGGGTCAGATGCCGATACACGCGCGTCACTCGATTTACGAGCGTGCTCCAAGTTGACGTGCAAAATTCTGTGCTTATTGCGAGAGCAGAATCTGCAAGCAATTTTCTAAGCTCGTCTTGCAGTACTGTGCGCAGCATTAGCCTTGGTGCGTTGGATGGTAGAAATGGACCAAAGCCGGTTGCCTGGTCGATCGCCTGACCAGACAATAGCACGCCACCGGATCCCCGTGCGCAGCCAAAGGAGGGGGGACTGGCACTACACGGAGGATATAGAACCGGCTAGTCGAACATCTAACACGTACATTCGTGAAGGAGACTTCCCAGAGTAACTTCTGTTGTGTGCTCAGGGACGTACTTGTTCGACCGCGGAGGCACCGTCGCACCAGGGTTGACCAGAAATGAGAGCCTGAGACATATCTACAAGAAATTTTTGGCTTCTCCCATTCAGTAGGCATACAGTAAGGGTCGCGCTCTCAGGAAGAAACCAAGTCGGCGTGGCAGGGATGAAGATGAAAAGCCTCCGAGTTCGCGGAAGTTTCGCCTGCTTCCCACGGCCCGGACCGTTCTGCACCGCTTATATATTAGCTAATAATCAACGATTTATGTCATCAACATCACGAGTGCTCACTAACTCACTGCATTGCCAGCGTCCTGCTATCAGTCGAATAAGGCCGCTGAGAAAGCCGACAAAATCAAGCGTATTACGGTCGGAGGCACAATATTGCCAAGTGTCTGTCACGGAGGAATCGGATACCTAAAAAAGTAGCTTAAGCAGGCCGTCCAGATATATCATACATTTCTGCCACGCCATACAGTCAAGCATACGGTATTTAGCTAGTGTAAATTAAGGCAGCCACCTTCTTCTCACACGAAAATACAACGCATGTACTGGGACGAAATGGAGCTCGTTAAAAAAGCTCTTTAAAGTTTGCAGAAGCCATCTCAGCTCCATAATCACGAAAGCTAAAGGGAGTCTTCTGTGAACCACTGTAAAGTGAAAACTGCCCGAGGCTGCTCCATGTTCCCCGTCTTACCAGAAACTAAGGCACGTCGTTCGGATATGTGGTCCGGAACTTGTTTCCTTAGGAGACTGACGAAATAGCCAAGAGGTGTCCACTTGAGGGGATCCACGCGGACGAATCCCCTTGCTGCCAGTGCTCCTATCTCTCCAAACATTTCCAAATAACAGCGTGGGTAGCACATACCATGTGGCAACATGCATTAGGGCAACTCGACTCCTTCACAGGTCGGCATCACGACGGACCCCTTGAAGGCCAAGTAATTGAGGCAGAGACCAATGCTCAGCGCTAACCCTTCTGTCACACGTCTGGCGTTTGATTTGGCCTGTGTTTTACCACCCCATGCAATGGTCTCATACTGTAGCACTGGGGTTGTCTACGCCTATTCTTTCCGGCCTGCCCCCGGCCCACTGTAGTCCCGAAGGATTGGCAGTACAACTGAATTTCCTCACGCTCAGCCGTCTAGATATCATATTGTTGGTTGGTCCGTTTACTTGTATTCGCGTCGAACGACTACCTGCTGTGATGACGAGGTCGGACAGTAACGCAGCCTAGTGCTCTCACACTGTCGCTCTCAGGCCCAGGATTGTCCAGCCATCCCTGTCTAGATCACTAGACCCACACTTGCGGTCATACACCAGTTTCCGAAGGGACACACCCAGTCTCTAGGAGAGTTGCGCGACTGTACTCTCCACCCCGCTTACTCCAAATCCCAGTATTTTTGTCGCGCCTCGGTCGTTCCTCCATGAATAACCAGGCACTTCGGCTCTAGTCTGCGGTAGTTGTTTGTCCACGAGCAATCACGGGCTTATGATGTTCTGGGTGAAATATTAACAACGTGCGATGCTTCGGGACGCCTACACGCGGTCTAAGTCTTCATAATCCTATTGCCGACCGCGCATATGGCCCCAGACGGATGCTATAACCGACCTCTCTCTGTTCACTCTTCTATGCCACTTTCCTACCCTTTCATTAAAGCCCATTCGGATACGCTCGCCCCGAATGCAGGGCGGAGACAATGACCGGTCTGTTTGCACCGCTTTGGGGAACGGCAGCGCCAGCTACCAGCGGGGCTACACAGGCGAATTACCGACCATGCTCGAAAACACATGTCGCTTTAGGATGCATCAACGACCTGTGTCAACTACGCTGCGCAGCTTCCTCGTGGAACATCTGGACGCGCCGGTAATCGCTATCCACCAGTCCAGGGGGCACGAGGAGATTCGCAAAGCTGTTGCGTAATGCCGGAGCATATGCAGTCGTAGCCTGAAATTCTGCGCACTTTGTGCATGATCGCAAATATCCCCATCAGGTGCGAGAGTTTCTCAGGACATACAGCAGTAACCTAGAAACCGATCGCACGGACACATGAGCTCGGATCACAAGTGGTGCGAGATCCATGAAGAGTTGTCCGAGGCCCCAAAATGAGGTGAAAGCTCGCTGAGGAATGTGCACTCCAAGTAGAATCATTAAGGAGAACTTACACGCTTGGTGTAACTTCAAAGTGATATCCCAACACATCAGATGACTCGCAGGCATCAGTGCAGTCAACCGAGAGCATACCTGAAAAATCGTTTTGCGTGAGTGAAACCCTGAATACCGTTGTCGGACACGGAAAACTGTAGTTTCCAAGGACAACAGGAGAAAGCCAACAAAGCCAGCCGATCTATATTTTACGCGATATTTCGTCGGGTCGGAGATCACGTGATAATGGTTACCCAGCCAAAATGACTCAGCGTGCTTCACACCCCGCCGCGTTAAGTTGAATCGGGAACGCTGAATGTCGCGCGCAGTAGTAGTGGCGCAGGGATCGCAACCGGGGAAAGTTCAAATTGGTAGTACGTGACTGTCACTTTAGCCGCCTCTGTAAAGGCACATTGAGTTCATTGGTTCAAGTTGCAGTTGTCATTTAGGGACACAACTCGGGCGACGTGAGTAGATAGCCGCCGCGCCGCCGTCCCAATCGACCTACGTCTCCTTTACAACTTGCGTGCGCAGAGCCTTGAACTGTGCCAACTGTTTATAGGCACAGCCCCTTTCCTTGTCCCTATTTGAGGCACCTGGGACGGCCTCACCGACATTCTGCGACTTGAACACGAATCTGTGCTGGCTGTTCAAGCCAACTTCAAGCGTGGAAAGCAGGAGACCACTCATGATACGACCTACATTAGGAGCCACAGGAAAATTCCCGTCCGGGCATAACCCACAGCGCTGTCACAGTGCCTCATGCATTGGTATCTTTTATGGGCAGTAGCAAAATTGGTCCACCACGGACTTGCTCCATGAGTGAGTGCATGAGCCTCCATGTCGTGCAAGGCAATGTGCTCTTCCCGGTACGTCGTTGTCCTGGTTTTATCACCGACCCGGTTGGCTTAGACCGAATGGCACGGAATCAAATACAGTACTATTGAACCGAGGCTGTACGACTGGGGCGGGTCAAGGTAAGGTCTGAATATATAGGTGTCACTACTTGCCCTCCTCGTTCTAGCAGCGACTAGGAATATGGAACATACTTAATGATGGCGCGCTCATGTACATTTCCCGCCAGGAGGCCGCAAACGAGGTCAGTGTGGAGAGCACCACCGCTGGTACGTTACTAGTAGTTCTCTCCTGGGACGATCACTGTAAGCGCGCCGGGGGGAGGGTTGTTCTGAAAAATCGCGGTCGTATCCTCCTGCACAAGACGCCATATTCCCGATCTTTGGCGAGAAGAAGTTTGGGCATCTCAGATAGAACACCCAGGTGGTGGATACGCCCCACACCTGAACAGATCTAGGGCGTTGACTGCGCGAAGGGAATTTTGGCTTCTCGCTCAACGTCTTCGTATGTGGTGCCCTTCGTCTGGCCCTTCTGTACGGGTGAATAGGGGCCGGCTCGATTACCTCGTACTTGGTGGTCCTGAGCCCGCTTCCATCGAAAGAGTGAGAATGACTGAGATGTTCCGAGTACAACTTGGCAAGAAATGTTCTACTCTGCTTGGGAGTGATGTACATCGGGCCTAGCATTTTTCCGATGAAGTGCGGAGAAGCGGGACCTAATCGGTCTGCAAGGGGGCAAGGACAATAATACTGCCGGTGGCCATAATTTCTCTCGAGTCACCCATTTCTTGTCCTATCAACTAGCAAAGAGAAATTTTGAGGGCTGTAGACGAGTGGCGCAATGATGGCCCGTGGCAAAATGACGGCCACCGACAGTAATTTAAGAAGAGGCAAGATATCATGCCATGACCGCGGAAATTATGTGACAGCGCGATGTAGACATCGCCTATCAGTGGCGAGTATCCCACTGGACCTTCCCAACGAGCGAGACCTACACATCACCTTTTTTTGGGCTTTGTAGAGCCGCCTTTATTTTGAACTAAAATTAGTTGATCTGATGACACAGTGAGCAACGAGCATGTAGATCCAGCTCTGGTCAAACCCCCTAAGAGACTCCGGTAAACGTAGGTAAGTGGACCGAGGTATGAATGCGAGGGCTCTAAAATTTCTAAGAAGTATCGTCGTATCTAGGACTTCAGGCAGTTCTGGCCAATCAGATCGTGATCTGTATGCACTAAGGAAGGGAGCTGATCGTGGCGTGTTCAGTGACGCGATTGCTACTTTCTTATCACAGAGATGACCCAAACACACCAAGCATAGGTTCATGGATTATGACATCTGAAGGTGAGGGGCTGACAAAGCACTAGGTGTAGACTTGGTATGACGTGTATTCTATATACAATCGACATGATGCCGACAGAATTTAGTCCTAGAATCAACCCAGAGGTACGTGGCCGCCGAGCGTGCAGAGGATCAGAAGATAAGGACCACTGACAGGAGATAAGTGCAGCATTTTTGCGGAGTCTTGTTTAGGGATAGTGTATTCTCATACAGTTAACCCCAAATCCCAGGACAGACGTCGACAAGCTAGAAGGCGCGTTATGGCCAGGAAAGATAAGAGGGCGCAACTTGGGAACCCCCGGCCAATATAATCGGGTAATACTGTACCGTAAATGGACGAAAGGTGCCTATCGGGTACATAATGTAATTCCTGCCGGTGGGAGTTGCGTCGGGAATGGGTGTCATATTTATGATAATATATACGTAGCCACCGAAAAATTTCCAAGAAGAATCAGGTCCGAGTTCCCACGGTGGGCCACCCCCGGTTTTATGATTACCATAGCAAGATACCAGGAACGACCACCCGAACCGGCCAGCGAAAGCTTGAGCTAGTAGTCTCTGTACACACTCTCACTTTGTTATCATCGTGCCATTTTCACGGACCAAGACACGGTTTCACCCCAACATAAGGCTCGTCTACGACCATTGCAAAAAAAAAATGGTGTCGAGGTGTGACACCAGGCCTCCGATGCGAATGATAACTTCGAGGTGGCAGGACAGGATCTCCGATTGCTCTCAGATGATAACGGCCCGAAGGAGCTACCGAAGTCCTTAGAAATGTCAATTCTCAAGCTTCTCAAGAGCAGGTCTCCTCACTCGCATTCCCATGCTCCATCCCAAAAGCATGCCCCAATTGCCGCCTCCTTACTACTCCGCCTCCCCATCTCACGGTTCTGGTGCCCCTTCCCTATCCTATCCTTCGCCTCATCCTCCTGCCACATTAGCGTCCCACCAGCTGGTAAACCCTTCAGATATGTCCTTTCGACCACTCCCACCTCCCCCAAGACCATGGGTTGACCCCACTGTAGCGCAAGTCCCTGCGAATAGGTCTCAATTTCCATCTCGGGTCACCGGTTCTCTTCATCCACCGGTCTCACCCCATCATCCACCAGTCTCACCCCTCTCATCGTCCCGTTCCTTTATTGCAGCCTCTGCTTCCTCCCATTCCCTTTCCATTCCTCCTTTCCCACCACCACCACTACCACCTTCATTCACCACATTATCGCCACCAATTCATCGGTCTCCAAGCCTCAGCATTGTCAAGTCTCGTTCAGCGTTCCCATTTTCCCCGTTCAAGATATCCAAAGTGACCCGTAATGCCACGGCGTGGTTTGCTCCTTCCCGGAAGGATGTGGCCGAAAGAATGTTTGAGAACGGACAAAAGAACCGGCGTACTGCTGAATCGGAGGCTGCCGCCAAGGCCACAAAGATATGGAGAGAAGAACATCCCCGCAATGCCGTAATACAAGCAAAAGCAAACGAAGCGGTCAAATCGAGCATGCAATCGTTGCTCTCGCGCGATTTCCCCTCTGACGAGGAGTGCGACACTATCCTTAAAAAATGTGACAAAATTTGCATGAACGGAGGTCTAGATCTCTCTGTCATCTTACAGGAACCAATCATCGACGGGAAGCCCCCGGTTTATTGGGCCATCCTCAATGGACCCCCATCGTCCTTGCAAGGTGGTGGCGCGACTTTGCATGCCCTCGTTCTCTCGCTTTTGAACGCTTCTCAGCCTCTCAGAGACACTACCATTGCTTCGATACGCCTTGCATGCATGGCGACATCGAACAATACCCTCTTGCAGCACCTGTTCTGGCACTTTCCAGCGCTCTCTCCACTCTCCCGGAGCGATGCTATGCTCCTAGGCTCCGCAGGCGGAGGGGACGTCGTAGACGTGGACGAGACGCAAGACGGCACAGGAACATTCGTCGCACGCATCCAAATTCGGCGATTCCGGCTGCGCATGCGTGTGTCCAAATTCGTCAGAGTCGAGTTCGTCACATCTGGTAGGCCCGCCTAAGCTTTCGTTCGAGTAGCAGCACCTCAGTTTATCCTAACGTAGATCGGATCTGGACGACCACATTTTCCGTATGTACCGAAAACACGGCGATCGGTCGGCCCGAGAACCGATGGTTGCTGTCGTTCGGGCTGGATGATTACTCCCCACCTGCCTGGGTGGATGGGGACTTTCTCGTCTTGAGACGCTTGCCATCTATTGATAGTAGTGATAACTACGAACCTACCTTCTCCCTCCCTCTTGGCCGTAACCCCTGCAAGCTCCATCCGGGGCCCAAAAGTGCGATCAAGATGCGCTTAGATGACGGGCCCATGCGTCCTCATTTACTTAATGAGTGCGTTGATACGTATTCGTCATACCTTGTCTACCAGCTGACTCCGTATTCTACAGGTCACTGGCACTTGTTGACCGCGATGGAACACTGCATGCCCAATTCAACGTCAGGCTCACTCAGACTCAGCACCCGACTCTACCCACTCCCAGCATATTTTCTGACCGCGCAAGTCTAACATCCACGGCGCAGGACGCTGTATCAATAAGCACACGGCGGTCAAAGCCGCCACGTTCTCTGATAAATCATATTCAAACCCAGGTCAAGCGGAATCGGAATGTTTCCGTTCCCGAAAAAGATAAAGTTTATACGAGTCTACGCAGGGGCGGCCGCTAGACAACAGGGCAAGAATGTGTAAAACCTTGTGATTTGTTATTATTATCTCTTCATTCTTCCGGCGAGAGCCATGTAGCTACAAAGGCACTACATTAATGGCTTGTATTGATCCACGTTCCTTCATCTCATTTGCTAAAATAACCATACTCAGCTGGGTCGCTCAATTCGCACCTTGAATTACGCGGCTTCCAAGGAGACGCACTATAAGGCCTCAGGTAGGCAGCACACCCGTGCTCGCCTGTCGGCCCCGGGCCAATACTCGTGCAACTCGTCATCACCTTGCTGTGCTATCTTGCTCTGAGTCCCAATTTCGTCTTCGCGCGTCGATGGTCGCCCCTCTACGTGCAACTGGCACGCCACTGCTCTATCATCGTGTTTCAGAGGGACACGGGCCGGGGCATATTCATGATAAAAGTCTTTCTTCGGGCCGCGCACACGGCCCAGGGTGACGTTATGTCCGCTAACCCCTTCTCTCATCATCTTCTATGGCACTCGCCAACACCATAATTAGCTTCCATTCGGATTCGTTCGTCTGCGAACGACAGTTGCAAGTACGGGAGTTGAGTCAAAGGCCACCCAATTAGACGGCTTTAGGCGAGAGTAGCAACTGTCACTAGCGAACTTATAAACAACAATCGAGGGAGCGATAGACGATCACACACTCACGCACCACATTGATCTGTTTGGTTGTGGTGTTTGATTGTGGTGTGAGAAATCGATGTACATCGCTCTTGGGAACTTCTACATGCTCTGTAGCCGACAACCACAGCAGTTTGAACGTTGACACTGAGTCACGTCGTGGATGGGCGTGTCGTGAGAAGTACATTAAATGGGTACCCCCCCCCCCCCCCGCAACTGTGCCTCACAACCGCTGGCGGGACATGAGAGGTTATGCCTCGGTTAGTAGGGTCAACACCTTGTCCATCTTGCACTTGCTTCACGACAGAATGTGGCGGAGTAGTGCTAATTTTTGCCTCCGATCGGGGGGCCTTCTCTAGTTGACATTACCCGTCTGGCTGGGGACTGTGCCCGCTACACCGCCCCAGCTTGAGGCTCTGCAACTCGAGCCGTGGAGCCGTGGAGTTTCACGGCCCTGCGGCCCCGGCTTTGGTTTTGGTGGGCCGTGGGCGGGGCCGTAGGCCGCTCTGGGTCACTCCTCGAGGAGTGACCCAGGCTCGGCTGGCCTCCGACGTCGGGTTTCGGTCAGCTTCCGGCACAAAAGCCGGGAAATCAATGACAGTCGACAGTTGTAAAGTGATTGGTCGGACAACAGCGCCGTTCCTGCGTACGACGAACTGTACAACACGTGTGCAAAAGTAGAAGTGTACACGACTACGGATCCAAGGTCAATAGGACGCGAACCCTACCCTGGACTGAGTACCCGACTGGGAGCACGGGTGAACGCGCAAGAGTGAGCAGTTTTTTTACAGTGGAACGGATATTCTCCCCTCCGCCTACTCCTCAACTTGGTTTCGCTGAGGGGGCCTTTGATCGTTAAAGTTTAACATATATCTTAGCAGTTAAAGTAGTTTGTGGATTGGACCGGAGGTGTGCGGTATCATGCACTATATGCATTTTCGGGGTACAAAACCTTTGTGAAGCACTTCACTGAGCACACATATACCTCTGATGATATTGGTCCCCTTCTAAATGAAGTTGCCACTTCGTCCCGATACCTCTCCGCTCAAGGAGTGGGGTTGGCCTGGCGACACGTCGAGTGCTGGAAAATTCGGGACACATCGTGAGCTTTGACTGGGGGAAATGGTGTCTGCGCCGCAAGTCAGCGCGCACTAGGTCATGCAGCGTATGAGCTCCGAGTTTGGTTGTGTGGGATCGCGGCTTATTCCATGGTCGTCTACGTCGTTAGGGTGGTCCTTCATCTATTGAAAGCGCCCTTTGTGACACGGAAAGTTGAAGGAGTGGAATGAATTTTTGTAGTTCTGGTTGTGAGGTGGGCGTCGCGCGGGCCGCACTGGGGGGAATTGATGCGTCTCGAATCGGCTCGTGGCGCGTGAAAATCAAGTAGGCGGCGATGCATAATAAGGGAATCGGCCCGATATTTCTCGGAGCTACGAACAACAGCAAAATATAAATCCCCATATCGAAGTACATATCTTTTTCTGCAGCAATTCAAAGTTCGGCGTCCCTAGACCCGTGACCTATGCAACATAAAATCAGCTAACATCCAAGATGAAGAGATACAAGTCTGGTGGGACGAACAGGATCCCATCCAGGGGTGACAGGGAATCCATCAGTCTCACAGCCAGGATTAGAGCCATGTACGATGTCTTTGAGGCCCTCTCGCCCGGAGCCGTACAGCCAGGGATTGAGGAAGCCAAGCGGGGGCTTGCCCTTCGAAATAAGGTAGTCATTAAGCAGCGAGATTATGCCCGCCGCTATCTAGACATTGGCGGTCAGCTGGGAGCTTAAAGACGGACGATGTAGAGCGGAGGGAGTAGGGAGTAAGGAAAGACACACGGGCGTCGCACAGCTTGTGCCGCTCGTGTGAACGACAGCGTTTTTGAGGAAGATGGGATAAAAGAGCGCTTGCGCGGAGATGTCGGGGATGCCACGGCCCGTAGAGCTGCACAAATTTACAAAGTAAGAATTGTAAGTCAGGTCAAGTCACGGAAACGAGCACACTTGTAGAGGCCTTGATATTCGTCGCCGAGGAGCTCGAGATATTGGCTCACCGCCTTGTCCTGGTAGTCCGGGCGCGGAAAGTGGTTCGAGAAGCCGCCTCCGGAGAGGGGTGCCGCGATCTCGGGGCGGCCGGTAGTGCCGCCGACGCCAGTGACCCAGGGACCTGCGAAACAATGGCGATCTGGTGAGCAACTTGTACTTGAGCTTGTGTAGTGCTCGCTACACCACACGTACAGGATGATGGGAAGCCGGGGATGAACTGGACATTTCCCGAGCCATTGTCGCAGTTCCCACGGCCGACGCCGTCGTCGCCGGACGCGGCGAGGATGCTGACGCCACGTACACCAAGCTGTGCAAACAGTTTGCACAAGGCCTCCGAATATCCCTGCGGGCGCAACCGCTCGGGAAGGCTGTACGATATGCTGATGGTCTGCGGGATGTCCGTGTTCTGCTCACTGATCATGTAGCTGAGCCACTCGAGGTGGGAGTCTGTAGCGACGGGCATGCCGCTGCTTGGCATATACAGCGCACCACCACCGATGCTGTAGAATTTGAGTGGGGTCGGGTACACGATGGCTGCGGCGTACTGGACGTCGAGGTTTGCCTCCACGCCGGGGTTGCTCGGATCGTTTCCACCGTCGTTCACCTGCACGACGGTGAATCCCGCGGCTGCCGCGTCGGTGCGATAGTCTGCCATGAACTTAGTCAGATCATCCGAGTTCGGGTATTCATTCAGGAAGCCCAAAATCCCGAGCGCGTTCTTGCCAGCCGCGGCGGGTTCATATGTGAGCGTATTGTACATCCAGCGCAGAAATTCCGCCATGCCCTCATCTTCAGGGGTCGCCCGCACCGGCATGAGCTTCCCTGGCGCCGCTTCCGCCCGCGCTGTTGCTACTCCGACTGAGTGCATGCGTGGTGTCTCCCGCAGCACGTGCGGGGGGGCGAAGTCCGTCGTCGGCGCGACGGTCTCGATGTGTGTATGCAGCACCGCGGGGAGCGCGTAGCCAACCGTGCGGATTATTGTGCTGTTCGTCTTATCATGCCGGTAGAGCTGGTATGACGCGCCGAGCAGTTGGCTAGCCTGGGATACGAGTACCTCTCTGACCGTCAGCCAGGCGCCTCCGTGTGTCGTTGCGATGGAGGAGGATCGCACACCGTGGTGTGCGAGCCATGAAGTAATGAGCTGAAGCGCCTCTGGGTGCGGCGCAACAAGTTCAGTGACCTGCTCTTTAGAAAGGTGTGCGCCATATCTGAAACGGAGCAGCGGCACATGTGAACAAAGCGCAAGCGGAGGAGTGGTGAGGAGGACGTGCTTTGGATGGTCGGGGTCGCTGACTTCGAGGAGCGCGTCAACCAGGGCGCTCTCTCGGTGGGGCTTGAGTGCAATGTAGAGGTTGATCGTAGTGCCGGCGGCCGGGTGGCCCAGACTCTCCCAGTTGGCTGGAGCGGAACCCCAGGTGTGCATCACACGCACATCATCCCAAGGGGCGAGGGGCGTCGCGGAATCGGCGAGGGGCGCGGCGGCAAGGAAGAAGAGCACAGAGAGCCAGTTGTATCGCATGAGTACAGAAGGTCAACCACGAAGGTGATATCTGCGATTCAACGAGATTGTGCGGTTAAAAATGCTAGAGGTATAGGAGGGCCCTGAGAACTGGAACGCCGAGTACGTGACTGAGATGCAGAGCTTTTATGGTGCATTTCGGCGTCAGAATCGCGGATGGTGCGAGACCACAGGTCCCACCGTGGTACTATCAATGGAACGCAACCGGCGGCTCCCACAAGTGGACTGTGACGTAGTTGAGAGAGGATGAAGTCCGGTTTCAATCCTGCATAGGGCATCTGGATGATCATCGGCCTCATAGTCCAAGAACCCGCTTCCAAATACGATCGTCCTTGGTCCGGTCGCTAGGGTGTGAGCTGTTTGAGGAAAGATCTTTTGTCGTAGTTAAATTCGTTCGAGGAGATCACTGTAAAGGATTTGGTAAGTGCCGAAACTTCGTGCAGCACCTTTTCCTTCACACCAGCATCGGTGGGTTCCCGAAAAAGTTTTCGGGTTTTTCCGGGGTTTTTCCAGTTTTTCAGGTTTCTCGAAACCCGGAAACTCAGATGCCCAGAAACAGGCCAAAAATAATAAATAAAGGATATGCGTAATTACCATATTTGGCCACATATTGCAACATCATGGTTGCCCATTCTGGTGATCCATTGATGACTTCCACAACAGCCTTGTCCTCCTTGATGTCAAACACTGTGTTATGACTACTTCTCCAACATCTCCATACCTTTTATGTTTGATCATAAAATGTCTTACTTATCCCCCCCCCCCAACCCCAGCTACACCCTTTCCTAACCCCTTAGACTGCCCCAAAGGCCCCCACTTGTGTAGCTGAAGAACCCCCCTTTTGTTTCTCTTTAAGGCATCATACACTGTATATTCCCACCCTCTAACACCTATGGGAATTTCCCCTTAGCACAGGCTGGCCTGATTGACCCCTTATATAGACAATAGTTGACTTGTACTTGTTTTCCTTAGTTTTCTGCTATTCTTGAAATACAGCCCATTGTTCCCCTTTCTTGCTCCCTACCTAAGCTCCTCCACCTCCTGCCTTTATCAGGAGTGAAGCTGTTGACTCTTGGATCAGAGTCTTACCTCCCACCTGTCTGAGTCAGATGGCTAGTGCTAAACCAGTAATTTAAGTGTCTCAGGTTGAGACAGTCAGCCTAGCTGAGCTGGCATAACACACTAGGACCATATCTTGGGTGCACTTGGTCTTAAGACCAAGTATTATAGCCTAGCAGGGCCACTCTGTGTGATATGTACTAATAGGTATAAGGGTACAAGGGTTATAGGACTAGTGGCTCGACTAAGGAGCCAGGCAATGAGTATGAGGGTTAAGGTAACACTAGGTGCTCAACCAGAGTGATAAGGGCCAAGAGAGGTAACAAGGTGACTAGGCCATAAGGGGATGACAGGGTATAAGGAGCTAAGTTGAAGGACTTAGTGACAAGGCACAAGGTGTTTGGTCATGTGACTAAAGTTCAATAAAAATACCAAGTTTCATAAGTCACATGACTTAGGGTCTAGGGTTCTGTTTGTGTGTGTTATTATAGCACAAGGCACAAAGCTTTGAGGTGGCTCCCAACACTAAGGAAAAGCTAACAGTGGTGATAACAAGACAAGAAGGGGGCACATATAGTAGGTAGAGAGGGTTAAAAGTTTATATTTGCTAGTAGGAAAGATGAAGACAAGACTAAAGAAAGTAAGTAGTAAAAGTGAGGGTTTATATACTGCTGTCCTTCAGCCATAGCCAATAGCTATTGTGTCACAGTTGGGCCTTTGGGCCATTGGTAGTATTGGACTAATTGTAGTTGTGTTGTCATCATATGTGGACTCTTACTTACTGGTTATGGCTACAATAGTAAGTAGTAATTAGTCATGGACTTGTGTCTCAGTTAGCACTCAGCAATTGCATGTGATTGCTGAGTGATTCCTAGGATAGTGGTACTAGGGTTCAAGGTAGTATCACTACTAGATAGTCAAGATTTGGGAGGCACTTTAAAGTGACCTCATATTTGTATAAGTAGTAGTTGTTGAAGACCAAGACTTGCCATCTTGGTCTTCTTCAATTGCCATCACAGTTCCAACTCAAGTCCTCTATTTGCTCTTGTTCTCTTTAAGCATGCTCCTTATCTGTCTTGTGATTTCACTTGTACAGCAACAAGTTGAAGACTTTAGGCTAGCGTAACTTAGGAAGATCCACTGCTAGCCTTGTCATTACATAGAGGAAGTTGCCTCCATATTTGACTCTAGAGTATCACATGTTTACCCTTCCCAGAGAAATAGTGCTTAAGTTAAGCATATACCAAGGCAAGGCGTAACATATTGTAATAGTAATGAGTTATAGTGAGGCAATACTAGGACTGGTATACTAGGGATCAGTCAGTGATGAGTCATAAGAGATAAGTCATATATGAGGGTGAGTAACAAGTTAGGGGAGTTATGGAGAAGGAAGTGGGGCATAGAGTGAGTCACATGAGAATGATGAGTAAAAGTGATATAGTAAAAAGAAAAAGAAGTCCATGGTGAGCCAGATTATGATATCAAGCATCATGCTAATCTTGCACTTAACTATTCTGATTTATCTACACTATCTGCTTATTGGGGGGGCTTGGTAGGCTTTAAAAGCCCTCTCCTTAGATTGTTGTTGCCCACAACAATGGGTCTAGATCCTTTCCACCAGTATTTGCCAGTTTTGGTGAGTTGAAATAGGGCAGCCCATTCTTCTAAGGTGTTCTGGTGATCTAAATGATGTGCTAACACCCTATTGTCAATTTGTGTGATAAGGGCAGCATTTGCAAAGACTGAAGGGGATAGGACAGTGACATCTGTGTTTTCTTCTCCTTTCATATGGTTTAGGTATTTTAATAATGTGTTTACATGGCTTGAAGTACCTGGCTTGTGGACTAGTTTGAAATGATAGTCTGCCAGTCTGAGGAGGTGCCTAGCCACACATCAATTGATTCTTTGGGGGTGGCAATAATATTCTAGGTTCTTGTGATCTGTAAACACTGTGATCTTGTGGGGGGATCCAGTGTTATGTTACAGTAGGGACATTCAACCTGATGTAGGTTTTATGTCATCTACTAGGACACTGCACTAAAGGGTCTTGCTGTTGCAGTTCAAAGGGAAGTTCTAAGGAGGAACTTCAGTGAAAGATGTACAAGTTGAAGCAAAGTCTAAGCCAATAGTGGCACTTAGAGTTCTTCAGTGAGAGGAAAGAGGAATTCAGTTTGGTAAGAGATGGAGTATTCAACAATCTTTGATTGCTTGAGTACTATAGAGTACAAAAAGTCAAGTCTAAGGCTACAAGCTACCTAGCATGCCTGACTTTATAGTAAAATGAGAGATCCTAGTACTGAGTCATAACAGTGTACTAGGATTGAGTTAGAGTCCTATAGTGACAAGAGAATAATAAGAACTGCAGAGTGCAGTCTGTAGTAATCACAAGTAATGTCATGACCACTACCCCCCCCCCCCTTATTACTTTACTATACCATACCTACATTCTACCCTCTCCCCAAACTCCAGTTACATCCTCCTCACCCACTAGACTGCCCTAGAGGCCCCTACACTTGCATAACTGATGAACCACCCTCATACTTACTTCACAATGACTCATAAGCCCCCATTGTTCCCACAGTCTATGATACCAGCACTCAGGTCATGTGACCCAAGATAAGATAAGGATAGGGGTAACCGGGCCCATCAAGTTCTTGTGATCATCTTTCTACCTTCAATCTTTTTACTACCTTCTTGTTCATCAGTGAGGCTCTTTGTTAAGGCCTAGCGGGGCCTTACCGTGTGACGTGCACCGAGGGTACGAAGGAGGCAAGGACAGGGTACGAGGACGAGGTGCTTGGTAAACGATAACCAAGGTCGAGGGAGTTCTAGGAGACGAAGGTCCACAAGGGACGACCAAGGAGCAAGGGTTCGAAGGGTAAGTCAATGGACTTAGTAACGAGGTACAAGGGGCTTCGGTCAGACGGCCGAGGCACAAGGGACTAAGTCGAGCAACTTAGGATCTGTGTGTGCATGTTGTTATAGCACAAGCGCAAAGCTTTGAGGTGGCTCCCAACTAAGGGAAGACCGACAGTGGTGATGAGATGACGAGAAGGAGGCACACAGTTGAGGAGTGAACAAGTCTGGTATTCGCTAGTATGATAAACGAAGACAAGACTGGAGAGTGAGCATACAAAGTGGCTAGGTTTATATAGGTTGCTACCCCGTGTCCGTCCCATGAGGGGATACTAAAGGAGAACAATAGGAAATGCGAATGGGGAAGGAGAAGAATAGGGAACAAGGGGAAGTGCAGAAGGGGAAGGGTTAGGAAGGGGACTCGGAGTAAGGAAGTGTACATGGTAGTGAGTCAACAGGTTAGTACTCTGAGGGGAAGCAAGTATGAGTCAAAGAGATATAGTAAAAGAAAAATAAGTCCGTGGTGAGCCAGATCACGACATCACCCCCGCTCTTGGTAGATGCTTCCATGCATCAATCACCTCGGTCCTCCGCCTCCCAGTTGACGTTGTCGTAGGCGTTGTAGTCGTTGTTGTGAGTGTCATGCCCATAGAAGGACTGCCAGGCCTTGAAATACCACTCACAACCACCATTGAAGTGTTTGTGCTTGGGAGGGATGCGGCACCTCTCTCCATCAAAGCATCTGGAGTGCAGGTAGAAGCACTTGTATGCAGGGTGACCGACGTTATCGCAGTAGAAACAGTGCTGCCACATGGGGCAGTTCTTGGAGGAGTGGGTGACGTTGGGGACGCGGCACTTGGTGCACTTGAGGGCAGAGGGGTGGACGGGCTGAGGATTGGGAAGGGGGGCCTTCTAGGAGGCATGGGACTTGCGACCCTGGGACAGGATCCAGCGGGACACGCCTGGTTTCTCTTCGTCATGAAGCCAAGGCATGGGGAAGCGGGTGTAGCGCTCTCCTCCTGGGTGTTGATCCTCCAGGTACTCCCAGATAGGGATGCCAGAGGACGCCATGGCATCGTCAGTGTGGCGTGGATGAGGGATGTAAGCATTCCCCATGAGATAAGGATGAAGGCGCGTGTGCGCCTGTGATGTGACCAGCCTCTGCTGGATGACTCCTGACCTCCTCCTCCAGTCATTCCAGGCATCCCCCAGGTCCCTCTCCCGCTCCAGTAGGACACGGTGTTCCTCCTCCAGGAAGCGGTATCTGTCTATGTCAGCATTGACCCCAACATCGTTAAGGACCCTGAGGCCGGTTTCAACAGCCTCCTTGTCAGGGTGGTCAGTGTGGAAGGAGGAGAGGTCGGTGTTGTCGGGGTAGGCAGGAGGGGGTCCATGGAAGGGGGCGGCGGTGAGAGGAACTCCGTAGTCCTGGTAGCGGCCAGTGTCCCTGCGACGCTCTAAGGTGTAGTGGTTGTGGCCCTCGCGGTCCCACTCATAGCGAATGTAGTGGGGACGCTTGGGGGTGCCATCCAGCCCAGTGATTGGGAAGGAGTAACGAGTGTGGTTGGCTCGTCGTGAGTCGTAGATCATGAAGCCTGCAGGGGGGTCATCATCGGACCTGTCATTGCCCAGGTCAATAGAGGAGGCAGGTGATGGGGAGTGGGAGAACGGTGTGAGGGGGCGATGAGGCTCAGGGGTGCAGAGGCGGAGATAAGCAGGGGAGGTAGACATAGTGGCAGGACAAGTAGTGGTGGGTGACAGAGTGATAGAACGGATGATGAGCGGAGTGGGGGAGAAGGCAGGGTTTAAGTATGGAGTTACTCCGGGTTCGTCCCAAAGGGAGTGGATGGAGCTAGGATTTTGCCGATGGAAGTTGGTGACAAGTTGGTCGGCATGAATGTGAGCCGAGGGTTCCCATGAGTCATGGGCCTCGGAGAAGCCCTTCCATCTGACCAAATATTGTAGTTGATTGCGCCTGCGTCGTGACCCTAGAATTTGCTCCACTTCCCACTCTGGTTCCCCATCGATCAGGTCAGGGGAAGGTTCCATAAAGTTCGGACCATGCTCGGGTGTTTCCTTAAAAGGGGTGAGAAGGGAAGCATGGAAGACGTTATGTATCTTCCATTGCAGAGGGAGCTTGAGATGGTAAGAGGTATGTGAAATGGCAGTGGTGACTAGGAAGGGGCCGTAATGCCGTGGGGATAGCTTGGCAGATGGATGGGCGGTGTGAAGGTTCTTGGCTTTGAGCCAGACTCTATCTCCAACACAGTAAGGGGTGAAACGAGTGTGTGACCTAGTCATGAGGTCCTGTGAGCGTCTGATAGCGTCTTGTGCCTGCTGGCGTGCTTCCTTTATCTGTTGCATGCGCTGGTCAACAGAGGGAACAGTGGAGAAGCGGAAGGTTTGGTGAACGCGTGGGGTGTGTCCCATGAGGAGGTCAAAAGGGGTCTTCTTGGTGGTGGAGCTGGGCCAGGAGTTGTGTGCGAATTGTGCAAGGGGGAGCCAGGACGCCCAGTTGTCCTGTTTGTAATTGGTGAAGATGCGGAGGTACTGTTCCAGCCATTGGTTAGTGCGTTCCGATTGGCCGTCAGTTTGGGGGTGGTAAGCGGTACTAATGTTCTGATCGATGTGAAGTAATCTGCAGAGTTCTTTGGTAAATGCGGAAGTGAAACAAGGGTCTCTGTCCGAAATGATGTGTTTTGGAAGTCCGTAATGGGGAAGTACATAGGTAGCGTAAAGTAATGCCATTTTCTTGGCGTCTATGGTTTCGTTGCAGGGGATGAAGATGGAGGCTTTAGAGCAGTCGTGGTCTGTGATTGTAAGTATAGTATCATAGTTGGATGATAGGGGGAGCTTTGTAATGAAGTCCAAGGCAATGGTTTCAAAAGGAAGGGAATGGGGGTCTGTGGCAATGGGGTAGAGCGGTGGCTTTGGGTTGGTAGGGTTATTTTTGCGTGATTGACAGGTGGCGCAGCCCTTGATGTAGTTGGTGACGGAGATTTTCATGTTTGGCCACCAATAATCGCGTGAGATAGCCCAAAGGGTCTTGGAAATTCTGGGGTGTCCGGCTGTGAGAGAGTCGTGATATAGGAAAATTACCCCCCTCCTTAGATTGTCATTTTCCACGATGACAAGGCGTGAGCCGTTCCAGAGAAAGCCCTCCTTCTGAGTGAGGTTGTGAGAGAGCGTCCATCTAGAGAGAAGGTCCAGCTGTTTGAGTTGGTGGGCTCGTGCACGATCATCGAGGGAGGAGGAGAGGGCAGCATTGACAAAGAGCGAAGGGGGGAGGACAGTGACCTGGTCATTGTCTGCTGAGCTATCATAGAAGTCGGGGCGCCTGGAAAGAGCATCGGCCTTATTGGAGGCTCCAGGCTGGTGAATGAGGGTGAAATGGTAATCTGCCAGTTTGGGGAGGTATCTGGCAACGCGATAATTAATGCATTGGGGGTTACGGTAGTATTGGAGGTTCTTGTGATCAGTAAGGACGGTGATGGGATGGGGGGATCCTGCTAGGAGGTGGCGCCAGTTCTCCAGGCCACAAACGACAGCCAGGAGTTCTCTGTCATGAATATCATAGTTCTGTTCTGCCTTGGTGAACGTTTTGGAGTGGAAGCCGATGGCACGGGATTTACCCTGAGGGTCCTTCTGCGAGAGGATCGCTCCCGTGGCGAAGGCAGAGGTGTCAACTTCCAGTTGGAAGGGCTTGGACATGTCAGGCTGAGATAGGGCAGGATCGGAGAGTACATGGGAGATAAGGGTGTCAAGGGCATGGTGGCATTCAGGAGTCCACCAGAATGGGGTCTCCTTCTTCAGGAGTGCAGTGATGGGGCGAGCGATGTTGGCAAAGTTTGGGATGAAAGGTCATTGGTATCCTAGGACACCCAATGTGCTTCGTACCTCCTTGAGGGTTTTGAGATTGTGTGGTCAGTCACAGAGGCCATCTGCTTTGACAGGGTCAATTTTGATCTGGTCCCCATCCACGATGATGCCGAGGTATTCGATGCGGGGTTGTTCAAAGGTGCACTTGGAGGGTTTGAGGAAATAGGATTCGACCTCTAGGAGGTCGAGGACTTTGTGGACAATGGTGCGGTGGCGTGATAGGTCGTCATGAGTAGCGATGAGAATGTCATCCATGTAGATGAAGAGTTCCTTGGGGTATTTGTCCTTGAGGTGGCGGAACATGCGGTTCATGGTGCGGGAAAAGGTAGCGGGGGAATTGGTGAGGCCAAAGAACATGACACGAGGTTGGAAGAGGCCGAAGGGTGTTTTAAACGCGGCCTTCCACTGATCTTCTTCTTTGATGCGGATATTGTTATAGCCCCAGCGGATATCGAACTTGGTGAAGATCTTCTTTCCCTGGAGTTGTTCGAGGATGGTGTTAATCAGTGGGAGGGGGTATGTGTCGCGGATGGTCCATGAGTTGAGGGGTTTGTAGTCTTGAGTGGGACATAGTTTACCATCCTTCTTCTTTACGAAGAAGAAGGAGGAGGCATAGGGGGAGTTGGATTCAACGATGTAACCTTTCTCCAAGTGTTCCTTAATGAACTCCTTGGTGACCTCTTCTTCGACCGGGGTGAGAGGATATACTTTACAGTTGATAGTGGCAGGAGCATCTGGTTTTAGGGAAATGGTGTGGTCATCTTCTCTAGCAGGGGGAAAGCGTTGTGCGGCTTTCTCAGAGAAGACAGTGGCATGGCATTGGTATTCAGAGGGGATGTTGGTTACTGGTGGGTTTTTGGAGGCGATAGCTTTCTCAGCCCATTTCTGGGCAATACTGTTGATCTGGGGGTGGATGCGTTTGTGGTAGGAGACGGAATGGAGTGCGAGGTCCCCTCCTTCGAGGGTGTTGGTGGTCCAGTTGATTCTGGGGTTGAATCGTTTAAACCATGGGTGACCTAGGATGAGGCGGTCGTGTCCAAGGTTGGCGATGTATAAGGGCATTCTTACTGCTTGTGCCCCTTGGTTGATGACGAGGTAGGTGAGGTGGGTAATGGAGCCCGCCTGGTTGAGGGTTCTGTCCACATTGTGGATGAGGTGAGGGGTGCGTAATTCTTGTGTCCCAAGGTGTAACTTTGAGACGGTGCGAGTGTCGATGAAATTGTTGGTTGCCCCACTATCAAGGAGGACTTCTACTTCAGCCTTTCTGTGCCACATGTAAATCTGAACGGGGATTGTCATTGAATCGTTCTTCGTACTGTACATGGTGCTAATGGTTGCCTTGCTCTCGGCTGTTAGAGTTCGGCATTGTGAAAATCCTGGTCATCCAGGTATTCCCCTCGCTCTTCTTCGGTCATGCTGGCTATGATAGCTGCAATCTGTTGAGCTTTGGTTTTCTTGGGGGCACTGGTGGAGGGAGTGGTGGAAGCAGTGGTGGAGGGTGCAGTGGTAGACGAGGTGGAGGTGGTGCGAGCACTGGAGGTGCTCTGGCGCTGGGGGCATTCGCGGGACATGTGTCCCTGGCGACGACAGCGGAAACAACGTCCTTCTTTTGCTAGCTTCTCGCGTTCTTCTGGGGTGAGCTTCTTGAGCTTTTGGGGGGTACTGGTGGTGGCATCTATGTCCATGGGGACGACGCCGTGGTTGTGGGACTGGGTGTGACGGGGCTGTGTGGTATGCAAAGTGGACTGGAACTGGGTTTTCTTTTTACTAAGGAGGAGGTTGGAGTTGTGCAGCTCGCGCGTCCGCTCTACTTCTCTTCGTGCTGAACTCTTCCACTCATCCATGGTGACAGGCCAGGTATCCCTATAGAGGACACGACGGTGGATGGATTCTTTGAGTCCGGCTTTGAACTGGGCGATGGTGCCCTTGGCAGTGGGTTCCCATTCAGCAGCGGTGGCGAGCTGCTCGAAGGTGGCGATGTAGGTATCAATGTCAAGGTCCTTCATTCGAAGGTTCATGAGTTTTTGGTAGGCCGATTGGACGCGGGTGGAGTCGGCCCAGGCACTCTTGAAGTCAGCCTCAAAGGTGTCCCATAGGACTTCGTCAGTGCAGGCAATGGGGGTGGTAGAGTGTTTGACTTTAGCGATGAGGCCCTTTTCTTGGGCTTCCACCCAATCAGCGACGAGGGGTCCCTGGATGTAAGACAGGGCAGTGAGGATGCGCAGGTAAGGTTGCGCCATGATGTCGATGTTGTCATTGAGGGCCCAGTAACGATGGAACTGGCTGAGGAAGGTGCCGCTGAGGGTGCGGTCACCCGTGAAGGTATTTGGAGCGACTGATCGGAGCGCCCCCGATGTGATGGTGCGGGTGGTCATGGTGGTAGGGACTGTGACTGGTGCGGTGGTTATAGGTGGTGCAGTGGTAGGGGGTGCTGTGACAGGAGTGGGAACGCGTGGAACGGATGGGAGAGTAGGTGGTTCGATGGTGGGGAGTGCATTGTCTGGGTTACCAGGGTCAGTGGGTAGGTACCAGCCAAGTCCTAGTCCGTGTTCTACTGGGTCTGCTGGGGCGGCGTGTGCTGGAGAGGTGAAGAAATTTGCGCCTTCTCTGGTAAGTTGGTGCCACTGATGGTTGATGAACTCAACTGGAACTGCTTTTCCTTTGTTATTAAGGTAATACCCTCCTCGTGGGTCGTTAGGGAATGTAGACCAGTAGGCAGAGCCAACGATGTGGGCAGGGAGATCTGCTTTTAAGCGACAGGGTACTAGGGTGGGGCAGACGGGGTCTAAGGAGATGGATAAACTAGCCATGATGTTTCAGGGTGCTGTGGGTTGATGGGTACAAGGGAGCAGCAAACAGAGTTACTGCAATGAGGTAGAAGAGTCTTGTCTTATGTTAAGGCCTAGCGGGGCCTTACCGTGCGACGTGCACCGAGGGTACGAAGGAGGCAAGGACAGGGTACGAGGACGAGGTGCTTGGTAAACGATAACCAAGGTCGAGGGAGTTCTAGGAGACGAAGGTCCACAAGGGACGACCAAGGAGCAAGGGTTCGAAGGGTAAGTCAATGGACTTAGTAACGAGGTACAAGGGGCTTCGGTCAGACGGCCGAGGCACAAGGGACTAAGTCGAGCAACTTAGGATCTGTGTGTGCGTGTTGTTATAGCACAAGTGCAAAGCTTTGAGGTGGCTCCCAACTAAGGGAAGACCGACAGTGGTGATGAGACGACGAGAAGGAGGCACACAGTTGAGAAGTGAACAAGTCTGGTATTCGCTAGTATGATAAACGAAGACAAGACTGGAGAGTGAGCGTACAAAGTGGCTAGGTTTATATAGGTTGCTACCCCGTGTCCGTCCCATGAGGGGATACTAAAGGAGAACAATAGGAAACACGAATGGGGAAGGAGAAGAATAGGGAACAAGGGGAAGCGCAGAAGGGGAAGGGTTAGGAAGGGGACTCGGAGTAAGGAAGTGTACATGGTAGTGAGTTAACAGGTTAGTACTCTGAGGGGAAGCAAGTATGAGTCAAAGAGATATAGTAAAAGAAAAATAAGTCCGTGGTGAGCCAGATCACAACACTCTTCCATTTTCCTAGTATCCCTCTCCTAGCCCCACAGTCCAAGGCTTGTATTATCCATAAATACAACCTGTAGTGACCTTGTAACTGTATCTACATCTCCTATCTCTCAGAATCTATAGCTCTTTTCTTATCATCCCTTCTCTTTCACGTCCAGTGATCACCTGCCAATGATAGTCTATCATGCCTGAGAAGGACCCTGAGGATGGTCCTTTATATAGTTACAGAGCTTGCATGTACTTCTCTAGCTTTCTGCTATTGTTATGTCACAGTAGGAATGTTCACCCGACATGGGTTAAGTCAATCTACTGAGATGCTGCACTAAGGGTCTGGTTCTGGTTGATAAGGGAAGTTCCAAGGAGGAACTTCAGTGATGATGTACAAGTTGAAAGGTCAGCCTAAGCCAATAGTGGAACTTAGGATCTTTCAGTAAGAGGAGAGGGTTCGTGAGAGATGGAGTGTTCACAAGTCTTCGATTGCTCAAGTACCGTAGAATACAAGAAGTCAAGTCTAAGGCTACAAGCCACCTAGCAAGCCTGACTTTATTGTAGTTGAGAAGGATCCTAGTACTGAGTCACAATAGTGTACTAGGATCGAGTCACTGAGTCTCCACAACAACAAGACAATAGTAACTGCGGTGTAGTCTGCAGTAATCACAAGTAAGTTAGAAACGTGATATGCATGAAACACTAGGCCCTTAGCAACGGCCAGAGTTATAGTGACTCGTCATGAGAAAAGAGAATCAGATCAGGGAATCAGATAAGATAATCGGAAAGAGGAAAAATAAAGTGTATCATAACAGCTATTCTCAACCTGTTGAGCCCTCTCTTGAAGTGTCTCTAAGTTGAACTTCCTTCCTTTTCCTTTCTCCCTATTTCCCTCTTGCTCCTATCCTGAACTCCCAGCTCCTCTGCCTTTACCAGAGGACAGGCTGTTAACTCTTGGATCAGAGTCTAGCTTAGATCTTCTAAGGTCCTTGGTGTGCTTATGACTTGCCCATGTCTCAGGTTGAGACTCTAGCCTGGTTGAGTTAGCATAACAAGTAAGTCATGAAACAAAAGAGCCCCTTTAATGGGCAAGAGTCAGAGTGACTCTTATGAGAACAATCATGTGAGTCAAAAAAGAAAAAAGAATTAGTTGTATTGTAACTGTCATGCCTTGCCCTAGCATGTGCTTGACTTAAGCACTATTCCTGTAAAAGGGTGAACATGTAATACTGCGGAGTCAAATATGGAGGCAACTTCCTCTACACTGATACCCTATGCCGCTGCTAAGTGTGTTGAAGTGCAGCTTAAGAGCAGAAGGGTTTAGGAGGTTGAGGAATATAATGCACTAAGCGAGCTAAGTCAAGTGAGGCAAGGGTTGGCTGAAGGCATACTTGGCGCTTGGCCGATGTGAAAGCCACACGAGACTAAGAGAAAATAGAACTGCCAGAGCAGCAAGACTAAGGTCAACTGGAGGACACCAGTGCACACATGGGTGTGCAGAGTGTTCACAACAAAAGGAAAATGAGGTCTAGAGTGTAACTGGTCTGGGTCCTATACTGTGCCAGTGCTGCCTATATGTACATGGGAAGTGAATCCTTATATACCTATACTATCCAACCTTCAGCCACTTTGGCCTGCAACCACAATTGGTTGTCTGAGCGAGCCTGTGTTAACTGTTATCAGGCCAGCGACCACAGTGTGCAACCACATCAGCCGATCCCTCTGTGGGGCTTCACAGTCTAAGGCAAGCCCCAAAGTGGTCTACTGGACATTACAACAACCTACATGGTTGCTGGACCTCTAGTCTGACCTGATGGTCCCACAGACTAGGGGCACCATCAACGCACCACGATATGTGCCCTGCTGCCACATAGCCTGAGGCCAAACTACCTAATTTCCTAGAGGATTCCCACTTGGAATCTGAAGTCACTAAATTATTGTGTGGTTGGGCTGCCAAGCCAGACCCACTTTTCTATGCACCAGCCATTCCATGCTCTCTCACACATCAGCCATGCTTATACCAGTCGCTTATAAGGCTAAGCACAATCAGCTATAATATCAAATAGAAACACTAAAATCATTGGTTAGTCACCCAGTTCATAACTGGGTGTATCAGCAAGTCTTGGTCTTCAACGACTACTTATACAAGTATGAGGCTGCTTTAAAGTGCCTCCCAAATCTTGACTATCCTATAGCAATACTACCTCAAACCCTAGTACCACTATCCTAGGAATCACTCAGCAAATACATGTGATCACTGGGTGCTGACTGATATCTAAAGTCCATGACTAATTACTACTTACTACTATAGCTATAACCAGTAAGTAAGAGCCCACACACAAAACAACACTACTACTCAATAAGTCTAAACACTTCTGATGGCCTAAAGGCCTAACTATGACAAGTTGGATCCCCTTCTTGTTCATATTGTATGTATTCTCCCAAGGTATATCATTAACTCATATGAGTTCACCAAGCATCTGAAAGTGGTTCTTAACCACAGTAGGGTTAAAGTTTTGCATATGCCTGAGATCAAGACCAGTAGGCCACTTCAGCTTGAGTTTGGGATGGTGTAACAAGAACACATTGTTGATAAGTGCTGAGTGCACTTAGTGGCTCTATGGACTACTTAGCACTTAGGATGCTGTAGGTAGATTAGATTATAGACTTATGATCTTGGACATCTAGATACAGTATCTATACTTATCTATGACATCACTGTACAATGACATCATATGGACTATTCAGACTTGTTATTGTACTCCTCCTGTTATTGTTATCATTATCTCTAATGTCACTATGATATCATTGTTCTGGGCTCCCTATTGTTCTAGGACGCCTTTGTTCTTGGTATGGAACTCCTTTAGTTCCCTTTATTATCTCTATTATACTAGTAATACCTTGTACTTAGTTACCCACTATGACGGTGTCACCCCTTGTAGTAGTATAAGTAGAGCACCATGTACACTCCTAGCCTCCAGTTCTATCACTCATACTGGTGTGCTAGATAACCTCTGATCTTCTCTGATCTACGCTTACTACCTCTACACTCTCCATCAACACCCTCAGTCTGCAACAACCCTGTAAGTACCTATATGCTGTTCATCATGCATATGTTCAGTTCTTTCTAGGTAAGTGTGCTTCCCTGATTGTGTTCTTCTTCTCTTGAAGAATTGAACTAATCACCATGACCTTTGTGCATAGGGCTGCCCTTGAAAGGGGATGTCCTACCATGAATTTGATCCATTCACATAGAGTATCTTCCTGTATCACAGTAAATGACTGTTGCTTCTCCTGTGCTTCTAATTCTGTGTTATGACACTGCCTATTTTACTCCTTTTCTTTAACCGCCTTAGGACACGTGACACCTCTTTTACTTTCTCATCACATGGTCATTCTCATATAAGTCATGGTGACTCTTTACTTTTATCTTTGGTTCTCATAAGAGTCATGGTGACTCTTTACTGATTTTCCCTTGTGAGTTATGACGACTCTTGCCCATTGCTAAGGGGCTACTGTTTCAGATATATCAGTTTCACTTATATCTATTGTTTCACATCTTACATGTGATTACTGCTGGCTGTGCTGCAGTTCATATTGTGATTGCTCAATGACTTGATCCTAGGATGCCATTATCATTCTATCATAGGATGCCCTATTACTTTACTATAAATACAGGCTCACCAGGTAGTAGTAGCCTTAGACTTGACTTCTTGTATCCTACGGTACTCAGAGCAATCTGAAGACCTTTGATACTCCATCTCTCATGAACCCTCTCCTCTCACTGAAGAATCCTAAGTTTCACTATTGGCTTAGGCTGACTCTTCAACTCGTACATCTTCACTGAAGTTCCTCTTCGGAACTTCCCTTGACAACCAGAACCAGACCCCCTTAGTGCAGCGTCTCAGTAGATCAACTTAACCCACGTCGGGTGAACGTCCCTACCGTGATGTAACATTAAGTCAAGTCTATCGAACCTATTGCCACTCTGGCTAAGGGACGAAGAATTTCTGAATCCAGATCAGTTGCCGGATTCAAACCGTTTCCCATCGAGAGGAGAACAGAAGACGAAGTTCCTGGCCACGTAAAAGGAGCAGCCCTTTGGCAGGAAATCAAAGGCGAAGAAGGTTATTGGGTATACGACATACTCAGCGCAGCATACCTTGCCATCAAATACGAAGAAAGTACCGAGCAGTGGTACTTCATACAGCGAGACAGCAGGACTAGGCGTTGGACAGCTACTCAACCAGTCCCCTCCCTGTATAACCTGGGAAGAAGATCGATCAGACCAATGACAGTATCAGCAATTCCACCAGACGATACACCGTTGAAGGCAGGCCAGCATACCGTGCCAACCGCTAAGAGACGTGATACAAAAAGTTCTCCAATGGCAACACAGATGACCACCACAGCTGCAACCGCAACAACGATGGCTGTCCCCCCATCCACAGTACAAACATTCTTCATGAAGGGGACAGGAACAGGAAGCGGAAACCCCCCTGCTAGCACTACGGCAGCAGGAAGTGGTCCCTCCGGAGGTGGGCCCCCAGGACCACCAGGAGGAAGCGGACCGCCAGGAGGTGGCCCCCCAGGAGGTGGGGGTGCACCTGGAGGCGGAGGTGCCCCAGCAGGCGGAGGCATGCCCGGAGGTGGAGGACCCCCTCCCGGTGGCGCCCCTGTTGGAGGCGGGGCAGGTGCCGGCCCAGGCCCAGGAGTGGCAAACGGCAAACTTGGAGGAAACCCCCCAACCAACTTTGATGGTACCCAATCGCTTGCAGACCAATTCATGCAGGAATTCAACCTGTATCGAATCACGAATTTGGATGCTGAACAGATGGCGATACCTATGAAACGAGCGGCCCTGCTACTTGGTTTCATAAAAGGACCAAATGTAAAGGACTGGGTCAAAAGATGGACCAACTGGATCCTTGCGGAGATGAACAATGGAAGACTCCTGAATGACGAATTCTACTGGACAGCAGTGTCTCAAGGCTTTGAACAAGCATTCCAGGATACGGGAGCAAGGGAACGGGCAGAAGATAAACTGCGCCACCTCTCATTCATACCAAATGAGGTGGATGCGTTTATCGCCCAGTTTGAATCCCTTGCTGCAGAAGCAATGTACCCCCTGGATGCTCAGTCGACACTCTCCTTGTTCGCGTCCAAATGTCACAGTCGGGCCTGCGGGCCGTCAGTAAGATTGAGATAACGGTTGAATCAGTAGTCGAAGTGTTCGGATGTGGCGTGGACTCTTACTTACCAGTTGTGGCTATGGTAGTAGGTAGTAATTAGTCACGGACTTCTTCATCAGTCAGCACTCAGCAATTGCATGTGATTGCTGAGTGATTCCTAGGATAGCGGTACTAGGGTTCGAGGTAGTATTGCTATAGGTCTATACGTATTGGAGAGGCGCTTCAAAGCCCTTGTGTAACTGTACAAATACGAGCTGCGGAAGACCAAGACTCGCCATCTTGGTCTTCTTCGAGATTGCCTTATCACTTCGAGTTCTTTTCGTGAGTCTAATCTCTCTCCTTGTCATCTCGACTCATCACATGGTGCTCCTTGTACTTCGACAAGTAGAGCGATATAGGCCGGTGTGACTTAGCAAATGTCCGCCGTGACCTTGTCTTTGCATTGAGGAAAGCGCCTCTGCATTTGACTTCGATCAAGCGCTAACTCCGCCACCTCCTTCATGCTTAAGTCAAGCACACACTACAGGCAAAGCGTAACATTAAGACCAAGATAACGTCATCGTGGCGAGAGTAACTACCAGAGAACAGTGGGATATCGACAGATTCCACCCATATAGCCTATTACGACAAGGAAGTCACAACATCCCAGTCCGATATCTGAAGAACGTGTACTGGAGCAGTGTCAGTGAAGGATACATCATCGAGACACAACGAGGGGAATGCCCAGTTGAGTTTAGCTTTGACCGTCTGTGTTGGTGCGCGGTCAATCACATTCTAGGCCAGTGGCAGGTCATCTCCCCATTAAGACCTCATCATCACTGTGATATATACACCGACAAAGTAGTCCCACGATCAGATTGGGGACCCATTGACAGAGAAGACAACGCGAGTCACTCCGAAAACACTCACGAAGTATCAGAGGACATTTCCGATAACGAACAACCTCGATCTCCATCACCATTGAATCAGGAAGAGGTCAACCTCATTGAACAAGCTGAGTCTATAACCATACTCCCACCAATGACCACCATCACCGAAGAACCACGCAGTCTGGTACAAATGCCAGTAGACCCCTTAACAGGGCAACCCCTCAATGCTGATGATGCAGCCATCATGAGGGCTATCGGACCCGACCAACCAGATCCCCCAGGAGGGTCCCCGAGAGGAGGATTCCCAGGAGGAGGTCGGCCCAGGGGCGGAGGAGGAGGCCCGCCAGGAGGCAGAGGAGGAGGCCCACCAGGGGGCATCGGGGGAGTACCACCACCCGGCTCTCTGGGACACGCTCACTCAAATGACAAATTGGTAGGGAATGCCCCCAAAATCTTTAAAGGTGACAGACAGAAAGCAGAAGAATTCCTCACACAATGGGAACTATACTGGGGAATCAATAACAACAACCCCATCATGATAAACGCATATCAACATGCAATATTTTTCCTCACCTACATACAGGGGAAGGACGTGAACGAGTGGATCACACACACCAGCTGTTGGCTCAATCGACAGGTCACTGGAGGCATCCCTGACAACGACCCCTGTCTTTGGCTAGAAGTAATCAACGCCTTCAACAGGCGATTTTCAAACACTCTGGAAAAAGAGCAAGCACAGGCGACGCTGAGAAAAGGAGTTTGGATGATCGGTGGGGATATTGATACGTACGTCACCACCTTTGAAACCCTGGCACGGCAAGCTGGCTATCGTCTAGATTCCTCCCTCACCCTCGATCTCTTCACCAATGGGCTTCCAAAAGACTTATATGAAAAAGTCTTCACCATGGACGACCCGCAAACATTTGAAGATTGGAAGACGGCGGTTATGAAACGTCAACAACAGTACATTCACATGAAAGCTCGACTTGACCAATATCGCCCAAGGAACGAACAGAGGGACCAAGGGCAAGGAGCCCCACGAGGGCAAGGAAGATGGGCCCCATCATGGAACCTTACAAGGGATCCTAATGCCATGGACACATCTGCAGATAGGGCCAGGGGGCGGCTAGCTGGAGCTGAAGAAGTCCTTGCCAACTACCGCAACAACAATCCCCCTCGACCTCCCAGAGGAGGATTCCTCTAATGAGGACAGAAATGAACCAATTTTTCCGAGGTGACGTGTTACACTTGTGGCAAAAAAGGCCATATCAGTCGCTACTGCTCACAAAATGCACCACGCTCTACATATCCAGGACCCTCCACAAGCCACTGAACTGAAGCGGATCACTACGAGCCAGAAGAAGCACCCCTCTGCACGTCACGCGCACAAACTCCACAAGAAAGGGCCCACAGCTGGATGATGAAAGTGGCCGAAGAAGACGATGAAGTAAAGGATCTAATCCTCCAAGACTTGTGGAAGCAGGAGGGTTTTCAGGATGCCTGAACCCAATGGCCTGGGTGAGGGCAGTCAATTGTAACTCGGTTATCATTACGCACTATCGATCTATGCGAATTCCAGTTTCTGTGCGTACCAGTTACACCATGGCCGACATAAGAGCATTAGTGGACTCCAGAGCCACTGACAACTTCATACGTCCCGCATTTGCAAAACAAATGGGACTTGGGATCCAGCGATTGGACCAACCAAAAAAGATATGGAATATTGACAATACAGAGAATAAATTGGGACTGATCACCCACTTCATCGATCTAGACGTCCGAACCAAAGGGATTCACAAGCAGATGCAGTTCTTGTTAACTGATATTGGGACTGAAGACGTCGTAATGGGATACCCCTGGCTTGCTACCTTCGAACCACAAATGAGCTGGCAACATGCCACCATACGTGAAGACACGATGCCCATCGTGTTAAGCACCCTCTACCCGCAATTTATGAGGCAACGAGCTACCATTGCAAAAGTACTCACTACGACAGAGAAGGAGGATATCCTGGACCAATTGAACGAAGATGCAGATGTGTATCATCGAACTACTGCCACGGAACTTGCCATCCAAGCACAGCAGTACACCGTAAAAGCTGAGTTACCTTTGGAATACTCGGACTTTGATAGACTATTTAACGAAGAAGCATCATTTCGATTTCCACCACCCTGAGCATGGGACCATGAAATCACATTCCAAAAGGGGGCCCCCGAAGCAATAGATTGTAAAATCTACCCCCTTACACAAGAAGAGGACAAAGCCCTTCAGACTTTCCTTGATGAACAGCTGGCGAAGGGCTATATACGCCCCTCAAAATCACCATACGCATCACCATTCTTCTTCGTTAAGAAGAAAGACGGCAAGCTCCAACCGGTTCAGGATTACCGAAAGATCAATCAGTTCACCATCCGCAACCAATACCCTCTACCTCTCATCTCCGACCTCATCACCGATCTCAGCAACGCACACATATATACTAAACTTGACGTCCAATGGGGGTATAACAACGTCCGTATCCGTGCAGGCGACGAAGAGAAGGCGGTGTTCAAAACCAAGTACAGTCTTTTTGAACCTACCATCATGTTCTTCAGACTTACCAACTCTCCCGCTACTTTCCAAATGATGATGAATCATATCTGCCGCGACATCATCGACAAACATGAGCGATGTGGAATGGTCATCCGTGTTTACATGGACGATATCGGCATCGCCACTCGTACCAGTCATTCACTCGCTGACCACATTGCGGCCATCCACGACGTTCTCCGCGTCTCCGCCCAGCACGACCTTTATTACAAACTCGAGAAATGCCTCTTCCATGCGCCCCGTATGGATTACCTAGGGGTAATCCTTGAAAAGGGGGTGACATGCATGGACCCCATTAAAATTTTGGGCATCAAAGACTGGCCAACACCGACCAAGGTCAAGGACGTTCGCTCGTTTCTAGGCTTTTGCAATTTTTACCGCACTTTTATTCACAATTTCTCCCACCATGCACAACCCCTTCATAGGCTCACAAAGAAAAACACCGAATGGCACTGGACACAAGAGGAGGACAACGCATTCCAGCAACTCAAAACCCTCGTAACTTCTGAGCCGGTCCTGGCGCATGCACAGCTGAGTGACCCGTTTGAACTCGAAGTTGATGCCTCAGGATATGCAGTAGGAGCAGTCTTACTCCAACGAAAACAAGACAACAAACGACACCCCATTGGCTACTACTCAGCAACCCTTAACCCTGCGGAACGAAACTATGACATCTACGACCTGGAGTTACTAGCTATCGTCAAGGCCTTTCGTCACTGGCGCCCCTTCTTAGCAGGGTCCCCCCACACCACCAAAGTTTTCTCCGACCATCTCAACCTACAATATTGGCGGTTGCCACAAAAAATCAGTAGAAGGGTAGCAAGGGAAGTTCTCGAACTTTCTGAATACAACTTCGAAATTCACCATATCAAGGGAACTGCCAACGGCAGAGCGGATGCACTATCTTGGAGACCGGACTATGATCAAGGGGACACGGACAATGAAGGGATCACGGTCCTACCTGATAATCTCTTTGCACGAGCTATGAACACAACCATGACGATCAATAATGGACTGACAATACCACCACAGGATGAAAACGTACTACGACCATGGGTGGACGGGCATCACCTCAAGAAGATATGGAATACCTGGTACAAGGACGGAAGAGAAGTAATAACGGGGGGACTACCGCAAAAGAGAAGTATCATTCGCGCTCACCATGACCCACCGGTTTACGGACACCCAGGGATCAAAAGGATGATACGGCTTACGGAACAGTATTACTGGTGGCCCAGTCTCCAAAACGATGTACAAGACTACATGAAAGGGTGCGCCGAATGTCAGCGAATAAAGATCAACAACCGACCAACTCGCGCACCTTTGGAGCCGATTTACCCTCAGCCAGACACAATGCCATTTGAAGTAGTCGCCCTCGATTTCATCACTAAGCTCCCCCCATTGGAGGGATATGATTCAATACTCACCATCACCGACCATGACTGTAGCAAGGCGTCCATATTCATCCCGTGTAACGAGGAAATCACGGCAGAAGAGGTGGCGGGACTCTATGCGAGATACGTCTTTTCACGTTTTGGCCTCCCCTCAGTTCTTATAAGCGATAGAGACCCTCGATTCGCAAGCAAGTTTATGAGGGAATTGTGCCGCACTTTGGGCATCACACAGAATATCTCCACCACCTATCACCCCCGAACAGACGGGCAGTCTGAACGGACCAATCAGTGGCTCGAACAATATCTGCGGTTCTGGGCCAACGAGTGTCAAGATAACTGGAGTACCTATCTACCATTGGCAGAATTCGCGTATAACAGCTGGCCCCATGAATTCACACGCAAATCCCCTTTCGAACTCCTGATGGGATACGCCCCGTGAGCCAATTGGACCGATAAGTCTTCCCCTCTCCCACAAGTCACAATGCGCACTGATCAACTAAAGGAGATACGGCGTAAGGCGCAAGAGCTTATCGTACAGGCACAAAAGTCATGGGTTCAGAACAAAGAAACATCGCGTTATTGTGTGGGAGATCAGGTGTGGCTAGAAGGGTGCCACCTCCACACTAATCAACCAACCGTGAAATTAGCGGCGTGACGACATGGACCCTTTAGGGTCGTGAAGGTGATGTCCCCCGTCAACTATCAGCTCCAACTTCCCATGCAGTGGCAGATCCACCCAGTATTCCACACCGACCTTCTCACGCCTTATCGCGAGACACCCACGCACGGGCCCAACTACATGCGACCACCTCCGGATTTGGTAGAAGGAGAAGAGGAGTACGAGGTCAAGAAGATTCTCGACCACCGGCAATTCGGCAGGAAACAAAAGAAGCAATACCTCGTGTCCTGGAAGGGGTACCTGGACTCGGACAACCAGTGGGTCAATAAGGAAGACATCTTTGCCGATGAAGCCGTGGCGGAGTATGAACAGTCACTGGCAGTGCATATAAGGTGAGCAACTGTCCACTATACTCCCCATCCTTCACTGTCTTCCACTCCTCACTCCCACTACCACTCTACCAACTTCATGCACCCCACTGCCGATGCCACCCTCTCAAAAGTCCTCGCGTACTACCAAGGAACCCCTGAGTGGGTTTTTGCGGCCGAGCTGGAAGAAGAGCGCGCATCTGCTAGAAGAGAAGATCCCAACCAAGCCGTCATGGCTGAAGCAGACTGAGGGGGACATGAGACCCCCATCACCAGAGCTGAGTTGTCAGCTGTCATCGAACGATTCCCCGCTCAAGCCACCACCAGAAATGCGGCCCACCTCTCTGACGACGATGGAGTCCCCATGTGGACTACCATCGTCAGCAACCGGGAGCTCACCAGCAAAACCCCCGTTACTGCCAACGAGCTCCACCTCCTCAACGGCGCACTGGACGGAGGTGCCCAAATTCGAGAGGCTCACAACGCTGATGCACGAGCCGAGCCCGCACCTCTCCCAATACCTCCGCAAATTTGGACCAACGAAGCTGTGGAGGGAAGTAGTGTCGGAATGGCGGGATCAACAGCTGCTGGAAGCGAAGAGCCGGAGACAGGAGATGCAGCGGAGGAGGGAGAGGCTTCGACAGATAGTGGAGAGCTCTGGTACCCAGCTGAGCACGACCACATCTCCTATGGATGAGATGCTGACGCCCCAAGTAACACCACACCGCACACCCTCACCACCGATGGTACTCTCATGTACCGAGGTGATATCCATCCACAGCTTGCCGATCGAGCTGTCTTGTCCATCGCCTCTGCCCGTTGCCCATACGGGTTCCGGCTCAACCGAGGACCCAATTATGTTCCCTTCTTTATCACCACCCCCAATGGCGTGACGCGCCCAGCCAAATACGTCCAGGTCATCTTCGGACCTGACCCCCTCATCCTGGGGCTCATCGACGAGTCCAACAAGGTGTTTCCAAAACCCTTGTATGCCATGGCAGAACCCCTATGCCCCGGCAAGGAGAAGCCGGTGTACGCCAGGGAGGACCTCATAATCCTCGACGGCGGATACGAAGAACGGGCCCGCGTTAACCGCACCCTCCACAAGTGTAAGGACATCTCCCTCACAGCGGAAGTACACCGCTACAGGGTGCTGGGGGGCATCGTGGAGTGGCTGGAGCTCCGCATGGCCAAGCTGGAGCAGGAGTGGGGACGGGTCACAGTGGCACGTAACGCCTATATTCGACGCCTGGAGTTTGCTAACGGTATGGGACGGATTGAGGAACGTATGGGTGGATGGGTCGGAGTCGGACAGGGCCATCAGAACTGGATGAGCTTCCCCTTTTGCAACGTGGGCGTCGCTCCCTGAAAAGGGGGTGATGTCACAGTCAGGCCCGCGGGCCGTCAGTAAGATTGAGATAACGGTTGAATCAGTAGTCGAAGTGTTCGGATGTGGCGTGGACTCTTACTTACCGGTTGTGGCTATGGTAGTAGGTAGTAATTAGTCACGGACTTCTTCATCAGTCAGCACTCAGCAATTGCATGTGATTGCTGAGTGATTCCTAGGATAGCGGTACTAGGGTTCGAGGTAGTATTGCTATAGGTCTATACGTATTGGAGAGGCGCTTCAAAGCCCTCGTGTAACTGTACAAATACGAGCTGCGGAAGACCAAGACTCGCCATCTTGGTCTTCTTCGAGATTGCCTTATCACTTCGAGTTCTTTTCGTGAGTCTAATCTCTCTCCTTGTCATCTCGACTTATCACGTGGTGCTCCTTGTACTTCAACAAGTAGAGCAATATAGGCCAGTGTGACTTAGCAAATGTCCGCCGTGACCTCATCTTTGCATTGAGGAAAGCGCCTCTGCATTTGACTTCGATCAAGCGCTAACTCCGCCACCTCCTTCGTGCTTAAGTCAAGCACACGCTACAGGCAAAGTGTAACACAAACTTCCTTACCGCATGATGGATCACGTCTATAAGGTGGTACGCCCTCTGGATTTCAGAGGATGGGCCGACGGAGTGCGCCAATACCACTCAGACAACACCGCAGTCCAGAACATTAGGGGGATTAACAAAGAAACTCCAAGGAAGAAGGGAGCAGGAAAGATGAATCCCGCCCAATTGGCGAAGATGCTGGGCATTAAGATGCCAGCCCCTGCTCCAGATGCAATGGACACACGCGCCGACCGCTCACGTTCCAACTATAACAAGGGAACCTGTGGAAGAGCAGCAGCGACCACTGCAAAAGAGAAACCGGACATTGAAGTCCAGAAGAAAGAAGGCCGTTGCTACACATGCAACAAACTAGGACATCTCTCCTGTAACTGTCCAGACAAACAGAAGGACAAGAAACCACCTCAGAAGGCTTACAAGGCCAAAGCCAAAGAAAGCAAACCAGAGGAAGAATCGGAAGAAGAGTCCGAAACTGGATCCACCCCTTCGGATGTGCGATCTTCCCTCATCAAAAGCCTCTCAACCAAAGAAAAATACGCAATGATCAAAGAGGCTTGGACTGAAGAGCATGGGGAGGATTTTTAAAATGCACAAACCCAGCGGCCATGGCGCGTGCGTTACAGTTTAAAGATGTGTTTGTTTGTAAATATCAAAGTCTCCAAATCCCAACTCTGATACAAACTTCACACACAACGGCCGAAAGAAAAGTTCTCGTGGATTCAGGAGCCACGGACAACTTTATCGACTTCAAGCTCCTGAAAAGAATGAAGATTGGCAAACTAAAGCTGCCACGACCCCGCATTGTATGGAACATTGACGGGACCCAGAATAAGTCAGGAATCATCAAGTACTACGTTGACCTGCAAGTCCGGACTGGGGAGAAGAAACAGAACATGAAATTCCTCGTCACCAATCTAGGAGATGACGAGATGGTGTTAGGGTACCTGTGGCTCGCTGCCTTCCAGCCATTGATTGATTGGAGAAGCACGACCCTTGATGAAAGCATGCAACCACTTGTCATCAAGACCCTTTCATATACAACAGACGCAGAAGTGACCCGCATACAAGATGCGTGGATCAAGAAGGCTGCATCATTATGCACCCCTGGGGAAGAACTCTTTGTCCACCAAATGGACGAAGAAATCCTCAAAAGAAGCTCGACGTCAACTGAAATGGCAGTAAAAGTGCTGCCAAAAGAAGAAAAAGCCTGGGACCAGGTAGTCCCGAAACACTACCACAAATGGAAGAAGGTCTTCTCTGAAGAAGAGGCGAAGCGGTATCCAGAACACCAACCATGGGATATTGCCATTGATTTTATGGAGGACGCCCCGAAAACATTAGACTGCAAAATATACCTGTTATCTAAAGGTGAGCAAGAAAGGCTCGATGAGTACATCAAAGATAACTTGAACAAGGGCTATATTCGTCCATCAAAATCACAATATTCGTCGCCATTCTTTTTCGTTGGAAAGAAAGACGGAAAACTTCATCCAGTAGTTGTTGTGATCCGACTCACCACGGACTTATTTTCTCCTTTACTATATCGCTTTGACTCATTCATGCTTCCCCTCGGAGTACTAACCTGTTGACTCACTACCATGTACGCTTCCTTACTCCGAGTCCCCTTCCTTCACCCTTCCCCTTCTGTACTTCCCCTTATTCCCTTTTCTTCTCCTTCCCCATTCGCGTTGTCTATTGTTCTCTTTCTAGTATCCCCTCATGGGACGGACATAGAGTAGCGACCTATATAAACCTAGCCACCTTGTACGCTCACTCTCCAGTCTTGTCTTCGTTTATTATACTAGCGAATACCAGACTTGTTTTACTCCTCTACTGTGTGCTCCCTTCTCGTCGTCTCATCACCACTGTCGGTCTTCCCTTAGTTGGGAGCCACCTCGAAGCTTTGCGCTTGTGCTATAACAACGCGCACACACAGACCCTAAGTCGCTCGACTTAGTCCCTCGTACTTCGGCCATCTGACCGAAGCCCCTTGTACCTCGTCACAAGTCCATCGACTTACCCTTGAACCCTTGCTCCTTGGTCGTCCCTCGTGGACCTTCGTCTCTTAGAACTCCCTCGACCTTGGTTATCGTTTACCAAGCACCTCGTCCTTGTACCCTGTCCTTGTTCCCCTCGTACCCTCGGTGCACGTCGCACAGTAAGGCCCCGCTAGGCCTTAACAGTAGTGGACTACCGGAAACTAAACTCCTTCACAATCCCTGACCGATACCCGTTGCCTCTAATACAGGAACTGGTGGATAAGGTGAAAGACGCCAGGCTGTTCACCAAAATGGACGTACGAGCAGGATACAACAATATTCGCTTCCGAGAAGGTGATGAACCAAAAGCCACTTTCAAAACGAACCTAGGACTGTTTGAACCAACAGTAATGCCATTTGGGCTGAAGAATGCCCCCGCAGTGTTTCAACGAATGATGAATACGCAGTTTAATGACCTCACAGCAACTGGTCAAGTAATCATCTACATGGACGACTTCCTTATTGCAACAAAAAAGGATGAAGAAGAACACCGCAAATTGGTTAACAAAGTCCTTGAACGCCTTCAGAAATTGGACCTCTACTTAAAACCCAGCAAGTGCCTTTTTGAGGTAGAACGCATCGAATTCCTAGGAGTAATCCTGGAAAAAGGAACCGTCACCATGGATCCAGTAAAAGTCGCTGGAGTTGCTGAATGGAAAACGCCGAAGACCACAAAAGATATTTGGGCTTTCCTTGGATTCTGCAACTTCTATAGGCGATTTATCCGTGGTTTTTCCTTTATTGCAAAGGCACTAAATGACCAACTAAAGAAAGGCGTTCAATGGAACTGGGGGCCAAAAGAGGAAAGCGCCTTTGAAACACTAAAGAAGCGAATATGTGAAGAACCGGTTTTGATACAACCGGACCAGAAGAAACCATTTGAAGTTGAAGTTGACATGTCAAATTATGCAATGGGAGCCGTCCTAATGCAACGAAACGAACAAGGAATGCTCCACCCGGTAGCATTCTTTTCAAAAACCATGAACGATGCCTAAAGAAACTACGACGTATACAACAAGGAGCTCTTGGCCCTTGTGGAAATGTTCAGACATTGGAGACATTTCCTGCACCAACCAGCATTCAAAGTAAAGGTGCATACAGATCACGCCAATCTATTGTACTGGAAGAATCCAGGCGACCACAATAGAAGAGTGGCAAGATGGCATGCGGAACTCATGGAATATGACTTCAAATTAGTCCACATAGCTGGGAAGAAGAATGGTCGGGCAGACACGTTGTCATGACGCCCAGACTACGAACAAGGCGAAGAAGATAATAAAGCATTGGTGGTCCTACCCCCTGTTTTATTCAGCTTCGCAAGAATGATGGGGTCAGAATATTATAACCCCAGCAACCAGAAGGAAAGGGAGCACTATAGTGCAACGGTAAACCATCACAAATACCAATCCCTTCAAGACCAGGTGGAAAAGGACCAGCAGACGAACAAAAGGAGCCAGGAAGTGCTCAAGAAATGGTCAAACACCTACATTCTCACCAAACTAGATGGAATTTGGTGGAAGATTGAAAATGACACAGACCGGATCGTCATTGCTGGAGACAACGATCTGAAGAGGGGGGTAATTCGCTTTTACCACGATACCCCATCAGCCGGACACCCAGGAATCACAAACACATACGCCCTGGCAAAATGGGACTTCTGGTGGCCAAAGATGAAAGAAGATGTGGAGCAATACGTAAAGGGATGCGCAGCATGCCAAGCAAATAAAATCAACACGCAGCCACTAAAACCAGCTATGATCCCTATCACTCCAGAAAACTCTTTGCCATTCGAGACAGTCGCCATGGACTTCATCACAAAGTTGCCACTTTCGGGCAAATACGACACGGTCCTCACAATTACAGATCATGATTGCAGTAAAGTGGCGGTATTTATACCCTGCCAAGAGACAATTACTGCGGAAGGGGTAGCAGATGTTACGTCACGGTAGGGACGTTCACCCGACGTGGGTTAAGTCGATCTACAGAGACACTGCACTAAGGGGTCTGGTTCTGGTTGTCAAGGGAAGTTCCGAAGAGGAACTTCAGTGAAGATGTACGAGTTGAAGAGTCAGCCTAAGCCAATAGTGGAACTTAGGATTCTTCAGTGAGAGGAGGGTTCGGTGAGAGATGGAGTATTCACAGTCTTCGATTGCTCGAGTACCGTAGGATACAAAAAGTCAAGTCTAAGGCTACTACTACCTGGTGAGCCTGTATTTATAGTAAAGTAAGAAGGCATCCTAGGATAGAATGATAATGGCATCCTAGGATCAAGTCATCGAGCAATCACAATACGAACTGCGGCGCAGCCGGCAGTAATCACATGTAAGATGTGAAACAATAGATATACGTGAAACTGATATCTCTGAAACAGTAGCCCCTTAGCAACGGGCAAGAGTCGTCATGACTCACAAGGGAAAATCAGTAAAGAGTCACCATGACTCTTATGAGAACCAAACAATAGCAAGTCACCGTGACTCGCATGAGAATGACCACGTGATCAGAAAGTGAAAAGGTTGTCACGTGTCCTAAGGCGAAATGAGGAAGGGGATTAAAATAGGCAGTATCATAACAGCAGAACTCTATCTGAAATATGTGTACACCTGATTCGGTGCCCCGAAGAAGATTATCTCTGACCGAGATACCCGATTTACGTCACACTTTGCCAAAGGCCTGTGCAAAGCATTGAAGATACACCAGAACATCAGCACGGCATACCACCCAAGAACTGATGGCCAGTCAGAAAGGACAAACCAATGGCTCGAACAGTATCTTCGATTCTGGTGCAATGAAAGGCAAGACGATTGGCACAAGTACCTGCCAATGGCCAAATTCGCGCATAACCAATGGCCGAACTCCACCACCCGAAAGACCCCCTATGAAATGCTCATAGGGTACACACCAAGACTTGAATTCGGAACCAAAAGCAAGGTTCCCTCGGTTGAAGAACGGCTTACAGCCATGGAAAAAGCGCGAACAGACAGCCACGAAAATATCATCAAAGCGCAAAAGATGATGGCCATCACACACCAAGGGAACAAGAAGTTCCAACCGTACAAGGAGGGAGATCAAGTGTGGATCGAGGGAACCAACTTGAAGACCCTGTACCCAGTGGCTAAACTCGGGCCAAAGCGGCATGGACCCTTCAAAGTGATGAAACAGCTATCAGAAGCGGTGTACTGCGTGGAACTGCCAAGACAGTGGAAGATTCATAACGTGTTTCATGCGAACCTTCTAACACCGTATAAGGAAACGGAGTTCCATGGGCCGAACTATATCCAGCCGCCACCTGATATCATCAATGAAGAACCCGAGTACGAAGTCGAGAAGATTCTAGATGCGCAGCAACGTGGGAAAGGGCGCAAGCTTCACTACCTAATCAAGTGGAAAGGCTATCCCACGAGTGACAGTTTGTGGGAGAAAGCAGAAGATGTCCACGTGGACAAACTGATAGCAGAGTTTAAAGCTAGGAAGGGGACAAACAAGTCAAAAGCCCATAAAATGTATATAAGATGGGCCAAAACGACAGAGGAACCCCATCCTCTTCCTCACCCTGCTACCAATCCTCTTCCTCACACTGCTACCAATCTCTATACGCTATCCACTACATCTGCTCCCACCAGCACTGTACCAACACTCCCTGCCGCATCGCCTCCCATCATAGCTCCTCCATCTCATCCCAGTCATAAGCCATGCACTCTTTTCCGATCCCCAGCTATGACTTGCGTCTCTACTTAGAAGCCCTCAAAGACAAAGAGGCACCCACCTGTCATCGTACCTTGGCGCGACGCACATATTCGATCACAGGCTGTCCACCCTACAGCACCAACAAAATTCACGACCCCACCTTTGAACGACTCAGGAATGGAGCTAGGCGTTCACTTAAGAAGGCTGCCATTGCCGCCGGCCACAAGTACTGTAACTGGTGTGGGTGCGAATTTCCAGACCACATATGCTGGAGGATGGGACGACAAGAAGAGTGGGAGATGTGTTACTGTTGAAGACAGTAACGTAGGAGAGGGACGACCAGCCTCACGACACAAGAACCCAGACACTAGTAGCCACAGCAACAAGAGGTACTACCCATTGGCTGGCCTACTAGTGGAAGAAAGCCGATGTACTGGCTTCCTTCACCCCTTCACCAACAGATCCTGGAGACCAGTACCACAAATCGAAATTTGGGTCACCAAGGAGGTCAAACAGGAAGAGGGAGGGGGACCACCCAGAAGAACCAACATTGAGGCTGGAACGACAGAGGGAGAGAAGATGAAGAAAGAAAATGCCAAGGAAGGCAAGAAGAAGAAGAGACTCAGGAAGGAGTTGAAGACCCTCAATTGGATCAAGGGGGCTCTCAGTTTGGCAAAGCCAAGGCGACTTTGCGCTTGAAAGGGGGGCTGTGTTATGACACTGCCTATTTTACTCCTTTTCTTTAACCGCCTTAGGACACGTGACACCTCTTTTACTTTCTCATCACGTGGTCATTCTCATATAAGTCATGGTGACTTTTTACTTTTATCTTTGGTTCTCATAAGAGTCATGGTGACTCTTTACTGATTTTCCCTTGTGAGTCATGACAACTCTTGCCCGTTGCTAAGGGGCTACTGTTTCAGATATATCAGTTTCACTTATATCTATTGTTTCACATCTTACATGTGATTACTGCTGGCTGCGCTGCAGTTCATATTGTGATTGCTCGATGACTTGATCCTAGGATGCCATTATCATTCTATCATAGGATGCCCTATTACTTTACTATAAATACAGGCTCACCAGGTAGTAGTAGCCTTAGACTTGACTTCTTGTATCCTATGGTACTCAGAGCAATCCGAAGACCTTTGATACTCCATCTCTCACGAACCCTCTCCTCTCACTGAAGAATCCTAAGTTCCACTATTGGCTTAGGCTGACTCTTCAACTCGTACATCTTCACTGAAGTTCCTCTTCGGAACTTCCCTTGACAACCAGAACCAGACCCCCTTAGTGCAGCGTCTCAGTAGATCAACTTAACCCACGTCGGGTGAACGTCCCTACCATGACGTAACATTCTGACACCTTAAGCAGCTTATATCAATGGCATAGCATGTTATATAAAACATTGTGTTGGATTGGCAGGGTCACCCAGGGTGCCTCATACCCACTATCTTACATGTCAACTAAAGTAGACTACCCATCAGGATACTAAAGTAGCATATGCACTACACTAGCACAATACTATAGATTCCCCATCTTTATTAGTGTATCTTCTTGGTTAAATATGTACCATACAATGTCCTAAGCACCTTAGTCATTGCCCACATTCCTAAGCAATTCCTAAGGTGAGAATGCTCCTTACTTACCACTACCACACACTGTACTTATGCCTAGATAGCTTTCTATTATCTGTCTAGATCTTCTATCAATTGTTCATAACCAACACATTGAAGTGGTGTGTAGCCACAGAAACATTTGTGAATTCTTCATTTTTAATGGCATTCTGGAGTGTTACTTCAGTCTTAGATTTGATGTGCCTTTCTTTTGCCTTTTTTCTAGTTGTGTTGCATGCCATGGCAGTGTCTTGCACCTGCCACTGATGCCAAAGTGTGTTGTAAAGTGGGCATTGAATCATGTCACATGATTGTCACCACTGGTGGCCACAAGGTAAGATTCTCATTTTAAATGTAATTGCATGTGATCCATGGCTCCTAAGTTACCATGTATTGTCTTAGCAACATTAACTAATACCTTAGCCACATAGAATTCCTGTACTACAGGACCAACAAGATCTGTGGGATCTGACAGTGTGGATGTACATAAATTCTGACTACTCCAACTTTTCAACCTTGCACAACACACACACCTCCTTCGATCCTTTTTTTTTATTATGATCCCATAACTACATAACCTAATACACATACAGTATTTTTTTTGGGAGGAGAAAATATTGGGAAAGTGGTGAACAGGTGTCATCTTTAAAATTTACACATGATAGGGCATTTGCATTGGGCAGGGATGGACAGTAGTAGAACAGGAGGTGATGGACCGCACAAAAATAGAGTGATTAGAATCAGTTCGCATGCGACCAGCAGTCAGTTGTTGGCCCGTGCTTGGACCAAGTTGACATCCTGACACCTATCATAAATTTGTATACTTTGAGTTGATCTTCGCACTTCTTGGTCCTTCTCAGCACCTATGGTAGTAATGTAGATATATTGTCAATGTAGACAAAAACCATGCAGCTTAGGGGATGGGACCAATGGGCCAATGAGGATTTTTGGGGGTCATTGAGGGGTTGCAGCATTTTGGTTTATATGTATGACTACATAATTGACTGCCCACCAACCATAATGTGGACTCCACCACACTCCCGATGCCCTCTACCACACCAGACAGTACTCTCCACTGGATAGTCTTCAATGTCCATGGATCCTCATGAGGCTATCAACTTATGTGAACTAGGAATAGGTACCTGGTCCCACCTGTTCTATATCCATTGTTCTCACCCATCGTACCATGTGCATAGGCAACGACCAATACCCGCCCTAGTCGGTTCCAAATCAAGCATCACATGGAATGTCTGACTTTGCCAATGGGTCCAGGCCTATTTTCTCGATGTATTTGGAAAAGTCGATGGAAGGAGACAAGAAGATGGTCGAAAGCTGGATAGCAGAAGCCAATAGAGTTTTCCTTTTCATCAGTATCTGTCTTCCATGCCGTGCTTCACACTCATTTAAGGATCATAGACTGGTTTATTCTCGGCTGTCCTTGCATCTCTGATCATAGTGTCAATGGAGAACGGTCAACCAAGCCCACTGGACACCAACTCGTTCTATCTCGCAAATATCTACTGGGTGCTTGCTGACCCGAATTCTTCCAATATTTCCCCTTCCTCCCCACCGCCATTCGCCCCACCAGAATATATCATCTGGGTCAATTCACTTTGGTTCTTGAGCTTGATCATCAGCCTTACATGTGCAGTTTTCGCAAATTTACTACAGCAGTGGGCACGGAGATACATTGAGGTCACTCAGTCAAATTGCAGCCCACATGAGCGAGCTTGGATCCGAGCATACTTTGCTAAAGGGGTCGAGAAGTTTCTCCTTCCATGGGCCTTTGAAGCATTGCCCATCATGCTGCACTTTTCTGTCTTCTTCTTCTTTGCTGGCCTCATTGTGCTCCTAGCGAACTTCAATATCACGACCTACAGAGTGGTGCTGTCATGGGTCTCCTTTTTTGTGGTTCTGTATGGATGGATCACGTTCATACTGGTCTTTTATCATGACAGCCTATACCACACCCCACTCTCATTGCTAGCGTGGCGCATTATTACTGGACTACCATTTGTCACTTTTCAGGCTATTCTAAGGCTCACTTATTTGGACTATTTTAGTGATGAAGCCCATGATCGTTTTCTTCACTTGGAGAATAGGTATCGCAAATTGCTTGTGCAGGGCATGTGGAAATCAGCCCAGGAAACTGCTCTGAATTCACCATTGGAGATTGATTCTCACACCTTCATGTGGACGTTCAACTCTTTGGGCAAAGACCACAAACTGGAGTGCTTCTTTTTTGGCTTACCCAGCTTCTGCAGCTCAAAAGTAGTCAACGATCCTCTGCCTAGTCTCACAGAAGAGGGAAAATAGAGGCTTTCATCAGCGTTGATAGGGCTCCTCAACTGCACCTTCTCATCCGATTTGCTTCCCCAGAGTGTTAAACACCGGCGAGCCGTCATTTGCATGAAGGCCCTTGATATGGCAGGGTTCCCTGATGCATATCAGCAGATCACCGACAGAATATTGTCTGACAATCAATATAGGGGACTTCAAACCGCTAAATTTGGCCATGCCATGAGAGGCTGGGGCAATGGCGGAAACCAAGACACAGCATTAATTGTGCAAGCCATGCTCACTGGTATTATCGCAAAGGCGCAACAGCATGATGACAGTTGGTTTTCTCTCACCTCCAGCAAACTAAGCGTCCCGGAAACCGTTCTTCGAGATTATGCCACACAGGGTGACAGCTTGTCATTTGCCACCTTGATCCATGTCACTTGCCAGCAATTTAGCCATAACCAGATATGGCCCTGGCCAACGCGCAGGTTCTTGAAAGTTCTAGAGGCAGCTTTGAAATTCAATATTCAATGCACAAGATACGTCACTGGAACTGCAGCACAAGTTCTGTGCTCTCTGGAATCAAATCGTTCGCAAAGTGCAGAATGACAACGATCGGAAGATGGTGCGGTTTATCCTCAGACCGATTCGCAACGTTTACACGGCCCTACATAATGATACTGATTCTGCCCCAACACAACCCTCTGCCTCCACCGGTGATCTGACTTCGTATCCAGTATGCGGCGTTCCTGGCCATATTCACGATGACTCTACCTCCACAAACTTTGCTCCAATTGCTGTGCTGGACCCTACTTCCCTTGCCAGTCCCAATCTGCCTTCCTCACCTTTTCCCACCACGCACCATGTCGACAGAGGCCACATGAATGTGCCACCGCCTGACAATGATATATATGTTCTAGGGTCATACCCCGCTCATCACACGATCCTGGAAACCCCCCACATTCCTGTCGCCTCCCCGGACCTGGCCACCGCTGGTGAAATACAGGGCGTAATCACCTCAGGTATAACAATGCCCTGCCCCATTCCCGAAACTTCAACCCCAGTGGGAAGTCGGTAATTTCCAGTCAATTACTGTCGGTTGTCATTGACCAAGTCAAAAATATACAATTTTTTGAGTTTTTCTGTAGTATAGCATATGAGATTGAACTTTTTTTGGGTTGCTTTGATTCTCTTGGACTCATTTGAGGAGAATCAATGCAAATCAAATTAATTACAGTACATTGGAGTGCAAAAAAAAAACTATTTGATTCAATGGTAATCTACACAGCTACATGTATCAATGCTGTTCAATCAAGTCCAATGTACGAATATATTCCTATCGACACCCCTCATATCCCATGACACCACACTGAGCTGCGCCATTGCGAATCCCACAGTGGGGCTAAGTCGGTGCACACAAGCCGAGATGAGGGGGGGGGTCTGAGGCTGTTTGTTGAGCAGAGAAAGTCGAGTGCATTGAATATGATACACAAGAAGAAAGTTGATGGAATTGGTGCTGTGGTCAACATGGCGTTGTGTTAGTGTGGACTGACTTGATTGATGAATGACTCACCTTTAGTTGAGAGGCTCTGTGTCCATTGTCTTTGCTGTAGTTCTGGCCTTCCTCTGAAGGGCATGCCACTTAGTAAAGTGTCGTTGAAGTATCATGTACTCACATTTGCACATTGAACGGCCTGCATTTGTTTCCTGAAAGGCTGTGAGACATCATGTTAGCTTGAGCGCTGGGTTTTGAATCAGGGAGAATAACTCACCTCCTTGTTAGTATCAGTGAGCGTGTTGAAGTAGTCCTCGAAATCAGAAGCAAGTCCCTGTCCCCCGGGCTGCTGCTCGTTCCAGTGCTGCATGCAAATGTTTCTGTGGCAAGGGTTAGTATGTTAAGCAGAGACAAAGGGCACTTACCTGATGGAATTCCCATTGGAAGGTATGGCAAGCGCACCTGATGCCTTCTGTTTTTTGGTTGCCATGGAGGGCACCTTGTTGGACTTTCACTTCTTGGTGGTGACCAGCATGCGTTCGAGCTGTATGTTGCTATGGGGTGTGCTGTTACAGGGCGTTGTACCAGGTTCTTCGAAGCTGGGTCCACACTCAGTAGTGGTACCCAAAGCCAAATGAGGGGAGTTGTCTGGGATGTTCCCTTCAAGGGATGTGGCATTTGTTGTATCAGCAGGTTGGCCCAACTTGAGAGTGATTCAGTGCAGAGTTGGTACTGGCATCGGCGAGGAAACCCCACTCGTTGGCGCATCTTCTGCATCTGCCCTTGGTGCAGTTGATGACGCATGTTCCGGGGTTGTCATTGGACTGGTGGATGTGCATCTGGTTGAGCTGCTAGGTGTTGCTCCTGTCCGGTCAGTGTGGGATGGGGGTATTGCCATCGTGTTTGACTCATGTGCCGCTGCATTTGTCCTAGTTGCCTACACAAGCATACCAACAGGTAGTATCAAGACACGTCACCCTATAGTTATAACTCACCACATTCGCTGTCAATGGGACAACAGAGCTACCCGTTGTAGCTGTGTCAGCCACATCCTTTGTGCGTGAGGCTGACAGCTTGGGTGCACTGCGGGGAGAGTTAGCTATGTGGGAGAGGATGAGAATGAAAGTGTCACAATGGGTTTATGACGAGTGACTTTGAAGACGTGAGAGGTACAGTGGCCTAGATAATATGTTAGTAGACGTAGGTGAGACCAGCTTAATAAGGGACATACAGGGGAATATGGGACTTGTCCTATGCTTGCATCACCTTTCTCATTGCCCTCGGATGTTGCCGAGTGGCTGTTATCATAATGGGGGTCCTCATCAATGTCATCACCACCGATATGTTCTGCACTTTCAGAATCAGCCCCATAGAGGTCTTCATCCTCCCTATCTCCCATCTGGAGCAATGCAGGATCGTCTAGGATGCTTGACTCAGTCTTCAGAGATTTTTTGGGACGCTGTTCTCAAAGTCCGTGGTTCCTAGCCCATCCTGAATAATTCTGCTGCGACCATTCCTTAAGCTTCCACTGGCCGTCATCACAGAGCTGCAAAAAATCAAGCCCAGGTTCATTTAACATCTTCTGGGAGTGGTAATCCCATGCAATACTTGAGAGTTTCCCCCAGGTCTTTGGGGCATGGTTGTGTTTGGCCAGCACTGCCCACACCACACGGGCCTTCTGACTCAACGCCCAAAGTTCCAAAGTGCTGATTGGTGTGCCATCAGCACTTTCAAGATATATGTGGCTGTGGCCTTCAGTGGACCTATTCCATGGTCGGCCTACCCTGGCCTTTTCCTTGACTGTGGTTGTGTTTCCATCTGTCTCCCCTTTTTGCTGGCCTGCACTGATATTTAAATAACTGTCCCTCACCCAGTATATGATGCCAAGACAATCATCTCTTGCCCGAAGCTTCGGTAATGGAGGGACATCCACCAGCGATAGGACCATGACTCCACTACCGTTTGAGGTTCTCATCTCATGGTACTCTGATGCAAATTTTTCGATCATCACCCTGGAAGACAATCTTCAGGGAGGTAAGATTTATACTGTACTTGGCATCACTTACCGATGCATATTGTCTAGGGTTTCAAACCTTGCCTTGAGGTCCTCAAATTCCCGCTTCTGAGCGGCATTCGCTTCCTTCATTGAGGCGAGTTCTTGATTCCGCTGACCAAGTGTCAATTTGATCTGCAGGTAAAATGCGTTTTGTTCGATGATTGCTTCAGGTGCTCCTCGAACCACCTCCACAACACTGCCTATACCCTGGAGAAGATCTGAACTATGTGGTAAGTAAGTTTCTAAATTTAATGCACATATGACCCTAATCCTCCCAATGGTGCTTGTCGATGCTGTCTAGCATATAGCATGGGATCAGCACTACGATCCCCAGCCTCATATTGCCAACGACTCTGGTAATCACAGGGATCCTCGCTTGACATACTAGAGTTGGTGCTGGTCGTTGGGACAAAAGGATGGGACAAGGTCATCGCATAAAGGAGAAAAGAGGTATGTATTCCAAGTCCTACACCAGAGCGTATACTGTGTTCTTTCTCCCAAAACAGGCATCTCCTTGTCCCATTCACTGACATGTGCTTGCCTTCAAACTGGTATGTCCTCAAAGCAAAAGGACAGTGAAGTCCTCAAGATCAATGATGCAGAGATAAGACTCCTTCATGAAGCCATGCTGCAAGACCTTCTACGGTATAGGAACTATGCTATCATACAGTTATTGTATGAGTGTAACCAACTCCTCTAGGAGTGGTGAGTAATTTCCTGTCCTATCTGGTACACTGAGTCCCATGGCACATACCAGGGTTTCTCTCGGAGCTGCTCCTATTGAGTACTCCGAGGTTGATTTCTTGGACCCGCCTAGCCCAATACATCACTACATGATATCAAACTCCAGCAGTGTCTGTCAATTCTATGTGAACCACCCGACATGGGCACAATATCCCCCAGATGTAAGTGCATCTACTTGATTTATTCGGGGACTAATCACTGCTACTAGAGGCACCAGTTCTCGAAGAGCACACAGACTGAAGATCGTGATGTTGATGTTACACTTGCAGAAATTAACCCTCCCAATATCAGTCAGCGAAGCAAGGAGGGCACACCATGAGGGTGGTGTAACTTGACAATTCCTTTCCCTTTCCTCCACCTCGTTACCCCCCCCCATCACATATATTGACTTTGTCGCACATTAGCTACTGGTGTAACTAAGACTGTCTTGGCCACATTCAATAATTAGCTGATTGACCCGTCTCGTCTACATGAACCTTGTGTGATTTCATTGTCAACTGTTGCTGCCCTCAAGATCGACTTATTGCACCTGTATTATTAATGGTACCCTACAGTACAATCCATGTGTGATAAGGGAGTCAATCAGTAATCTCGTCAAGATTGTCAGATATCCTGTCATCTGCGAATCATGCAATTTCAATATAGGGATGTCGCATCAATGAAAACTTGCCTGTCAGTGAGATTTGTCCTGATTGATTGATGCACATCTCTGGGAACATAGCGACGACTGAATGAATTGCCAAGATGGGGACAACAGTGATGCCATCACGTCCCGCCACTAGTTCGCATAGATACACAGTTCCACTTGATTCCGATAGAATTTCTGGGTCCGATCAGAGAATAAGTTCACCATAGCCAACAGGTACCGGTTGTCCCCAAAACATATATAGAAATAGTATAGCACGTTTGCTATATGTGGGTTGCCATTGTAATTAATCTGCAACAATAACATGAGCATATGACAACCAAGATAGATGTCAGTGCCCACCTCAACACAGGATGATTGGCGCAGTTTACTTGTGACATTTATTTCATGCCAGACAGAGCGTGCCCTCTGCCCATTAGGGAGTTGGAGCTTGGCCCAACGACAGACAGCCCATGGCCATGTGGTGGCATTCGCCCAGCCTTGTATGCGCCAATAAGCCCCCAAGATATTGCTTTCATCTTTCTCAAGTGGGGAGGGATATTCCTCACATTGTGGGATAAGTGCATACCCTGCATAACCCTCAAATTCACAGGCACTGCTAGACAGTGAATTTCCATAGTTATTGCACACTTCAAATTGGACACCTGGAAAGCGGGCTTGCAGTGAGTTGACCTGGGCATGAAGAACAGCTCACTGTGCCAGATTTGTGAACATATCACGATCTTGCCATATTTCCCGGCCTAGATTTCCTATTGCAGTCTCCAGAGTCCATTGGGCATAGCATGCCAATGGACCAGCTCGAAATGTCTCTGGTGCAATGTGTGTGAGAAGATGAATGCTTTGGCGGACGAAGTGGATTCGAGACTCCTCATGCTGGTAGTAGATGTCCTTGAATTCACATGCAAACCCCATCAGAAGCTTGTGCCCCCTCAATAGATCCTGATAGAGTATACAGGGGCATTGTAGAATGCGAACCCCAGCCACCAGTTTACAGAAGTTGCACCAGTATATTTGAGGGAGAAAATGTCAAAGTAATGTCGGACACAGACCATAGATATATTGCTGAAATTCCCATGCCTTGTAACCTGAATTGATCTTCTTTGCAGGGTCTCGAGGGGCACGCCCAAATGAGGAGGGAATGAATGGGACTGCTCTTGCAATGGTTTCACCATGAGCACTCCACAGTGCTGGGTTGCGATAGAATACAGCCCAGTCCCAGCTAGACCGGTCATCAGGCTCATAGACATCAAGCTTCCAAATAAAGAGCTTCATAAAGAGATCTGAGTCGTTCAAAACAGATAGATGCATGATGTCCATCGTGAATAGGCTTGGTACTAGGAGCGGTAGGCGTGGAAGCCCACTGAAGATTGTCTGTTTGCAGATCCCCATAGCCAGACACCAGGACTTGTATTCGGCTTGTGTCCTTGCCGACAGTAAACCAGACAGATTTTGATGGTATTTATGTGCAAGGTCACTGTGATACTCGCAGAGATCGTCGTCTGAGATGTTGGGATGGCAGCACCCCTCAACGTTATAATTATGAGGACAGTTCATAGCCAGATAGTAGTGACCATCACCAGTGCGACGTCTGCTTGCCATATCACAATACAGTTGGCAGCCAAAGCGACCACCATGGCCAACCAGCCCTGACATGGCTGCACTACCAGGGCTATCTGCAGTTCCAAAAACTACTAAGGGGTGCGAGTGGACTGTATTGCCTAAGAAAGCATCATATACCCTGAGACCCTCGCGCTGCAGGTAGGCAACATGTTGGAGGGAAGGGAACATGAACGAATCGATATCGGATGGTTTGTTTGGCCCTGGGACAATTGCACTGGGAATCACGAACACCTTCTTGTATCGCATACCCGGCAGGAGGTTGTGAATCACCCAGATAAAGAACCAGGCCTCAGAGGGCCTATCAGATCGAAGCTGAGCACCGTCAATCGAGAACTGTAGGGCAATGTCAGTTTTCTTGAATTGGCCACTGCTCCAAGCATTGAGCAACACCTTGCCAGATGCTGTGTTGTCATAGATGTCAAGCACACCTCCGTTTGACTTCAAGATCTGTGTATTTTCTGCCAGCTTCCTCTCGAGATAGTGCATATGATCAGCAAGATATCGAGAACTGTATAGCGCCTGAATTACGGGCCCGATCGGTACCGTAGTGAACCGTTTCTGGGGTTTTGTGGTCCCTGTGTTGTATCGGGGCTCGCAACAGCGGGGGCAGACTTCAAGGGTTCCATAAGGCCCAGTGAAAGCTAAACACGAGTTGATGCACATGTCGTGTTCCACAGGTACAACGCCAGACAGCCAACGAATGCGTCGCTTCACTTGGTCAAACGATAGCATTGGATCGTCAGGGTTGTGCAACAATTCAATAGCCCTTATGTTCTCATAATGGCCCCGAGAAGCAGACGCATTGTTCACAAAGTGTCACAATGAGCGCAGCAACGGGGATGGATCTAGAATGGCATGGTCTGGCCCTGGGCTCCGTAATGCCTCAACGTCGTCAGACTGCATAGCAGTATCCTCGAGAGTGGCCGACCGCAGTAGATCGATAAATTGCTGGGTGGTCTGGAGGTCCGGGAGCTGTATAGCCACACAACTACCCCCTTCCTCAATCCCTTCCAGCGGATCAGGCTGTACAGACCGACGGTCACAAGTGGCGAATGGAACTGATGGTCCAGTGATGTCGGGTGGGGGGATCTCAAAATCGGAAGCGTCTGCGGGAACATAGGCGTTTGGGTGTGATGATGGACCAGCAGGGTTGTCATCGAAGGCCAGAGCACTGGAATCAGGAACAGATTCCCGACAGGCTGCACCCGGGGCAGGCTAGACAGGGGAAGCTATCGTCAAAGCATACAGAACAAAAGCAGGTGAAAGACCTGTTTCTTCTGTATGCGTTGAGTCGGTCGCCCTCTAGTCAAATGGACCCGCTCCGGGAACGCCCCAAGAGGCCTGGTATCGACACCATTTGTGCGCAAGAAGTCGCCGAGTTCTTGGTGTAATCTGCGTTGAGCGAGTGGCTTGCGACTTGCCATCTGAAAGAGTCAAGGTGCCAAGCCAGAACTGACAGAGCCATTTGCGAGCACACAGATAGATTATAGAATCGAATATGGACAAAGTCAGACAGTTGGAACGCAAACCTCAGATATTGAAATTGGCCCGGTTCGAACATAGCCAAAAACAAAAAATATACAAATAATCAATTAAATTCCAAAAATACTACGGACTTCCCACTGGGCTTCAACATCCATCCCTTCTTCCTCTACCTCCCCACCTGTTGCCGTTGCCCTCCGGCATAACCCAGACCCCCTGACACCTCCAGATCCACCAATCTTCCTATCTTCTAACCCACTTTTCGACAATATACTTCCTACAGGCCAGCCGCCGTTTCCACACCTTCCAATCACTCGACCCGACCTCTCACCACCTTTTCCGGAATCTCATCGTTCGATAATAGTTACTACCGCTCCTGACGCTTCTTCAGGGCCGACCTCTACACCTGATCTTGGTACTGCTTCCGAGGACAATGGTGGCCCGAAACCTTTTTTGCGCAAAGAAAAGGACGCCCCTGAAATCCGTGCGAGCACTATGGCCACCCTAGATCTTCTTCCACAATCTCCGTCACTTTTATCGGTCACTGACCCAGATGTAGTCGTCGCGGGCCCTACACCATGGGAACCAAACATCGAGCGCACAGGAGGTCATCCTCCGTATCCCTCGCACGACCGGTATGATATCGTTTAGTCCCCCAATTTCTTAGGTGCGGGTGTGCGATAGGGTGGTATTCCTGTTGAGTTTTCGATATCACTATATTGATACGGTTCAATACTTTCTCGTTTTCTGTACTATGTGGCACAAATACCGTCTCAAGTAGAGTGGAGAAATGTGACTGAGGAATTTCTACCCTCCCCTTGACACACTGCTGGCTGATGAACGTACCTGACAGCGACGCGGAAACCTTCGCGCGTAGCTGGGAAGCCGTATCGATCTCCTCAACTTCGATGATATCAGCAAATATAGGCTGCTCGGGTCTCTTTATTGAGACAAGCGTCGAGCATCTTGCAGAGTCGACACCATGGAGCCATTCCAAGACGGGGGGACAAGGGCGTTGCAGGAGAGTAGTGTATTACGGTGCACTTGTAACGGGTTGTACATGGTGCGTACTTGAGAGAACGCCACTCTACTGTCGACGCCGAGAACGACGGACCCTTGAAACTGGAGCGGGCACACAATCCCACGGGATCACAGGAATCTTGGGCTGCTTCACTTCTGGTGTCACTGCCACCGTGACTGCCTTGTTAAGGCGCCATGCGAAAGTGACGACGTCGAGCACGCCAGCGATCCAGGTGGGCCACCCCGTGAGGCGCTTGACCAACAGCTCTCACGCGCAACGTCCGCGCAAGCTTGTCCACTAGTAGCAAGCTGGCACAGATCGCTCTTTATTTATGAGAGTGTCATTGTCCGGTAGTAAAGAAAAGGGGAAGCGGAGGGAGAACTTACCACCGATGATCTAGCGCTCTACGTGGATTGCGGAAATTTCCGCGACGGTACCAATGTGCATATTCTGCCGAGCGTGCAGGTTGTCTACACCCCGCTACTTAGGAATATCCGGAGGTGCGCAAACGGTGGGTGCGCTTGTGCAGCGGGGACCGCGTCGGACTAAAAGAGTGGGACAAAGTCGAAGATAGTCGGGTCGGACAGGGCAGTGGTGATCACATCCAGCGTGGCGGGGTTGTGTCGCCAACGACGTGGGATCTAGCGAGCGGACATGCGCGAGATCGTGGTGGAAGGTTGTTTGTCTGCACAGTGAGGGCGACGACTCGGGGTCCTTTGGGAGTTAGCACAGTTACATGAAGGGAGGACGGTAAGGAACGAGAAAGGAACAGGAACCTGTCTCTGTAATTGGTAGTGTATTGCGTGAGCGCAAAATAGTGTTTCTACTCGTTCGTGTACATCAACACATCCTCGGTGTCTTTTCGCCCCTTCCCAACCAGTGGCTCGAGCCAGGGTAACCAAAAAAAAAAAAAGTAGATCAGATCCGATGACACACGACTTCCTTGATTTAGATTTATGCCAACTCCTCCGTCGCCGCGGCGTACGTCTCGTTCTGATTCAGCGCCCGCTCGTACCTCCGGCGGCCCTCGTGCAACGCAAAGGACGACGCCACGAGCGCGAAGAGCAGTAGCAAGTCGTCCAGAGGGAGAGCCTCGGTCTGGAAGATCGCCTGCATGAACGGGATGTAGATGAGCCCGAGCTGCGACAGGAACGAGATCGCAACGGTGACGATGAGCATCCGATTCTGCGTCAGTTCGCAGCCGAGCCCACGGTTCTGGATCGCCGAGATGAGCTCGAGGAAAATGAAGCAGGAGAACGTCTGCGGTCCACCGGTGTGAGTGAGCACATATACAACACGTATATCAGGGAGAGGAAAGAGCACGCACCATCGTCTGATCGCGGCGCGACATGCGCTGGTCGTCCGACAGCGCAAAGTAGTAGACGAAGAGCGTGCCGACGACGATGACGGACGCGGAAAAGGCGACACGAGAGAGGATGCGACGGCTGATGATCGGCTCGTCCTTCTTCCGCGGCGGCTTGCGCATCACGTCGTGGTCGATGGGGTCGACGCCGAGCGACTGGCTCGGCGGGCCTGTGAGCGGCAGTGTCAAGTGTCATGTCAGCGCCAATGTTGGACTGAAGGCGAGCCTGGTATGGGAGCACTCACCGTCCATGAGGATGCTGATGAAAAGGATTTGCACCGCGTTGAGCGGGTTGCTCAGCCCGAACATCGTGTTCAGCGTGATGAGCGTGAGAGCCGCCGCCGCGGTACTGAGCTGGAAGGACAAGAAGTTTTGGATGTTGTGAAATATCGACTTTCCTGCAGCATCGTCTCGGGGGTCAGCACAATAGGGCTGGGCAACGACGAATACGACATACCCTCTTCGACGGCCGGCAGGATGGTACTAAAGTTGTCGTCCATGAGGATGACGTCCGCGGCTTCCTTCGCGACGTCCGTCCCACTCTTGCCCATCGACACCCCAATATCCGCCATCTTTAGCGCCGGCGCGTCATTGACTGCAGTACAAGTACCCAACACGCGGCGTCAGGACAATAAAATAAACAAAAAACGGTAGGTACCCACCTCCGTCGCCGGTCATCGCCACGACAGCACCTCGAGCTTGGAACGCCCCCACGATAGCTATCTTATACTTCGGGCTCGTGCGAGCAAACACGCTCACATTGCCCACGCGCTCGCATAGCTGCACCGCGCTCATCCGGTCCAGCGCGGCACCCGTCAGGCATGCACCCGCACCTGTCGCGCCGCGTAGCCCGAGCCACCGCGCGACCGACAACGCCGTCTCCTCAGCGTCGCCTGTGATCACTACGACCTGCACTCCACCGCTCTGCAGGAGCGCCACCGCGTCCGCGACACCCTTGCGCGGCGGGTCCAGCATCGCCGCGATCGCCGCGAACACCAGGTGCGGCTTCTCCTTCTCCGCGAACCTGAACCCATTGCTGCTGCTAACACTGCTCATGGGTGTCGTGCCGGCGGAGGGAGACGGGGCGCGGGACGGGGCGGAGGAGTTCTGTGCGAAGGCGGACGATTCGACACTGCAGTAGCCGTATGCAATCGCGAGCACGCGCAGCCGCAGCTTGGGCCTTGCCAGCGATCACGGAGCGTATGTTCGCGTCGAGAGCGGGCGTCGAGTCCTCGGCGACGTGGTAGAACTTGCACCGCGGGAGGAGCGCGTCGATGCGGGGTCGATCTGCACAAGCTCGTCGACCGTGTGCAACTGACACAGTTTGCTCATTTCGCGTGAGGTGCCTGAATCACGTCAATCTCAACAGGAGGATAGAGAAAGACGTGGGCTACTATTACCTGTTTTGTCAGAGCAGATCACAGAATTGAAGCCGGGCGCCTCGACCGAATGGAGCTTCTTGACAATCGCTTTGCGTTTTGACATGAGCAACACACCAAGAACAAGCATCACCGTTGTCACGATATGCAGACCTTCTGGAATGGCCGCAACAGCCAACGACACTATGTCCGAAGAAGAAAAGCCCATCCCCGGAACTACAAATTGAAGGCGAACCTCCAATCGTGAACATGTCGAGCCATGGGCGCCGTTGGAAGACCCCAATAAGACAGATGATCCCAATGATCCCAAACGAAATAATCGAGAGCCTTTGTGCGAGCTCGTCCATATTGCGCTGTAGCGGCGTACGTCGCTCCTCGACATCCTGCATCATGCTAAAGATAACACCAAACTCTGTCTGCGAGCTGGTAGCGACGATAATGCCAGAGCCACGGCCTGAGGAAACGGACGTCAGATTATCGGTTTCGTGTGAATGGAGCGCGGGTGCACGTGCCGTTCCGCACCAATGTGCCCATGTAGGCTATGCACGTCCGCTCACGTCAGTCTCGGGGTCGGCAGCAGTAAGCAGGCGTACGTCCGCCGGAATGCGGTAGCCGGTGGCGAAGGTGACGAGATCCCTGGGACGACCTCATTTGCGAGGTATTTTTGTCTTTGCTCTCCATCGCGGGTGGTGTGGCAGTAGTTTGTTGAGTGTCTCGAGCGACTTTGCAGAACGTCGTTCTTGTACGAAGTCGACTGAGAGAGGGGTCTGAGCTCAACCACGACTGCGTCGCAGGTGAAAGCAAAGATCACATACCAGTGAGGACGATGGCGATGGCGATGCTGATGCTGACCGCGTTATCTACGTTGCCCATGATAGCACCGACGACCGCACTTCCACAGAGGAGGAGGATGAGCGGACTCTCGTAGAACATTTTGGCAAACTTGAGGAGAAGTGGTTCAGGAGATGATACTGAAAACTCATTATAGCCATGAGCCTGGTGGAGGGAAGGAATGACAGCGGCAATCAAGCCATGGGTCAAGGATCCGGAATTGTGCGACGACGTCCTTAGAAAGGAGGCTTTTTCTAAGGAAGAGAGGAGGGGCCGCAGACGCAAAAATAACGCATGTCTGCATCATAGCTCGAGTAGGTGGCCAACGGAGTCTGCTCGGTCTTAGCAGCGGGTATGTACCCGTTTCTTCCAAGGACCCACCACTCTCACCTTTCATTATCCTAAGTAGCCTATCCCAGAGGCCAGCCGGACCCTGATCTGTCACGGCGTAGCGAATGCTCTAGAGAACCGGGAAAGCTGCACCGTGGGGGGATATAGGAAGGATACTATGTCGCCTGAAGGTGGTGACGTACGCGAAGTGCGCCTGTGCTTCAGGGGTGGGCCGCATCTCTATTTGGTCGTCCCCAACGGGTGGTGAGAAATGTGGACGCTGGTGGAGAGCTGGTGCGAGGCGTGTGGTGAACCAGTCGGCGGGTGGTGTAAGGGGATGATGAGGACGAGTTAGCAACGTAGGGGGAGTCGCCGCCGTATGTCGAACGACAGATCTGGCCCGACATTGGGTGGTGTGGTCATTGCGGTGATGGTGAGGACGGAGATGAGAGGATAGTGTGTACGACTGAGTTGCTGTAGCTGTAGTGCAACTGCACCCGTGACATACTATTTATTTATTTACTCTAGTTACACATTTTCTTTTACATTTTTATTACCGATAACCATTGTCTGCACATGACCCAGTCGATCATCTGCTGCCTCCAACGCATGGCTTTCTCTCGTAAATCTGCAACAACACACATCTTCCTCGTTTACGATGCCCTGTCAGTGGTGCCACATATTCGATCGTTGAGAATACTTTATATTCAGTGCTTGTCCCACTTAGTTTTCATCCTCATCCCTCTGGCCATAGGAGCTGCTGGTGCGACCCTGGGCACTGTTCTGACTACTGTGGCCCTTGGCGTGGCTGGATTTATCGCTGCTGGGCTCGCTGCCGGTGAGCCTCATTGATCACTACCAAATCCTTCACCTGCTCACATGAACAATGTAGCTGGTGCAGCCCTGGGCACTGTTCTGACTCTAATTTCGACTACTGTGGCCCTTGGTGTGGCCGGATTTATCGCCGCTGGGCTCACCGCTGGTGAGCCTCATTGATTGCTACCAAAGCCCTCACCTGCTCACATGAACAATGTAGCTGGTGTGGCCCTGGGCACTGTTCTGACTCTAGTTTCGACTAGCACGGCCCTTGGCATGGCTGGATTTATTGCTGCTGGGCTCACCGCCAGTGAGCCTTGTTGATCACTACCAAAGTCCTCACCTGCTCACATGAACAATGTAGCTGGTGCGGCCCTGGGCGCCGTTCTGACTACTGTGGCCCTTGGTGTGGCCGGATTTATCGCTGCTGGGCTCACCGCTGGTGAGCCTCATTGATCACTACCAAATCCTTCAACTGCTCACATGAACAATGTAGCTGGTGTGGCCCTGGGCACTGTTCTGACTCTAGTTTCAACTAACGCGGCCTTTGGCACGGCTGGATTTAGCACTGCTGGGCTCATCGCCGGTGAGCCTCGTTGATCACTACCAAAGCCCTCACCTGCTCACACGAACAATGTAGGCACCATGACCGCCAGCATACAAGCCGTAATCGGCAATGTCGTGGCTGGTAGTCTCTTTGCGACTGCCCAATGCATGGCCATGGGAGGAGCCATTCCTGCAATGATCACAGGCTTTGGAGCGGCCGTGGGCGGCGCGGGCGGTGCTGCTGCTGCTGCCACGCCTGTCGGTGCGAGTGTTGCTTCTGTGGGCATGGGTGCAGCCTCGGTCGTTGGCGCGGGCCTAGGCACTGCTGCTGTAAAGCTCCCCGGCATGGGTGTTGCTGCTGCAAAGGTAGCCAGCATGTGTGCCACTGCTGCAAAGGTAGCCGGCATGGGTGCCGCTGCTGCAAAGCTCACTAGCATGGGTGCTGCCACTGCAAAGCTTGCTGGCATGGGTGCCCCTGCAGTTGGGGTAATTCCGCAGATACATGTGACGCAAAAAGCCATGTTTTTCGAGTATGACCGAAAGTCTGAATTAAACACAGACACTCCTGAAAGTTTGGCCACTTAGAATATTTTAGATAATATAATAAATTTATGAAATTGGTGTTATGCTTTGGTAAGCATGGGCCTTGCTTTAGGCAATGTTAAGGTGTGAATACTCAGCTCTGGGTGTTATGACATGACTAAGTTGAATGTGGAGCACCTTGACTCAACACAATGTTGATTGTTAGATCCTAGGGATGACGAGGGAATGATGTCATGGTTTGGAATGTGTAGATACGACTTGTACATATATTCGAGTAGTCTACACTAGAAATTCAACACATCTAACCCCACAACTACCCCCCTGGAAGTTTGCTTTTGCCTCTAACGCTAAGGGGGACCCTTCAAGATCCAAAATCGATTTGCAACTGGGAAGGTCCCTTGGTGGCTCTTATGCAGTGCTGTCCTCTGATCCGGGAATCTCTGCAAGAGATAAGAGAGTTTTGAGAACTGATGATTCAAGAAGACCAAGATAGCAATTCTTGGTCTTCCTGGACTACTATTTATACTGTCATGAACTCTTTGCTGTGTACTCTTTTTCTTTTCTTTTATCTTATCTTATCTTCGATCTCATCTTCATCTTATCCTAAGCCCTTATCAGAGCGGACTTATGTTTATCTCTTGTTCCCATGGCACATCTTCTCTTTCACGTGCTGTCATTTCCTTCCATCACCTTCTGTGATGTTCTTTTACTTATCCACCAATGGCCTTAAGCCCTCTGGTGCACAGACCATATACACATGGACCAACTAGTCAAGTATATTAGCTTATACCCTTAGGCCTTAGCTCCCTAGCTTTGGCTTCGTCAATTCACAGCTTGTTGAACTTGTCTATCTCTGCTTCCTCTCCTTGCCTTCATTGGCCCATCTAATGCTTGCCTTGTTAGGGAGCCCCTTGAAGCTTTGTGACTTGTGCTATAACAAGGTCACCAGAGATCTTAGGTGTTGTTGCACTCAGTGCCGAACCGACTTAGTCGCTGTCAGTCTCAGGCTCAGGACTATTGGGGTCAGCCAAGGGCGCAGCCTGCTCAGGAAGGCTGCTCCTAGTAAGAGGTTCTCATTGCATAGGTATCTCTCCAACCCCAGTGGCCTTTGGTGCAGGTTGGGTTGGCAGAGTGGTGATTGGAGTGGTGCTCGTGCTAGGGCTGCTCCAGTTGTTGTCCCAGGGTGGAACTGCGGCACACTGGGGGCATTTGGGAGAGTGCGCGTGGTGAGGGCCTTTGCAGAGCAGGCACTTCACCACGCAGTTACATCTCCCAGGAGTGGAGTGGTTCTGACATGTAGGGCAGTAGAAGGCATGGGCCTTTCCATCATGGCCCTGTCTGCAGATGTGGCAGCGGATCGCATTGGGTGGTAACTTGCATACCGGAGACATTGCTATGTGCCCCAGAAGGTGACAGCATCCACACTGTCAGACAGTGGGTGCGTCTCTGGTGACATGGAAGAACACCTGTTTTCCAAACATGTAGATGCCCTGGGACTGGGCTTGTTTAGTGATTTCCCGGTTCTCATCTGGGTACGCGAATAACACAGTGGAAGTGCGGGAGTGCTGTATGTTTTCAGTGCATCCAAACCAATGAGGCACTGTACAGAAGGTCACTTCTTGGAAAGTGAAATTCCTTCTGAGCTCATCTCTTAGTTCATCCATACCATGGATAACACCACTCGGTCCACAGGTTGGTACACCTTTGAGCTGCACGTACGTCCAACCGTCAGTCGGCACAAGCTCTCTGGTTCCTAGGGGTTTCAACAAGGCTCATCAGAAGTGAAGTATGCTCTCAAACAGGACCTTGCCCCCTATAGTGTATACAAAATTGTGTGAGGTCTGGTTTTGTGACCACCATCCACTCAAGATAGACATAGCGTCCACCTCGAGAGACTCCACAGCCACACGTGCTTCAAGAACTATCTTTTCACATGGCGTGGCCATGAGTGCCTTTTCCTTATCCTCTGGTAGCATATCCCATCAGACCACCATTACAGTGGTATTTCCAGACAGGGATGCGGGAGGGGAATTGGGGCGTGGTTGACCCATTGGTGTGCATCCTTGGGACATAGTGGCCTGGGTGTGTGCTTGCTTTGCAGCTATTTGTTGCTGTTGGGTGGACTGGTGAATGATCCCCGCATACGATACCTGGTCGACACGGGGCATGTCGATGGTCGGTCCAGGGTGCTTCTGGTATCCTTGGGGTGCTTGAGGTGCAGTCGGAGGAGGTACCATTGAGGTGCCAGTTTGCGGGTTGGGGTTGACAGGTGGTGCAGTTGTCAGAGCGGGAGCATTAGATGCTGGGACTGGGCTGGCCTTCTTTAGAATGGACTTAGGTGCACCCTTGGGGAGGGTTACAGTGTCAGCCCATCTGGGGTCTCTGCTGGTTGTCTGTGGTGGTGTCGGTTGTTTGCCGTTGATTTTGGCGTCCTGTTGTCGGAGGCGTTGGTTGATAGCATTGAAACCTTGTTTCATGGAGTCTTTGAGGTGCCTGACCATGGCCATTACAGCTGCCAGTAGCGCTTGGGCTGGGTCGGACGGGGGAGGAGCCTCCTCCTGCTCTGGGAGCTTCACAAGCCAGAGTCCCTCCTCTCTCATGTAACTCAGGGGCGCGGGGGTTACTGGCACTTCCGCAGAGGGTAGCTGCTCAGTCAGGACTCCACTCACGGATGATGCAAGTTTCTGTACCCCCCCCCTTAAGTGCATCAGTACCAGTGACACATGGCCCCAACAAGTCCAATCGGGTAGGGCCTAGTGGCATGTGCACCATAGAGGCGAGCAAGGAGTTGGCCTCGTCCATCCCAGCATTAGCAGGAGCATGCATGGAGTCGCAGACTTTGGCGCCTGCTTGCTGCTCAATGGCATCCAAGATGGTGTCCACTTTGACCTGGCGATCATAGACTTCATCTTCCCCTGACTGCATGTTGTTGGATCATTTGCCTGTGTTAGGGTGCGGTGTCGGATCTGGGATGTCAGCAGTGCCTTCTCGGCAGGTCATGACATCAGGATGGTTGATTATATGCTGTATCACCTCTTGTGTGACGTTAACCGGTGGCACATATGCTGGTTCTGGTGTTGGTGTAAGGGCAGCGGCGGGGTTAAGCTCAACTAGATGGTATCCCAGCTTGCGGGCCTCCATCTCAAGCAACACCAGTTGTGCCTCTCGTGTTTGGTTGTCTAGGCTCGCATGGAAGATTTGTAGTTGTTTCTCCCAGGCCACGACCTTATCCACTTGTTGGCGCGTCGAGCTCGCTTGTGAAAGGTGCCATATGGAGAGTGGTGAAGAAAGACCCGAAGAGCTTGAAGGATTGTGGATACTAGGAAAAGAGGGGTAAGCACTTACTGTCTCCGGACCACACCTTTATGCATGCCCGTACGCAGACCTTTGTTGGGCGACGGAAGAGAGAGCTATGGAGAAATGCACCATAGCCTTCAGCCAGCCAGTGGTTGAAGGGCTCCCCAGTCTTGACAGTGGTTGAAGGCTCACGACTCCTGCCCTACCCCGTCTCCCTCTTACCTGACCTGACATCCACAGTGGTGCCAAATCAGGGTTGACCACCTCTCAGAGATGGCAAGTACTGACGGTTGCCCACAAAGGGCAGCAGGACCGGCCACACTGAATAACAACCCTGCAACGCGTGCGCAGGTGCCAAAGGCTCCCTAGCACAGCTCACCCCATAGCACCTCTGCAATAGCTGTAGGTGGGGTGGCCTAATGGTCATCAGCGGGCAACGGTGGAGGGAGAGGGTACAGAGCATTGCCCTATAACCTCCAGCCTTGAGACAGTGAGTTGACAAGATAGTGACCTAAAATAGGAGATAGACAGATGTCAGAAGTAGAGTCAAAGTTGCCTGTGAGGGGCAGCATGCAGGGAGGGAGTGGTCATATCGGAAGAAACACCAAGTTGAAGTGGGGGGAGGGGGGGCAACAACCACTCCCACTGATGCAACCAGACAACGAGTCTGAGTCGCTCATGAGGGGTGGCGTGTGGAGAAAGAGGTCAACTGTGCTGACGGCTTGACGATCGTGCGGAATAGCCAAGGAGCGGCCAATTCGGAAGAAACACCTAGTCAAAGGGGAGGGGCAGCAACTGCTCCCACCGATGCAACCAGACAATGAGTTAAGGTCACCTGTGAGGGGCGGCATGCGGGAAGGGGGTGAAACTTGAAGCTTGAGGACAGTCGCATTGATGAGATGGGGCAAGGGTTGTAGTGAGCATGGGGGGTGGGAGGTGAAGCAGTATACTGTATTGGGTTGTGTGGAAAAGCTTGTTTGAACAACTCATTTTGCCTGAGCGCTCTGTGCGTTGTTCCTGATATGGCTAATGTAGCACCCATAGCCGACAGCTATTTGGACAACTACACAAAGTTTCGCTTTGTCTCTCAACCAATAACATTCTGTCATTCCCCAGTTTGGAGTGCGCAGAAGAGAAGGAAAGGGCAGGAGACTGGTTATAGCATGGTTGTACATGTTGAAGAGGGGCGCAGAAGAAGGTGAATATGGTGACAGAGAGCAATGAGGAAGGAAATAATGATATTGCAATTTGTGTTGTATACACTACATTTACAAAGCGAGTGGACTGGACAATGGGGGCAATATGTAGTGTAGTGTATGCGAGGAGGGGTGTGAGGGAGGGGAAGTGAAACATGCAAGTGAGATGCATAGTGCCAGTTGATAAGAGGTGTGCGACCTGAGGCCGGTGTGGGACCCAGGTGACCTTCTTGTGCTGCTCAAGGTACTGTGTTGTCGCAGTGGCGCTGCACACAAAGTGAGAGCGTGTCTAGGCCCTGCAGGAGGAGGAACATGGCGAAAGGATTGAGCATAGCACTGATATAGCACGATTTCTAAGCACAGCTTGGTCACAAATGTGGGGTTGCCAAACACGTATAAAAGCTTGAGGTCATGGTAGCCCTCGAAGGGAGAGGTGAAGGAAGGGAGCAGTTGGACTTTCCTGAAACTGAAAGGCGGAGGCTGGGATGGAGAGACACCAGCAGAAGCAAGCAAAAGACAGAGGACAATTGCAATATGCCGTCAACCAATGAGAAGACATGCGAACTCAGCACTCCGATGTGCCATTTTTCATCCCTGAAACAGTGGACACAGACAGAAAGGTTGACGTGATGTCATTGGAAAACACAGATACAGTAACATATGCCAGAAGAGCAATGCACACATGCATGAGAAAAGCTTGGCACACAGAATGCAGTTGGCAGAAGAATGTCACAGTAAGCAGAGTTCAATGTCCACTATGTCCACTAAGTGCAGGACAAACCTGTGCGTTTTATATGTTGTAGATGGATTGATTGATGGTAATGACAATAATGATATTCTGGCGCAACAATATGAAAACATGCTATATTCTACAGTAATTAGAATTGGAGTCAAATAGGCTCTCGAACCCAGGGATAGGTGCTGACCATGAATCAAAGTGGCTAGGATCAAGCCCACTCCCAGGATTTTGTGAGCGCAGTACATTGGCATCAAGAGAATTATTATAGAGTGTGTTCCATGAATCTGCTTTGTCAGCCAACGCTCTCCACCTCTCCGGTGCTTCTTTGACAGGTTGAAGAACATCTGGATCGACTCCCGAGCACTAGAAGTCATATGATGTGAAGTGCGGCCATCCATCATTATCGAGATATGATGCACCCTCTATCGGTGATGAGTAGGTCTTGTGAGTGACTCCTGGATTGTTGCTACAGAGTGCAAAGACGATGTGGATGATGGGGATAGGGAAATGATTTCAGTCTAGTCAATCTAAAGAGAGTAAACCGCATGCAAAGGGGTCCATTTTCTTGAAAATTTCGGCCTGGGCCTTGAGGCTAACATCATTCTTCTTTACTTGGATGATGATGAAACCAAGTTTATCAACATGGAGGTCAGTACCACCATACAAGAACAGGTAAATGGCGTTGAATCCAGGCTGGCTGTTGGCACCTAATGCAGCTGCACCATGTGCCATGAATGTGAGTATATAAGGCCTGGCCAAGACCTGCTCATGCAGCTTGATGTGATGGTTGAAATGCATCCAGGCTTTGCTAAACACATATGCAAACATTTGTCAAGTAGCTTTGGGGTGACAGCGTGACGGCATGTTGCCTGACATTGATGCGAAGATTGACTTTGAGAAAAGGGACGAAAACATCTCCATTATGGTAAAGTAACGTGAGAGCTGTCCTTTGAACTGGGGTTCATGTTTTGCCGAGACTGTTTTGTCATGAGCCCATGTGAAGAACACGAAGACCAATAGTTCCACTTGATCTCCAGGATTGATGCTGAATCCACCTAGAACATCAATAAGAGTGTCAACTAGATTGAAGCCGCAGCTGTCACTCATTAAAAGGGATGCCACCTCTGCAAGGATAGGCTCAGATGCAGCAATGCCACATATAGTTTTGATCCCGTCGCCAATTGACATGCAGACATGCATGTGGTTAGATATTTGATCTTGTTCCTTTTCTGCATCATTGCCCAGTAATGGGACGTAGGTCGTGCTGTTGATATCGAGGGGCAACCGCTGCGACAAAACAGCGTACTTCTGAGCCTCTGACAGGCCACCCTTGGACGTTCCACAGAGTAACTTCAGGAGAGCAAAGTGGACCAACCCACGGCATACTTCGTCATCACCACAATCGTAATTTGTACCCCACCTGACAAAATGTGATAAAACCAGAATCTACAATAAGATACAGCTTACAATGGCCTTCCCATATGGGCAATACAATCCAACGAAGTGACATCCTCGAGGGTTTTGTACTTGACGAAAACTTTGCAGCTCACCATGAGTTGGTCAAAGCCCAGATTTATGAAGGGATGGGGAGTTATGAGTTGGCCATCATTCATTCAATGGGAGGCATCATGATCACGAGGCAGAGTAAATTGGGAAATTTTCCCAGTGGTGGAAAGGAAGAATGAGAACATTGACGCTTCCAAGAATACCCTAAGCGCCCGTTGAAGTTCAACAAAATGGCTCCATGCCCCATTAGAGTTGAAGGGCTTTGTCAACAGATGGGCTTCGTTGAACACAATGAAGACAGCTGGAAGTGTAGGCTCTTCTGTTGAAGGGCTGTCACCATCATTGACTTGACCTTGAAGCTCCTTGAATGTGCGTAGCAAGTCATCATCGCTTGGGTCATCACTACTCTTCAAAACAAAATAATGCCAACAAGTTAGAAAGAATTGAGAGGAAACCACAGGTATGGCATACCTTAGCTGCCCTGGCAACAACAGCTTGGTAAAACTCAGTTCTTTTGATCCCGGAGGAGCCCATAGTTTGCCCCTCCGACATGTACTCTCTGAACAGTTTGACTTGATTTACTCTCTTGTCACCTTTGGTACAATCTACATCTATCTCCTTGATGGCTGCTGTGGTGGTGCAAAAGAGTGCTTTGAGGAAACAATGTGCCTGGATAAAGGATGATTCATGCATGTTATGACCTTTATAGCACTTGTGGTTTGTGAGGAACTCGCGAACTACAACGTTGGCAGGGGGAAGCCTAACAGACGAGTTTGACAAGTCATGGAGGTGAAAGAGATGCAACACACCTTCACCCTTCTCTGGGCGCAGGTTGATTGGGATGAGGAAATGTTTCTTAGAAAACTCATCCAACAGGTGTGACTTGCCCATTCCAGATGACTGGACAATAGAGCAGTAGCGAGCATACCTCTTCCCCATCATCATCTGTTCTTTAACGTGCTTTTCAAGGGCAAGCAGCGGGCGCGTCCTGATGAAATCTACAGCCCATGAACGCTCAACAGCTGAGGGCAAAAGGTGAGATTAAGGCACGTCACCACATCCAAATGGTTGGGACCCACCCTGCCCCTGCGATACCCTAGAAGCTATTCTCTCACCGTGCTCGTCAGCCTTAGTCTGGGCTGGAGTGACCCAAAATGCGCCTGAAGAATGTTTATAACCTGCTTCACCCCATTGAAAAGCACGTACTGTGAGAGAAGACAGCCTCCCTGTCGGCCAAACTCGCATCCTTAGCAGCACCCCTTTTCAACACTGCAAAGAAATGGTGCCGTTGTTGTTCAAGGTTCTTCGAGAAGATATTCTTATTAACAAGTTTTCGTTTCCACTTGAGTTTTTCAGATATGTCATAAACCTCCTGGTAGACTGTATTGTAGTGTTTAAAGTTTTCCTTGGTGACACCATCACTGCTTATCTTGTCCCAAATGAAGTTGAAGAACGTTCTTAACCCCATGAGAGTTTTATCATCAAGGGGGGGAGCTAGATGTTGTGAGGGACTTTGTTCTGTCTGAGCAGAGGGATGTTCTTGTCACTTTGAGGGGGGAGGACTTGCTGGAGTGGAAGGACATTTGTTCTTGTTCATCACTAACTTGATATTGAATATTGAATAATGGTGAGACCAACACACTTCACACCTTACAACCTATCTATGTGATACCCACTTCCCATTGTCCTTCTCTCTACATATGAGCCCCACGGAAACAAACCCAGCTTGCCTTATCTCCTAGGGGCCATCCGAGATAGAAGTGACATATTGTGACACCGACACCCCTGCGCGCAATGTGCTCCTAGCTACCATCATTTCGTCGCTTTGCCTAACTTACAGTCCTCAATTTTGCTCCTACTTCTCGAATGACATACATTCTTAAAAACACACCTGAAGTTGAATGAAGTTGTTAGGGTTAAAAATGAAGGAGATAGTTTTTGCATGGTGATAGAGAAAATATCGCCTCAGTGCCCCTAGCCAAACTTGCCAACATTGGAGTGTAAAATGTTATTGTACTCGTATGATTCTAGGCCATCGGGAACAATCCAAACTCATCCTACCCTAGGGAATCTGAGGGAGTACATATCTTCTTATCTGGATATGCACTCCGACCATGAAAATTTGTTATCTCAGGATACTGGGTGACTTTCTGTAGGATCTGGAGGCTCTAGAATGTCCTCCAGACCGGATGTACCCGGGATTTGTAATCAGGAAAAAAATTTGTCGGGACTGGGACCGTGTTTTTCCCATAGACCAGAAAAAATCTAGAGTTGCTAGAAATTACAAAGCTAAAACTGGAATGATGGTGCTTGTTAATGGCAGGCCATGAGTCAAAGGTCATGTGCCACACATTTGCGTCTTCCCTCATGGCCATTGCTCCTAACCATGCCCTTGTGCATCTACTGCTATGCAGGCGAAGACAACAACAATGACAACAATGACAACAACAAGGTCCAGCACCGGCAAAAGAGGACGCGGCTGGTAATTACCTTGGTGGGGATTCTGCACAGAGAGAGTAATGGGTACAACTGCAAAATACACACTGTACATACCCCCTTAACAGACTTACATATTTTGTTATGGCTTGGTATGCAGTGTGGTTAGTGATGCAAGGTCGTCTCACTGCTTGCACTCACCAGGCATGCTCATTAAAGCCTGGTCACCTTTCCACTGGGTCCGGCATCTTGGCATTTACAGCCATTTTTAAAACGATAGAGCACTGGTTCAAAAAAAGTTGGGTAGCGGGCTTTTGGGAACTCCCATCGGCAGAAATGCCGGGGGCTTACCTTTTTAAAAATATATTTTTTGAAACAATAATAATTAAAAAAAGTTAAACATTGAAACATTGAAGCATGAAGGTAGGAGAAACAAGAGAATAAAAAAATCGCAAGTCTTATCTTTTCTCCAATTAGAAATTGAACAAGTAGTTATCTTTGTTCTCCACAGACACCACTACCAACCCATTTTGGTACTAGTGCTCTATCATTTTAAAAACAGCTGTAAGGTCTAGAGGATTACAAATCTAGCAGAGGGTCGTAGACCCTCCAGTTTATAGTTTAGAAACCCAGGTCGGAGCACAAAATCGATTATGTGAGCGAGCACTGTGCCTAGTTGGCACCTCGGCCATGGAGAAAACTCCAGTCTGGAGGACATTCTAGAGCCTCCAGATCCTACTTTCTGGAAAGTCACCCACTATCCTGGACCCATCAGTCAGACAGGACCCCTCAGCTGGACACTTTTATTTCTCACCCGTTTCCCACTCAATTGCTACCAAAATTAGTATATGGTATCTAGTACCATTCCTCTCAACATGCTCCAACTGTTTTTTTTGTTAAAATACACTTGCGTTGGGAAGTTGGTAAAATACCAATTAGTCATGCCTGGGGGCCTATGCCATGTTGGGGTTTGATTGAGTGGCTGACCCCCTTCCAAAAATGGAAGGAGGTATGGTGGCTGGAAGGTATCATAGATTGCCTAGGGAAACATAGATACTGTACACTTGACACTACCTCCCCTCCACATCCTCCAGATACGATGGTGTATTACAGCTCCTATGTTGCAACCAATCATTATATTCATCAGTACCCTATGCCTTTTTTGGGGACACCAATCCTTCACCTCAACCAACAAGTCGTATACCTTATGATTACAACCTTGTACTTATCACCATAACTTCTCAATTCAATAGTACAGTACATAGAAATATCTAAATATTGCTTGAATACACGAAGACTGCAAAGGCTGCACAATGTCAAGCTGGGTTGTCCCTGCACTCAGGACACTATATAATCCCTGGCTGTCTTAGGTCCAGGGAGATGTGATGTGTCAAAACTAGTTACTTGTGTTTCTATGATCAGCCTTGTACTACTAGAATAAAAATGGTTCAAAAAAAAAAAAAGCATTGCAACCAGTCATGCGGCCCTCTGCGTGGCACAAAAGCTCGCATGGACATCCTTCGGGTTCAGGGATGCACTGCTCACACATTGCTAATCCCACACGCTGTAGTGACACGCTCAAGAATGTTGTTCTGGTTCTGCAATATTAGGCAGCACGAGTAGTTGTGCACGTCTCTGCATGGTGCAACTATTTACAGGTTTAATCGCCTTGGCTAGAAATGTGCTACACTTAAGTTGCTAAAGGCTCGCGCGAGTGCAGAACGTACAGAATACAGACCAAGGGGTGTGCTGAGCCCTATAGAGCTCTAAAGTCCTAGGAAAGTCCTCTCTACTGTGCTGAGGCCCAGAGCCCTAGATATAGTGAATATATATAAAGATGTGGGATCACAGGGCTGGGAAAAATCTGAATTAACTTGCAGTGTGGGAAAGTGCAAATCACCAGAGTGGTGACACTGCAGTGACAAAATGCAAAATAATGGATTTACCCGGTCAGTGGCATCATCATGTTGTGCAAGAAATTTCAAGAAGCCAGTTATAGACAACTCTTTGATTGTCTAGAGGCAATGTGGTCATCATGTGGTCAGCACACGTGCAACTACCACCACCACACTGACCAAGTGGAGTTCTAAAAATGAGGTTGAATTTGGATGAGCAGGTGTCTGATGTTTAGGTCAGAGACAGTACCCGGAAAGTGGTGTAGAGAAGGGGAAGTAAGTAAATAAAGTAGAGACATAGGGAATATGAGACAACAAGATGATGATAGAAATTGTGGCAATGAGAACGAGAACGTGCTAATAGAATTTGATATGTTCTGATCTAATCTGAGATGTGAGTGTGATTCACATATATATGGCGGGTTGCTGTGACAACTGGAACAGATTGTCAGCCCTCTTGATTGCTAATCTAAATAGCCAAGAGTCTATACATGTGACCAAGATCAGAAAAACGCTTTGTTCAAATGATAAGGGGGAACATATGCAATAACATCAGGAGGATGGTCAAACACATAAGGGTCTTCCTTGGGGCACAACATGTGTCTCACATAAAGGGTCTCCCTGCTTTCAAGCCACTTGGGGTCATATGCATTGACCAGGAGATATGGTGGGGCATGCACTCTTTGATGAATCTTCTGAGAGCCGGCATGTATGTAAGTGAATGCACCATGTTTGTCGAGAGACCAGCTATTAGCATGGTTTCGATGGTGCAATTGGTCAAAAACTTTGAGCCAATTGTGCAGGTCAGGATGTTGCCAGCTTAGCTTTACAATGGTGTATGTTGATTGATTTGTATGAGGATCAAAGGATGACTCATCCGATGACATCCCATCCACTCCCAGTGTATCTAAGACATCAATGTGCTTCCTTAGTGGACTATATAGCTTCGCCGTCTCACAGCGATGTTGGAACAACTGCACCATAGATGTGTAGTTGTGGCGTTCCCAGGGTAGAAGCACAGAAAACTTACCTGGTATTTGCACTGCTTCCGGCTATGTTTAGATTGCTCTGCAGCTTTCGCTATCTGTGAGAGTGCGTCCTTTTTCCAGTGTAATTTCAAACTCTTAACCCTGTTAGTGAAGGCCATCTCTACTGCCTTCTGCATTTCTGGCGTATCATCATATCCAGTCTTCTCAATAAAATAATCAGTGAAAACTCGACCTGCAGAAACATTCCATGGTGACTTTGGACCCCCCACCAGGTCAACCATGAAGTCTGCGGATGTACTTTGGCAGGCTGTTGCTCCATGGCCACTGCTCTCCCACTCAGATGTGAAGGTAGAAAGCCGAGAAGGTGGGGGTGTGTGGCCATAAGGCGGCCTTCCACTTAACAGTGAGGAGAGTTCGATCTGAACCCATTTCTAGTAAGGGTATAATCAGATCAATGCACCGAACAAATCGAGATCAAAACACAGGGACTGACAGCCAATGCATTGTCTTCAGACTTACGGCACACTAGACTACTCCTGCATCTCCCATGCACTTTCCGACCACTACGGCTCCCGGTTCCATGAGTAGCACCAGTGTTCATATTCCTTACAATCTGTTTGAGTAGATCAATGATGTGTGCTTGGCCTCCCTGTTGGATGTCATGGGAGTGCTGAGAAGGGAGTCATGGGTTGCACAACTCCACAAAGTGGGCCACATACTGAGGAGTCGCCTAGTGGGCCTTGGCATTGGTCTGCTCTATCTGGATTTCAAGGAGGTGCCAAGGAACCCCCCAGCGGCAAACGTGACACCCGTGAAAATGAAGACCAAGAAAGATGCGAAATGGGAGCAGCGGACTGTAAAGATAATCACTGAGGTGGCTGAAGTGATTGCCTTTAGAAAAGGCAAGTGAAAGGGGGAGAAAAAGAGCTTACATCTAGCCCTGAACCACTTTTATCAATTGCACCCTCACTCTGACTGTCTGGGTCAATATTTCCTGTGACTTCTTCAGCTGATTTGTACAGTTCCTCATCCGAGTCAGGGTCTTCAATCACCGGGGAGTCAGAAGTGTAAAAGTTTTGAGGATCATGAACAGGCAAGAGCTGCTCTACTTCAACCAAGCTCCAGTCGTGAACGTCCTTCTGCTTTCCTTTGATTGCCGTCCAGGCAATTGCCTTTGTGAAAAGAAGGCTAAGGACTTCGCCAATACCGCATCTAAGGTAGTTCTTACCCTTTCTTCTTGAGAGGACGGTTTGTATTGGCTGGTTGGACTTGCACGGGAACTACGAGGTGTCCGTCTTCCAATTACTGTCGCTTGTGGAGTCGTCAGGGTCTCATCAAACAGCTAGTAAAAGGCAGTTCCCTCAAAAAAGCTATCGCACAAGGCAAAAAAAAAATGTGGTGCATGTCTGTCTGGTTTTGACTGAGACTGGTTCTCTCAGAAGCATCCAAGCAAGGCCGCTTCTTCATTCTAGCTTGGAGAATGTGAAAATCATGCCTCACAATGGGGAAAGGATGTACTTATGTGTTTTGTCATGTTCTAGGCTTGACCTTGAGTCTGAAAAAAAGTAGGTACATCATCAAAAACACTCAGTTTAGCAATGACCATGGGGATTTACCATCACTAGTCCGAGAACCACGTCGTTTTGCACATGTCGGAGATATTGTGACGTTGGAAGATTCTGTGTGTACTGAGTACTTGATAACAACAGTCTACACTTTGCAGACTCACCTTCAGAGAAGATGTTTTCCTGTTTGTCATCAGCCTCCAACGCATTTTGGTCATGTGTGTGTGCATCAGAGGTGGCGGGGTGACGCCGGTGGAGACGTTGGTGACAGCTATGAGATTTGGACACTGGACGGATGCATGATCAGGCAAAGAAATGGACTACATACTTGCCACCCACTGGATCGAGGAGGAAGGTCAGACTGATAAGCGCTGAGCCACTTGTGATGTGGAACAATATGTTGGGTTGATCCACTAGTTACACTGACAACTATGAAAATGCAGACAGTTCAGAAACTCACCTTAAATGCAGGGCCCGACAAGCCTAACATGACTAAAGGTCAAACCAGATTATGTTGTCAATGTGTGTAATGTGTAATATTCGGGATCCAAATCAGAAATCGGTAACGGGCTGGACATCCATCAGGGCCTTGCAACATCGCAGAGTACTAGCACATCGAACAAAGAGGATTCAAGATTGCATTGTTACGTATCCCTAAGTTGACTAAGGGCCTTTGTGCTTTCACACCCATGGCGCCCAAGTACATATTACAAAGGTACATCACCATTGTTGTCCACTTATGCTACCTGCTTTAGGCTGGAGGTCAGACCATTGTTGTCATGGCCGCGTCAGTCGCTATATTTTATTTCGTATTTTTATCTATTTTATATGATTTTATACAACGCCATACGGGCATCTTGGGCATAAGAGCCCAGTTATTTTCACTAAGTCGTGCGGTCATGTGCACGACACGTGCCGAGTCATGTGCAAGTAGTCACATGAGCTCCAAGAGTCACGTTGTACGGACATGTCACAGGATCATGAGAAGATCCTTCTATTTATGTTCAATATGACATGATTGGTTAGAATAGTGTAGAACGTTGTAGAACATTCAGGTAAAGTACATTACGTGCTAGAAAGTACCATTACTCAGTGACGCATCATCCTCTGAGTCAGAGAGGATTACAGTGCATCAGTCAGCACAATAGCGACGTGTCATCACCTGAGTCATAGACCTTACTCAGTAGTTAGTAAGCACAGCACTTATGACTCCGCACAGACCAAGTACTACAGTATATAAGCCTGTATTAGATGGCGCTACAATCTAACTTGTCCTCTTTGGATTTCCCTCTCAACCTACCTTCGCGTGATCTCTGCTCTGGTTCCCTGCAAAGGGAACATCTTGACTTTGCTCTACTCCGCGCCGCTTTGTAGGTTAGCACGTGATTTATCTCTGCATTACGCTGATAGTGTGAAACAGGCAGTTCACCCTTTTACCCTTCAACTTCAGCATTCTGAGTCAACCCCTCTGTCAATGTAGCCGGAAGTTATCTGCTACAATTGTAATATTATTTTGAGCCAGTCTTACGTAGCGTGACTGGTAAATCACGATTGCTCCTGATCATGATAACTATTTCAAATGACGTCGGCTGGCACAAGTCATAACTACATGATGTCCACATTGTTCAATTTAGTTCATGACACACCTTGTTACAGCCGTTTTCAAAACGATGGAGCACTAGTTCAAAAAAAGGTCAGTAGCGGGCTTTTGGGAACTCCCATTGGCTGAAATGCTGGGGGCTTACCTTTTTTCTTTAATATTATTTTTGAAGTAATAATAATTAAATACTGAGAAATGACCCATCAACCAGATAAAAAAACACAAGTCTGATCTTTTTTCCAATCAGAAATTAGATAAGTAGTTATCTTCGTTCTCCGCAGACACCGCTACCAACCCATTTTGGGATGGCGCTCCATCGTTTTGAAAACGGCTGTAATCAAAACAGACTAGCCTGCAAGTTGGAAGCGCATGACGTGGTCACCATTGCCTGTTGTAATCTCAGTCAGGCAATGGTCAACATCATGGCCGAATGTTGCACCTCGTGTGCAAAAGACTCAAGGCATCAGCTTAGATGTAAGAGACAGGGGCGCACACTAACACTCACAAACATGTACGGCATATGGCACATCCCTACCATCTTTGATTCATAACGGGCAAGAGTATTTGATGGTTTTGACATGTTTTTGAGAAAGTCACGGTCCAAAACACAAAAATGACATTATGTACAGTAGGTTCTCGAATCAAATGTAGATCTAAACTGCCAATACCAAAAGTGGTCCTACAAAAAATCGTTGTATAAGCTCAAAGTAATAAACATGACTCTTTGGTAAGTTGCGCACAACAATTCTGCACTCTTTGTGTGACCTTGCTTCCTTCTGACACACTTGTGAGAACTAGGCAGTAGAGAAATACATGTAGCACCCACACGCTGAGGCCTGTCCACTCATAGGAGCAGACCCGTGAGGGCAGTGACTTACAACCCCTGCCCTGCCCCATGTTCCTCTTCTCCAACTTGACATCCCCAGTGGTGCCAAGTCAGGGTTGACTGCCTACAGACGGTGAGTACTAATGGTCGCCCACAAGGGGTAGCAGGACTGGCCACTCTGATAGCGACCCAGCAACACAGGTGCTGGTGCCAGAGGCATCCGAATGTGGCTCACCCCACTGCGACTCCACAATGGCAGTAGGAGGGAGAAGCCTAAGGTGGTCAGAGGGCGACAGCAGAGGGGAGGCCTGGAGTAGTGATCCAGGGACCTCCAACCTAGAGTGTTGTGTCTCTGACAAAGTCTGGTGTGGTAAGGGTGACCACATAGACCACATCGAAAAAAAAGTGGGTACTCACATAGAAGGATCTACACTGCACTGGCACCAAGAACGAAGCAAAAAAATGGCCTGTGAAAGTCTACGACACAGATCAGGTGAACCATAAGTGCCACCAGGTGGAAAGGGAGGTCATGAGCACTCCCACCAAGGTAACCAGGCGGCGCACCAACGTTGCTCGTGAAGGGTATCATGTGGAAAGAATGAGAAAGGACAGGAAGAGCTTGGACTTAAAGACTGAGGACACCAGGCAAAAGGGAAGGGGGGAGGGCAACGAAGGCTCCCACTGAGGCAACCAGACAGTGCATCAAGGTTGCTCATGTGAGGCGCAGTACGGAGAGTGGTGAGGGAAGACCTTAAGAACTTGAAGATTGCAGACACCAGGAAAGGAGGGGTGGGGAGCAATGCACACTCCCACTGAGGCAACCAGACAGCGCGTCGAGGTTGTTTGCGAAGGGTGGCATGCGGAAATGGTGAAAATATACTGGGACAAGATGAACTGGAGAGGAGTGCTAGCGCCAAAGTGGCAGGAACAGAAAGAATATGGGGGGTAGTGTGGTGGTGGTGGTGGTGGAAACGTGGTAAGGCCACCCAAAGGTCGAAAGTCGGTGACTCAAACATGGCCCCAATTTCATGGGCACCAGCTCTCCATCGGGCCACCTCAGATCCTGCACGCGTGAAAATCCATTCCTGTCCTCTCCCCTACTCAACGTACACAACCTCCACCCCCGCGTTCCCACTTAATACATATACCACTCAAATAGCCGCAACTGTTGCCTGGCTGTCTTGAGTGGACTTTCCGTTGCTCCTCCCCCTTTTCCTCATGTTCTTGACCAGTTCTGACGTGTTGTCTTTGGCGGACATGTTGTTTCCCCCTTCCCTCTCCAATTTAATGTGCCTTCTTGTTGTTTCTTGCACGTGTTCATTTCAAAACTTAACACACTATCTAGCCACGTTGGGTGGTTTCACCGTCGCTCCCCATTTCCCTATCACTTTCGGCTTGAACCTTGAATGAGAGGCAATCGCAAGGACAGTCTTGTGTCTTTGCGATTGACTTCCATAATTAACATCGTGCTTGTGTCTATGTAGTACAGTGATTTTGACCCGAATCTATCCTTTTGCAAAATCCTCACCCCCCTGTGTGCCAGAGACAAAATTCAAATTCTTCGCTCACTTTTAGTCTCAAATAACTGTCTGAGTTATATCTGTGTTCACCTTCAACAAATAAGTATCTAGATATGGCTTGCAAGCAGCTAGTGGGAGCCAAATTCTGTGGCGATGATAGTAGTGAGTGACCTCATTCAAGAAGGGACACATTCCATTCATACTCAGGATGCTTACTTTTGATGGCAGCCTCACTTGTCTGTTGGGTCGTCCACTTCGGTGTCTTCCTTGTGCATAAAAGATACCTGCATGAGCTGGTAGTTCAAAATCTCTCGCCATAAGTCCTATTGCTCTCAAAACGTGGAGAGGAACGTACCCTATCCATGGGAAGAATATGTAGCACTTTATTTCCGCTGATATCAAGAGGTGTTACTGCAACATGAGAAATAATGCTTGAGGGTTCAATGATGATTGGTGAGGCAAGCTCATTCCTGCACAAAAAACCACTAGCAAAACCAAATTGTCTATATGTTTGGTCTAAGTTGCTGAGCTCTGGATTGGGTCGAAGAGGAGCATAGGGTTGCACACATAGGTAGACAGATGTGTGGGGTTGGCCTGAAGAGGTAGGGACGTGGGAATAAAGGAAGATGTGTGTGACCTGGCCTGGCTGGGGTGGTAGCTTTGACATCTTGCACTGGGGAGACTGGAAAAACACGTGGCTATCACGTGCTTGAGATGTTGCCATCGAGTATTGAACACTGCAGAGGGAGAACTTGTCTAGGAACTTTGCATTTCGAGATGGAATGGTGGTGGAAGAACACTCTGTGAGATCTATGGCCCTGAACCCTGGGTACTTGCGATGTAAGAATTGGTTGAACACTGCCAATATGGCATTGGGAAGACTTGATTCACACAGAAGTTTCCCATCATACACAAAGTCTAGTGTTTGCTATGCCAGATGCACTGTATCGATCATATGGGCTAAGCAGGTCCCGCGGGCATCCTCAGCAAGAGTATTCTTGTATGCTTCCACAAGTTCACCAACATGTGAGCGCACTTTGCTGTCATCGGCGAGTATTGCTTGTAGGTTTGCCTCCCTTGTGGAGCTACGCATGAACGTTAGTTCGAGTTCACCTGATTGGAGAGTAATAAGTGTTACATAGGGTTAGAGCTGGAATCAAGCTACAAACATATCTTCATGTTGTGATTTTTGCTTTGCATGGAGTGGATGTACCGCTCATAGAATGCAGCGCCATGTGTGTGCGCAGGTCCAAATCCCCTAAGGATGTCCCCATAGTGCAGGGAAGCATGATGGATGGGCTTCACCTTCGCGAGCTTATATAGTGACTTGAGTGTTATCGTGTAGCGAAAGATATATTTCTCGTATAGCTTGATCTCTTCCTGAGAGATTGAGCATAGGTTTGCTATTTAAATGGCACGTACTAAATCCATGAAGTTCTCCAACTTTGCTTTCCAGTCATCAGGTACACCGTCTCCTCCCCAAGGTCAGATCAAAGTAATAGGGAGGTGAATTGTGCAGATAACTCTCCAGTTGTTCATGCTAAGTTTGCCCCATGTTGCAGTTCCCCAATTTGAAGGGGCTTTTGTAACCCAGGACAGGAGTTCAGTAAGAGCCATGTCCACCCAAATGGCCTCCATGATGCCCCCACCCAGTAGCGCACCATTGCTAGGGGAAGTTATTTGCTTTTGGGAAGTATTCTCTTGAGGAAGGGCATTTGCTTCTACCTAACTCAAAATGAGATGGGGCAACTGGAAGAATGAATAACATGCGCACCCAAGCTACAGCTGTGGCATATAATTCTTCTTTGTTCCTAAGACTATTCAGCTTCACAGAGGACATTTTGCAGTAGTCTCAGCAGACAAATTGAAGCACTATTTTTTTAGCATGCAACACAGTATTCTGGGCAGCATGACCAACGAGCTGTTCAATGCACTTTTCTATAGCCTTCTGTTCATCCTTTGAGGGAACTCTGTCTTCACTCAGAGAATGAATTGATGCGACCTAGAAGAGGCTCAGGTAGTGCGTATAATTCAGTCATATAGGCACTGTACTGAGTCATCGGTCGTAACACTTCCTTCCCAAACACTTTGAATTTCTACATCAGTTTCAGGGGCCAAGAAACCTGTAGAAGTGGCATGGAGTGTTTTCTCAGCGGAGTGGGATGTTGGTAATTTGATTTTTTCAAGCAGTGTAACCAGGCGCTGCATCCAAGACTGGTTCATCATTTCATTCATTAGGAACCACAAAACACTTACCCATTCGGCAATGGTCCTAGCTAGTTGCCACTTGTTACCTGCACGACACAAGTCATGGTCATTGCAGATATGCCAGAGGGTATCATGGGTGCAGTGCCTTCCATTGAGCTGCTCTAGAAGACTTTTGGACTGGTGAGTCGTGTGTATGATGTCGTACCACTTCTTCATCTCAGAGTCCGAGGGTCTTGGAACTGTTTGAGTGGTTGATGAGGCTGTCCTACTACCACCTAGAGCAGATGTGTTGATGCCCCAGACTTGCCAACAATGATTCTGGAAAAGCCCAGCATCAAAAGGTGCATAGGCTCAATGGCCATAAACCGAATAGGGTTCCAATAGGGCAAATCAAGAAGCGGGGACCACCTGACACCATGATTTTTGAAGAGAGCGTCTTGCTCATGAAGACTTTCCGCATCATGCCATTGCTTTGTAACCTTGATGTGTTCTACAACATCTCGTCGTGGCCAACTGTCTTTATCAAGGTTTTCGATGTCTTGCACCCTCAAGTTGCAGTGTGTGCAGAAGTGAGTCGCTGTTGGACTCACAAACCCACTGGCCTGCCATGCAGCTAGCATATCCGAGATGACAGGAACAAGTATTGCCCGAACTCGACAACCTTGCTTATGTCTTGTGGTTTGAGAATACAGGACACCAGGGTCAAAGAACTCCAGTAAGACGTTGATAAGAAGATTTAAGCTATGGTTGACGTCAGAAAGTGAGGGTTTCCTGGGTCCAGGAATGATGCCAGCGAGAAACATATTTTCAGGATGGTATCGCAGGTAGGGGGGAAGATTAAGCACGATTAACCAAATGGCAGTGGATGAGACAGTTTGTTTAGCTTCTTTCATGTGAAATGGGTTAAAGCTATCCATTGAGAATGAAAAGGCTAGGCATGTCTCATCTGCTGGCCCAGGGAGAAATTGTTCGCCCTTCTTAAGGAGAATCTTGCACAGGTGTCCCGCATCCCACATGTCCTCCATGTATTCTTTGCGAGGTCTTCAGAAGGCTTTGAAAACGTGATCTTCAATAGGGGGCCTGGAGAGTAGTCGGCCAACCCACTGCTTCAAATCTTGCATCTCATACTTGCATAGAGGAACAGTATACATCCTGGCATTGATAGCAATGGTGTTAAATAAGGGTTTGCCACAGGTGGGGCTGGCACGAACCCGATAGTGTGTACAGTGTGTTGGAACAGAGACAACAAGCTGGGTGTCTTCTGCAATTTTGCTGTCGGCCTTCTCAGAGTCATGATGCTCGTTTAAAGAAACAAGTGCTTTCCTCTTTCCTGTACTAGCAAGAGAGTATTCATAGAGAAAATAGCACAAAGGGCAGCAAACATAGCTCTGGGTGACAGGATCAAGGTCATACATCGTTAGGAGCCTTCATAGGTCCATCGGTATTTCGCCGGCCAAAGAACGAAGAGATGCATGACTGTTCAAAACACTCTTCATGCCAGCAAGTAGGATGGCCGCACCGCGACGGGGAAGGCGATATAGAACATATATGACCAAAGTCGTCATGTAGACAGCAAGAAGCATTGGATTCTTAGGATGTCACATTACAAAATAGCTTTCTGGACCGTCATCAGCAACAGCAACAACAAGCAGGAGTATAGGTATAACCTGTATTAACTATGCCATCCTTGGTGCCTTGCTTGCTGCATTAACCAGACCATTTGATTCCCTTTGATCTATTTATCTTGATCAATTCCTGGAGGACACGGTCCTCCACGCCCTCCTTCTTTTTGGTGACATCGATTAAATTGAGCATATCTAGAATGTCACAAAGGTGAGCCTCATGCTCAAGATAAAGTTGATTCTTTTGAGCCAACGTTAATGCATATAGGCCAACATTGGGGCGCCTAATCTGCTTAGAATCATCGCATAGGTAAGGGCCATTCTTGAGAGGGTCATTGACAAACTGCAAGGAGCCGATGTTGGGCATCCACTCAGAACGCGCAGAAAGCTCTGCATCTAGAAGGGGGAAAATGTCCATAGGCGTAGGATCAGACATCAACTTTGAGACGAAAGAAGGAGATGAGAGGGCAAATACTTTTACCTCACGCAGTGAGAGGGTCACTAACAATGAACAATAGATAGATTTCGTCAATCATTTTATGGTCTTATATGCACAATTAGTGTCCTCAATTCACCAATTCAACCAGACATGTCAAGAACGATGGCACATCACCATTGTTACCTGCTTCTGGGTTGGAGGTCCCCAGTTCATTGTAATACTATTTGGGCTAGCCTTACTGACTGTGTGACTGGGCACTCATGGCAATAATACAGTAGCAATCATTGTTACCTCTTTGTCAGAAGTGTATGATGAGATTACTGTTGCCAGGGTATTGAGGATGATCTAGGTCATCTCAGTCAGATGAGGCACATATCTGAGATATCAAGGACAATGTCAGTCAGGCGAAAGTAGCCCTCATGCCTGAGCATTCAACCTGAGCATAGAGGGTCCAAGACTCGGATGTATCGTCTTGGACGCAACATGGGAGATGAGACGCACTCACAATGGCTCACTGCGAATCCCACTGTCTATGTGGACTTGAGCTTAAAAGAAAAGCGCCTAGTGGGCTGTGGGTCAAGGCATAGAGACATTGACATGGCATAGCATTTAGAACGGTAATTGAGGAGTGTTGGAGAGATCAGAGGTACAAAAAATATTGTATAGTAGATGTACGAACGTCGGAAGTGGTCATGAAAAAAAAGGTTGTGAGCTCAATCAAAGGTAATAGACACGATTGTATGGTGGCTTGCGCACCAATGCCAAAAGCATCCAGAAGCAGTTCACCACTACAGCAATTCCGTGACAGCGGTAGGTTGGTCGGGGTGGAAGGATCGTCATGCCGTGGCAGTGGTGGGGGGCACCGAGCAACACTCCAACAGTCTCCAACCTAGAGATCTGTGGGCTTAACGAGGAGTGGTGTGGAAAGAGGGGTGACCATATAGACGATATTGAGAAAAAAATGACATGGAGACTCACCTGCTGACCTCCATAAATGGAACGATGCATATCCATGATGGTTTGCGACAGTTTGCGACAGAGACCAGACAAATGATGAGCAACACCAAGGTAAGAGAGGGGATAATGAGCAACCCCCACCAAGGCGACCAGATGGCACGTCGAGCTCACTTGTGAAAGGCGCCATACGGAGAGTGGTGAAGAAAGACCCAAAGAGCTTGAAGGATTGTGGATACTAGGAAAAGAGGGGTAAGCGCTTACCCATTTCTGGACCACACCTTTATGCGTGCCCATATGCAGACCTTCGTTGGGCAATGGAAGAGAGAGCTGTGGAGAAACACACCATAGCCTTCAGCCAGCCAGTGGTTGAAGGGCTCCCTGGTCTTGACAGTGGTTGAAGGCTCATGACTCCCACCCTGCCCCGCCTTCCTCTTGCCCAACCTGACATCCACAGTGGTGCCAAATCAGGGTTGACCGCCTCTCAGAGATGGTGAGTACTGACGGTTGCCTGCAAAGGGCAGCAGGACCGGCCACACTGAATAACAACCCTGCAACGCATGCGCAGGTGCCAAAGGCTCCCCAGCACAGCTCACCCCATAGTACCTCCACAATAGCGGTAGGTGGGGTGGCCTAATGGTCATCAGCGGGCAACGGTGGAGGGAGAGGGTACAGAGCATTGCCCTATAACCTCTAGCCTTGAGACAGTGACTTGACAAGATAGTGACCTAAAATAGGAGATAGACAGATGTCAGAAGTAGAGTTGAAGTTGCCCATGAGGGGCAGCATGCAGGGAGGGAGTGGTCATATCGGAAGAAACACCAAGTTGAAGTGGGGGGAGGGGGGGCAACAACCACTCCCACTGATGCAACCAGACAACGAGTCTGAGTCGCTTGTGAGGGGTGGCGTGTGGAGAAAAGAGGTTGACTGTGCTGATGGCTTGACGATCACGCGGAATAGCCAAGGAGCGGCCAATTCGGAAGAAACACCTAGTTAAAGGGGAGGGGCAGCAACCGCTCCCACCGATGCAACCAGACAATAAGTCAAGGTCACCCGTGAGGGGCGGCATGCGGGAAGGGGGTGAAACTTGAAGCTTGAGGACAGTCGCATTGATGAGACGGGGCAAGAGTTGTAGTGAGCATGGGGGGTGGGAGGTGAAGCGGTATACTGTATTGGGTTGTGTGGAAAAGCTTGTTTGAACAACTCATTTTGCCTGAGCGCTCTGTGCGTTGTTCCTGATATGGCTAATGTAGTGCCCATAGCCAACAGCTATTTGGACAACTACACAAAGTTTTGCTTCATCTCTCCAGCCAATAACATTCTGCCATTCCCCCGTGTCCCCATCTCTGCCAACAGTGGCTCCTTATCAATCGTCTTAGCCTCGCACTTGTCCCGGACAAAGTTGCATTACACTTGCGTTGAATTTTATAACGGCTTGTATTAAACAATAGAGTACATTAGAAGCTCAATGCTAGTTGATCATGCATCATGAGCTGCACTTAAGTCAGACCAGTGTGGAACGGGAATCAAGTGTTTTATTTGAGAAGAGAGATAAGGAAAAAGAGTTCTCTGATTGTGATGGATGTGGGGAATGGAGATCAAGGAGAAAGGTCTGTCCTGTTAAATGGGCAGTGATATAGGTCGTCTTAAATACGTAGTGTTTGGAATGTGAGCAGATGCTGCATGATAATCTGCAAGTGCTGTGTGCTATTGCATGAGTCCGTGGTGACGCCATCGGTTTCAAGTGATGTAGCAGGCTTGCATACATATCGACAATGTTAATAGGAACTGTCACCTCCCCTATCCTTCTCAAGATTGCTACATGTTCTTGTTTGCTCATCTCTTATCCATTCCAGCTATTAAGCGATACGAACTCAGATGCGAAGTGCACTCTTATGTAAAGCCTTGCCAGGTATCAGAAACATTGCAACTAATTTGACCGTTGAATTAGTTCTAGCATGTGCAAAGCAGTAATAAAGGAATGACTTGAGTGCGATGGACCAATTGATGCACCAACCTAGGAGACAAGACAATTTGAGTTGTAGTAACCGCAAGTCACTCGTCTGAGAAGTATTTTGATAACAAGGACTCATATATTCGATGATGTTACAAAAAAGGAAGGCTTGAGACTACTCGACAGAGCGAGGAAAGGGGCTGGGTACATAACCAAACTTTTTTGCATGATTGGTGCAAGAATGGGCTGCGAAGGTGGAAGGACGGAGTAGGGGTGATGGATAGATGCCTAAACGTGTGACAAACGAGTGGATGAAGAACGTGAGTAGATGGACGGTGAACCTTTGACATTCCGGCCCTGAGAGTTTGTTGATTCCCATTGTTCTCAATGATGAGAAGTTGCCCCAATCCCAATGCTCAAAGCCATCCCAATCTGCTACCACGTCGCATAATGCCTGAATCCAACCCCTCCACGCCTTCTTGTTGCAAAAAAAGTCGGGATTGACATTGCCCCCTAATGGGTCCCACATCTCCACAATCTGGTTGATTAGAGGCATTTGATCCTTCCATCGCTTCTTGAAAGTGGTTGGAAACTGCAGGCGCTCCATTTCCCTGATCTCCTCATACATGTGGAAGGTATTGAGGTAGTATAAAACCACCTGGCGAATATCAGTGTCGTCCGCCATGGCCAATTGGATGTTGCAACGGCAAGATAAATAGCTTGTAGGGTTAAAATGCCCTGCAGCAATGTCAGTACTCTGCTCATCCCCGAAAAGGAGGGTGCCCCCGTGCTTCCAGAAGGCGTCAGGGTCGAACGCTGAGGGACTATTCCCGTCAGGTTTGGGCCACTATCTCTTCCAATATGTATTTCCCAGAATGGACCTCCATTCTTAGGTGGTGAGGGGGGGAAGGTCACGCTCGGGCTGGTTCTTGATCTCATTGAAGAGCAGGAGGTAATGATAATAATAGATGCATTGGTTTGGAGGTTCACCACCCCAGAAGAGGTGAATTGGGGGAAGAGCGAAGCGACGAGGTGACTTTTGGGAAGCAAGGTCAAGATGGCTAATGTGGCTCATGGCATGCTTCCAGACTTCCTGTATCCCTGCGAACCAATCTGGCACTGCCCCAGCATTGGTGAGGCGTCTTAGCTCCTGGTTATTCGATGGAGTGGCCAGGGAGGTCACGTCTATCTTGGCCTTTTTGGCCCTGCGACCAGCTTTGCACGGATCACCATTTTGAGTCATGGAAGGCGTAGAACGGGCTTACCTTCGTCGCTCATTTTGTTCTCCCTTTTTTCCAGCTTACGCTTGTGCAACTTCGTTGGTTCAAAGTTGTCTAGGCATTCCACATAACCCCGGGCAGCGGTCTCCAGCTCAGTCACGGCATCACACACGAGTGGGGGATAATACCAATGATAAAGAGAATGAAGGAGGGGCTGGAGGGACATGGGCTGTGCATTGCATAATTTGCAAGGTGACAAAGCAACTTCTTTTGCGGGATCAAGCACATATGTTGACTTTTTAATAAGAAGAAAGGCCCCTATGGACCAGCACGCATAATTAGCGTATACCTGCACATCTTCAAAAATAGCGCCCCGAGTTGGCGCACGAACTGGAGATTGAAAGTTATCACCAGCGCGAATATCCTGCCACCAGTCCAAAAATGCTTGCAGCTCCAAAAGAGACCACTGCAAGTTTTGAAATACTTCAACAAAATCTCGCCAAGCTCTGAAGTCTTGGTCCAGTCGGCTAAAGGCTTCGAATGCTCTGGTGTATGCTTTCATGGGGCACTGAATAGGGGGCCTGGGATTGGAGGAAATGTTGTTAAATGGATCTTGCACAGCAGCTTTTAAACTCTTCCATTTGACTGTTAGCTGGTCCAACACATCTGTATCGACAACATGGGTGTTGGAATTGCCAGAATGAACCTGCCACATTGACTTATCGATGAAGCGAGTAAGGACGTCGGATGGAATGGAGGGGTTTGATGAGCGTAGTGGGATCCAGGCAAGGTACGGAAATTTGGGGCAATGGGGCTGTGGGTATACTGTCCACTCATGAGCTCCCCAGAGACCATCTGCACCAATGATAACCACAGAATGGGGAGGGGGAGTTGGGATGGCATCAATGTTGGCACCAAGTATTGCAAATCCAGCTCGCCATTTGTCTCCGGAGGCCTAGCATGTATAGGGGGGAGGGGAGGACATGACACTGCTCGTCCAGAAACCAGCTCACGCAAATGTGTAGTAAAAAAGGACAACAGAATGACACAAAATGAATATGGGAGCAATGAGCCCTAGAGCTTTTAGAATGTGATCAGGAGGGAGGTGAGACAACAGCAGTTGATGGGCTTGACGGCAACACAAATGAGAGGGGGGGAGCAACAGTGGAAATCCACACAATACAGCCAGACAATGAGTTGTGGCTGTTTGAGATGGTTTGGGTGCAATAATGAATTAAGTGTCAGAACGGAGAGGAGGGAAGCGGAAATGGAAACAGCAAAATAGGAATTGGGTCCGGTCTGGTGGTTTAATGTTTAACGTTATGGCGATTGCTGTCAGATTTCTTCCACAGCCACCTGTTCCTGACCCATCATGTCAACTCTTGTCTCACTTCTACACATGAATGTCATCCCCCCACTTCTCACCGCTACTCCCCTTTTGGCTGCTCTGCACTGATCGTCGTGCTGCCAACACATGAACACATTCAAGCTTTATCTGCACGTCGCCCTTCATGAGCAACCTGGACTTGTTGTCTGGTTGCATCGGTGGGAGTGGTCGTTCCCCTCCCCCACTTCAACTTGGCATTTCTTCCAATATGGCCGCTCCCTCCCTGCATGCCTCCCCTCACAGGCGACTTCGACTCTACTTCTGACATCTGTCTATCTCCTATTTTAGGTCACTATCTTGTCAAGTCGCTGTCTCAAGGCTGGAGGTTATAGGGCAATGCTCTGTACCCTCTCCCTCCACCGTTGCCCGCTGATGACCATTAGGCCACCCCACCTACCACTATTGTGGAGTTACTATGGGGTGAGCTGTGCTGGGGAGCCTTTGGCACCTGCGCACGCATTGCAGGGTCATTATTCAGTGTGGCCGGTCCTGCTGCCCTTTGCGGGCAACCATCAGTACTCACCATCTCTGAGAGGTGGTCAACCCTGATTTGGCACCACTGTGGATGTCAGGTCAGGCAAGAGGAAGGCGGGGCAGGGTGGGAGTCATGAGCCTTCAACCACTGTCAAGACCAGGGAGCCCTTCAACCACTGGCTGGCTGAAGGCTATGGTGCGTTTCTCCATAGCTCTCTCTTCCATCACCCAACGAAGGTCTGCATATAGGTGCGCATAAAGGCATGGTCCAGAAATGGGTAAGTGCTTACCCCTCTTTTCCTAGTATCTGCAATCCTTCAAGCTCTTTGGGTCTTTCTTCACCACTCTCCGTACGGTGCCTTTCATGAGCAAGCTCGACGTGCCATCTGGTCGCCTTGGTGGGGGTTGCTCATTATCCCCTCTCTTACCTCTGCATCGCTCATCATTCATCTGGTCTCTGTCGCAAACTGTCGCAAACCATCATGGACATGCATCGTTCCGTTTATGGAGGTCAGCAGGTGAGTCTCCACGTTATTTTTTTCTTGATATCGTCTATGTGGTCACCCCTCTTTCCACACCACTCCTCATTGAGCCCACAGATCTCTAGGTTGGAGACTGTTGGAGTGTTGCTTGGTGCCCGCTGCCTCCGCCATTGCGGAAGTGCTGTAATTGTGAGCCGCTTTGGGAGGCTTTGGCATTGGTGCGCAAGCTACCATAATCATTTCCATTACCTTTGATTGAGCTCACACAATCTTTGTTTTCACGACCACTTCTGGCATTTGTACATCTACTGTACAATATGTCCTTGTATTGTGTACCCCTGATCCCTTCAACACGCATCATTACCGTTTGTCATGTTGGCTGCTCTATGTGTCAACCCTCAACCCATGAGACCCTTTTCATTTTTTTTAACCTTGAGACTGTGTAGATGGTGGGATTTTGTTATGTCATGGTAGGGACGTTCACCCGACGTGGGTTAAGTCAATCTACTGGGACGCTGCACTAAGGGTCTGGTTCTGGTTGTCAAGGGAAGTTCCGAAGAGGAACTTCAGTGAAGATGTATGAGTTGAAGAGTTAGCCTAAGCCAATATTGGAACTTAGGATTCTTCAGTGAGAGGAGAGTTTGGTGAGAGATGGAGTATTCAAAGGTCTTCGATTGCTTGAGTACCATAGGATATAAGAAGTCAAGTCTAAGGCTACTACTACCTGGTGAGCCTGTATTTATAGTAAAGTAATAGGGCATCCTATGATAGAATGATAATGGCATCCTAGGATCAAGTCATCCGAACAATAAGTAACTGCGGCGCAGTCCGCAGTATGTATGAAATGAGTCTGAAACAAAAGATATAAGCCCCCTGACAACGGGCTAGAGTCACTATGACTTGTATGAGAACGATAAGTAAAGAGTCACTATGACTCTTGTGAGAACGATCACATGAGACAAATAAAGATAAACAAAGGAGAAAATGAATTGTATCGTAACAGATTTGTCGTACGCCATTGTGAGTGCGCCTTGTCTCCTATGTTGCATCCAAGATGATACATCTGAGTATCTGATCTTATATGCATGGGTTCACTACTTGGGCATGAGGTTGACCCTCTTGTGGCCAATATACTGTAGTTTTTGGTACTTCAAGTACATGCTCTGCCTTAATGAGATGACCTAGATTGCCTTCGAGACTGGTAGCAGTAATTGCATCATGCACTTTGGACTCACTGGTCAGTCCACTTTGATTCAAAATCTGCCAATAGCTGAGCACTACAATAAGTCACACGTTTCCAAATTTGTGCATCCCAAAGCTCTATCACCGCCGTGTTCAGAAGATTAAGGATCACCCACTGTCTGCATTGTTGCTCAGCAGTGTTAGGCATAAGGCTGCATGTTTGCACCACTCTCTCGCCCTGACCACCATGTGCACTGTATAGTGCAGTTTTGTTGGTGTCTGTGCGCGTAGTCCTAGGTTAAGGGATAGGCTCATTCGGACAATGGAGTCATGGCAATGCCACAAGCAGGAACATCCGTGCCACTTGCCTAGTGGACGTGTTAATGTTATTGTTACTCTTTAAGCGGAAACCTACGCACACCTATTGTCCATGGTTGCTGTATTATATGTGGAAGGGTTTAAAAGTGGTGAGAGGGTGGCTTCTAACTGTATCATCCTTATTCGTATCTCATGACATGGGCCAGTACTTGCTGAAGAAGACTATCCAAAGATATCACAATTCGATCAATGTGCTTGTGTTCACTCCTGATGGGTCACTTTTTGTGAGTGGAGCTGATGATGGCCTTATCATCATCTTCCTGGGGAATGGTAGTGGGCGCGAAGTTCGTTGGTTTCAAGTGAAAGCACCTGTGACGACATTGCTTTGGCGTTCTCATTTTGGCCATACACTGCTGGCTGGTGATGCAGGCGGTGATATGCATACTGTTGGAAATAGATAGGAGATAAGGGCATAAGGACCTTATCTATAGCTAGTTACAATAGTACAGATACGATACGGAGTAAGTAGTAATTCTGTATACATCAGATATCTCTTTATGGATGTCTAGACACCCACACGGTGTTCCGCGATACAGCGCAAGTAAGATCGCGATATAGTGGACACCTTTAGTCATCACTTTACATGTAATGGACATGGGTGCCCCGTAGAGACTATAAATACTCCTATAGGGAGAGCGCAATAGACACACTTGAGTACCCACTCATCTCTTACATTCTCTACATGATACACTCTCCCAAACCACCTTTCTAAAGGTGAGTTTCATATCCTATATGCTGCACTCTATGCTGTGCAATACATACAATAAGTCTTGACAGTTCAACTGGTGTGAGTGTTACTCAACACGGGACTTAGTCTAGTTGAGTGTGTCGAATGTTCTGTCGAGCGTCTCGCTTACAGGAAAACCCATACTATCATACCATCAACTGCATGTCTGGCCCTGTTTATTGCATTTTGGAGAATGGCATCTGGCTAGCTGTTGGCTTGGGAAAGGCTGTTCAGTTGATTAAGTAAGCAACGATCAGTGCACTTTTGTTGTCTCTTGGCTGCCAGGGAACGGCACTAACCCAACCAATTTACAGCTACTTGGGAATGTACCCATTTTCTTCCAGACCCCTTTAAGTTCCCAGAGCTAGATGGAGAGCTCCCAGAACCTATGGCGCGTTCCCTCCACTTCTTAGGTGGTGGTAACCTGCTTCTGGTAACATATATGGATTATGGTGTGATGTAACTCTTTGTCTGTCTGCTAGCTTGTCAACTTCCATCTTACCAATGATTGGTAGTGCATGGAACTTGAAGACCCTTGAAATCAAGTGGCGTATCCGTCCTCATGTATGCAAAATGTATGATCAACCGTCTTCAGTGCCTGCCTTGCTCATTACTTATGTAGAGGCTGTTCTGTTGTTTCTCCCAAGGAGAAGTTCCTTGCAGTGACCAATCTTTATGATGGCATCGATTGGTATTCTTGAGATTCGAATCACTTTATGGATGCTTTATATTAGCACACCACAACTCACCCAATCCCTGATAATGTCATCCTTCCTATCACCTTCATTCATGGCAATAGCGCAGTGTTGTCACCTCTGATGGATGTGCTCATATCACCACTGTCAAGGATTGGATGCTAGCAGAGAAGCTTCGACATAACCGTGAGTTATTCATTTTTTGAGCTAAAGCTGAGATTAAAAACTCTTCCAATAGCAGAAGATATTGTGCAAGCCCTGGTATGTGTTCTTGCACAGAAATGTCCTCATGTATCACTTATCCTGTGCGTTGCTCAGGCATACTCCAGTACAGGAGAAGCTCACCAAATAGTTACAGGTGTGGCTGAGAGGGGTGCCAGATTGGTGATTTGGTATTAGATGCAAGAGAGTGCCTCCAAAAAGCCTGCACAACAAAAGTCACAAGAGGCGATGGGGCAAAGCTCGGCATATCTCACCAGATATGTGAGATTAAAAGATCTTAGATCTCCCCGCACAGCAACTAATGTGTTCCTAACAGGCACTAGTTCCAATGATTGTTATTATCACGTGCAACCTAGCAACCCTCTTGGTCCAATGGGATTGGATCACGGTGTCTGCCAATGGGGCCAAAGATTGGTTTGGCTTCACGAAGGCTAACTAGTTTGGGGTCAGTCAAATGATAGTAACAGGACCAGGGGAGTAGAGACGAAGATAGATGAGTTTGCAAGGATTGTCTTAGTCCTGCTGTGCTATATATTGTAGTATGAGCACAAGTGTTGACTTGTAATGTCTTATAACATTGTTTTCTTCTCTTATCTCTTGTTGCTTTGGCTCAGCCCACCTTGTGGACGGGTGTCGCCTTCGGAGGACCCCCTGTGTTGATGAGCCTGCCTACCTGCCTTGGTCTCTTGCACTCAGTTGTCCAATTGTCCCTTCTGTCCTTGTCGTCTCATTGTTCCTGCCCCTCCCTGCTTGCATAATCACCTGTCATGCCCAATAGATTCCGCTATTGCACCTTGTGAGCAAAAGTTTCTCAGTACACAAAAAATAGTAGAACACGACGCGGTATTCAAATCAATCCACGCTGAATAACTGCATTTTCTTGCATGTTGTGACATCACAAGCCATGGTAAGGACATGTGTATTTAACTCAACTGTGAGGCCCTGTTAACACGTCTTGCGATGGTGTGCCGCCAACCTGTATATACCATGACGTACGCAAATATCTATGCATAATACTAAGAGCCTGTCTGGTGGAGAAATTGGCGCATGCAGCACCAGCCAAAAGTGAGAATGCATTCTCATCGTTGTGGGACGCAGCAGAGGGGGTGTCCAGCGCAACCTTTTTTGCTAGATGCGACCTTGGTCGGAAGCGGCAGCCCTGCCAAAAGTAAGAAACAACTTCAGAGTCGTTTCTCTCCTGTTTCTCTTTCTCATTTGCATAGGCCACCAGATGCGTGAGCATGAGGGGGATGCAACTGTACCATCTCCATACTACTGCACTGCCCATGATGACATCGTGTTAGTGGCTTACACAGTAGTGAGCTGTCTTGGGAATCCTCTGGACGCCTTTCTCCCATCATAATGAAGTCCTCAGCAAGTTCGACTCATGGATTTTGATGATGACGATGACTCGACATAGCACCACTGCCGTCCTTACTCGTCCACATTAACGCTGTGATGTGCACAACAATATTAAGGAGTCGGAGCTCGTTCAACAATGCCAGCACAGAGAAGAAGCACCGGACAACTGCAGATGCAGACACGTTCAATAAAGGCCACGACCCTCTCTTAGGACCTGATGCAAGCAATTAATTGCAGGCAGAGATGCCATCTGACGCATTCAGAAGTGCCCTAGCAAGTGAGGATGCAGGACGCCTTACATATGCATGCCACTCATTTAATGGCAAAGGGAGGGCGTGCTGCTGCTGGTCGTTGGCCAGGAGCTTGAAATTCTCAATGAATGTGATCATTCGTAAGTGCTTAAATTCCTTGTGTTACAACTGACAGCACTGATAGAAGTTACTTCTCCCCCAGTTGGCGGTACGCTCGCAATGTGCACATTGGAAATGAAGGAGTTGTGCCTGCAGACTATGTATATTGCAAAGTCCCGTATTGTCTAGGATCTGTTTCATATTCTTCATAATTATTTACCATTCATGATTATATTTATGATACCTCCAGCCCTGACCTTGTGGTGCTTTCTAGAGAGAACATGCGAGCTATACGCATTTCCAGTAGTATATACTTCACTGATAACAAGTTATCAATCATAACCAGATCATACATGATCAGTCTTGGAGATTACAAAGAAAAGGGGTCACCACTTGCAGATTTTGCAGGTCGAGCCTTTAGATGATGCCATCACAGTGGTCTCTTTCTTTCTCTCAAGTCTTTCAAGTGCCTTCTGATTGAAAATGGTGGCACTGATGGGGGAGGCGACACAACTCGGTGTCTCGTGTTATATCGGTGATATTATCTTAGTATTTATTTGGATATTTGGACTTATTATTTAAGAGTACATATTTCATAAATATATTACATTATTGAAAATATTCTAAGTGGCTGAACTTTGGGGAATGTTTGTGTTTAATTCGGACTTTTGGTCATTGCCGGAAAACATGACTTTTTGCATCACATGTATCTGCAGAATTACACTGCCAGACAAGGGTCGTATTGGCCCGCACTTAGCTGGGCTGTGTACACCAACTATTCACACTTAACTGAAAGATCACACCTCCTAGGAAATTGAACACCAATGGCTCAAGCAAATAAATAACAGAATTATAATAGACAAAATAATAGCCACAAGAGTAAAGAAAGACCCGTCAACAGCAAACCTAGTAACACAAACATGGATCAAGTTGTTTCACCCAGAGCAAGGTGGCTCCACACCCATGAGGTTTTAGTGGGTAGGAGATGGGCATTTAGACACCTATTAAATTAGGTTAGAAGAAGCTAGATACTAAAAATAAAAGCACTTTCCAAAAAAAAACTATTCACACTTGGTTGGAGTTTCAAAGTTGCATGGATTCGACTGAGACCCACGACCCACGACTCACTGTCATGGCCACGTCAGTCGCTATATTTTATTTCGTATTCTTATGTATTTTATACAACGCCATACAGGCATCTCGGGCATAAGAGCCCAGTTATTTTTGCTAAGTTGTGCAGTTATGTGCACAACACATGCCGAGTCATGTGCAGGAAGTCACATGAGCTTCAAGAGTCACGGACACGTCACAGGATCATGAGAAGATCCTTCCACTTACACAAACATTACGATTGGTTAGAATAGTGTAGAACATTGTAGAACATCCAGGTAATGTACATTATGTGCTAGAAAGTACCATTACTCAGCAACACGTCACCCTCTGAGTCAGAGAAGGTTACAGTGCATCAGTCAGCACAATAGCAACACGTCATCACCTGAGTCATAGGCCTTACTCAGTAGTTAGTAAGCATGGCACTTATGACTCTGCACGGACCAAGTACTACAGTATATAAACCTGTATTAGATAGTGCTACAATCTAACTTGTCCTCTTTGGATTTCCCTCTCAACCTACCCTTGCGTGATCTTTGCTCTGGTTCCCTGCAAAGGGAACATCTCGTCTTTGCTCCCCTCCACATTGCTTTGTAGGTTAGCACGTGAATTATCTCCACATTACGCTGATAGTGTGAAACAGGCAGTTCACCCCTTCACCTCTTGACTTCAGCGTTCTGAGTTGACCCCTCTGTCAACATAGCCAGAAGTCATCCACTACATTAGGACAAGTTTTATCCTTCGTCCTTTCGCATTCTTACTTTGCTTACCAGCGAAGTCTTCTTCATTATTATAGGGTGGTTGACGTCCAACCAGTCCAGATTCTTCATACCCCTTACGCACTGCCTGTGGCTGTTGTACATCAGATTCTGTGTTGATCTGGTAACGTGCTAGTGTCTGTAAAGCCAGCATAGCCATTGCTTGCCTTTATTGGTGTATTGCTTGAGTGTGCATCATTGGGTACTTGTATTGGGAACTCCCTACCATAGGAGCTAAGCCCTTGCAGGAGTGATAACCAGCCAGGCTTCGCCTGTGACAACTGAGAGCGCCGAAGCAGAAGTGTTGTAAGAGCCCTAGCTGGGTGAGAGGCAGCCAATAGGTCGAGAAGACTGTGGCAGACAGCCTTGGGTTCCTGAAGTTTACCCCTCCATTATTCCAGAGTCTCTATATCTGCCGCAGCCTTGGGTGCCGTTGAAACACATGGTATCTATTGGTCTTGCTTGGAAGAGCTTGCATCCCCTCTGCTTAGCGTTTTGCTGCAGTTGATCTACTGGGATGCTGCACTAAGGGTCTTATGTCAGAGTCTGGTTTCAAGGGGAGTTCCAAGGAGGAACTTTAGTAATGATGTACAGGTTGAAGCAACATCTAAGCCAATAGTGGCACTTAGAGTTCTTCAGTGAGAGGAGAGGTTCTTCAGGTGGGAGATGGAGTATTCAACAGTCTTCAATTGCTTAAGTACTATAGAGTACAAAAAGTCAAGTCTAAGGCTACAAGCTACCTAGCAAGCCTAACTTTATAGTAAGTAGGGATCCTAGGATTGAGTCACAATAGCATCCTAGGATTGAGTCAGAGACAATAAGTAACTGTGGAGCGCAGACTACAGTAATCACAAGCTGAGACATGAAACAAAAGATATAAGCCCCTTGACAATGGGCTAGAGTCACTATAACTCATATGAGAAAAAAGTAAAGAGTTGCAATGACTCTTGTGAGAGCAGTCACGTGAAGAAAGAAGAAAGAAAATGGAGTCATATTATAACACAGCCCCCCTTTCAGGTGCAAAGTCACCTCAACTTTGCCTAAGCCCTACTCATTGTTGTCCTAATAGAGGTCATAGTTGACCTTGTTGATGTCCCAATTCTCCTTTTCTTCATCCTCATCTCCCATCTTGGTGCATTGGTGGCACTTGATAAAGCCCCAGCTGCCAGTGTGGCGGCAGAATGGGCACTGTTCGTAAAGGGGGCATTTGAGCTCCCTATGTTTGGTGCCAACCTTCCCACATTTCCCACATACCTCTGGGGTCCACTCTTCCCAGTCCATCAAGCCAATACACTCCAAGAGTGTCATCTTCTTCTGGCTACTGGGCCCCACCTCTACTCACTCAACCTCCCCTTCCTCTGATACACGCTGCTCAGTGGAAGTGGTGACCCTGATTTGAATCTGGGCCACCTTCTTCTTCTGCTGTTTGTGCTTCTTAGGGCACTCCTTTACTTTGTGGCCCTAGCAACGACAGTGGTAATACTTGGGCAATGGTTTGCCCTCTTTGTCATGAAGGAGAGGCATCTCAGTCTGGCGGGAAGTGGTGGGGTTGGTAGGGAATGGAGTGGGGTCCAGGGGGTTGGGGAGAGTAGCAGGGGCAAGTAGGGAGGCAATAGGACCAGTTAAACATACTGTGTATCAACTGGTATATGTCCACCATTTCTAGCCTGGTCTTGTAGGCCTCATACTTGTTGTCCACCACCACCACCTCCTTTATGATCTCTAAGACCTGGTGCAGGGCATCCTGGAGAAGGCCATCAAGAGTGTTCTTCAACTCCTGCTTTGACCTAAAGTGGGAGATCTTGCCCATAGGCAGGGGTTGTCAATCTTGCTCAGCACCCTGTTAACCACAAACTCACTTTTGTGGTGGCATGCAAGCTGTCACCAGAGTGCCTCTATCATGAGGCCATAGTTCTTCACCCTCCTCCCAATATGCACCTCTATGGTGTGCTTCTCCTGTCCCTCCCCTAGGGTTCTCATCATAGTGGTGGAGTCTGGGGAGTACTTGATAAAGGTAGCCAAGGCTACCTGTGGTTTGGTCCAATTCAACCTAAAGTGGGGGTTGGGGATATAGATGGGATAGAAAAGGGTGGAATGGGGGTCATTATGGACAAAGCTAGGGGGCAGAGAATACTCACCTTCCTGGACCATAGATCCAGGGGGTTTGGTGGCTCTGTCATCACTGTGCTCCATGATTGAAACACTATGGATAGCCAGTTGAGGAGTAGGAGGGACAGCGCCCTTATTGCGAGTGTCAGCAACCGATGTGGGAGGCAATGTGGAAGGGAGCTGGAGTATTGGCACAATGCTGGCAGGAGTAGATGTAGTAAACATAGCAGAGGTAGTTGAAATAGGTTGTGGTGGTAGTAGAGGAAGGGGATGGGGTTCCTCTGTTGTTCTGGCCCATCTTATATATGTTCTATGGGCTTTTGACTTGTTTGTTTTCTTTCTTGTTTCAAACTCTGCTATCAGTTTGTCCATGTGAACATTTTCTGCTTTTTCCTATGAGCTGTCACTTGTGAAATAGCCTTTCCACTTGATTATGTAGTAGAGTTTGCACCCTTTCCCATGTTGCTATGCATCTAGAATCTTCTTGACTTTGTACTCGTGTTCTTTGTTGATGATATCAGGTGGCAGCTGGGTATAGTTCAGCCCATGGAGATCCATTTCCTTGTATGGTGTTAGTAGATTTGCATGAAACACATTGTGAATCTTCCATTGTCTTGGCAGCTCCACATGATATACTGCCTCCAATAACTGTTTCATAACTTTAAAAGGTCTGTGCCATTTCAGCCTGAGTTTAGCTGCTGGGAACAGGGTCTTTAGGTGTGTTCCCACAATGCACACTTGATCTCCCTCTTTGTATAGTTGGAACTTCTTGTTCCCTTTGTGTGCAATAGCCATCACCTTTTATGCTTTAATGATATTTTCATGGCCATCCATTTGTGCCTTTTCTATGGCAGTCAATCTTTCTTCCACAGAGGGGACCTTGCTCTTAGTCACTATTTCAATCCATGGGGTATACCCTATGAGCATTTCATAGGGGGTTTTTTGGGTTGTGGCATTTGGCCATTGGTTATGCGTGAATTCCACCATTGGCAGATACTTGTGCCAGTCATCTTGCCTTTTGTCACACCAGAATTGAAGGTACTGTTCAAGCCATTGGTTTGTCCTTTCTGATTGGCCATCAGTTCTTGGATGATATGCTGAACTAATGTTCTAGTGTATTTTCAATGCTTCACACAGGCCTTTGGCAAAGTGTGACATGAACTGGGTATCTTGGTCAGAGATAATCTTCTTTGGGACACTGAATCGTGTGTATATATGTTTCAGGTAGAGTTCTGCTACCCCTTCTGCAGTAATTGTTTCTTGGCACGGTATGAAGACTGCTACCTTACTGCAATCATGATCCATTACTGTTAGGATCATGTTGTATTTGCCAGAAAGTGGCAGCTTCATGATGAAGTCCATGGTGACTGTTTCAAATGGCAAGGAATTTTTAGGAGATGGGGATCATTGCTGGTTTGAGTAGTTGCGTGTTGATTTTGTTAGCTTGGCACACTCCACATCCCTTCACATATTGCTCCACATCTTCCTTTATTTTTGGCCACAGAAGTCTCACTTTGCCAGGGTGTAAGTATTTGTGATTCCTAGGTGTCCAGCTGATAGGGTATTGTGGTAAAAGTGAATTACCCCCCTCTTTAGATTGTTGTCTCTGGCAGTGACAATCCAGTCCATATCATCTTTGATCTTCCACCAAATGCTGACTAGTTTGGTGAGATTGTAGGTGTTTGACCATTTTCTAAGCCTTTCCTGGCTTTGTTTGTTTGTTTGCTGGTCTTCTTCCACCTGGTTCTGAAGGGACTGGTACTTGCGCTGATCTATCATTGCACTATAGTGCTCCCTTTCTTTCTTGTTGTTGGGGTTGTAGTATTTAAACCCCATCATCTGTGCAAAGCTGAATAATAGAGATGGTAGAACCACTAATGCCTTATTATCATCTTTGCCTTGTTTGTAGTCTGGGTGTCATGACAACATGTCCACCCAACCATTCTTCTTCCCAGCTATATGGATCAATTTGAAGTCATATTCCATGAGTTCTGCATGCCATCTTGCCACTCTTCTATTGTGGTCACCTGGATTCTTCCAGTATAATAGATTGGCATGATCTGTATGCACCTTTACTTTGAAAGCTGGTTGGTGTAGGAAATGTCTCCAATGCTGGAACATTTCCACAAGGGCTAGGAGCTCCTTATTATATACATCATAATTTCTTTAGGCATCATTCATGGTTTTTAAGAAGAACACCACTGGGTGGAGCACTCCTTCATCATTTCATTGCATTAGGATGGCTCCCATTGCATGGTTTGACATAATGGTTTCCTCTGGTCTGGTTGTATCAAAACCAGTTCTTCACATATTCGCTTCTTCAGTGCTTCAAACACTGCTTGTTCTTGAGGTCCCCAGTTCCAGGTAATGCTCTTCTTGAGTTGATCATTTAGTGGTTTCACAATGTAGGAAAATCCACAGACAAATTGCCTGTAAAAGTTGCAGAATCCTAGGAACACCCGAATATCTTTAGTAGTTTTCAGTGTTTTCCATTCTGCTACTCCAGTGACTTTGACTGGATCTATGGTAACAGTTCCTTTTTCTAGGATGACTCCTAGAAATTCTATGCATTCCACCTCAAAGAGGCATTGCTGGGCTTTAGATAGAGGTCCAGCTTTTAGAGGCATTTAAGGACTTTATTGACCAATTTGCGGTGTTCTTCCTCATCCTTTGATGTGGCAATCAGGATATCATCCATATAAATGATCACTTGACCTGTTGCTGTTAGGTCATTAAATTGAGTGTTCATCATCCTTTGGAATACTGCTGGGGCATTCTTTAGCCCAAATGGCATCACCATCGGTTCAAAAAGTCCTAAGTTCGTTTTGAAGGTGGCTTTTGACTCATCACCTTCATAGAAGCAAATATTGTTATATCCTGCTTGTACATCCATTTTGGTGAATAACCTGATGTCCTTTACTTTGTCTATCAGCTCCTGAATTAGAGGGAGCAGATACTAGTTGGGGACTATGAAGGAATTCAATTTTTGGTAGTCAACCACTGGTCAAAGTTTCCTGTCTTTCTTTCCAACAAAAAAGAATGGTGATGAGTACTGTGATTTGGATGGATGGATATAGCCCTTTTCTAAGTTGTCCTTGATGTATTCATTGAGCTTTTCTTGCTCTCCCTTGAACAATGGGTATATTTTGCAGTTCAGAGTTTTAGGGGCATCCTCTATAAAATCAATAGTGATGTCCCATAGTTGGTGCTTGGGATATCACTTTGCCTCTTCTTCAGAAAAGACCTTCTTCCATTTGTGATAGTGTTTCAGGACTATCTGGTCCCAGGTTTTCTCTTCTTTTGGCATCGCTTTTACTGCCAAATCAGTTGACATAGAGCTTCTTTTGAGGATTTCTTTGTCAGCTTGGTGAATGAAGAGGTCTTCCCCAGGGGTGCATAATGATGCTGCCCTCTTAACCCATGCATCTCGTATGCAGGTTACTTCTACATTTGTTGTATATGAAAGGGTCTTGATGACAAGTGGTTGCATGCTTTCATCAAGGGTTGCACTTCTCCAATCGATCAATGGCTGGAAGGCAGCGAGCCATGGGTACCCTAACACCATCTCGTCATCTCCTAGATTTGTGACAAGGAATCTCATATTCTGTTTCTTCTCCCCAGTCCGGACTTGCAGGTCAATGTAGTACTTGATAATTCCTGACTTATTCTGGGTCCTGTCAATACTCCACACTATATGGAGTTGTGGCAGCTTTAGTTGCCAATCTTCATTTGTTTCAGGAACTTGAAGTTAATAAAGTTGTCCATGTGTTACACTTTGGTAAGTGTGAGCCTTGCTTTAGGCGATGGTAAGGCATGAGTACTCAGCTAATGGTTTGTAACATTCTCTAAGTTACACAAGGAGCGTACTTGGCTCAACTTGGTGAGACTTCAGCAACTAGGAAAGCCTCTTGGTGGCTTTATGCAGTGCACTTCCTTACTTTGGGTATCCCTGCAAGAGACTGGAAAGGAAGCAGAATCTGATGATTCAAGAAGACTAAGATGGTGATCCTTGGTCTTCTACTACTCATATTTATATAGTTAGAGAGGTCACTTTAAAGCTCCCCTTGAATGATGTTGGCCTATAGCATATCTAACTTGAACCCTAGTACCGCTATCCTAGTAATCAGTAAGCAACTAGTAATACTAAACTACTAATGGTGACTGATAACACATGAATGATGAAGTCCCTGACTAATTACAAGAATCACATGCCCACTACTGTAGTCAGAACCTAGTAGTAAGCGTCCAAAAGTCCGTTCCATGACACCAAACCTAGGAGTTGCCATAGAAGAGGAAGATAGGCACTTAGCTAACCAATGAAGAGCCCTGCAATTAGGGCATTGAGTGTTAAGCTCTCCAAGGTTGTAAACCTCCCAAGTAGGGTCAAATGGATGGCATGCAATAGGAAGAATGGGAGGAAGCTGTGGTGGTGGTGGTGGAGGGAATGGTGGTGGTGAAAAATCAGCAGGAACAAAAGTAAAGTCAAGAGGGGCAGTAGAAAAGGGTGCCAGATGTGGTGGTGGTGGTGATGGTGGTGATGGTGGTGGTGGTAGTGGATTCTAATTAATTAAGAAAAGTGATAATAATTAGTATAAAAATTCTAAGATAATATAAAATAGATACTTACAGGGACAAAGATAACAGGGGCAGATCTAGGATAAAGAGGTGAAAGAGCAGCATATGCAGCAGCTAATTGAGCAGGTGTTAAAATTGGAAGAGGAGGGGCAAGGAAAGGGGCAGGACCAGGACCAGGACCAGGACCAGGAACAGGACCAGGAACAAGAGCAACAGTAGAGGTATAGCCAGCAGCAGTAGCAAAAGCAGAGGTAGAGGCAGGGGGGGGGGAAGGGCAGGGGCAGGGGCAGGGAGCAGAGGTGGTGGGGGGGGGGGCATCTGATTTATTAAAAATAGCAGCATATAATTATTAGTATATATGCTTTAAAATTAGAAACCAAGGCTTACAGATGTAGCAGCAACAGTGCTATAAAGATGGCATGGGCACCTTAAAGGTTGAGGAATAGGAGGAAGATTTGTCAGCCTAGCAGCTAAATCAGCTGGCAAATGAGAATACTGCTGACCATTTAAGGTGGGTGGCCTAATAGAAGGAAGTGAGGGAGCAGCTGGGGTTCTACACTGTTCAGGGCTGCCCATAATATGGCTATCATGCTCAACTTGACATGTAGCATGTTGGGTGTGCTGAGGAGAAGTAAGAGGAGTAGAGGCAGGGGGGTGAGCAGGGGCAGGGGGAAGAGCAGGGGAAGGGGGGGGAGCAGGGGAAGGGGGGGGGGAGGGGGGAGAGCAGGGCCAGAGGTAGCAGCAGCAGAAGCAGAAGCAGAGCCAAGTCCAGAGCCAGAGCTAAGACCAAGATCAGAAGGAGGAGCAACAGGCATTCTAACCCCAATATAGAACAGCCAAAGCCTTCAAAGACAATATGAAATTGGTGTAAGCAGTGGCAGTTGAAAGTGGAGCAACTTCCAAAAAGGAAGGGGAGGTAACTTAGTTGTGGTAAAAATCACCCCACCAACCCAATCTCCCTGCACACTGCACCCAGTGAGAGGTCCGGTCTTAAAAGACCTTAGCAACCAGCAAACACCCTGTTTTTACAGGGAAGCCAGAGAGGTAGGACTTCACTAAGCTTTACCTTGATCTACAAAGTCCCCAAGGATCATCTGCCAACTGAAGAGAGGCAGCACAGTCACTCCTAAGCATAGAGAAGAGCTAAGGAGAGCCCCTAAAGAAAGCTTAGATCAGTTAATCTAACAAAAAGTAAAGGGAGCATACAACAAAAGGGCAAAAAAACTGGGAAAAAGGATGTCAGAAAATATATTTAGACACAAAAGAGGGAGACATACCTTTGATAATGAGAAGGTAGGGATGAGAGGAGGGCAGAGATGGCCCAAAAAAAACAAAGAGGTGGATTGGATAGCTGTTAAGGGAGGGGAAAGGTTTTTTTGTGTGATGTAGAGCATGATTGATGGGGGGATTGATAGCAGATGTGGGGGGCAAAGTGAGCTGCACTTTTGCTTACCAATCTAATTTCCTTTTCAAGAATGTCAGCCACAATTTTTTTTGGGTGGCTGTAAAAGATGGTTAAATAAGTGAGGAAATAGTGCTCAGATTGCTTAGAGTTGGCAGAAGATCCCCCAGCTTCTGATCACATCTATGTTATGAAATATATTCAGGATTATAGCTAATTTATTTAGAAAGATTGAGAAGATATAAATGCAGTGCTGAGCTGGCAGCAACATGAGCTACGCTTTTGCTTACCAATTGACTTTCCTTTTTCGAGAATGTCAGCCACATTTTTTTGTGGGTGGCCGAAAAAGATGGTTAAAAAAGAGAGGAAATAGTGATCAGATCACTTAGAGTTGGCAGAAGACCCCCCAGCTTCTAATCACATCTATGTTGACAAATATAATCAGAGCTAATGCTATTTTATTTGGCAAGATCGAGAAGTATGAAAACATTAGCAGAGCTCTAAAGGCAGCCACCGCTTTTTTGCTTTGTCATATTACTCAGCTGCATATTCAGAAATATTTCCTTTTCCAGATTCCCCATCTGGTAATCTGGGCTCCCTTTTTCATCAAGCTTTCGTAAACCTTCCTACTTTACTATATAGATAAGCTTCAGCACGTGCCTACAGCACGGTTTGGTCACTTTGTTCCCTTCACTAGCCTTTGCCACACTGCTTCAGCTTGTTGGGGGCTGTGCCCCCAAACCCCCGCTTTCCTACCTAATCTCAATCCTATAATTCCACTTATCCATATATCTTACTCCAAAACTCTTTTAGAAGGAACCATCCTTAGTTCTCTTATACTTCCCTAATAGGCCCCATTATTTATATATGTTACAGTTGCACCGGCCGTCTAGTTCGACTTGAACTGGGGTTCTCAGAACGCTTGTATTGCACGCGACAACCAAGGCAAAACCACTGCAATAGCGGTTGCAACTGAGAGACGAAGGGGGAACGGCTCGCTTTAAGAAGTGGCGCAACAAGACAACGTCTAAGGGTTTGGTAAAGAAGACCAACTAAGGCCCTTAGGAAAGCAGGAGGGAACTGTGATGCGGATTGTTGAAAAACTCAAGATGCGGAATACATGTGAAGACAAGCTAGTACTTATACTACTAGTAGATAAGGTTCGGACTCAGCACAAACCTTAAGTCCTTATCTCTAGCCAATAGCCATAAGGGCTCCGGCTCCACAAGCTGAAACATGAAGGAGAAACATAATTGGACCGGCCTATAAAGGCACCGACGTCCATCAGACACGAGGTTGCGCCCATACAGTACACGAGGTGTCCATCAGAAAGTCCATTAGTAAACAGGCACGAAGGCCTAGTCCATGTCGTCACCAACCAGGTAACTGGCTGCAGCATACCCGAGGCACACACGCTCAGGTGATGCCTCACGTGATGAGTCACGTGACTCTGGGCTGTCACGCCCGTAGAAGTGCGCGTACATGGCACGTGCGCGAGCTTCATCTTGCTCATAGGGATCATCAGCTTCTTCGTCACTGCTTTCATCGGGAGTGCGGGACTTAGCTGGTTCGGGACGCAATGTCCACATGCTCATGTTGCCTTTTCTCATCAAGGCCTCTCTTAATGCCTCGACATCCAGGTTTTGCTCGTAGTTGTCCAACGCGGGCCAGCTCGGGCAGCTCGGCGGCATGCTCTCTCGGGAGCTCAGAATCTCGGCCGTAACAAAATATCTAACACCTCCCTCTTTACTCCCAACTTTTACATTATCTATTTATATTAGCTCTTAACCATTACCACCCTTAAGAAAGGGGCAGAAGTGATCTCCATCTTAAGTGACTGAACTCACCTTTAACTTAGATTAAATTAACTGGCCCTGCTAAGCTGGTGTTACAAAAAGGGTAAAAAAACTAAGAAAATCCATATTAGAAAATATAAATAAGGTAGATTTATCTCTGATAACAAACTATGGAAAAGAGAAGGGTAGAGAAGTTCAAAAATAATAAAGAAGTTAAATTGCACTGTTATTAAGGCAGGGCACAGTTTTTTTTTTTTAAAAAGTATTTTTTTGAAGATCTAAGAATATTTTATAATTTATTAATTGAATTAATCCAAAAAGTCAAGTGTAACAGCTTGCAATATTTTCCTTTATGTTATCAATTATAATTAGTTCACCTTTTGAGCATTCTAGAGGCAAAAGTAAGATGTAAATATATTTATACATTTGATATTATGGAGAGGTGGAGTTCAAAGAGAATTGTTGTTGAGCAAGTAAGGTCGCTTTTTTGCTTACTAATCAACTTCCATTTTAAGAAGTCAGAAAATATTTTATAATGGTTTGCATTTATTATAATTAGCAAGTTCCCTTTTTAGGAATAAGTGGAAGCTGAAAATAATTGTTGTGAGGTGCTATATGCTTACTAATTGACATCCTTTTGAAGAAGTCAGCCCCTAAGTTGCACTTTTGCTTACTAATCAATTTCCATTTTAAGAAGTCAAAAATATATTAATTTAATCAATTTACATTTAGTTAAATGGTTTGCATTGACTTTACTTAGCTAGTTCCCTTTTTAATCATTCTAGAGGTAGAAGTAAAGTGTAAATATATTCAGATATTAAAGTGGCAGACCTACCTATAATATAGAGATAAGTGGGGGCCAAATATAATTGTTGTTGAGCAAGGTAAGGTGCGCTTTTTTGCTTACTAATTGACTTCCATTTTAAGAAGCCAGCTAGAAGAAAAAGCTATAGTAAAACTCAACGGTTTTGCTTATAGTCACTGCTTAGTCATATTACTCAGCAGCTTACTCAGCTCCTTTCCTTTTTTGGATGAGGGGGAAACCCGACACGTCGAATGCTTATGTTTCAAACCTGCCTTTTTGGGAGCATGACAGCTTGCGAAAAGTCAATGCCTAAAAGTCAGTGCCTGTGGGTGACAGTTGGGCTATTTTCCCATCCAGATGACATAAGTCTTGCACGTCAGAAAAGGGAATTCCCAGTGAGTTGGCTTCATCTTGGCAGACTCCTCAATGAAAAACATTATTTTCGTACTCAGCTCAGAGCATTTAAATTATGGTTACTTTGATAAGTAATTTTATTGTGTCATTGAAGTACAAAATAGAATAAAAAAGTAAATAAATAAAATGACTACAAGTAATAATGAGTCTGAGTCACTGGATCTGGGGTGAATGGAAAGGCATGTATTAACGTGGTGCCGGGAATGGGCTGGGATGCTGGAGGGAGAGGATGTGTAAGCGCAGAGGAGAATGCGGGGGACGGGGCTGGCTAGGATGCCAGTGCCCCAGGGGGCAAGTGCTGAGGGGAACATGGGGGATGGAGTTGGCTGGGATGCCAGTGGGGGGGCACAAATGAGTGGAATGCATAGGCCGGAGTCAGCTGGGAAGCCAGACGTAGTGCACAGGCGCAGGTGGCCTAATTCCACAGGCCTTCGTGGCCCAAAATGGTAAACTCATCAGCCCAAACCGAAAGTCCGAATCAAACTACGCTCATTTCAAAAGTTTGGCTAACCATATACTTCAAATATATAATATATTTATTGATAAGTTCACAACAACATCAAACATTGAAAATCAATTTACAAATCAATTATTTACGATGATATAACACATTTTATTGGTAATGAGTAACAACAACAAACATAATAAAAAATATACTAAGTCGACTATCTATTGGGGGGGATAGTACAGTGGGTAATGAGGCATTTGGAAAATGGGATAATGATATTGGGGCAGATATGGAGCAGGTTGTGATAGAAAGGGGGGGGATAGTAATGCACCTGAGGTGGCAAGGGCCCGGGAGTGCATGGGGATGACAGACGGGGGGAGGGACGCTGGGGGAGGGAGGGGGCTTGCGGGTCTCGGAGCTGGCTGCAACAGGGAAGGGGGAAAGGGGATATCGTACAGAATGGGCCTGGGCACATGGGGAGATGATAGGTGGGGAGGGAGAGACGCCAGAGGAGGTCGCAGGGTTGCGGTCGCTGGTTCCGCGGCAGCATGTGCTCGGGCATTAGCATTTGCAGCAGCCAAGCGTGCATCTGGTTTTGTGCATTTGCCTGGTTGCTCTCCAGCCCTGTAAGGGTCGTCGTCCTCTCGGTTGCGCTTATAATTGATCTTGCCAATATGTTCGGCCATGTGAGCACTGTTGACCTTGCCACAGTGTTTGCTTCGCTTAACACCCATTCGCTTGGCTGTCTCCGTCCAGGAGTGCTGATTCGGAGCAATCTGCTCCTTTTTGGGGAGCTGGGGGCTGCCACTAGTTGCTGACATGACCACCATGGCAAGATTTGAGTGAATGAGATTAAGTGATTTCACTATATCTGAAACCACCCTGAAATTTGGTGCTTGCATAAGCAGCTTCTGTGACAGGGCAATGATCTTGTTAGTAACAGAAATTAAGGACGCCGCCACATTCCCATCAGATGTGGTGTCTTCACCTTCCGTGTTAGGTGACGCCGGTGCGATCGGACTCGGCTGAGAGTTGAGGTTGTTAGGGGCCACCGGCTCAACTGGAGCCCCCCCAAAGTAATGCTGTGCAGACACGATGTGCTTGCAGAACTCAATACGAGGAAAATCCAGGCAAGAGCACTTGATGTTGACCAGGTCAACATCATAATATTTTTCTTCACTTGATGAGAGCACTTGAAAGCGCATATCTCCAATTTGTGTAATGCACTCATGTGACGTTTCGGGGGCGCATGCCTGGATTGCATGGCGGCACCGATCTGCCAAGTCCTCACCATGATCCCAGATTGCTTGCCACTTTAGGTGGTCTTCGATCTCCAGCAGGCCAGTTCTCAAAAGTGTAGATATGAGATGATCTACTCTGCGATTGCGCTTGCCATCAAGCCATTTGGATTTTAGCACATGGTGATAACTAGATTAATTAATCAGAAATCAAATAGGTGTGAAATGCGATTACATACGATTCCAATAACATATTGGTATCGCCTTCCTCGAAGATTGACCAATTTTGGCGATAGACGGCAGACCACATTTCCTTGACAGGCATCCATTCCTGGGCCAAGTATTGGGCCACGCTTTTGGGAATACATTTGTCGCTCAGTATATCTTCCTACAAAGAATCAAATTCATATTTGTCAGTAGTCCGGACCCATTTTTTGATCAGGTCCCACAAATCCTTGAATTCAGTAGTGACGAAGTGGGTCCTGATGGCCCGGAGCACGTGCCACCAGCAATAGAGAACGTGGGAAGACAGATATGTCTCACATATGGCATTGACCTGCGCTTGATCTCGATCTGTCATAAATATAGCGGGTGAAACTTCCAGACTTTGTTGCTTCACTAGATTAATAAAAAATTGAATTGTTGCCTGGGTCCCATTGGAGGACAGCATCCAGGCAACAGGAACCCCTGATGGACAGTCTAGCCATGCTATCAGAGAAGCACTAATAGCACGCACCATGGCCCTAATGATCCCACACCATTATTGTAAATAATAATATTCCCTTGTATTGCGTGACGTTATGCATCGCATCAATGCCCAGGAATGTGTTCCCAAGATAGCAGAACCATTCTAGTTGGGATTTTGATTGAATACAGAGCGCAAAAAGACCGTGTGCGAGATTAGATCCCTCAGGGGGCAAATCTTGTTTACTCTTGTAGAATATGAAATGGCCTTCATTGAGTAAATTGCTGGCCCAAATTCGAGTAGAATTTGCGTCATTTGGATCGAGTTTGACAATTTCTCAATCTACGGTCTTCCTAATTCAGCTGATCTCATCCAATATGAGGTAATGATCCCTCTCATCCTCACTGAATTGGGCACGCATGTGCATTTTCTGCAATCTAAATCAGATTAAATTATAAGGAAATCTTAGATATCACTCACTATTTCCCTATCTGTCAATCCCAATCTAATTAATCCCATGATCTGCTCCAGCATTGGAACACATATCCAGACATATTTGAGATTGTCCTTGTCGGTGGGGTGGGAATGATCGGAGATGTACCTGCCAAGGACAGTTTGGGTGTGGGGATACATCTTGATTCGCACATTGCAGGGACAGCTGCCCTCAATACATTTACTCTCCTTGGTTTCTCGGTTAGTTTTTTTCTTGTAATTCTTAGTGCCACCAGTCCCTTGGCGCGCGCAAATGAAATCCTGGGACCCGCTGCATAGCACGCTCTGCCTGGTGACCCCGCATGGTTGTCTGGTGTGACTAATGCGGAGCTCAATGCTGTGAGCCCACTGCTTGTTCTCACGCCAAGAATGGAACTTGTCAAGCGAGTCCCTTTCAAGATTGAAGCCATGTTCCCGATCCCACGTAATAGTTCTGTGCTATCATGAGGTTGCAGGATCGGCCAGGTTTTGGCACCTAGATTGGCAATGAGCTCCCGCACCCGTGGTAGCACTAGTGGCGGCTTCACCAGGAACAACAGGTATGTCAAAAGTAGTCATCATGAGTGTAGCAGTAGTTTCGTTGCCCACATGCATGCCCTTGTGTGGCACATTCTGTAGATTGTGGCCTGTACAATAGAAATACACTATATTTGTTATCTAAGTGGCATGCGACTCTCAGCTGAGGGAATGCAAATATATTTTAAATAATCTAATATATTCTATACTACCAGTACGGGAATAGCGTGTGTTAGACTGGTGCAGGAGGCGGTGCGTAGTGCGTCACTACACCACATGCTACGAGCGAGGTGGCGCATGCAGGGGGCAGGGCAAGGCGCTGAGGGGAGGTGGCGCGCGCGGACAGCGGCAGATGCGAGGAGGTGGCAGTGCGCCACTATGCTCCATGCTGTGACTGAAACGGCATAGGAAGGGGAGGTGGTGGGTGCAGGGTGGCAGCAGGTGCAGAGGGCAGCGTGCGCAGGGGAGGCAGGGAGGTGGCGGGCGCATGGGGTGAGGCGGGGAGGCAGGGCGTGGCACGATGCCGCTGCATGTGGGATTGTGCTTGCCCTAAAAGAGCACCCCAAGGCACTCAGTCTCCTGTTTTGATACATGCTCAGCAATGGCGCTGCAATAGGAGGGGTACATACTGGTGTAGACCCCATGAGACGAGGTGGTGCGTGAGGGGAGGAGGCACATGCCACGACGTGCTGCACGTGACAGGCAACTCTCCCTGGGTGAGTGCCCCAACGCACTGTGCCACTGGGGATGCGTGATTCTCCTGTTTCAATGTGCACTTAGTAATGGCGCCGCAACTGAGATAGTTACATACTGGTGGGGATGCCATGAGTCGGGCGGTCAGACGTCGGTGAAGGGAATGGGCGGGAATGGGCCGAATTGGGTCATTGTGTCAGCACGTAGAATGCCACAATCCTGGCCAAGGAATCAATTTCACATGTTTATTTGTTTCGTAGAATTCTTTATTTTTATTTTTTTATTATTTAACTCACAGGAATTATTTAATAAGCCGGTTTTTCGTTTTGGTCGGAGCTGTAATAAAAGTTCCCACGACCGTGGGAAGGCCTGTGAAATTACAAACACTCACAGGTGCACACCTTCTGGTTTGCAGTAGCTGAGACGGTGTCTGGTTTTGCTAGCCTGCCCGGTCTCTTGCCTCCTGCATATGGGTCGGTGTACACCCGGCGACGCTTACCCTTCGTGGTGCCAATAGCCCTCTCGATTAGGCCTGCATGATCTGTGGGGGTGCGGTGCTTCATGGCCCTCTTGACACCCATACTCTTGGCAGTCTCCGTTCATGAGTGTTGATTGGGCACGATCGCTTCTTTATGTGGTAAGGGACTGGACGTGACAGGAGTTGGCATAGGGCCTGGTTCAGAGGGCACCGGTGGAGTGGCTGGAGCATCACTGGGGTGCAGGTGAGGGAAATGGCAATAAACTGCACCAATGTGCTTGCAGAACCGAATGCACGGGAAATCTTGGCAGTTACATGCCGGCAGGGCGAGATTGATTGAATAGAATTGCCCTGATTTAGTCTGAGAAGCAACATGAAATTGCGAGTCGTCAAATTTTTCAATAGAATCACGGCTAATTTTATTGGCTGCTTGCTTAATATCTTTTCAGTGTGACACTTCCAAGTTTAGACTGTCCAGACCGACATGCTGCTTGTCATGCCGAAATTGGTAATATGGGTTGGCCGCTTTTATAAGCATGAACACAAGATGATCTAAGTGGCGGTTGCACTTCCCCTCAAGCCATTTGGATTTCAATACATGGTGATATCTAGATAATTATTTTAGTCGTAATTTAGATACCAAATGAAATAAATGATTACACACACTTCAATGAGCATATTTGTATCTCCTTCTTCAAATATATGCCGATTTTGTCTTGAGACTTTGGACCACATCTCAGATATCGGCATCCATTCTGTCTTAAGATATTGCAATAAACTTTAAGGGATACTGGGATCAGTGGAGATCTCATCCCAGATCGTCGAAAATTCGGAGCGATCACAAGTTTTAACCCATATTTGTATTTTTGCCCAAAGTGGCTTGAACGCATCAGTATTGAAATGGTGCTGCATGGTGCAGAGGACGTGCCACATGCACAGGAAGACCCGGCTATGTGGATATGCCTCACAAATGGCAGCAAGCTGCGCCTGATCGCGATTGGACATAATGATTGATGGCTGAACATCTGGACTCACTTCCTTCACCCAATTGAGAAAGAAGGCGACGGCTTCCTTTTTTATAGATGATGAGAGCATCCAGGTGACTGGGACACCTGGTTGGCTAGCAATGTAAGCTCTCAGGGCCAAGATTCAGAGATCTTATTGACGCACTGTGCCCCCAATCGTCTCACATGATCATTGTATATAGCATAATATCTTTATATTGAGTGGTATTATGTGTTGCATTGATACTGATGAATCTGCCACCAAGATGCCGAAATGCATCCAATTGATACCGTGTCTGAATGCACAGGACGAGGTGATCATCGTGCATCGGCAAACCTAGCGGCGAGGCCTTGAGTCTGTCCTTGTAAAAAATTAATATATTTTCTGCTTTGAATCTATCGATCCAAAGCCTTGTTGATATCGCATCTTGGGGATGCAGCTGGATCTCTTCCATGTCCAAGGCCCACGCAACATGACTGATGTCGCTGAGGTCAAGGAATTTGTCGTGGCTGCCGTCTGGCGCAGCGGTGGGAATGATTCAGACCTATTCAGGTCATTAGAGCCAAACAATCAAAGATGGGGTTTTACATGCACGATCTCCTGGGCATCTACCTTCTGAAACAAGAACGATTTCATTTGCTGCCGTGCTCCATCCGACAGGCACGTAAACATCACATTGCCCATGCCAAGGTCGTGGTTATGCTCCATTGCATAATGTCCCAGAACTATGGGCATATGCAGGTAGCATTTGATTACGATCTGGCAATGGCAGCCCATGCCCTTTCTCAGGATCTTTTGCTGATGTTCCAGGTCCTTCTTCTGATCGGCCTTCTGTCCGATTCTCTGGCGCGCAGTGGTAAATGTACTTTGTTGTCCATAGAGTTCTGCCAAGCATCTCCGCGCCATGCTCCACTTTGGCAACTCTAATCTCAATCATATGCGCGTGCTCCTCACTCCTCCGCCATTCATGGAAGGTGTCCATATTCGGCCACTCATGCAGGTATCTGCAGTTCCAGTCAGAGTTGAAGCTACCCCTTGCGGTCAAGGTAGCTGGGTCCTGGGTAGGTACGGCTTCTGGTGGTATGGTTTGCTCAGATGAGTTTCCCATGCCGACCCTCACGGTGTCTGGGCACTTGGCAGGCAGGTGCTCTCCCATCGCGACACGTGCTTTGGACTGGCATGCTGTGGCACGTGCTCTATTCCCGAGCCCCAGGTCCATGATAAACTCCTGGGCACTTGGCCCAGCTGAGTTGTCTAGGATGGTCAGTGTAAAAATAATGCAAAATTTTGATTTCAGCATGACAATAACGGGGTAAATGAGTGACATGTTAACGTGTTCCCCTCCATGACCCTGGGGCCATGAATCACGTCCATGCACCTTGGCCACAAAATCGCGTCCATGCATTAGATAATCGTTGTGTTATATAACATTAATATTTTCTGTAGAATGTTTATTTACTCATTAATATAAAAAGGAAACATTTTGATCTCAGCTATGCTTACAAATGGAGTTCTACAAAACTGCCTTTTCGGTAAAGATGACATAATGTTTATCTGGATGGGAATTTACAAAAACTGTGGGCGACATCACAGCTCAACCGAACTGCTGACCGGTTGCAACTGGACCGGTAGTTGTGGTTGTGTCCTGCACAGGCCTGGGGCCGACTATAGTTGTGGTTACACTTCACCCCTACCACACTACCTGTCCCCCACCCACCATCATTCACTATGGTAAATTCAAAGACCTGGCTTCTTCTCGTCGACCACAACTTTGACTCCTTCAATGAAGAGGAGCTCTATTTGCTTCTGGCAGATGACCTTGCATATATAATGATAGTGTAGATCAATATGTTTTATCCACTTCTCCTGAGCCAGATTAGAAGCAAGGAATATAGTGTTGAAGCGTGATCTGAGTTAAAGAGTCACATGCTTCGTGGGAGATGCTTGAGTCATCTCATGGACATATACGGTATCTGGCCCCTTATGGGCAATAGCTTGATATGGACTTATTCCGGACTTCATACGGACCGGATCGCCTTTTGTTTATCTTTATTATTCTTCCTTCTATTGTTTAGATACCGTTCGGTGACTCACTTGAAAGTGGCACCATTTTATATTCGTCCAATCATATCCCTTCTTGGACCCATTGTCGTGTCACACGTGTCCTAAACACAATGTGCGCACAGACCATTCCTTCTTGTTTATAAGGATGGTTGTTTACGCCTTCACACTTCAGAGTTCCTTCAACCTCTGAAGTGTAAGTGCGCCCTCCTCTTTCTCCACACCTTATAGCTAACACTTCCGTAGTACTTGCTTGTCTTTAGGTGTGTAGCCGTAGTGCTATTAGAGTTCCTTCAACCTCTGAAGTTACTTGCTTGTCTTTAGCCTTTCACGCTAACCTCTTCCCGCTAAGTCAGTGCTGCGTTCAACATATAGATCCTTGGTTATCCCCACATAGTGGGATTGGTCTGATGTTTATTCCTAACTCTTTGAGAAGAGTTCTTGTCCAGACCAACTGCTTGCTCATATCAGAGAGCGACATGTATTTAGCTTCTGTGGAAGACATTGCAATGGACTTTTGCACTCTAGAATTCCAGCCAAATACCCCACTAGCTAGTTTTACTAGATAGCCTGTTGTGGACTTCCTTGTATAAGGATCTGATGCCCAATCAGAGTCTGCATATGTGACTAGACCTCCATCTGATTTGCCATCGTATATTAAGGCATAATCTGAGGTACCTGCTAAGTAGTGACAAATATATAGTGCTCTACTCAGGTGATCCTCTGTGGGGTCTGCAGCATATTGCAACATTTTAGTCATGGCAAAGGCTACATCTGGTTGCGTTCCAAGCATAATATATAGGAGTGATCCTATCACTTGCTGGTATTGCAAGTGAAGCTCTAGGTCTATGGGACCTTTGTTTGGAGTAGGGTGATTGTCGTGATCTGACTCACCATGGACTTATCTTTTTCTTTTACTATATCACCTTGACCCATTCTCAGACTTCCTCAGAGTACTAACCTGTTGACTCATTACTATATATGCTTCCCTACTCCGATTCCTTACCTTCTCCTTCCTCTTTTGCATTTCCTATTGTTCTCTTTTAGTACCCCCTCATAGGATGGACACGGAGTAGCTACCTATATAAGCTTGCCCTCTTATACGCTTATCCTCCAGTCTTGTCTTCATCTTTACTACTAGCAAATACAAGTCATTGTCCTCTTCTATCTGCGTGCTCCCTCTTATCTTCTAATCACCATTGTTGGTCTTCCCTTAGCTGGGAGCCACCTTAAAGCTTTGTGCTTGTGCTACAACAATGCGCACACACAGAACGTTGACTCTAAGTCAACTTACACTGTACCTCGTCCCTAAGTCTTCGACTTAGTCCCTTGTACCACATCATCCCTTGTGGACCCTCGTCATCTTGTTATCCTGAACCCCTGTCATCTTGAACCCTTGCCCCCTTGTCATCCTAAGACCTTTGTCATCTTGGATCCTTGTCACTTTGTACCTTGTCCTTGTCCCCTTGTCACTCGCCCCTTTGGTGCACATGTGGAGAAACTCCTGTGTGTCCCCTAGATCCCTACATTCCCAGAGTTTCATGAAGCATTGCTTCAGGGAATTGATTGCAGGCTTATCAGATCCTAGGAATAATACATCATCAATATATACAATGATGACTATGGTTTTATTTTTATTGACAAATATTCCAGAGTCTGTTAAGAGGTGTGTGCAGCCTATAGCAGCCATGGATTTATCAAGCGCTCTCCACCAGGCTAAGGCTGCTTGCTTAAGTCCATATATGGCGCGTTTAAGGTGCAGTACTTTATTTTGTTGGCCAGGGATTCTAAACCCTTCAGGCTGTTCCATATACAGTTCTTCATCAAGCTCTCCATATAGGAAAGCAGTTTGACATCTAGTTTGGAGATATGCCAATCTTTCAGCACTGCAAGCATGAGCATCATCTGGACAGTCTCAAACTGTACCACTAGTGAGAATGTCTTGTTGTAGTCTATGCCTTCAACCTGTGAAAAGCCTTTGGCAACTAGCCTAGCTCTTTTATGGCCATTGGGTTTTACATCAAACACCCATCTGTTTTTTATTATTTTTCTCCCCTTGGGAGGGTTTACTAGCTCAAAGACGTTGCACTTGTGAAGTGACTCTAGTTCTTCATGGCATGCATTATGCCACTCCTCCTGTTGTTTATTAGGCATTCTGAGAATGTCCCTATAGGTCCATTCACGAATATTAGAGGTGTCAGGTGATCCTAGATCAGTGGGTGGAACTGCTTTGGCAAGCAGATGATCTAGGAATTTGACTCCCCCTTCCTGAGCAAGGCAGGCAAAGACTAACTGATCTACTTTGTCCTCAGAATCATGCAGATTCTCACTCTGTGTGCTTTAAGGATCTAGCTCAGCTTCATCAGGAATACCTCCTAGAACTGGCTGATCTTGGAATGAATGCTGCTGAGAGCTACCCAGTTGGTTCTCAACCAATTGTTGCCAAGTATGCATTCACTCAATGTCATAAGATATCTTGGAGGGGGTACCATCCCCATAGACATTATCTGGGCGAGTATTTTGCTTCCTCAGATGTGCAGATCACCTAGGCTTGTGTAGGTTCAGGTACTGGATCTGCAGGTGGAGGCAGAGCTTGCTGCTCTTCAGGCTCAGCATCAATAGGAGCCTCATCATCCCCATCAGGAGGTGGAGTGCTACTCCTTTTTGGTTTAGGTAGCTCAGGTGAAGGGTCAAGATCATCAGGAGTAGTGTTATTCGACATATCATAAGGTGGTTGGTTAGATGGAACATCATCTAACTGGGTTGTTCCTCTGGTTTTTCCCTTAGAGTCTCCAGTGGAGCATCTAGGGAATATCATTTCATTGAATAGGGCTTTATCTGAATAGAATACAGAATTTGAAGGGCACATGAATGCATCTGCCTTTATTCCCACTTGTCTACCAAGGTAGATCATTAGCTCACTCCTGGGTGAAAGCTTGTTCTGCCAGCAGGCTTCAGGGATGTGGACATAAGCCCCGCATCCAAAGACCCTTAGGTACAAAATGTCTGGTACTTCATTGTTTAATAGAGTATAAGGAGTCTGCCATTTAAGGTGACTCATAGGAGTTCTATTGTAGCAATGGAGTGCATGTAATACAGCAAACTCCCACCATGATTGAGGGAGGCAAGCTTCAAGGCACATTGCCTGAGCTTTGTCCATTATAGTGTGCATAAACTGTTCAGCACAGCCATTCTGCTAAGGGGTATGAGGTGCACTTTGAAGTATAGTAATACCTGCATCCTTTAGTACTTTGATGAAGGCATCTGATTTGTACTCTCTTCCTGCATCAGACATCCATTCTTTAATGGTAGCATTGTATTGATTTTTTACTAGGGCTAACCATTGTTTAAGAGCAGTAATGGCTGATGCCTTATTGCATAGGAGGGTAATCCATGTGTAGGAGGGTAATCCATGCATAGGAGGTATAGTTATCAATAAAGATGACAAAGTACTTGTATTTATGATAAGAGGGGATCGGAAAACTCTTCAAATCAGAGTGTATGCACTTGAAAGGCATAGTAGCCCTTGTAGTGGAAGGAGGATGTGAGGCAGCAGGCATTTTGCCTTGCGCACATCCAGGACATACATGCATGTCATTAGGGAACTTAATCCCTTCAGAGAAACCCTTAGTTTGATCCTTAGCATGACATAGAACATCCATGGATGGGTGACCAAGTTGTCTATGCATAAGGTCATAATCTACTTGATATATTATGGGAGTCTCAGTAAACTAAGCCTCTACCACTGTAGATTTCACATCTAGCCAATATAATGTTTGTCCTTTGAATAGGGGTTTACATTAGACAAAGGTTTGAGTCTTATAGTTTAAGGAAATTTGCTGTGAATTCCCTGTAACACACATCCCTTGTTGTAAGAACTCACCCATTGAGAGCAAGCATGTACTCATGGAAGGTATATACAGCACTGGATGGATTCTAGTCATTGTGACTGAACCATTAACAGAGTGTTTTAATAGTATAGTGCTATATCCTTCAACATATATAGTATGCACAGCAGTTTGAACCAGAGTTCTATCATTCTCATTTGCCGGCATGTACTCGATGAAGTCGCTCAAATTATTTGTGAAATGAGCTAAAGATCTAGAGTCAAGTAGCCACATTGAAGTGACATGAGAGTGACACTTAGTGTTATGCTTCGGTAAGCATGGGCCTTGCTTTAGGCGATTAAGATGCAAGTACTCAGCTAAGAATGTCCTAAGTCAAATGTGGAGTGTCTTGACTCAACACGACAACAGCTTTGCAACTGGGAAAGCCTCTTGGGAGCTTTATGCAGTGCATCCTTCCAGTCTTGGAGAATCTCTGCAAGAGATGAAGGAAGATGAAACCAATGATTCAAGAAGACCAAGATGACAACCCTTGGTCTTCTTCATCTACTATTTATACACAATGATAAAGGGCTTTGAAGCACCTTCCAAATAGCTATTGACCTATAGCAATACTGCTATCCTAGTAATCAGTAAGCAGAAGTAAGCAACTATTACTAATGCTGACTGATAACACGTGAAAGTATGAGTCCCTAACTAATGTATACAATCACATGCTTACTACCATAGTCAGAACCTAGTAGTAAGCATCTCAGAAGTCCGTTCTGTAACACTTAGAACACTTATTGAAGGGTGTATTATGTTCACACTTCATTATGTCCAGAACACCAATAGATATATTATGTATTTTTACATTCAACCCATATTTACATGTTCCTCCATTTGTATTTTTTATTGGAGGGACCAATACTTTTAGGTCATTAGTGTTTGTCTGTGATAGTGAAGGTGCAACATACTCTTCAATCTCACTGCCACAACTAAGGGATACAGTGTCAGCATTCTCTAAGTTCCTTGAGGAACCTGGAGTAGGCATGGTCCAGTTGTTGCTCCTGAACGATTCTGGTGTAGGCACTCTTAAAGAATTGGGTGAACAACATGTTCCATACTGCTGCCATTGCAGGTATTGCTGGTGCTCCCTATGTACTTGCTCTATTAGCTCATTAGAGGTTTTACATCTAACAGCCCCAGTGGTCCAAGTGACCCATTGGGAAGCAATGGCTGCATACTCTGCCATGTCCTTGTCCTCTTGAGTGAGTGCTACTGAGCTGCTCACTTTGGGGGTTAGTGCACGGCTTTCTGAGGAGACATCCTCTATTGTAAGGTCATTAAAGGCAGAGTCTATTATAGACTCACTGTACAACTCCTCCATATCAGACACCATCTGTGGATCTTCATGACTGGGTGCTGGGACAGACATGTCCATATCGATTTCGGAGTCATACTCCTCATCCCAGTTCCAATTGGAACGGTGCGTAACTTCATGATTGAAGTCCGCAAAGTGCTGCTCTAGGGTTTTGGTAGTCTGGATTGTTGGAGTAACATCCAGATGCCCCATGAGCATAAGTGCCTTTTTGAGGGAGTTGTAGGGTCCTGGTGTCCTAGGCTTGGGCTCCAGAACCCACATAACCCTCTCAGTGGTAGATGACAATCCAATGTGCATGATTATGGAGGAGGTTGGCGCTGGGAGAGCAGCCATGTCAGTGATGTGGGAGTGCCCTTGTGGGCCATCGCAACCCTTGCCTTTGTCAGGCCTTCCTCCACATCCTTTTCCCCTAGAACCATGCTGCCTACACTGCTGCTGGTTCAAGGAATCGGAGGGAGAGTGCTGCTGCAGTTTAGAGCTGTGCTGCTAAGAGGATGAGGGCTGCTGCCCCTGCTGCTGTTGGTTGAACCCTGGGTCTTTATGCTTCTGCTTTACAGCAGAGAGCTTATTAATAGACTGCTTCCTACATCTTTCTAACTCCCATAGGTTTACCAAGGGCTCCAAGATCTTCTCTATAGAGAAGCCAGTGGTTTCACCAGCAGCGATGGTGAGGTTAGTTATGGAGTCATATTTAGGTGGAAGGGAGTTCAATAGGAGCATGCCTTTAATGAAGGTGGGCACCTCCTGCTTGTTAGCATCCAAGTGCCTATAGGCAGCTATGAGATGCTGAAGTTGAGGAGTGGGGTGCAAGTTAGGGTCAAGGCAGAAGTTAACTGCCTCCTTGAAGTCCTTGTAAATGGTAGCTGGAGATGGCTTGCCATATGTGTCCTTCAAGTGCTCCCAGGCCTCAGCAGCAGTCTTGCCATCAACAGTTGGCTGGATAGAAGGTGAGAGGCATAGCACAATAGACCCTAGAGCCTTATCGTTGTCAATGTCCCAATCGTTCTTGTCTGACTTTTCTTCATTAGTAGGCTTGTCCATGTCAACAGGGATGGGCATAGGCCAGGTGGCAATAACCTGCCAAAGGTCGATAGTCTTCAAGAAAGCATCCATAAGGTGAGCCCATTCAAGGTAGTTGTTGCCCTCAAGGATGTTATGACACTGCCTATTTTAATTCCTTTTCTCTAACTGCCTTAGGACATGTGACAACCTTTTCACTTTCTCATCACGTGGTCATTCTCATGCGAGTCATGGTGACTTGCTATTTGTTTGGTCCTCATAAGAGTCATGGTGACTCTTTACTTATTTTCCCTTGTGAGTCATGATAACTCTTGCCTGTTGCTAAGGGGCAATTGTTTCAGATATATCAAAGTTTCACTTATATCTATTGTTTCACATCCTACATGTGATTATTGCTGGCTGCACTGCAGTTCGTATTGTGATTGCTCGATGACTCGATCCTAGGATGCCATTATCATTCTATCCTAGGATGCCCTCTTACTTTACTATAAATACAGGCTCACCAGGTAGTAGTAGCCTTAGACTTAACTTTTTGTACTCTACAGTACTCGAGCAATCGAAGACTGTGAATACTCCATCTCTCACCGAACGAACCCTCTCCTCTCATTGAAGAATCCTAAGTTCCACTATTGGCTTAGGCTGACTCTTCAACTCGTACATCTTCACTGAAGTTCCTCCTCGGAACTTCCCTTGACAACCAGAACCAGACCCCTTAGTGCAGCGTCTCAGTAGATCGACTTAACCCACATCGGGTGAATGTCCCTACCGTGACATAACAAAGGACAGGAACAATGGTAGTTAATTGAGACAACATGGTTTCTTAGAAAGGTTCATCATCAGTATTTCAAATGTATGATACTAAGTGAGGAAAAAGAAACCAGCATAACCCCTCCTTCTGGAAGGGACTGCTCTAACACTTTAGTGCCAAGTCTAAGCAACCCATAAAGGGTGCTATTATGCTGGGTTGCCAAGGGTGTCACTTAGAACACCTGCCTAGAGAAGTCATAGGCATTTGTCCTAGCATGCTCATTGTAAAGCACAGCAAGCAAGCCCTTGTGTGGCAGGGCCCATAACCTATTACATAGCATAAAGCACAGCATATAGGAATGGAACTCACCTTAGAAAGGTGGTTTGGGAGAGTGGTCATGCAAGAGAATGTATGAGATGAGTGGGTACACAAGTGTGTTTATTGCGCTCTCCCTATAGGAGTATTTATAGCCTCTATGGCCTACCCATGTCCATATCACGTAAAGTGATAAGTAAAGGTGTCCACTATATCACAGTCTCAGTTGCACTGTACCACAGAACACCATGTGGGGTCTTAGATATCCATAAAGGGATATCTGACATGTACAGTATTACTATCTACTCCATATCATATCTGTACTTTCATAACTAGCTATAGATAAGGTTCTTACACCCTTATCTCTTATCTATTTCCAACACAAGTTGTTTCTCAGACCAAGTGCAAGCACACACTGAAGCCTAAAGTCACCAGGGTGGTGTGTTGTACCACATGCTACGCCACAGTCTCAATTGCCTTATATTCTAGCTGTAGTTTCACTTCAGACCACTTTCATGTGACCATTCTGACTCATGTATATGTTCTTGCACCTTTTCTTTGTGTACTCTGACCTCATTTCTTGACAACATGCTGGTCAACATTCTATGATATTCTACCATATTCTACTTACAAATTATGGAACTGAGTAGTATAAAATGTACTGCTAAAGTGGACTGTGAATACCATCCAATTGTTCTCAAAAGCCATCTGAAGTTCTCTTACTGCAGGCATTTTACAATATAATTCAATTCAGTTGGCTATTTTGTAAGATCTGATTGGCCAGATTTTTGCAACTGAATTGGACTATATTGTAAAATGCCCACAGTGTCTAAACCTTTATTCACTCTCAAATCTCAACTTTACTCTATTTTCCACCTTTGCTCAGGCATGCACAATGATTTAAGTCACATGTCACATCATGTGTCACCATATTACCTCATCACCTCATCACTAGTGTATGTGGAGGCATTGACTTTTTGCAAGCTGTCACGCTCCCAAAAAGGCAGGTTTGAAATGTAAGCATTCAACGTGTCGGGTTTTCCCCCTCAATATTATAACTCAGAATGTAGTAGTTTTAGTAAGCAATAAAAAATATTTGTTTTCTGTATCTAGGGTATTTCCTTAATCAGTGCTGACTAAATTCCTAAAGCAGCTAATGAATTTAACACAATAATTCCTAAGAGCTTACTAATCATCTAAACCTCTAAGTAAGAAATTATTCTATAAATGTGTTTTCTAAGTAATAACTAAGATAAGCTACTATTAATATTAAATACTATTCACTGCAAGTCCTGGCCCTCTGAGGCAGCCAGGAAACAGAAGCATGCATTTGCAGATGCAGAGAGGGCATCTGCCTTAGCCCACTTACCCAATTGTAGTTAAATGATAAGTTAAGTAAATGCTGTCAAACTAAGTCAAAAAATGTTAGATTTATTTGAGTGCAGCAGGCGGCCTCTCTGTTCAAATTTCTAACAATAAGTGGATTTTTATTATAGATCTTTATCTATATATTTTGTGGGAGTGTGGCCTTGAGATGCAGCATGGGAGGAAAGCCCACCTTAAAGTGGAGCCCACTGATATTTTCTCTGTGTTTGACTTATCGAAATGTCAATTATTCCATGTTTTTGCTTATCTATTACCTCAGTGGAGCCTGCTGGCTGGGACTGGGAAAGTGCTGGAAAAGTCTACTTCCATTTGTGGACACAGGCTCTGCTAATGTAATAGACAATGAAAACATAAGATAGTTGTTATCATGATAAGAAGAAAATTCACAAGGCAAAATTCACTCCTAAGTCTGCATCCTAAATTTCACCTAAGTCTGCATCCCTTCAAAATATAAGTTTCTTATGCTGAATAAATTCCTAATATTTGTTTAATCTAGGAATGTTGAAGGGAGAGCCTGCTTTCTCAAAATTATTTCTACTTAGTGTGCTTAACTCATCATTTAACTACAATTGGGTAAGCAGGCTAAGGCAGATGCCCTCTCTGCATCTGCAAATGCATGCTTCTGTTTCCTGGCTGCCCCCAGAGGGCCAGGACTTGCAGTGAATAGTATTTAATATTAATAGTAGCTTATTTTAGTTATTACTTAGAAAACACATTTATAGAATAATTTCTTACTTAGAGGTTTAGATGATTAGTAAGCTCTTAGGAATTATTGTGTTAAATTCATTGGCTGCTTTAGGAATTTAGTCAGCACTGATTAAGGAAATACCCTAGATACAGAAAACAAATATTTTTTATTGCTTACTAAAACTACTACATTCTGAGTTATAATATTGAGGGGGAAAACCTGACACGTCGAATGCTTACGTTTCAAACCTGCCTTTTTGGGGGCATGACAGCTTGCGAAAAGTTAATGCCTTGTATGCGGTGTGTTGTTGAAGCTACAAAAAAAGTTTTGTGGTTTTTGCAAATGGCAGGGACCGATAGTAGTGTTGCATCTCGGTAATTCAGATACAGATTCATGTTGTGTACGTTGTGTACAACGCATTCACGGTTGCCATATCACGTGACGTGTTACGTGACATGTTAGGGGTGGGTTGAGCAACGCCAGTTCCTAAAAGTACCTACTCATTCGAGAAAGACAGCACTGTTATTCAAGTCTGCTCGCGTTCTCTTCTCAGTCTGGTTCCCGACCTCATTACCACTCTTTCTTATATTTCCTGATGGAGCGTAGCATTATGAACACCAGTATAGTATCTATCTATACAATACTCTACGCAAATGTCATCACTTCCACGAGAGCTTTTTAAGCATCCTCCAGTCATGTATAAGTCGAATCTGTGCGAGAGGTTCCATACCAGCGGCCCACATACCTTCCACCGTGGACATCGACAACGGATAACGTGCATAGGTCTCGCCTCCGACCTGAACGCGATCCATGTCCTTGTCGATTTGGTTCTTCAGGTCGTCTGGTAGGTCGTTATCGAGGATACTCATATCGTACCGTCCACACCAGTCAAAGTCGATCAACTTGACCTTGCCACCTGCGTCGAACAGGATATTTTGCCTTCGCAAGTCACCAAAAACGTATCCCTCAGAGTGAAGGAGTGTCAAAATGGTCTCGATCTGCCCACGAACATCATCTGGCGGTGTATTGCGTTGAGCCCCGATGTAGTCCATTACAACTATATATATGAGATTCGGCCGCGAGCGAAGACCAGGTGGGGCGCTTTGAACAGGTCCACCGGAGAGCTTCGTCTCTGGTATAGGGCCGCAGTATCGGAGGGTAGGTGCCCGGTTGTTATCCGCAAGAAACTTGTGTACCTCTTCGCTGTACCTTGCAACGAATTTGACGACAACCTTCACAGGATTCTCCGTCACGCCGGCCTCATCAACAATCTCCGCAAGATATGTGACGCATGCGGCATCCTCTTCCAAGGATTCTAGGTACCGAAAACGAGTGGTGCTACCATCTTCGACAGTGAATGAAGTCGGGTACGGGAAGTAGCGGGGATGTGGTTCGTTGGCAACGAGAGGAGGAATGCCTTTGAGGTCGGTCTTATAAAAAGTCCTAAGCTTTACGAGACAATTGCGGAGAGCCACGAGGACCCTGGCATTATAATAGACTCGGTCGTCCTCCTCCGTTGATGAGAGCCCCATCCACCTCATCTCAGTCAGGCGTTGGACAATAAATCTGTCGGTGAATACGCCGCCCAGGACACTCAACCACGGGCCCCCAGCAGCGATCAAGAATGTTGGGCAGCAGCACTTGTCGCGAATGGCCGCACTCTATTCAAGAGTCAGACATAAGATCAAGACGGACGCGGTCATAACCCACCGAAGACTGAATCCAAGAGCGTCTCATGCTGAGAGACACCTGAGTAGAAGGGTCGCAGCCGCCTTCGCCGAGCTCTCGCTTCAATTCGATAACCAAGGGCGTAATGCGAGCGCCGTCTATCTGCAGCGTGGTAACGCCATCAGGCCTAACTTTAGTCTCAGGGATTGTCTCTTCGCGAACGTCGAAACCCAGAATGGATCTCAAAAATACGCGTACTCCTTCACTGTACGCACTCTCCGACTGACCAACCTCGGATGCAAAGTACATGAAGTCGTAGACTCTCTTGAGTTCCTTGGCGGTCGGCTCGACGTCCGGATGGTTGATCGAACGGATAAAGTCACTGAAGACAGGGTGGAATATCTGTATGGGGGGACTGCGCATAGAAACGATTCCATCTTGAGCCCACCGGCCATCATATATGGCGTGGGCGACGTCGCCTTGAATTTTACGATACCCGGTTGATTTGGCTCCCTCTGAAGGTGACTTTCCTTGGGTTTTCACCGTCTTGTTATAGCCTTACGACCGTCTTAGCGATACTCAACCAAGTATAACGGATTAGACATACGACTGAATTCTTTCAATTCCGGGACCTGATCCATTGATGCGCCTCCATCGTCAATTGTGGTAGCTAAGTGAACATCTTTGCGGTCGACCAGTACAAGGTTACCAGAAAATGTTTCAGGGGCAGTAGAAATACGTGACGTACCAGGCATTCGTACGAGCAGGACCTCACCGACTGAGAGACCGAGGTCTGCCACGAGTTCAACCTCTCTAAGCTTCTCAATGGTATCCTTGTCATCGACATTGATGCTCCCGAGTATCTCCCCCAAGCTTTTGGAAGTCGATTTGTTGATAGTCATGTCACCCTTCGTCCTCCACACGGTGAGTCTTCTGGCATTAATATGTGCAAGGTCATCTTCGCACTTCTTCTTGGCCATCTCCTTCAAGTCCTCTATGTCATCTTCGTCGGAAGCCCGAACCGAGAAACAGCCTCCAATGGCCCCAAAGTTGTGGTCGACGAGAAGAAGCCAGGTCTTTGAATTTCCCATAGTGAGAGATGGTGGGTGGGGGACAAGCAGTGCGGTGGTGGGCGAAAGGTAACTGCAACTATAGTCGGCCCCAGGTCACAAGACACAACCACAACTGCCGGTCCGGTTGCGACCGGTCAGCAGTAGGCCCCCTGATAATGCCGCGGGGACAATGTGATGTCGCCAGTGTGCAAACGGGAAGGGGGCGCCAAAGGGGTCTCCCACGCGTCCGATGATACACGCACGCATTGTTTACGCGTTATTTACTTCTATTTTTATTGTAATTTACATTTACATTTATTTTTTTAACTTTTACTATAATTACTTTGCGTAAATAAAATACAAAAGAGAAAAAAGAAAAAGAAAAGAAAGCTGAGTTTGAAATTGAGTGGCGGAAAAACGGCAAAACCGGACCGCAGCGTGGAAATCATGCGAAAAGTCAATGACTTTCGCCAGGCTTCTCACTGGGTTTCATATTTGACAAATTATGTAGAAATTATCGAAAATGTATTTTTCCTTGACAAATGACTCAAAATAACTATATATATAATTTACAAATGCAGTTTTTCCAGATGAACTCTGTGACAGCTCAAAGATAAAGCGATGCGTGTCAATATATTGTATAGATTGTATAGATTCCATATCATACATATAAACAACACATTCTAATACGTTCGCCAACCATCGAAACCCCTATGCGTATACGTCCCACTTGCGCTCGTGTTTTGTTATCATTAAAAAAATTCCAAGTTGAAAAGTTCAAATGAATCGTCAATCTATTGTGGGTGTGAAGGAAATGTTAGTGTGAGCACCTATGAGACGTTCAGACCATAGGAGAACGCGATGGCTTCTTCCCATCTTCCTCCCTCTGTTTGTATGTCTGCAGATAGTGTGAATAAACGTCGGAAATGGTGCAACTTACAGATGTGACAGCTTACCTTGCATATGGCCTCCTCCAGGCTATCCCACCCCCTCCCAAACTCCGAGCACATCACTTCATGGTTCTTGACGTAGTCAATTGTGAATAGGTTCCTGTAGATAGTCAGTAATTCCTTTACGACATAGAACTATCATATTAGCCTACCTTGCCATGTTCGACGGCCCTGGACGCATGATAGCCGCTTTCTTCGACTTGGCCTTCGGCAGGCAGAGATTATATACGCTAGTTGCCTCCGATGCACTGATGCTTGAAGTGCGTGCCGGGGCGCTGGCCGTCGTGGCTGACGATGTTGTCGCTGCATCGTCGTTTAATGTTGTCCAGTTCAGCAACGGGGCACCGGCGCTTGAACGCGATGTTGAGGTATCGGCAGACAGGGCCCTCGACGCTGACTCCGTGTTGCTTTCGGTGTCGCTTGAAACTGGATGGGGGGTGGCGTCATGATGGTGCAGCTCACTGTCGATAAAGACCACCAGTATTGACCTCGGGGCGGGTATATTCTGGCTGACCTTGGCTCTGAGGAATGGGGTTACTACAAGACTGCAAGGTGTAGTCAAAGTTACTTACCGTGGATTTGGGACGGTCTGGAAATCGACGCAGCATCGTCAGTTATGCGCAGTACCACCCGGATTGAATGTACGTACCGTGGACGTGCGAGACGCACCCTCATGCCGATTCGGCATCTTGCTGTTCTTGGGCGTCGGAGGAGGTGTTGTCGGGTCAGTGGATGATGACCCCGAAGGCAGGTTATCAGATGCGGATTCAAACATAGACGATCTGTCGGACGTCGTCTCATCGGGTTCGGGCTCGTGCCAAACTATGTGAGCGTGTGGACAAGCACGTGGCGAAGGGGTAGATGGGGGAGGGGAGGAGGGGACGTATCGAGTGCGCGGATGAGTGTGCAGAGAAAGGCCGACCTGTGTAGGATCGTCAGGGGCATCTCGAGTGTGTGGAGGGGGGGAGGGTTGCGAAAGATCATCGGAGACACCGCCGACCTCCTGTGTGTCATGAGCCAAGTGGAGTCGGTGGCGTTGTACTGGAGGAGGGGACTGTGTGACCTCCAGAGTAGGTGAGCGGCGTCACTTGCAAACAGTCTTCCTGGGGCTCTCTGAGTTGGGGTACCGCGTCCTGTACCAGTTGGAATAATCTTTGTTCGGAATTGATTCGGCCTTGTAATGTTTGTCGCAAAGTCGAAGAATTGGGAACATAGCTTCAATCTTGCACTTATACTCTCACTGGTGCGCAGGTGACACGGTCGACCACGGGCATCCAATTGGCCCATAGCGGTTGCACAGGTCCCACCAGATCCCTTTAGCCTCAAGTCAAATCTTATTCACGTGGAAGCCGTCCAGCTCCTTCCCAGTTTTGTCCTCAAAAAACCAGAAAGTGACATTAATATGCAAAGGAGGGCGCCCTAGATGTTACGCCTTGCCTTGGCATCTGTCTAACTTGAACAATTTACTAGGCGAGAGAGTGGTGAGTTTGGTTCGAGTTGAACATAGAGGTGACTTCCTCAATACGACAACAGGGCTAGCAACGGAGCTCTCAAGTCACGTTGGCCCGAATAGACTTCGACCTGCCTTTGGATGTGAAGGACTAGGTGCCGAGAACACAAGACAATGAAGGAGATGAGGAGAGAGGAAAGGATTCTGAGTCGAAGATCAATGGCAATTGAAGAAGACCAAGATGGTGTTTCTTGGTCTTCCATGACTACTATGTATACAGGTACACGAGGGCTTTAAAGCGCCTCTTGAACAGGAATATCCTATGGCGTAAGTAGCTCGAACCCTACTACACCGATCCTAGGAATCACTCAGCAATCACATGCGATCGCTGAGTGCTGACTGAGACTACAAGTCTGTGACTAATTACTACTTACTACCGTAGTCACAACTGGTAAGTAAGAGTCCGAATCTCCGAATCACGTCACCACTATTACTTTGATCAGTCCGAGGAGTCGACCGTAACATCACCCCCTTTTCAAGGGACAACGCCCATGTTGTATCTAAGTCAACCATGGCCAATCCCTCGTGCCTTGCCCCAGGCCGATCCATCCTCCCATGCATCTCTCTACTTCGTCCATCAAGTTAGCGTTCTCCATCCGATGTATTACCCCGAGTTCCTCCGTGCTGAGCCAGCCCCACTCCTGCTCCAACTCCCCCATATGCTGCTTGATCCGGGTAATCGTGGAGTGGACCGTGTGGTAGCGCTGGACCTCCGCGACAAGCGACATGTTCTTGCATTCATGGAGGGCACGGTTGACTCGTGCAGCCTCATCGTAGCCGCCGTCGAGGATCATAAGATCCTCATGTGAGTAGGACGGTTCTTCGTGATGCCTGAAACAGTATGGGCACGCGTACAATGGTTTCGGGAAGACACGGTCGGACTTGTCGATGAGACCGAGGACGATGGGGTTAGGTCCGAAGATGACCTGGATGTATTTAGCGGGGTGCGTCATGCCGTCAGAGGTGGTGATGGGGAAGTGAACGTAATCGGGTCCTCGATTGACCCTGAACCCGTGTAGGCAGTGAGCAGTGTGGACAGTGGAGATGGCTCTATCGTCGAGCTGGGGACGGATATCCCCGCGGTAGACGGGGTCGCCGGCGGTGGTGAGGGCATGGCGCGTGGTGTTGGATGGGGCGTCAGCATCTTGTCCGTAGGAAATATGGTCGTGCGCATCTGAGTACCACTTGAACTCGTCGTCGCTCTCAACCTCTCCCTCCTCGCCATCATCTCCTGCCTCCGGGTCTTCGCTTCCAACAGCTGTTGGTCCCTCCAGTCGGCTACCACCTCCTGCCATGGTCTCGTTGGCCCCAGTCCTCGGAGGTATCGGGAGAGGTGGGGACTCGGCCCCTCCATCACCGTTGCGAGCTGCGCGAACCTCGGCTCCTCGGTCCAGTGCGTCCCCGAGGAGTTGGATCTCGCGGGTAGTGAAAGGGACCAGAGAGGTGGGAAGACCATCTGCATCGAGGATGTCCCACAAGGGACCTCCGTCATCTTCTGACAGGCGGGTGGCGTTGGCTGCGGTGGCTTGAGCGGGGAATCGCTTGAGGATGGCTGTGAACTCAGCTCGGGTGATGGGGGTCTCATGTCCCCCTCGGTCTCCTTCAACCACGACGTCTTGCTCGGTATCTTCTCGGGCACCTTGTGCGCATTCTTCCTCCAGCTTGACAGCAAAAATCCTTTCAGGGGTGCCATGGTAGTATTGGTTGAGCTGCGAGAGGGCGGCATCGGGTATGAATGGCATGTGCAAAGGGAAGGAAGTGTTGGTAGAAGATATTCGAGAGGAAGTGAGATGGGAGGACTTGCCGCGTAAGGTGGGTCTTTTATCCTTTTGCCGTCCTTGTTCATACTCCGCCACGGCTTCCTCGGCAAACACGTCTTCCTTATCGACCCATTGATTATCGGAGTCAGGATACCCCTTCCAGGCCACAAGGTATTGCAGTTTACGTCTTCTGCCGTAAAGTCGGTGGTCTAGAATCTTCGAGACTTCATACTCCTCCTCTCCATTGACCAAGTCCGGTGGAGGCCGTGTGTAATTTGGTCCGTGCGTGGGTGTCTCGCGATAAGGCGTGAGAAGGTTGGTGTGAAACACGGGGTGTATCTGCCATTGCGTGGGAAGCTCCAACTGATAATTCATGGGTGACATCACCTTGATGACACGGAACGGTCCGTGGCGTCTTGCGGCTAATTTTGCGGTTGGCTGATGGGTCCAAAGATGACACCCTTCCAGCCACACCTGATCCCCTTCTTGATATCTGGGCGCTGTCTTGGCGCAGACCCATGACTGCTGCGCTTTTACGATAAGGTCCCGTGTCTGTTATCGTGCTTCTTTCAATTGATTAGTGCGGGATATTACATGGGGCATGGAGGATGGCTTATCAGCCCAATCAGCTCATGGGTGATATCCCATGAGAAGCTCGAACGGCGTCGTCTTAGTGGCCTCATGGGGCCAGTTGTTATGCGCGAATTCTGCTATTGGCAGATAATGGTACCAGTTGTCCTGCTGCTTGTTGGCTCAGAAGCGTAGATATTGTTCCAGCCATTGATTGGTCTGCTTGGATTGTCCGTCCATCTGTGGGTGGTAGGCTGTTGAAATGTTCTGGGTGATCCCCAAAGTTTTGCACAGTTCTCTCGTAAATTTGCTTGCGAATTGGGGATCCCTGTCGCTGATGATAGTAGTGGGCAGTCCATAACGCGGGAATACGTATCTGGCATATAACTCCGCGGTTTCTTCTGATGTGATTTCTTCCATGCAGGGTATGAATATCGTGGCTTTGCTGCAATCGTGATCGGTGACAGTCAGTATCGAATCATATCCCTGCGATAAGGGAAGTTTGGTAATGAAGTCTATGGCTACGGTTTCGAACGGAAGGGCGTCAATTTTGGGGTATATAGGTTGGAGGGGTGCCCATGTAGGTCGGTTGTTGACCTTTATCCGCTGGCATTCCGCACACCCCTTGACATAGTCCATAACATCTTTCCGTAGCCCTAGCCACCAATATTGTCATTCCACCAAGTGGCTCGTTCGTCGTATTCCTGGGTGTCCATGAACGGGAGGGTCATGGAAGGTGCGAATAATACTTCTCTTGTCTTCCAGTCCACTGGTGACGTCCCGTTGTTGCCCATCTTTGTACCAGGTTCCCGATATCTTTTTAAGGTTATGTCCGTCTACCCATGGTCGTAGCGTGGCTTCGTCTTGACGGTCCCTTTGCCCCACGTTCGTGATTTGCAGCGTTGCCATGGCTCATACGAAGACTTCGTCAGGCAGGACTGTAATGCCTTCATTATCTGACTCTCCCTGGTCATAGTCCGGCCGTCGGGAGAGGGCATCTGCTCGACCGTTCGCCTTTCCCTTGATATGGTGAATTTCAAAGTCATATTCGGAAAGTTCTAGTACTTCCCTCACTACCTGTCGGCTAATCTTCTGCGGCGATCGCCAATACTGTAGGTTCAGGTGGTCTGAGAAGACCTTGGTGCGGTGGGGAGACCCTGCAAGGAGGGGTCTCCAATGTTGGAAGGCTTTGACAATGGCAAGTAGTTTGAGGTCGTATATGTCATAATTTCGTTCGGCGGTGTTGAGCGTGGATGAATAGTACCTGATGGGGTGTCTCTTGTTGTCTGCTTTGCGCTGCAAGAGCACTGCTCCTATCACAAATCCTGAGGTGTCAACTTCTAGTTCGAAGGGTTTACTTAGCTCCAGGTGCGCCAGTACTGGCTCCGATGTCACAAGAGTTTTGAGTGTTTGGAATGCCCGTTCTTCATCTGTTCCCCATTGCCATTCGGTCTCCTTCTTTGTCAGGTGGTTGAGAGGTTTGGCGTGAGAGGCAAAATTGCGGATGAATGTTTGGTAAAAGTTGCAGAAGCCAAGGAAGGAGCGGACGTCCTTGACTTTGGTAGGCGTCGGCCAGTCCTTGATGCCCACGATTTTGACTGGGTCTATGCGTGTCACCCCCTTTTCAAGGATAACCCCCAGGTAATCCATACGAGGCGCATGGAAGAGGCATTTCTCCAGTTTGTAGTAGAGATCATGTTTGGCGGAGAGGGCAAGGATATCCCGAACAGCGGCAATATGGTCGGTGAGACTGTGTCCTATGTGAGTGGCGATGCCAATATCGTCCATGTAAACACGTATCATTGTGCCCAATCGCTCGTGTTTCGTGATGATGTCCCGACAGATGTGATTCATCATGGTTTGGAAGGTGGTGGGTGAGTTTGTGAGGCCGAAGAACATCACTGTTGGTTCAAAGAGGCCATACTTCATTTTGAAGGCTGCCTTTCCCTCGTCCCCCTCCTTGATCCGGATGTTGTTGTAACCCCATCGTACATCAAGTTTTGTATAGATATGAGCATTGCTAAGCTCCGTGATGAGGTCGGTGATGAGTGGGAGGGGGTACTGGTTGCGAATTGTGAAGTTGTTGATGCGTCGGTAATCCTATACGGGGTGTAGCTTTCCGTCCTTCTTTTTGATGAAGAAAAAAGGGGATGCGTACGGTGATTTAGAAGGACGGATGTACCCCTTCTGTAGTTGTTCGGTGAGGAATGTCTGTAGCGCTTTGTCCTTGTCTTGCGTTAGTGGGTAAATTTTACAGTCAAGGGCATCTGGCGCCGTAGGTTTGAGTTCAATGGCATGGTCCCAAGCCCATGCTGGAGGAAATCGATGAGAGGCTTCTTCGTTAAAGAGCTTCTTGAATGATGCGTATTCTGGCAGTAATACCGCCTCCGTAGTGTATTGCTGTGCCTTGATGGCCAGCTCAGTAGATGTGGTGCGCAGCGCGGCTGGTCCCTCCTCTTCCAGTTGTTGGACGACTGCTTCCTTCTCCTCAGTGGTAATTGCTGCCGTAACAATAGGTTGCTCTTTTGGTGGTTTGATAGATCGTAGGATGATGGGGAGCGCGTCTTCCCTGATGGTGGCGAATCACCATGACATCTGAGGTTCGTAGGTGGCGAGCCAGGGGTATCCCAGCATGATATCTTCGTTCCCAATGTTGGTGAGGAGGAACCGAAGGGTTCGGTGTATGCCCTTTGTCTGAACGTCTAGATCTATGAAGTGGGTGATAAGTCCGGCTTTATTCTCTGTATTGTCAATGTTCCATATCTTTTTTGGTCGTTCGAGAGTTTGTATGCCCAAACGCATCCTTTTGGCAAATGGAGGGCGTATGAAGTTGTCAGTGGCTCCCGAGTCCACTGATGCTCTTATGTCGGCCATAGCGTAATTCGTGCGAATCGAAACTGGAATTTTCATAGAACGATAGTGCGTGATAATAACCGAATTACAATTGACTGCCCTCACCCAGGCCAATGGGTTCAGGTGTCCTGAAAACCCTCTTGTTTCCAGAGGTCCTTTAGGATCATGTCCTTTACTTCGTCGGGCTCGGCCGCTACTCCTGCCATCCAATTCGTGGCCCGTTCTCGTGGCATCTGGGCTTGTGAAGCCTGAATAGGCTGTTCTTCGGGTTTGTACCGATCTGCTTCGGTACGCCAATTATAGGTGTGCTGTGGACATTGCCTGCTGATATGACCTTTCTTTCCACAGGTGTAACACATAACTTCGGAAAAGTCCCTTCCTCCTCCACAGTGTTTCATAAACCCCCTGCAGGGTCGCTGTTTTGCGCGATATTGCTCTAGTGCTTCTTCTGTGTCGGCAAGTCGTCCTTGAATTTGATCGGCCGAGGTATCCATGGCGTTCGGGTCTCGGGAAAGGTTCCATCCCAGACCACCGCCTCCTTGTCGTGGGGTATTGCCGCAATTTTGGATCGACCCTCCTCCTGACCCTCGATGTTGCTTGAGGCGCGCTTTCATATGGATATATTGCTGTTGCTGTTTCATAACCGCCGTTTTCCAATCTTCGAATGTTTGCGGGTCGTCCATGGTGAAGACTTTCTCATAGAGGTCACGCAGCAACCCGTTGGTGAAGATATCGAGTGTTAACGGGGAATCTAGGCGATAGCCAGCTTGCCGTGCTAATGTTTTGAAGTTGGTCACGTACGTATCAATGTCTCCTGCGGTCATTCGTATGCCCTTTTTAAGGATTGCCTGCGCTTGTTCCTTTTCCAGTGTGTTGGAGAAGCGTCTGGTGAAGGCGCTAATAACTTCGTGCCAAAGTCGTGGGTCTGAGCCATCAATTCCTCCGGTAATTTGTCTGTTCAACCATCGGCTGGTGTGAATAATCCACTCATTGACATCTTTTCCCTGAATGTAGGTGAGGAACAACATAGCTCGTCTATAGGCATTGGCCATGATGGGGTTATTGTTGTTGATCCCCCAGTATAGTTCCCATTGCATGAGGAACTCCTCGGATTTGTGTTGGTCCCCTTTGAATACTTCCGGTGCGTTTCCTGCGAATTTATCAGAGTGACCTCGCTCAGGAGGGGTTCCAACTGGTGGTACTCCCCCGAATGGAGGGCCTCCTCCTCCACCTGGAAATCCGCCTCCTCCTGGGGGTCCTCTTCCCGGACTACCCGCTCTTGGTGGTCCTCCTTCCGGTGGATCTGGTTGGTCCGGTCCTATGGCCCTCATGATGGCCGCATCATCAGCGTTTAGGGGTTGTCCCGTAGTGGGATCTATTGGCATCTGGACCAGGGGCCATGGTTCTTCGGTGATAGTGGCCATTGGTGGAAGTATGGTAATGGACTCAGCTTGTTCGATAAGATTGATCTCCTCCTGGTTCAATAGTGATGGAGATTGATGTAGTTTGTTGTCCGAAGTGTCTTCGGATACTTCGTGAGTATTCTCGGAGTGACTTGCGTTGTCTTCTCCATCAATAGGTCCCCAGTCTGACCGTGGGAGCACCTCGTCCGCGTATATGTCGCAGTGATGATGTAGTCGTAGTGGGGAGATAACCTGCCACCAGTCTAGGATGTAGTCGACCGCGCACCAACACAGACGATCGAAACTAAACTCAACTGGGCGTTCTCCACACCGTGTTTCGATAACGTATCCTTCAGCTCCGCTAACGCTGCTCCAGTAGGCATTTTTGAGATATCGGACTGGGACATTACGACTTCCTTGTTGTAACAAATTGTACAGATTGAATCCGTCAGTATCCCACTGTTCCCTAGTTGTTACTCTCGCCACGATGGTGGATCTTGGTCTTAATGTTACGCCTTGCCGTGGCATTCGTCCGACTTGAACGATTTACTAGGTGAGAGAGTGGTGAGTTCAGTTCGAGTCGAACGTAGAGGTGACTTCCTCAATACGACGATGGGGCTAGCAACAGAGCTCCTAAGTCACGTTGGCCTGAATAGACTTCGACCTGCCTTCGGACGTGAAGGACTAGGTGCCGAGAACACAAGACAATGAAGGAGATGAGGAGAGAGGAAAGGATTCTGAGTCGAAGATCAATGGCAATTTGAAGAAGACCAAGATGGTGTTTCTTAGTCTTCCACGACTACTACTTATACAGGTACACGAGGGCTTTAAAGCGCCTCTTGAACAAGAGTATCCTATGGCGTAAGTAGCTCGAACCCTACTACACCGATCCTAGGAATCACTCAGCAATCACATGTGATCGCTGAGTGCTGACTGAGACTACAAGTCCATGACTAATTACTACTTACTACCGTAGTCACAACTGGTAAGTAAGAGTTCGAATCTCCGAATCATGTCACCACTATTACTTTGATCAGTCCGAGGAGTCGACCGTAACATAAAGTCTTCAATTGCTCAAGTACCGTAGAATACAAGAAGTCAAGTCTAAGGCTACAAGCTACCTAGCAAGCCTGACTTTATAGTAAATGGGAGGGATCCTAGGATGGAGTCACAATAGCATCCTAGGATCAAGTCAATGAGTCTGAAACAATAGAACAACAAGAACTGTGCAGCCTGCAGTAATCACGTGTAAGATGTGAAACAAAAGATATAGATGAAACAGTAGCCCCCTTAGCAACGGGCATGAGTCGTCATGACTTGCATAAGAAATAAAGTAAAGAGTCACTATGACTCTTATGAGAATCGGGACGTGACCATGAGAAGAAGAAAAGAATAAGTAGTATCATAACATAACCCCCCTTTCAGGTGCAAAGTTGCTCCGGACTTTGCCTTACATGCCCATGGGGTCGTCACCCCAGTAGAGGTTGTAGTCAACCTCGTTGTTGTCCCAATTTTCTTTTTCTTCATCATCGTCCCTCTTGGTGCACCTATGATGCCTGATGAACCCCCAACTACCCATGTGGCGACAAGCCAGGCACTGTTCATAGAGGGGGTATTCAAGCTCACTGTGGTGTGTCCCAACCTTCCTGCACTTCCTGCATGACTCTGGGGCCCACTCCTCCCTATCCAAGAGCCCAATATGCTCCAAGAGCATCATTTTCTTCTGGCTGCTTGGTCCCACCTCCACTTGAGGCTCTGGGGTCTCTTCTCTCTTGTCTGACTCATTCTGGACGGTGGTGGTGGTGATGCAGATATGAAGGGCCCCTTTCTCCTCCTTCTTCTGCTGCCTACGCTTCTTCAGGCACTCCTAGACTTTGTGCCCACGCTTCTTGCAGTGGTAACATTTGGGCAGCGGTTTGCCCTCTTCATTGTGGAGGATGGGCATCTCAGCCCAGCAGTGTTAAGGCCTAGCAGGGCCTTGCTTGTGCAACGTGCACCGAGAGTACAAGGGACAAGGGTACTGAGTGTTATGCTACAGCAGAGCATGGTCTGAGTACGTTCTGTAATAGCCCTGAGCCTGAGACTGACAGCAGCTAAGTTGGTTTGGCACTGCATGCAACAACACCTAAGATCTCTGGTGACCTTGTTATAGCACAAGTCACAAAGCTTTTAAGGGCTCCATAACAAGGCAAGCGATAAATGGGCCAATGAAGGCAAGGAGAGGATTCAGAGATAGACAAGTTCAACAAGCTGTGAATTGACGAAGCCAAAGCTAAGGAGCTAGGGCCTACAAGTACAGGTTTATATACCTAGCTACTCCGTGTCCTATTGCGCAGCATAGAGCGTAGCATAGAGTGCAGCATATAGGAGATGTAACTCACCTTTATAGGTGGTTTGGGGAGAGGTATTCACGCAAAGTGTGTATGAGATAAGTGGGTAGAAGAGTGTGTCTCTTGCTCTCTCCCCATAGGGGGATTTATAGTCTCTACAGCCTACCCCTGTCTGTTACATGTAAAGTGATGAGTAAAGGGGTCCACAATATCGCGTTTTCAGTGACACCTGATCATGGAACACCGTGTGGAGCTTCACAAGTCCCTAAGGGGATATCTGACATGTACAGTATGACTAACTACTCCATATTGTATCTGTACTATTGTAACTAGCTATAGATAAGGTTCTTACACCCTTATTTCTTATCTATTTCCAACACTCCCCCTTGCTAAGTGCAGCCAGATAGGTGCTCTGAGTGATGTCATAGTAGTTACTTGGTGCCTGTTACGCTTTGGTAAGCGTGGGCCTTGCTTTAGGCGATAATGAGATGCAGGTACTCAGCTCTGGATTCTGCTAAGTCAAACGTGGAGCCCTAGGCCTCAACACAACGATAATCTGCAACTGGGAAGGCTCTCTTGGTGAGCCTTATGCAGTGCACCTCCCTTAGTACGATTTGCTTCAAGGGGACTGGAGGAATGATCTGAAACCGATGATTCAAGAAGACCAAGATAGCGACTCTTGGTCTTCCTGCACTACTATTTATACACAAGTGATGGAGGGCTTTAAAGCGCCTCCCGAATGATGTTGGCCTATAGCGTATCTAGCTTGAACCCTAGTATTGCTATCCTAGTAATCAGCTGCTAAAGTACCATGTGATACTCCTGCTGACTGATAACACGTGAAAGACTGTCCCTGACTAATGTACACAATCACGAGCCTACTACTGTAGTCAGAACCTAGTAGTAAGCATGGAAGTCCGTTCCATGACATCACCCCCTTTTCAGGAGTGACGTCCCCAGAGCCCGGGCAGTCCCATCCAACCTGCCTGTACGTCTTCAATCCTCTGCATCACACGTGCCTGCTCCAACCTACTGATGCATAATGCCTTGTCCGTTGCCAAGCGCCCCCATGTCTCCTGTAACTCCCTTATCCTGGTATCCAACCATCCCAGCTCTGCCCCCAGCGCCCGGTACCGCCTGATCTCCGCGGCGAGACTCAGGTCCTTGCATGTGGCAATGGCTCTGTTGATGGTCCCGACGGCGTCGTACCCCTTGTTGAAGAGGAACAGGTCCTCCTGTGTGTACTTGATGTGGGTCTTGGGGTGCACCACGTACTAGGGTGTGGCGTACAGGGGTTTCGGAAACACCCTGTTGGACTCGTTGATCAAGCTGAGCACGATGGGATCGTTGCTCATGATGGCTTGGACATATTTTGCCTGGCACGTCATGCCGTCAGGGGTGGTGATGGGGAAGGAAATGAAACCGGGTCCTCGATTAACCCGGAACCCGTGAGGTGTATGGGTGTTGGCGACGCTGGAGACGGCGCAGTCGGCGAGCTGGGGACGGATATGACCCCGGTAGAGGGGGGTCCCGTTGGTGGCGAGGGCATGGCGGGTTGTATGAGGTGGAGCATCAGCTTCTCAGCCATAGAGAATGTGTGGGTGCTCAGCTGGGTACCGCTCGTCCTCGCTGTCCGTGATTTCTCCCTCCTCTCTCTCATCTCCCTCATGCAGCGTTGGGCTGTTTGTAGCTGTTCTTCCCTCCAGTCGTCGGTCACCTCCTTCCACGACTTCTTCGGCTTCAGGAGCGTCTCGTACTGCTCCCTGGCGTGCGCGGACGTCTGTACCGCAGTCAAGAGCTCGCCAAAAGTCGTTGACTTCGGCGGTGGTGAAGGGGCGATTGGAGATGGGTTCTCTGGTCTCGGCGTGGAGGATGTGCCAGAGGGTGGGCTGGCCATTGATGTCTGGGGACAGTCGGGCGCTGACTGCTCCGTGTCCTTGAGCGGGGAATCGTGCGACAGTGCTGTTGAACTCAGCTTCGGTGATGGGTCCCTTGGACCTGGCTCTGTCTCTCGTAGCCACAACGACCTCCTCGGTGTCGGCAGGGCTTGTTGATGCGCGTTCTTCCTCCAGCTCGCAGGCAAAAATCCTCTCGGGGGTTCCAAGGTAGTACGAAGTCGTCGGGAGGGCGGCATCGGGTGTGAATGGCATTGACGAGTTGGAAGTGGTGGTGGTGATGATATGGGGAGAGAATGATATATCATTACCAGTTCTCTCGCTCCTTATAAGTGTTTCTGATGTGGTCTTTGAATGTTGGTATTCCGCAAGGGCTTCGTCGGCGAATAGATCTTCCCGGTTGACCCACTGGTTTTCCGAGTCAGGGTAGCCCTTCCATTTGACCAGATATTGCTTCTTCCGTCCTCTGCTGAAATGCCATTCGTCTAGAACCTTCTCGATTTTATATTCCTCCTCTCCTTCTACCAAATCGGGTGGTGGCTGCTGGTAGTTTTTCCCATGGAGTGGGGTCTCGTGGTATTTGGTGAGAAGGTCCACATGGAACACTGTGTGAATTTTCCATTGCGGGGGAAGGTTGAGCTGATAGTTGACAGGGGACATCACCTGTTCTATTGTGAAAGGTCTGTGTCTTCGGGGAGCGAGTTTCGCCATTGGTTGGTGAGTACGTAAGTGGCGTCCTTCCAGCCATACAAGATCTCCGAGTCGGAATTTCAGACCATCTTTGGCTTTAACCCATGATTGCTGCGCTTTGATGATCAATTCTTGGGCGCGTCTCCGCACTTCTCGGAACTGTTCTGCTCTGAGCGTGACTTGGGGAATGGGTGATGGTTTATCCGTCCAATCGGCTCGTGGGTTGTACCCCATAAGGAGATTGAAGGGTGACTCCCGTGTGTATTCATGTGGCCAGTTATTATATGCAAATTCCGCAAGGGGTAGATATCCGCACCAATTATCCTATCGTTCGTTTGTCCAAAAACACAGGTATTGTTCTACCCATTGATTTGTTCGTTCTGATTGTCCATCGGTTTGCGGGTGATATGCAGTAGAGATGTTCTGTTTGATGTCTAATATTCTGCAGAGTTCCCTCGTGAATCTGCTGGCAAAACGGGGGTCGCGATCACTTATGATTTTCGTGGGGAGTCCGAAACGGACGAAGACGTGTTTTAGGTAAAGATTGGCAACTCCCTCCACGCTAATTTCTTCGTTACAGGGTATGAAGATCGCGGCTTTACTGCAATTGTGGTCTGTGATCATTAGTATCATGTCGTACCCCTGGGATAAGGGCAACTTAGTTATGAAGTCAAGGGCTATTGTTTCAAATGGCATTGCTTCTGGTTTCGGGTATATGGGATTGAGGGGTGCCCTGTTTCGCCCGTGTTGAACTTTGATGCGTTGACATTTGGCGCATCCCTTGACATATTCTAGAGCGTCCTTTGCCAATCCTGGCCACCAATAGGCACGTCCTGCCAGTTGGGCGGTTCTTTTAATTCCTGGGTGTCCATGAGCAGGAAGGTCGTGATGGTCATGCAATATACGTCACTTATCATGGATACCCCCAGTTACTACTCATCGCGCGTCTTTGTACCAGATCCCGTCTATCTTCTTGAGGCAGTGTGCGTCCACCCATGGTTTCAGAATAGTTTCATTTTGTTCATATACGGGGTCCTCCAATGTGGTGTCTCGGGGATTGAGGTGATCCTTGGTGGTCCGGATTCTTTCTACATGGGCCCCGCATATAAAGACTTTGTCTGGTAGTACCGTGATGTTGCTATTGTCTTCTTCTCCCTGGTCGTAGTCTGGTCTTCGTGACAGTGCGTCCGCTCTGCCATTGGCCAATCCTTTGATGTGGTGAATTTCGAAATTGTACTCCGATAGTTCAAGTACTTCCCTTGCCACTCTTCAGCTAATTTTCTGAGGACTCCTCCAGTATTGTAAGTTCATGTGGTCCAAGAAGACTTTCGTTCGATGTGGCGACCCTGCGAGTAGCGGTCGCCAGTGTCAGAATGCCTTGACTATTGCCAGTAGCTCTAGGTCATAGATGTCATAATTTCGTTCCGCTTCATTGAGTGTGGTTGAGAAGTAGCCAATGGGGTGTCGCTTTCCGTCGTCTTTTCGTTGTAGCAGTACTGCTCCTATTGCGAACCCTGATGCATCGACTTCTAGCTTAAATGGTCTACTCAGCTGTGGGTGTGCCAGTACTGGTTCTGACATAACGAGTCCTTTGAGTTTATTGAACGCGTCGTGTTCCACTCCTGTCCATTTCCACTCGGCTCCTTTCTTGGTTAGCTGGTTTAGAGGTTTTGCGTGGTGTGAGAAGTTTCGAATAAATGCGCGATAAAAGTTGCAAAAGCCTAGGAATGACCTGACATCTTTGACTTTGGTGTGCGTCGGCCAGTCCTTGATACCGGAAATTTTGACAGGGTCCATGCGTGTCACCCCCTTTTCAAGGATTACCCCCAGGTAATCCATACGAGGTGCATGGAATAAGCACTTTTCTAGCTTATAGTAGAGGTCATGCTTAGCTGATATTTCCAGTACGTCTTTGACTGCCACGATGTGGTCGTCCATACTTTTCCCTATGTGTGTTGTGATACTGATGTCGTCTATGTATACCCTGATGGTTGTTCCTCTGAGTTCGTGTTTAGCAATGATGTCCCGACATATGTGGTTCATCATTGTCTGGAATGTCGTGGGAGAGTTTGTTAGTCCGAAGAACATTACCGTGGGTTCAAACAGGCCGTATTTAGTTTTGAATGCCACTTTTTCCTCGTCCCCTTCCCTGATTCGTATGTTATTGTAGCCCCATCGTACGTCGAGTTTCGTGTATATGTGGGCATTGCTGAGGTCAGTAATGAGGTCGGTGATGAGGGGTAAGGGGTATTGGTTGCGTATCGTGAACGAGTTGAGGCGTCGGTAGTCCTGTACCGGTCATAACTTTCCATCCTTCTTTTTGACGAAGAAGAATGGTGATGCATATGGGGATTTGGATGGCCGTATATATCCTTTACCGATTTGTTCCGTTAGAAAGGCTTGAAGAGCTTGATCTTCTTCTTGTGTGAGTGGATAGACCTTGCAATCTATCGCTTCGGGTGCTCCTTTCTTGAGTTGTATCTCGTGATCCCATACCCGTGAGGGTGGGAATCGGTGTGACGCTTCTTCATTAAAGAGTTGGTGGTACCTGGCATAGTGGTGTGGTAACTCAGCTTTCATGGTATATTGCTTTGCTTGAATTGCTAATTCCGTGGAAGTGGTTCTTCCTTCCACGAATTTGTCCTCTTCTAGTTGGGCGATAATTTGGCCCTTCTGGGTTTTGGTTATAGCTTTTGCGATTGTTGGTCATATGATTCTAGGGTTGACGGTCCTGAGGACAACTGGCAACGCATCTCCCCTGATTACTGCATGCCTCCAGCTAAAAGTGGGTTCGTATGTGGCCAGCCAGGGGTATCCGAATACTATGTCTTCACTGCCGATGTCTGTGATGAGGAATCTCATTTCTTTGTGGATTCCTTTTGTTTGTACATCCAGATCTACGTAGTGAGTGATTAGTCCTGCTCTATTTTCGGTATTGTCGATATTCCATATCTTTTTAGGCCGTTCCAGCGGCTTTGTTCCGATCTTCATCTGTCTTACAAAAGCGGGTCGTAGAAAGTTGTCAGTGGCTCCTGAGTCCACCAATGCTCTGATGTCGGCCATGGCATAATTCGTGCGAATCAATACTGGAATTCTCATAGAACGGTAGCGAGTTATGATCACAGAATTACATTTTACTGCCCTTACCCAGGCCGATGGGTTCAGGCACTTCGAAAATCCTCCCTCTTCCATAGATCCTGTAGTATGAGGTCTTTTACCTTGTCTTCTTCTGCGGCCACTCCTTTCATCCATTGGTTGGCGCGTTGCTGCAGAGTTTCGGCTTTGGCTGCCCTAATGGGTTCTTCTTCTCTTTCGTTGTGGTAGGTGTCGGCCCTTTGGCTGCTACCAGGTTGGTTATAGGTGTGCTGCGGGCAATTCCAACTGAAGTGTCCCTTCTGTCTGCAGGTATAACAGGTCACTTCCCTTATGTCACGTCGGCCTCCTCGTCCTCGTCCTATGAATCCTCCTCTTGGTGGTGGATTTCGGGAGTGGGCTCGTGTTACATCACAGTAGGGACATTCACCCGACGTGGGTTAAGTCGATCTACTGAGACGCTGCACTAAGGGGTCTGGTTCTGGTTGTCAAGGGAAGTTCCGAAGAGGAACTTCAGTGAAGATGTACGAGTTGAAGAGTCAGCCTAAGCCAATAGTGGAACTTAGGATTCTTCAATGAGAGGAGAGGGTTCGTTCGTGAGAGATGGAGTATTCACAGGTCTTCGATTGCTCGAGTACCGTAGAGTACAAAAAGTCGAGTCTAAGGCTACAAGCTACCTAGCAAGCCTGACTTTATAGTAAGTAGGGATCCTAGTACTGAGTCATAACAGCGTACTAGGATTGAGTCATCACGACAATAAGTAACTGCGGCGCAGTCCACAGTATGTATGAAACAAGTCTGAAACGAGTCTGAAACAACAGATATAAGCCCCTTAACAACGGGCTAGAGTCACTATGACTCGTATGAGAAAATAAGTAAAGAGTCACTATGACTCTTGTGAGAATGATCACGTGAGACAAAGAGAAACAAATGAGGAAGAAATTGAGTCGTATCGTAACACAGCCCCCCGTTTAGGCGCAAAGTTACTCTGGACTTTGCCTTACAAGCCCATCGGGTCATCATTCCAGTAGAGGTCATAGTCGACCTCATTATTGTCCCAATTCTCCTTCTCATCTTCATCGTCCCTCTTGGTGCACCTGTGGCATCTGATGAACCCCCAACTGCCCATGTGGCGGCATGCAGGGCACTGTTCATAAAGGGGACACTCGAGCTCACCGTGGTGCGTTCCAACCTTCCCACACTTCCCGCACGACTCTGGGGTCCACTCTTCCCTATCCAACAACCCGATACGCTCCAAGAGCATCATCTTCTTCTGGCTGCTTGGTCCAACCTCCACGCGAGGCTCCGGAGTTTGCTCTCTTTCGTCCAACTCTTGCTGGACGGTGGAGGTGGTGATGCGGATGCATAGGGCCCCTCTCTCCTCCCTCTTCTTTTGCTGCTTGCACTTCTTGGGGCACTCCTGGACTTTGTGCCCACGCTTCTTGCAGTGGTAACACTTGGGCAATAACTTGCCCTCTTCGTTGTGGAGGATGGGCATCTCAGCCCGGCGGGAGGTGCATGGGTCGACAGGGAGTGGTTCGGGGGAATAATGGTAGCGTGTCAGGAGGCAGTACTCATGGTTGAACGAGGCATGGATAACACGACATGCGTCAGCCATCTCCAACCTGGTCTTGCAGGCTTTGTACTCGCGCTCCACCAAGACGAGCTCCCTCATAATCTCGCTGACCTTGTGCTGGGCGTCGCGCAACAGGCCATCTAGGGTGTTCTTCAGCTCCCGCTTTGCCCTAAAGCAGTTAATCTCCCCAGTCAAGCAGGGGTCATCAATTTCTTGGAGGGCGTGGTTCACCACAAACTCCGTCTCATGGTTCCGCACCAACTGTCTCCAAAGGGCCTCTGTCATGAGCCCGTAGTTCTTCACCCTCCTCCCTACCTGCACCTCTATGGTGCGCTTCTCCTGTCCCTCTCCAAGGGTCCCGTCACCATCGTTTTGTCTGGCGAGTACGTGATGAAGGTAGCCAAGACTATTCTTGGCTCGGTGCGGTCCAACCCAAAGCAGGGGTTGGCGACGTAGATCAGGTAAAACAGACGGGAGTGGGGGTCGTTATGGATGTAGCCAAGGGGCGGAGTATACTCAGCTTCCTTGACTGGAAGTTCAGGGAGCTTGGTGGCTCCGTCATCACTATGCTCCACGATTGGAACACTCCAGATAGCCAACTGAGGAGTAGGAGGGACGGTGCCCTCAGAGCGGGTGTCCGTGACCGATGCGGGAGGCGATGAGGCAGGCAACTGGAGCATTGGCACAAGGCTGGCAGGAGCAGATGTAGTGGACATTGTATAAAGAGAGGAAGCAGGATGTGGAAGGGGATGGGGTTCCTCTGTCATTTTAGCCCATCTTATATACATTTTACGGGCTTTTGACTTGTTTGTCCCCTTCCTGGCTTTAAACTCCGCTATCAGCTCGTCCGCGTGGACATCTTCTTCTTTTTCCCATGAACTGTCACTTGTGGGATAGCCTTTCCACTTGATTAGGTAGTGGAGCTTGCGCCCTTTCCCACATTGCTGCGCATCTAGAATCTTCTCGACTTCATACTCGGGTTCTTCATTGATGATATCAGGTGGTGCCCGGGTATAGTTCGGCCCGTGGAACTCCGTTTCCTTATAAGGTGTTAGAAGGTTCGCATGAAACACGTTATGAATCTTCCACTGTCTTGGCAGTTCCACGTGGTACACCGCTTCTGATAGTTGTTTCATCACTTTGAAGGGTCCATGCCGCTTCAGCCTGAGTTTAGCCACTGGGTACAGGGTCTTCAAGTTGGTTCCCTCGATCCACACTTGATCTCCCTCCTTGTATGGTTGGAACTTCTTGTTCCCTTGGTGCGCAATGGCCATCATCTTCTGCGCCTTGATGATATTTTTGTGGCGGTCTGTTCGTGCCTTTTCTATGGCTGTAAGCCATTCTTCAACCGAGGGAACCTTGCTTTTGGTTCCAAATTCAAGTCTTGGTGTGTACCCTATGAGCATTTCGTAGGGGGTTTTTCAGGTGGTGGAGTTTGGCCATTGGTTATGCACGAATTCCGCCATTGGCAGGTACTTGTGCCAATCGTCTTGCCTTTCATCGCACCAGAATCGAAGATACTGTTCGAGCCATTGGTTTGTCCTTTCTGACTGGCCATCAGTTCTTGGGTGGTATGCCATGCTGATGTTCTGGTGTATCTTCAACGCTTTGCACAGGCCTTTGGCAAAGTGTGACGTAAATCGGGTATCTCGGTCAGAGATAATCTTCTTCGGGGCACCGAATCGGGTGTACACATGTTTCAGGTAGAGTTCCGCTACCCCTTCTGCAGTAATTGTCTCTTGGCAGGGTATAAATACCGCCGCTTTACTGCAATCATGATCCGTAACTGTGAGGATCGTGTCGTATTTGCCCAAAAGTGGCAACTTTGTGATGAAGTCCATGGTGACTGTCTCAAATGGCAAAGAGTTTTCTGGAGTGATAGGGATCATAGCTGGTTTTAATGGCTGCGTGTTGATTTTGTTTGCTTGGCACGCTGCGCATCCCTTTACGTATTGCTCCACATCTTCTTTCATCTTTGGCCACCAGAAGTCCCATTTTGCCAGGGCGTATGTGTTTGTGATTCCTGGGTGTCCGGCTGATGGGGTATCATGGTAAAAGTGAATTACCCCCCTCTTCAGATCATTGTCTCTGGCAACGATGATCCAGTCTGTATCATTTTCGATCTTCCACCAAATTCCAACTAGTTTGGTGAGAACGTAGGTGTTTGACCATTTCTTGAGCACTTCCTGGCTCCTTTTGTTCATCTGCTGGTCCTTTTCCACCTGGTCTTGAAGGGATTGGTATTTGCGATGGTTTACTGTTGCACTATAGTGCTCCCTTTCCTTCTGGTTGCTGGGGTTATAATATTCTGACCCCATCATTCTTGTGAAGCTGAACAAAGCAGGGGGTAGGACCACCAATGCTTTGTTATCTTCTTCACCGTGTTCGTAGTCTGGGCGTCGTGACAACGTGTCCGCCCGACCATTATTCTTCCCAGCTATGTGGACTAATTTGAAGTCATATTCCATGAGTTCCGCATGCCATCTTGCCACTCTTCTATTGTGGTCGCCTGGGTTCTTCCAGTACAATAGATTGGCGTGATCTGTATGCACCTTTATTTTGAATGCTGGCTGGTGCAGGAAATGTCTCCAATGTCTGAACATTTCCACAAGGGCCAAGAGCTCCTTGTTATGTACATCGTAGTTTCTTTGGGCATCGTTCATGGTTTTTGAAAAGAATGCTACCGGGTGGAGCACTCCTTGTTCATTTCGTTGCATTAGGACGGCTCCCATTGCATAATTTGACACGTCAACTTTGACTTCGAATGGTTTCTTCTGGTCTGGTTGTATCAAAACCGGTTCTTCACATATTCGCTTCTTTAGCATTTCAAAAGCACTTTCCTCTTTTGGTCCCCAGTTCCATTGAACACCTTTCTTCAGTTGTTCGTTTAGTGCCTTTGCAATAAAGGAAAATCCACGGATAAATCGCCTGTAGAAGTTGCAGAATCCAAGGAAAGCCCGAATATCTTTTGTGGTCTTCGGTGTTTTCCATTCAGCAACTCCAGCGACTTTAACTGGATCCATGGTGACGGTTCCTTTTTCCAGGATTACTCCTAGAAATTCGATGCGTTCTACCTCAAAAAGGCACTTGCTGGGTTTCAAGTAGAGGTCCAGTTTCTGAAGGCGTTCAAGGACTTTGTTAACCAACTTGCGGTGTTCTTCTTCATCCTTTTTTGTTGCAATAAGGATGTCGTCCATGTAGATGATTACTTGACCGGTTGCTGTGAGGTCATTAAACTGCGTATTCATCATTCGTTGGAACACTGCAGGGGCATTTTTTCAACCCGAACGGCATTACTGTTGGTTCAAACAACCCTAGGTTCATTTTGAAAGCAGCTTTTGGTTTATCGCCTTCTCGGAAGCGAATATTGTTGTATCCTGCTCGTACGTCCATTTTGGTAAACAACCTGGCATCCTTCACCTTATCCACCAGTTCCTGTATTAGAGGCAACAGGTATTGGTCGGGGATTGTAAAGGAGTTTAGTTTCCGATAGTCCACTACTGGACGAAGTTTTCCATCTTTCTTTCCAACGAAAAAGAATGGTGGCGAGTATTGTGATTTTGATGGACAGATATAGCCCTTGTCTAAGTTATCCTTGATGTATTCGTCAAGCTTTTCTTGCTCGCCTTTAGATAACGGGTATATCTTGCAATCTAGCGTTTTCGGTGAGTCCTCCGTAAAATCAATAGCAATATCCCATGGTTGGTGTTCCGGATACCGCTTCGCCTCTTCTTTGGAAAAGACCTTCTTCCATTTGTGGTAGTGTTTCGGGACTACCTGATCCCAGGTTTTCTCTTCTTTTGGCAGAGCCTTTACTGCCATTTCAGTTGACGTCGAGCTTCTTTTGAGGATTTCTTCATCCATTTGATGAACAAAGAGTTCTTCCCCAGGGGTGCATAACGATGCAGCCTTCTTGATCCATGCATCTCGTATGCGGATCACTTCTGCGTCCATTGTATATGAAAGGGTCTTGATGACAAGTGGGTGCATGCTTTCATCAAGGGTCGCACTTCTCCAATCGATCAATGGCTGGAAGGCAGCGAGCCACGGGTACCCTAACACCATCTTGTCATCTCCTAGATTAGTGATGAGGAATCTCATGTTCTGTTTCTTCTCCCCAGTCCAGACTTGCAGGTCAACGTAGTACTTGATGATCCCTGACTTATTCTGGGTCCTGTCAATGTTCCACACAATGTGGGGTCATGGCAGCTTTAGTTTGCCAATCTTCATTCTTTTCAGGAGCTTGAAGTCAATAAAGTTGTCCGTGGCTCCTGAATCCATGAGAACTTTTCTTTTGGCCATTGTATGTGAAGTTTGTATCAGAGTTGGGATTTGGAGAGACTTTGATATTTACAAACAAACACATCCTTAAACTGTAACGCACGCGCCATGGCCACCGGGTTTGTGCATTTTAAAAATCCTCCCCATGCTCTTCTGCCCAAGCCTCTTTAATTATTGTGTATTTTTCCTTGGTTGAGAGGCTTTTGATAAGGGAAGATTGCACATCGGTAGGGGTGGATTCAGTCTCGGACTCTTCTTCCGATTCTTCCTCAGGCTCACTTTCTTCAGCCTTAGCTTTGCGGGCCTTTTGAGGTGGTTTCTTGTCCTTCTGCTTGTCTGGACAGTTGCGGGAGAGATGTCCTTGTTTGTTTCAGGTGTAGCAACGGCCTTCTTTCTTTTGGACTTCAATGTCTGGTTTCTCTTTAGCAGTGGTCGCTGCTGCTCTTCCTCGGGTTCCCTTGTTGTAGTTGGAACGAGAGCGGTCGGCGCGTGTGTCCATTGCATCTGAAGCAGGGGCTGGCATCTTAATGCCCAGCATCTTTGCCAATTGGGCAGGGTTCATCTTTCCTGCTCCCTTCTTCCTTGGAGTTTCTTCGTTAATCCCCCTAATGTTCTGGACTGCGGTGTTATCTGAGTGGTATTGGCACACTCTGTCAGCCCATCCCCTGAAGTCTAGGGGTCGTACCACCTTATAGATGTGATCCATCATGCGATAAGGAAGCTTTGATGCGAATAAAGAGAGTGTCGACTGAGCATCCAGTGGGTACGTTGCTTCTGCAGCAAGGGATTCAAACTGGGCGATAAACGCATCTACCTCATTTGGTATGAATGAGAGGTGGCGCAGTTTATCTTCTGCCCGTTCCCTTGCTCCCGTATCCTAGAATGCTTGTTCAAAGCCTTGAGACACTGCTGTCTAGTAAAATTCGTCATTCGGAAGCCTTCCATTGTTCATTTCCGCAAGGATCCAGTTGGTCTATCTCTTAACCCAGTCTTTTATGTTTGGTCCTTTTATGAAACCAAGCAGCAGGGCCACTCATTTCATAGGTATTGCCATTTGTTCAGCGTCCAAATTTGTGATGCAATAAAGGTTGAATTCCTGCATGAATTGGTCTGCAAGCGTGTTTCAAGACTCATAGGGGACATCTAACCCCTTTACTATACGTTTATGTTCCGTCTGCATTCTAGTATTGTCATCACTCCTCTTTGCCACTCGTATTTGTGTTTATTTTACTTTACCTTACTTTACTTTTATTGTGCAAAAAATGTAGCCTATGATGTATAAAAAATGACTCTATTGTATCAAATAAATCTATCCAGTTCTTCTCCTTCATCCTCCCATGCGCTGCCTGAGTTTCGTCAGGGGAGGGTTCCATAAAGTTTGGACCATGCTCAGGTGTTTCCTTGTAGGGGGTGAGAAGGGAAGCATGGAAGACGTTGTGGATCTTCCATTGTGGAGGGAGCTTGAGTTGGTAGGAGGTGTGTGAAATGGCAGTGGTGACAAGAAAGGGGCCATAACACCTTGGGGATAGTTTGGCAGATGGATGGGTGGTGTGAAGGTTCTTGGCCTCAAGCCAGACTCTATCTCCGACGCAGTAAGGGGTGAAACGAGTGTGTGACCTGGTCATAAGGTCCTGTGAGTGCTTGATAGTGTCCTATGCCTGTTGGCGTGCCTCCTTGATCTGCTGCATGCACTGATCAACAGAGGGGATGGTGGAGAAGCAGAAGGTTTGATGGACATGTGGAGTATGTCCTATGAGGAGGTCAAAGGGGGTCTTTTTTGTAGTGGAACTGGGCCAGGAGTTGTGTGTGAACTGTGCAAGGGGGAGCCAAGACGCCCAGTCGTCTTGCTTGTAGTTGGTGAATATGCGGAGATACTGTTCCAGCCATTGGTTAGTGCATTCCAATTGGCCATCAGTTTGGGGGTGGTAAGTGGTACTAATGTTCTGGTCAATGTGAAGTAATTTGCAAAGTTCTTTGGTAAGTGTGGAAGTGAAATGAGGGTCTCTGTCTGAAATGATGCATTTGGGAAGTCTGTAATGGGGGAGTACATAAGTAGCGTAAAGTAATGCAGTTTTCTCAGCATCTATGGTTTCGTTGCAGGGGATGAAGATGGAGGCTTTAGAGCAGTCATGGTCCATAATTGTAAGTATGGTATCGTAGTTGGAGGATAGGGGGAGCTTTGTAATAAAGTCCAAGGCAATGGTTTTGAAGGGGAGGGAATGGGGGTCTGTGGTGATGGGGTAGAGCGGTGGTTTCAGGTTGGTAGTGTAACGGTCGCACCAGCTATCTAGCTTGACTTGAGCTAGGTTTCTCAGAACGCTTGTATTGCACACAACAACCAAGGCAAAACCACTGCAATAGTGGTTGCAACTAAGAGACGAAGGGGGAAACTAAAGGGGAATGGCTTGCTGAGAAGCAGCACAACAAGACAACATCTAAGGGTTTGGTAGAGAAGACCAACTAAGGCCCTTAGGAAGATAGGAGGGAACTAGGATGCAGATTCTGAAGAACTCAAGATAGAGAATACATGCAAAGACAAGCTAGTACTTATACTACTAGTAGATAAGGTTCGGACTCAGCACGAACCTTAAGTCCTTATCTCTAGCCAATAGCCATAAGGGCTCTGGCTCCACAAGCTGAAACACAAGGGAGAAATATAATTGGACCAGCCTATCAAGGCACCAACATCCATCAGACATGAGGCAGCACCCATACAGTACATGAGGCATCCATCAGAAAGTCCATCAGAAGGTAGGCACTAAGGCCTAGTCCATGTTGTCACCAACCGCATAACCGACTGCAGCATACCTGAGGCATACATGCTCAGGTGATGCCTCATGTGATGCATCACGTAACTCTGGGCCAATATGCCTGTTGAAGTGCACATACATCTTGTGTGCGTGAGCTTCATCTTGCTCATAAGGGTTGTTAGCTTCTTCATCGCTACTCTCAGCGGGAGTGTGGGACTTAGCTGGTTCGGGATGTAATGTCCACATGCTTAAATCTCCTTTTCTTATCAAGGCCTCTCTCAAAGCCTCGGAATCCAGGGTTCGCTCATAGTTGTCCAACGCAGGCTGGCTCGGGCAGCTTGGTGGCATGCTCTTGTGAGAGCTCAAAATCTCGGCCATGACATCACCCTCTTTTCTAGGAGCATGACCATGTGGCTCACAAGGGGACGGTAGGAGATCTGGGATATCGTCACCAGTAACAGGTGGGGGTGATATAGAGGGGCCATGTACTGTGGGCTCAAAGTATGAATTATTGCGCTTCTTCATAGCGCGGCGTTCCTCTGCTACCATTGGCAACATTACTTCTTCGTCTGCTGAGGTTGTACCTCTGCACAGGCTTTCAGCCACTGCTGCATGCATTTTGTTCTTGCGAGGGCCTTTAGCCGCTTCCACAATGTTCTTCTTTGCCTGTTGAAGGTGGTTAGGGGAAAGGTGCACATGGTGCATAGCAGTCTGATGTGGAGCAATACTCCGGATGGTGATAGGAATCCAGTCACGGCCAACACTTGCAGTGGCCCAGTCGATGGTGGGCTCAAAAGCTACAAGCCAAGGGTACCCAAGGATAACGTCCTCGTCGCATGCCTCCATAACAAGGAAGCAGATGACATGTTCGCTTGTTAGCGTTCACTGTCAGATCTATAAAGTTTTTGGCACCTCCCTTATGGTTGAGAGAGCCATCAATGTTGTAGACAGGCTTGGGGGCTTCGAGCGGCATCATCCCAAGGCCTAGCCATCTTGCAGACTCCAAACTGACAAAACACTGTGTGGCACCAGAGTCCACGAGAGCCAATTTACCCACAGTGGTATGGCTGGTGATGAAGGTGACTGGGGCCCTAAGCTCCTGGGGTCTTGCTGTGATCATCTTCTCCAGGGCTGGCCTGATGGTGCCCTTCTTATCTAGTTCCTCATAAAGCTCGGGATCTTCTTTGAGCATCTTCAAATATCGCAAGGTGCGATCTTCAGGAGAGCAGCTTCTCATCCTGGGGAGTACGATGTTGGGATGCTGTGGCGGACATGGCTGCATGTTGAATCCTTGTGGCCCAGGGGGTGGCGAGTTGGGAATGGTTGCTGGGGGCATGGAGTAGTCTCAACGCATCTCAAGGTTTCTATAGGGGCAACAAGCATGAATGTGCCTAACCTCACGACAATGGTAACACACCTTTCCGCTCAGGGGCGGTGACTTGACTCTACCCATCCGTACTCGGGCATGGGAGAGATCCATAGCATCTGGATGATTCTGGTAATGTTGCCAGAGGGGGACTTCTAAATCTTGTGGTATAAACGCCGCCTCATTGATAATAGTTGGGGCTTCATCAGGGAAGCGGACCTTCTTTGCAATCTTCTTGGGGTATTATTGCCACACCTCCTCAGGTGGTTCGTTGACAACCCACTTCTTGGGGAAACATCTTTTAGTTCGTTGCATGGGAGGATTAACAAGGGACTCCCAGTATGGCTTGTATTCTTTTCTTGCCTTGGCAGGCGGTACTCTTCATGGTGGTGTAAAAGGCAAACTCCACTCTGAAGGTGGCTCAACTTTGATGGAGGGGAATGAAGCCCACTCGGTCCAATCGTCTTCATCTTCTTCAACCCTCATGTATTCTTCTCTTGCCTTGGCAGGTGGTTCTTCTTCATTACTCTTGTATAGTGAGGCCATCATGTCGGCCCACCAGTCGGATTGTTGTGCATCGTAGGAGGGAGAGCTGGAGTCACTTTCAGCGGCCTCAGTGGGTGCCTCTAATTCCTGCTGCTCATTGACAGACAGTGAGGGCACAGGACTTGCCACATGGTTGGGGGTACTCAGCTTGGGGCAATGCACATCCATGCACATCTTCATCTTGACCCTCTTTTCTAGGGCAATCGTCCATCCAAGGTACATGCCAGGGCCATCCAACTCAAAGCAGACCTCATAGAGGTCATGAGGCAGACCGTTTGTAAACAGGTCAATGCCGAGGGGGGATTCCTGCTTGTATTCCATGAGCCTCATAAGTCACTCAAAGCGGTTGCAGTACTCATCTAGATTGAGGTCATTCATATGAATGCCTTCGCACAGCTTCTGCTGAGCACGCTCCTTCTCCATAGTGTCTTTGAATGCCAGCTGAAAGGCTTGGCCAATGGCGATGGCTGTTATCTTGTGGTGCTCTTATCCATGCACCTGTGCCCACTTCAGTCGGCGCACTTGAAGCTTCACTCACTCATTGATGAGGGGTGCTTGAATATACGAAAGGAACAACATAGCCCTCTGGTAGGGTGAAAACTGTTGCCAAAAATTATTGGTGCATGTGTCACAGATCGGACTTGTATGCTTACTACTAGGTTCTGACTACAGTAGTAAGCTTGTGATTTCCTACATTAGTCAGGGACAGTACATTTCACGTGTTATCAGTCAGCAGTAGTATCACATGGTACTTTATGCTTACTGATTACTAGGATAGCGGTACTAGGGTTTGAGCTAGTATCGCCATAGGTCAATAGCTATTCGGGAGGTGCTTCAAAGCCCTCCATCATCATGTATAAATAGTAGTGCGGGAAGACCAAGGATTGCCATCTTGGTCTTCTTGAATCATTGGTTTCTTGACTCCTCCTTTCTCTGTGAAGTGTTAGGACCGCAAGAGGAGTGCACTGCATAAGGCTTACCAAGAAGCCTTCCCAGTTGCAAGTTATCAGCGTGTTAGGACTTAGGATCCCGCGTCCGACTCCCAGAGTCACAAAGCTGAGTACTCATGTCTTACTACCGCCTAAAGCAAGGCCCACACTTACTGAAGTGTAACATTAAGACCAAGATCCTACCATCGTGGCATGAGTATCCACAAGAGAACTCTAGATCTGAGAGGGATTCCGCTCCTACGAAATCCCACGAAGGGGAACAAGAAACATACCAACCCGCTACCTCAAAGAAGCCAGTTGGGGAAGTATCAATGGAGTAGAGGGATATCTGATCAGAGGTGCACATGGACCACAACCAGTTGAGTTCAACTTCAAACGAACTTGTTGGTGCAGAGTCAATCGAGAAGACGACAAGTGGAGGGTCATCAACACTCTACCTTACAGATACAGGTGCGATATCTATGAAGAAGAAGTAGTTGCAAGAAATGACTGGGGACCCATCGATGGAGAAAATCAAAGTATTTCGGCACCTTCAGAAGGTCCTGAAGCTTCAGATAACGAGTCAGACAAAGAACCCACCCAGGCACTGGAACCATTGGAACCAGAACTTATTGAAAGAGCTGAGCAGATCACAATTCACCCTCCAATGGCTACCTTAACAGAAACACAGGAAGTCACACTCCCCATTCACCCAGAGACTGGGCACATCATGACAGCAGACGACGCCGCACTATTCCGAGCAATCAGACCGGACCAACCCGACCCCCCAACAGGTGGTGGAGGACCACCATATAGAGGACTACCTGGAGGAAGCCCACCACCAGGAGGAGGAGGGCTACCAGGGGGAGGACCACCAGGAGGAGGACCACCAGGAGGGGGAATACCCGGAGCAGGACCAATCGGAGTACCAGGAGGACATCATTCCGACAAGTTCATGGGGAACGCCCCAGAAGTGTTCAGAGGAGATCGACACAAGACAGAAGAATTCCTCACTCAGTGGGAACTGTATTGGGGCATCAACAATAATAACCCCATCATGGCCAACACCTATAGACGAGCTATGTTGTTCCTCACCTACATCCAGGGAAAGGACGTTAACAACTGGATCACGGAGACCAGCAGATGGCTCAACCAACAGGTCACTGCCGGAATCACTGACAACGACCCATGCCTGTGGATTGAAGTCATCACGGCCTTCAATAGACGATTTTCAAACACATTAGAGAAGGAGCAGGCCCAAGCCATGCTCAAAAGGGGGATCATAACGACGGGAGGGGACATTGACGCGTACGTTACGCAGTTCGAACAATTGGCACGCCAGGCTAACTATTGATTGGATTCACCACTTACAATGGATCTATTTACGGACGGACTACCCCGTGATCTATATGAGAAAGCATACACGTATGACAACCCACAGACCTTCCAGGAATGGAAGGAAGCGGTTATCAGGAGGCAACAGCAATACATACACATGAAGGCCCAGCTGGAGCAACACCGAGGCCTCAGCAACCAAGTAAAACCACAAGGAGGTGGTAACACAACCTGGAGAAACACAAGAGGTACAGGATGGGGACCCCCTCGTAACATACTACGGGACCCAAATGCCATGGATACATCAGCAGACCGAGTGCGAGGAAGACTCACGGGAGCCGAAGAAATCCAAGGCAACTGGGACCGAGCCCATCCCTGGAATCCACCACCAAGAGGAGGATTTGGAGGGTGAGGGCGAGGGGGTCGACGGGATATAAGGGAAGTGACTTGTTACACCTGTGGACAAAAAGGACACTTCAGTCAAAATTGCCTGCAGCATACCTACAATCAGCCTAGCAGCAGCCGAAGGACTGATGTCTACCACAACAAAAGGGAAGAAGAACCTGTCCACGCAGCAAGGGCAGAAACCCCGCAACAGCAAGCTGACCAATGGATGAAGGGGGTGGCCGCCGAAGAAGATGAGGTAAAAGACCTCATACTACAGGATTTATGGAAGAGGGAGGATTTTCGAAGCACCTGAACCCATCGGCCTGGGTAAGGGCAGTAAAATGTAATTCTGTGATCATAACTCGCTACCATTCTATGAGAATTCCAGTATCAATTTGCACAAATTACACCATGGCTGACATCAGAGCATTGGTGGACTCAGGAGCCACCAACAACTTTCTACAACCCGCTTTTGTAAAGCGGATGGGGATTGGAATGAAGCCACTGGAATGGCCAAAAAAGATATGGAATATCGATAACACTGAAAATCAGGCAGGACTAATCACCCATTACGTAGATTTGGACGTGCAAACAAAAGGAATCCATAAAGAAATGAGGTTCCTCATTACTGACATAGGAAGTGAAGATATAGTATTCGGATATCCGTGGCTTGCCACGTACGAACCAACCTTCAGTTGGAGACACGCCGTAATCAAGGAGGATGCACTACCGGTGGTCCTTAGAACTGTCAACCCCAGGATTGTATGACCAACAATCGCAAAGGCTATAACTGAAACTCAGAAGGAGCATATCATTGCTCAACTAGAAGAAGAAGAATTCGTAGAAGGGAGGACCACCTCTACAGAACTAGCAATCAAAGCAAAGCAGTATACCACGAAAGCTGAGTTACCATCTGTCTACTCCGTGTATCACAAACTCTTCAACAAGGAAGCATCACACCAATTCCCACCTTCATGGGTATGGGATCATGAAATTCAACTCAAGAAAGGAACACCTGAGGCGCTGGACTGTAAAGTCTACCTGCTTACGCAGGAGGAGGACCAAGCTCTCCAAGCCTTTCTAATGGAACAACTCAGCAAAGGATACATACGACCATCGAAATCCCCATACGCATCGCCATTCTTCTTTGTCAAGAAAAAGGACAGCAAATTATGACCGGTACAGGACTACAGACGCCTCAACTCATTTACAATACGAAACCAATACCCCCTACCCCTTATCACTGACCTCATAACGGACCTTAGCAACACCCATATATACACCAAGCTCGATGTACTGTCACGGTCGGGCCCTCGGGCCGTCGGTAAGATTGAAGTAACGGTCGAAATAGTAGTTGAAGTGTCGTGAAGTGGCGTGGACTCTTACTTACCAGTTGTGGCTACGGTAGTAAGCAGTAATTAGTCATGGACTCGCTTATCAGTCAGCACTCAGCAGTCGCATGTGATTGCTGAGTGATTCCTAGGATAGCGGTACTAGGGTTCGAGGTAGTATCGCTATAGGTTAACATGTATTGGAGAGGTGCTTTAAAGCCCTCGCGGACTTGTATAAATAGTAGCTGTGGAAGGCCAAGATTCGCTATCTTGGTCTTCTTCAGGATTGCCTTTCGAACTCGAGTCTTCTTCTCAACTTTATCATCTCTTCTCGTCATCGCGATCCATCATGTGGTGCTCCTTGTAAAAGTACAAGTGGAGCGATATCGGCTGTCGTAACTACCAAGCAGTTTGACATGACCCTGTCTTTGCATTGAGGAAGTACCTCTGCATTTGACATTCGACTTAGCGCTGACCTCGCCACACCCTTTGTGCTTAAGTCAAGCACGCACTACAGGCAAAGCGTAACATGTACGGTGGGGCTACAACAACATACGGATCAGGGAAGGAGATGAAGAAAAGGCAGCATTCAAAACCAAATATGGCCTGTTTAAACCAATGGTAATGTTCTTCGGACTAACAAACTCCCCCGCAACATTCCAGACAATGATGAACCACATATGTTGGGACATCATTGCTAAACACGAGCTCAGAGGAACAACAATCAGGGTATATATGGACGACATTGGCATCGCAACGCACATAGGACATAACATGGACAACCACATCACGGCAGTCAAAGACGTCCTGGAAATATCAGCTAAGCACAACCTCTACTACAAACTAGAAAAGTGCTTATTCCATGCACCTCAGATGGATTACCTGGGGGTAATCCTTGAAAAGGGGGTGACACGCATGGACCCCGTTAAAATTTCTGGCATCAAGGACTGGCCGACACCCACCAAAGTCAAAGATGTCCGATCATTCCTAGGCTTTTGCAATTTTTATCGCGCGTTCATTCGAAACTTTTCACACCACGCAAAACCCCTAAACCAACTAACCAAGAAAGGAGCCAAGTGGAAATGGACGGGAACGGAACACGATGCGTTTAACAAACTCAAAGGACTCGTTATGTCGGAACTGGTATTGGCACACCCACAGCTGAGTAAACCATTTGAACTAGAGGTTGATGCATCAGGGTTTGCAATAGGAGCGGTATTACTACAACGGAAAGATGACGGGAAACGACACCCTATCGGCTACTTCTCCACCACACTTAACGAAGCAGAACGAAATTACAACATTTATGACCTGGAACTACTGGCAATAGTCAAGGCATTCCAACACTGGCGACCGTTACTCACAGGATCACCACATCGCATGAAAGTCTTCTCGGACCATATGAACCTACAATATTGGAGAAGCCCCCAGAAGATCAGCTGGAGGGTGGCAAGGGAAGTACTAGAACTATCAGAATATGACTTTGAAATTCACCACATCAAAGGATCAGCAAACAGCAGAGCGGACGCGTTGTCACAAAGACCAGACTACAACCAGGGAGAAGAAGACAACAAGAACATCACAGTACTACCAGATAAAGTCTTCATACACAGTACCCACATAGAAAAAATACGGACCAATAAGGATCACCTCACTCCCGAAGACACCGCACTGGAAGACCCCATATATGAACAAAATGAAGTTATTCTGAAACCATGGGTAGATGCACACTGCCTCAAGAAGGTAGACGGAATCTGGTACAAAGATGCACGACGGGTCGTAACTGGGGGTATTCATGATAAGCGACGTATACTACATGACCATCATGATCTCCCCACTCATGGACACCCAGGAATTAAAAGAACCGCCTAGCTAGCAGGATGCGCCTACTGGTGGCCGGGGCTGGCCAAGTGTTACATCATGGTAGGGATGTTCACCCGACGTGGGTTAAGTCAATCTACTGAGATGCTGCACTAAGGGGTCTGGTTCTGGTTGTTAAGGGAAGTTCCGAAGAGGAACTTCAGTGAAGATGTACAAGTTGAAGAGTCAGCCTAAGCCAATAGTGGAACTTAGGATTCTTCAGTGAGAGGAGAGTTCGTTCGGTGAGATATGGAGTATTCAAGGGTCTTTGATTGCTCAAGTACTGTAGAGTACAAAAAGTCAAGTCTAAGGCTACAAGCTACCTAGCAAGCCTGACTTTATAGTAAAAAGGGATCCTAGTACTGAGTCACAATGGCGTACTAGGATCGAGTCATCCGAACAATAAGTAACTGCGGCACAGTCCGCAGTGTGTATGAAACGAGTCTGAAACAAAAGATGTAAGCCCCCTGACAACGGGCTAGAGTCACTATGACTCGTATGAGAACGATAAGTAAAGAGTCACTATGACTCTTGTGAGAACGATCATGTGAGACAAAGAAAGATAAACAAAGGAGAAAAAAAAAAAGAATCATATCGTAACACAGCCCCCCGTTTAGGTGCAAAGTTACTCCGGACTTTGCCTTACAAGCCCATCAGGTCGTCATTCCAGTAAAGGTCATAGTCGACCTTGTTGTTGTCCCAATTCTCCTTTTCTTTGTCGTCATCCATCTTGGTGCACCTGTGACGCTTGACGAACCCCCAGCTACCCATGTGGCGACAAGTGGGGCACTGTTCGTAAAGGGGGCATTCGAGCTCACCATGGTGCGTCCCGACCTTCCCACACTTTCTGCATGACTCCGGGGTCCACTCCTCTCTGTCCATCAGCCCGATATGCTCTAAGAGCGTCATCTTCTTCTGGCTGCTTGGTCCGACTTCGACATGGGGCTCCAGGGTCTGCTCCCTTTCGTCCAATTCATGTTGGACCGTGGAGGTGGTAATGCGGATGCGAAGGGCCCCTCTCTCCTCCCTCTTCTTCTGCTGCTTGCACTTCTTGGGGCACTCCTGGACTTTGTGCCTGCGCTTCTTGCAGTGGTAACACTTGGGCAACAACTTGCCCTCTTCGTTGTGGAGGATGGGCATCTCAGCCTGGCGGGAGGTACATGGGTCGACAGGGAGTGGTTCGGGGGAGTATCGGTAGCGGGTCGGGAGGTAGTACTCATGGTTGAAGGACGCGTGGATGACGCGACAGGCATCAGCCATCTCCAACCTGGTTTTGCAAGCTTCGTACTCGCGCTCCACCAGGACTAGCTCCCTCATGATCTCACTGACCTTGTGCTGGGCATCGCGCAACAGGCCATTGAGTATGTTCTTCAGCTCCCACTTTGCCCTAAAGCGGTTGATCTCCCCGGTCAGGTGGGGGTCGTCGATTTCTTGGAGGGTGTGGTTCACCACGAACTCTGTCTCATGGCTCCGCACCAACTGCCTCCAAAGGGCCTCTGTCATGAGCCCATAGTTCTTCGCCCTCCTCCCTACCTGCACTTCTATCGTGTGCTTCTCCTGTCCTTCCCCAAGAGTCCCCATCACCATTGTTTCATCTGGCAAGTAGGTGATGAAAGTAGCCAAGACTATTCTCGGCTCCATGCGGTCCAACCCGAAACGTGGGTTGGCAACATAAATGGGGTAAAAGAGATGGGAGTGGGGGTCGTTATGGATGTAGCCAAGGGGAGGAGTATACTCAGCTTCCTTGACTGGAAGCTCAGGGAGCTTGGTGGCTCCATCATCACTGTGCTCCACGATTGGAACACTCTGGATAGCCAGCTGAGGAGTAGGAGGGACAGCGCCCTCAGAGCGGGTGTCTGCGACCAATGTGGGAGGCGATGAGGCAGGGAGTTGGAGCGTTGGGACAAGGCTGGCAGGAGCAGAAGTAGCGGACATCGTATAAAGAGAGGAAGCAGGATGTGGAAGGGGATGGGGTTCTTCTGTCGTTTTGGCCCATCTTATATATGTTTTACAGGTTTTTGACTTGTTTGTCCCCTTCCTAGCTTCAAACTCCACTATCAGTTTGTCCACATGGACATTTTCTGCTTTCTCCCACGAACTGTCACTCGTGGGATAGCCCTTCCACTTGATTAGGTAGTGGAGCTTGTGCCCTTTTCCATGTTGCTGCGCATCCAGAATCTTCTCGACTTTGTACTCGGGTTCCTCGTTGATGATATCAGGAGGCGGCCAGGTATAGTTCGGCCCATGGAACTCTGTTTCCTTATAAGGTGTTAGAAGGTTCGCATGAAACACGTTATGAATCTTCCACTGTCTTGGCAGTTCCACGCAGTACACTGCTTCAGATAACTGTTTCATTACTTTGAAGGGTCCGCACCGCTTCGGCCCGAGTTTAGCTGCTGGGTACAGGGTCTTCAAGTTGGTTCCCTCAATCCACACTTGATCTCCCTCTTTGTACGGTTGGAACTTCTTGTTCCCTTGGTGCGCAATGGCCATCATCTTCTGCGCTTTGATGATATTTTCATGGCCGTCCGTTCGCACCTTTTCTATGGCTGTAAGCCTTTCTTCAACTGAGGGGACCTTACTTTTGGTCGTAAATTCTATCCTCGGTGTATACCCTATCAGCATTTCATAGGGAGTCTTTTTGGTGGTGGAGTTTGGCCACTGGTTATGTGCGAATTCCGCCATTGGCAGATACTTGTGCCAATCATCTTGCCTTTCGTCGCACCAGAATCAAAGGTACTGTTCGAGCCATTGGTTTGTCCTTTCTGACTGGCCATCAGTTCTTGGGTGATATGCCATGCTGATGTTCTGGTGTATCTTCAACGCTTTGCACAGGCCTTTGGCGAAGTGTGATGTAAATCGGGTATCTCGGTTGGAGATAATCTTCTTTGGGGCACCGAATCGTGTGTACATGTGTTTCAGGTAGAGTTCTGCTACCCCTTCCGCAGTAATTGTCTCTTGGCAGGGTATAAATACCGCCGCTTTACTGCAATCATGATCCATAACTGTGAGGATTGTATCGTATTTGTCCAAAAGTGGCAACTTTGTGATGAAGTCCATGGCAACTGTCTCGAATGGCAAAGAGTTTTCTGGAGCAATAGGGATCATAGCTGGTTTTAGTGGCTGCGTGTTGATTTTGTTTGCTTGGCACGCTGCGCATCCCTTTACGTATTGCTCCACATCTTCTTTCATCTTTGGCCACCAGAAGTCCCATTTTGCCAGGGTGTACATGTTTGTGATTCCTGGGTGTCCGGCTGATGGGGTATCGTGGTAAAAGTGAATTACCCCCCTCTTCAGATCGTTGTCTCCGGCAACGACGATCCGGTCTGTATCATTTTCGATCTTCCACCAAATTCCAACTAGTTTGGTGAGAGTGTAGGTGTTTGACCATTTCTTGAGCACTTCCTGGCTCCTTTTGTTCATCTGCTGGTCTTCTTCCACCTGATCTTGAAGGGATTGGTATTTGCGATGGTTTACCGTTGCACTATAGTGCTCCCTTTCTTTCTGGTTGCTGGGGTTATAATATTCTGACCCCATCATTCTTGTGAAGCTGAACAAAGCAGGGGGTAGGACCACCAATGCTTTGTTATCTTCTTCACCGTGTTCGTAGTCTGGGCATTGTGACAACATGTCCGCCCAACCATTATTCTTCCCGGCTATGTGGACTAATTTGAAGTCATATTCCATGAGTTCCGCATGCCATCTTGCCACTCTTCTATTGTGGTCGCCTGGGTTCTTCCAGTATAATAGATTGGCGTGATCTGTATGCACCTTTACTTTGAACACTGGTTGGTGCAGGAAATGTCTCCAATGTAGGAACATTTCCACAAGGGCTAGGAGCTCCTTATTGTATATGTCATAGTTTCTTTGGGCATCGTTCATGGTTTTCAAGAAGAATGCTACCGGGTGGAGCACTCCTTGTTCATTTCGTTGCATTAGGACGGCTCCCATTGCATAATTTGACACGTCAACTTTGACTTCGAATGGTTTCTTCTGGTCTGGTTGTATCAAAACCGGTTCTTCACATATTCGCTTCTTTAGCATTTCAAAAGCACTTTCTTCCTTTGGCCCCCAGTTCCATTGAACGCCTTTCTTCAGTTGGTCATTTAGTGCCTTCGCAATAAAGGAAAATCCACAGATAAATCGCCTATAGAAGTTGCAGAATCCAAGGAAAGCCTGAATATCTTTTGTGGTTTTCGGCATTTTCCATTCAGCAACTCCAGCGACTTTAACTAGATCCATGGTGACGGTTCCTTTTTCTAGGATTACTCCTAGAAATTCAATGTGTTCTACTTCAAAAAGGCACTTGCTGGGTTTCAAGTAGAGGTCCAGCTTCTGAAGGCATTCAAGGACTTTGCTAACCAACTTGCGATGTTCCTCTTCATCCTTCTTTGTTGCGATAAGGATGTCGTCCATGTAGATGATTACTTGACCGGTTGCTGTAAGGTCATTAAACTGCATATTCATCATTCGTTGGAACACTGTGGGGGCATTTTTCATCCCGAATGGCATTACTGTTGGTTCAAACAGTCCTAGATTCGATTTAAAAGCGGCTTTTGGCTCATTGCCTTCTTGGAAGTGAATATTGTTGTATCCTGCTCGCACGTCCATTTTGGTGAATAACCTAGCATCCTTCACCTTATCCACTAGTTCCTGTATTAGAGGCAATGGGTATCGATCGGGGATTGTGAAGGAGTTTAGTTTTCGGTAGTTCACTACTGGACAAAGTTTTCCATCTTTCTTTCCAACAAAAAAGAATGGTGATGAGTATTGTGATTTTGACAGATGAATATAACCCTTATCCAAGTTATCTTTGATGTACTCGTTGAGCTTTTCTTGCTTGCCTTTAGATAACGGATATATTTTGCAATCTAGAGTTTTTGGGGCATCCTCTATAAAATCAATAGCAATATCCCATGGTTGGTGTTCCAGATATCGCTTCGCCTCTTCTTCGGAAAAGACCTTCTTCCACTTGTGGTAGTGTCTTGGGACTACCTGGTCCCAGGTTTTCTCTTCTTCTGGCAGTGCCTTTACTGCCATTTCAGTTGACGTCGAGCTTCTTTTGAGGATTTCTTTGTCCATTCGGTGGACAAAGAGTTCTTCCCCAGGGGTGCATAACGATGCAGCCTTCTTGATCCATGCATCTTGTATGCGGATCACTTCTGCATCCGTTGTATATGAAAGGGTCTTGATGACAAGTGGTTGCATGCTTTCATCAAGGGTCGTGCTTCTCCAATCAATCAATGGCTGGAAGGCAGCGAGCCACGGGTACCCTAACACCATCTTGTCATCTCCTAGATTGGTGACGAGGAATCTCATGTTCTGTTTCTTCTCCCCAGTCCAGACTTGCAGGTCAACGTAGTACTTGATGATTCCTGACTTATTCTGGGTCCCGTCAATGTTCCACACAATGCGGGGTCGTGGCAGCTTTAGTTTGCCAATCTTCATTCTTTTCAGGAGCTTGAAGTCAATAAAGTTGTCCGTGGCTCCTGAATCCACGAGAACTTTTCTTTCGGCCGTTGTGTGTGAAGTTTGTATCAGAGTTGGGATTTGGAGACTTCGATATTTACCAACAAACACATCCTTAAACTGTAACGCACGCGCCATGGCCACCGGGTTTGTGCATTTTAAAAATCCTTCCCATGTTCTTCTACCCAAGCCTCTTTGATCATTGTGTATTTTTCCTTGGTTGAGAGGCTTTTGATGTGGGAAGATCGCACATCGGTAGGGGTGGATTCAGTTTTGGACTCTTCTTCTGATTCTTCCTTGGGTTCGCTTTCTTTGGCCTTGGCTTTGTGAGCTTTCTGAGGTGGTTTCTTGTCCTTCTGCTTGTCTGGACAGTTGCGGGAGAGATGTCCTTGTTTGTTGCACGTGTAGCAACGGCCTTCTTTCTTCTGGACTTCAATGTCCGGGTTCTCTTTTGCAGTGGTCGCCGCTGCTCTTCCTCGGGTTCCCTTTTTATAGTTGGAATGAGAGCGGTCGGTGTGTGTGTCCATTGCATCTGAAGCAGGGGCTGGCATTTTAATGCCCAGCATCTTCGCCAATTGGGTGGGGTTCATCTTTCCTGCTCCCTTCTTCCTTGGAGTTTCTTCGTAAATCCCCCTAATGTTCTGGACTGCGGTGTTGTCTGAGTGGTACTGGCGCACTCCGTCGGCCCATCCTCTGAAATCCAGAGGGCGTACCACCTTATAGACGTGATCCATCATGCGGTAAGGAAGCTTGGATGCGAATAAGGAGAGTGTCGACTGAGCATCCAGTGGGTACGTTGCTTCTGCAGCAAGGGATTCAAACTGGGCAATAAACGCATCCACCTCATTTGGTATGAATGAGAGGTGGCGCAGTTTATCTTCTGCCCGTTCCCTTGCTCCCGTATCCTGGAATGCTTGTTCAAAGCCTTGAGACACTGCTGTCCAGTAGAATTTGTCATTCAGGAGTCTTCCATTGTTCATTTCCGCAAGGATCCAGTTGGACCATCTCTTGACCCAGTCCTTTATGTTTGGTCCTTTTATGAAACCAAGCAGCAGAGCCACTCGCTTCATAGGTATCGCCATTTGTTCAGCATCCAAATTCGTGATTCAATACAGGTTAAATTCCTGCATGAATTGGTCCACAAGCGATCAGGTACCATCAAAGTTGGTTGGGGGGTTTCCTCCAAGTTTGCCGTTTGCCACTCCTGGGCCTGGGCTGGCACCTGCCCCGCCTCCAACAGGGGCGCCACCGGGAGGGGGTCCTCCACCTCTGGGTGCGCCTCCGCCTGCTGGGGCACCTCCGCCTCCAGGTGCACCCCCTCCTCCTGGGGGGCCACCTCCTGGCGGTCCACTTCCTCCTGGTGGTCCTGGGGGCCCACCTCTGGAGGGACCACTTCCTACTGCCATAGTGCTAGTAGGGGGGTTTCCACTTCCTGTTCCTGTCCCCTTTGTGAAGAATGTTTGTACTGTAGATGGGGGGACAGCCGTCGTTGTTGTGGTTGCAGCTGTGGTGGTCATCTGTGTTGCCATTGGAGAACTTTTCATATCACGTCTCTTAGTGGTTGGCACAGTATGCTGGCCTGCCTTCAATGGTGTATCGTCTGGTGGAATTGCTGATACTGTCGTTGGTCTGATCGATCTTCTTCCCAGGTTATACAGGGAGGGGACTGGTTGAGTAGCTGTCCAACGCCTAGTCCTGCTGTCTCGCTGTATGAAGTACCACTGCTTGGTACTTTCTTCGTATTCGATGGCGAGGTATACTGCGCTGAGTATGTCGTATACCCAATATCCTTCTTCACCATCGATTTCCTGCCAAAGGGCTGCTCCTTTTACGTGGCCAGGAACTTCGTCGTCTGTTCTCCTCTCGATGGGAAATGGTTTGAATCCGAGGACTGATCTGGATTCAGAAATTCTTTGTCCCTTAGCCAGAGTGGCAATAGGTTCGATAGACTTGACTTAATGTTACGTCACAGTAGGGACGTTCACCCGATGTGGGTTAAGTCAATCTACTGAGACGCTGCACTAAGGGGTCTGGTTCTGGTTGTTAAGGGAAGTTCCGAAGAGGAACTTCAGTGAAGATGTACAAGTTGAAGAGTCAGCCTAAGCCAATAGTGGAACTTAGGATTCTTCAGTGAGAGGAGAGTTTGTTCGGTGAGATATGGAGTATTCAAGGGTCTTCGATTGCTCGAGTACCGTAGAGTACAAAAAGTCAAATCTAAGGCTACAAGCTACCTAGCAAGCCTGACTTTATAGTAAATAGGGATCCTAGTACTGAGTCACAATGGCGTACTAGGATCGAGTCATCCGAACAATAAGTAACTGTGGCGCAGTCTGCAGTATGTATGAAACAAGTCTGAAACAAAAGATGTAAGCCCCCTGACAATGGGCTAGAGTCACTATGACTCATATGAGAACGATAAGTAAACAGTCACTATGACTCTTGTGAGAACGATCATGTGAGACAAAGAAAGATAAACAAAGGAGAAAATGAATCATATCGTAACACCAAGGATGCATTGGAATATGTTAAAGGATGTGCCGAATGTCAACGTATCAAAGTTCAACATGGACGAAACAAAGCACCCCTCAACCCCATATACCCTAAACCAGAAGCAATGCCATTCGAAACTATAGCCCTCGATTTCATAACTAAGTTACCTCTATCTCAGGGGCATGACACAATACTGACAATCACAGACCACAATTGCAGTAAAGCAGCGATTTTCATACCCTGTAACGAAGAAATCAGCACGGAAGGGGTCGCCAACCTCTACCTGAAACACGTCTTTGTCCGCTTCGGACTCCCCACGAAAATCATAAGTGACCACGATCCCCGTTTTGCCGGCAGATTCATGAGGGAACTTTGCAGAGTACTGGACATTAAGCAAAACATATCCACTGCATATCACCCCTGAACCGACGGGCAGTCGGAACGAACGAACCAATGGGTAGAACAATACCTATGGTTCTGGGCAAACAAACGACAGGACAATTGGTGTGGGTATCTACCTCTTGCAGAATTTGCACATAATAATTGGCCACATGAATATACCCGGGAGTCACCCTTCAACCTCCTCATGGGGTACAACCCATGAGCTGACTGGACGGATAAACCATCACCTATCCCACAAGTAACGCTCAGGGCAGAACAATTCTAAGAAGCGCGGAAATGCACCCAAGAATTGATTGTCAAAGCACAGCAATCATAGGTTAAAGCTAAGAATGGTCCGAAGTTCTGACCCGGAGACCTCATGTGGCTAGAGGGACGCCACCTACGCACTCATCAACCAATGGCAAAACTAGCTCCTCGAAGGCACAGACCCTTCACAATAGAACAGGTGATGTCCCCTGTCAACTATCGGCTCAACCTTCCTCCACAATGGAAAATTCACACAGTGTTCCATGTGGATCTTCTCACCAAATACCACAAGACCCCACTTCATGGGAAAAACTACCAACGGCCACCACCCGATCTGGTAGACGGAGAAGAAGAATACGAAATTGAAAAGGTTCTAGATGAGCGGCACTTCGGCAGAGGACGTAAGAAGCAATACTTGGTCAAATGGAAGGGCTACCCTGACTCGGAAAACCAGTGGGTCAACCAGGAGGACCTATTTGCCGACGAAGCCCTTGCGGAGTACCAACATTCAAAGACCGCTTCGCAAACACTTATAAGGAGTGGGAGGACCCACGACGACATCTCATTCTCTCCCCACACCACTACCACTGCCACCCTCAACCATTCTATGCCTTTCACACCCAATGCTGCCCTCGTGACGTCTTCATACTACCTCGGAACCCCTGAGAGGATTTTTGCCTGTGAGCTGGAGGAAGAGCGGGCACCAACAAGCACTGCCAACACCAAGGAGGTCATCATGGCTGAGAGAGACAGAGCCGGGTCCGAGGGACCCATCACCGAAGCTGAGTTCAACAGCACTATTGCCCGATTCCCCACTCAAGGACACGGAGCAGAAAGCGCTCATCTCTCCCCCGATGTCGACAGGCAACCTGCCTTGTGGCATATCCTCCACGCCGACACCAGACTGCCCATCGCCAACCAACCCTTCACCACTGTGGAAGTCGACAACTTTCGGCGAGCTCTTGACTGCGGTGCGGACGTCCGTGCACGCCAGGGAGCAGTACGAGAAGCTGATGAGGCCAAAGAAGTCATGGAAGGAGGTGACCGATGACTGGAGGGAAGAACAGCTACGAACAGCCCAACGCCGCATGCAGGAGATGAGAGAGAAGAGGGAGAAGTCACGGACAGCGAGGATGAGCGGTACCCAGCTGAGCACCCACACATTCACTATGGCCGAGAAGCTAATGCTCCACCTCATACAACCTGCCATGCCCTCGCCACCGACGGGACCCCCCTCTACCAGGGTCATATCCGTCCCCAGCTCGCCGACTGAGCCATCTCCAGCGTCGCCAACGCCCGTGCACCTCACGGGTTCCGGGTCAATAGAGGACCCGATTTCATTTCCTTCCCCATCACCACCACCGACAGCGTGACGCGCCAGGCAAGATATGTCCAGGCCATCATGAGCAACGACCCCATTGTGCTCGGCCTGATCGATGAGTCCGACAGGGTCTTCCCGAAACCCCTGTACGCTGCACCACAGTACATGGTGCACCCTGAGACCCACATCAAATACGCTCAAGAGGACTTGTTCCTCTTTGATGCGGGGTATGATGCCGCGGGGGCCATCAACCAGGCCGTCGCCAAGTGCAAGGATGTAAGCCTCGCCACAGAGATCAGGCGGTATAGGGCTCTAGGGGCGGAGTTGGGACGGTTGGAAGCCAGGATAAAGGAGCTGCAGGAGACATGGGGGCGGCTGGCAATGGACAAGGTGCTGTGCATCAGCAGGTTGGAGCAGGCACAGGCGATGCAGAGGATCGAGGATGTACAGGCGGGATGGATGGGACCCCCAGGGCTCCATGGGCGTCGCTCCTGAAAAGGGGGTGATGTCACAGATCGGACTTGTATGCTTACTACTAGGTTCTGACTACAGTAGTAAGCTTGTGATTTCCTACATTAGTCAGGGATAGTACATTTCACGTGTTATCAGTCAGCAGTAGTATCACATGGTACTTTATGCTTACTGATTACTGGGATAGCGGTACTAGGGTTCGAGCTAGTATCACCATAGGTCAATAGCTATTCGGGAGGTGCTTCAAAGCCCTCCGTCATCGTGTATAAATAGTAGTGCGGGAAGACCAAGGATTGCCATCTTGGTCTTCTTGAATCATTGGTTTCTTGACTCCTCCTTTCTCTGTGAAGTGTTAGGACCGCAAGAGGAGTGCACTGCATAAGGCTTACCAAGAAGCCTTCCCAGTTGCAAGTTATCAGTGTGTTAGGACCCAGGATCCCGCGTCCAACTCCCGGAGTCGCAAAGCTGAGTACTCGCATCTTACTACCGCCTAAAGCAAGGCCCACGCTTACCGAAGCGTAACAGCATGTGAATACTTCCCAAGAGGTGATGAACAACTCAGCTTGGGTCCTATCTCCAGTGAACATGACGGGTTCCTGGCCAAAGCAATCCTTGGTAGTTTGACACATAATGTTGCAACAAATTGACCATGTATACATAAAAGCCCATATGCAATAAGACCTAATACATCAGTGAAACCCATGTGGGCCTATCAAACAATACTGGACATATACTACAAATGGGCCCATTTTATAAAATGCCAAATTTCTCAGGTAGGGCCAATGCCATCAGTGTGAGATGCAATACCTTGATAAAGGGATGGGCCCAACAAGCATTAGGTAGATGCTGCTGGCTGCCTCAGATGGACCCAGTGGTACTCTCAGGAGGAGCTGCCAATTGCCTCAAATGGGCCCAATATTGTATATGAGAAATACTACCTATGGTCTTGAATTGGCCCAGCATTGTCCCTGAGATATGCTGCCTATGGCCTTAAATGGGCCCAGCACTCCCCCTCAGAGATACTGCCAACAGTCTTAAATGGGCCTAGGGCTGATCATGAGACAAGCTGCCGATGGTCTCAAATGGGCCCAGCATTGCTCTTCAGAGATCCTGCCAATAGTCTCAAATGGGCCCAGCATCGCTCCTCAGAGATACTGCCGACCGTCTCAAATGGCCCCAGGGCTGCTCCTGAGATAAGCTACTGATGGTCTCAAATGGGCCCAGAATCATTTCTGAGACAAGCTGTCGATGGTCTTAAATGGGCCTAGCATTGCTCCTCAGAGATACTGCTAACAGTCTCAAATGGGCCCAGGGCTGCTCCTGAGACAAGCTACTGATGGTCTCAAATGGGCCCAGCATTGCTCCTCAGAGATCCTGCCAACAGTCTCAAATGGGCCCAGCATCGCTCCTCAGAGATACTGCCGACAGTCTCAAATGGGCCTAGGGCCGCTCCTAAAATAAGTTACTGATGGTCTCATATGGGCCCAGGGCTGCTCCTGAGATGAGCTACCGATGGTCTCAAATGGGCCCAGCATTGCTCCTCAGAGATCCTGCCAACAGTCTCAAATGGGCCCAGCATCGCTCCTCAGAGATACTGCCAACAGTCTCAAATGGGCCTAAGGCCGCTCCTGAAATAAGTTACTGATGGTCTCATATAGGCCCAGGGCTGCTCCTGAGATGAGCTACCAACGGTCTCAAATGGGCCCAGCATCGCTCCTCAGAGATACTGCCGACAGTCTCAAATGGGCCTAGGGCTGCTTCTGAAATAAGTTACCAATGGTCTCATATGGGCCCAGGGCTGCTCCTGAGATGAGCTACTGATGGTCTCAAATGGGCCCAGCATTGCTCTTCAGAGATACTGCCAACAGTCTCAAATTGGCCCAGGGCTGCTCCTGAGACAAGCTACCAATGGTCCCAATAGGCCCAGCATCACTCCTCAGAGATACTGCCAACAGACTCAAATTGGCTCAGGGCTGCTCCTGAGAAAAGCTGCCGATGGTCTCAAATGGGCCCAGCATCGCTCCTCAGAGATACTGCTAACAGTCTCAAATGGGCCTAGCATCGCTCCTTAGAGATACTGCCAACAGACTCAAATTGGCCCAGGGCTGCTCCTAAGATAAGCTACCGATGGTCTCAAATGGGCCCAGCATTGTTTCTGAGACAAGCTGTCGATGGTCTTAAATGGGCCTAGCATTGCTCCTCAGAGATCCTGCCAACAGTCTCAAATGGGCCCAGCATCACTCTTTAGAGGTACTGCTGACATTCTCAAATGGGCCAAGCATTGCTTCTGAGACATTCTGCCAATGGTGTCAGATGGGCATGCTGCTACTCCTTAGTGATACTGCCAATTACCTTGAATGGGCCAAAAATCGTTTTTGAGATAAGCTGCCGATGGTCTCAAATGGGCCCAGTGCTCCTCCTCAGAGATACTGCCGATATTCTCAAATAGGCCAAGCATTGCTCCTGAGACATACTTGTGATAGTCTCAGATGGGCCCACTGCTGCTTCTCAGTGACACTGCCAATTGCCTCAAATAGGCCTAGCGTCGTTTCTCAGACAAGCCACCAACAGTCTCAAATGGACCCAGTGTAGCCCTTCAGATATACTGCTGACAGTTTCAAATGGGCCAAGGATTTCTCCCAAGACATACTAACAATGGTATCAGATAGGCCCATTTCTGCTCCTGAGTGACACTGCCAATTGCTTTGAATGGATCCAGTGTTGGATACTACCAATAGTCCTGAATGGGCCCAATGTTGTTCCTGAGACAAGCTGCTGATGGTCTCAAATGGGCCCACCGTTGCTCCTTATTGACATTGCCGATTACCTAGAATGGGCTCAGTGCTAGATATTACTGATAGTCCAGAATAGGCCCAATGTTGCTTCTGAGACATTGCTGCCAATGGTCTCAAATGGGCCCAGTGCTCCTCCTCAGAGATACTGCCAACAGTCTCAAAAATGGGCCAAGCATTGCTCTTGACATATGCTTATGATAGTCTCAGATGGGCCTGCTGCTGCTCCTCAGTGATACTGCCAATTGACTTGAATGGGCACAGCATTGTTCCTGAGACAAGCTGCCAATGGTCTCAAATGGGCCCAGTGCCCCTCCTCAGAGACACTGCCGACAGTCTCAAATGGGCCAAGCATTGCTCCTGAGACATGCTTACGATAGTCTTAGATGGGCCCACTGCTGCTCCCCAGTGACACTGCCAATTGCCTTATTGCCTTGAATAGGCCCAGCATTCTTCCTGAGACAAGTTGCCAATGGTCTCAAATAGGCCCAACATTAACTCTAAGAGGTATTACCAATACAGAAACTTTGAATGGAACCTGCCAAAGGTCTCAAATGGGCCCAGGATTCTCTTAGACGTGCTTCCAATTGCCTTAGATGGGCCCAGAGTTGTCTCATATGTGGCCAATGGTCACAAATGGGTGCAGCGTTTGCTTAGGGCTACTGCCAAATACCTCAAATGTGCCCAGAACTGCTTCTGTGATGTGCAGCCAACTGTCTTGACTGGGATGGTGTTACTGCGGAGGGGCATTGTACATTTCCTTGAGTGTGAAAGCTCTTCTACTGAGGGGTATTGAAAATGACTTGATTAGGCCCAGCATTCCTCAGAAGGAGCTGCTGATAGTCTCTGATTTGGCCTAGGGATGCTTCTGTAACATGTAGCCAATGACCTCGAATTGCCAGTTTTCTCCTAAGAGGTGCTGCTAATGGTCTTAAATTGGCCTGGCTATGCTCCTGAGGTGAGCTGCCAATTGTCTTAGATGGGCCTGGCAGTATTCATGAGAGGTGCTACTGATTCCCTTGAAATGGCCCAGCATCCTCTTAAGACGTTTTCCTGATTGCCCATAATGGACATAGTGTTTCCTTTGAGATACTCTACCCATGATTGTAAAATGTCCTAGGGATGCACCTGAGATATGCTGCCAATGGTCTTGGGTTCCAATCAAGTATACAGACGCCTATCAGTGGCCATCGGCAGCACCTTGGGAGCTACAATTGTCCAATGTGATATTGGCAACAGTTTTCAGAATGTTGTTAAGCTCAATAGAGGCTACCTGACGTGTCTCTCAGGTGTAGCACTGGGTCTTTTTTGAGATCATCTGCAGGCATTATCAGGAGAAGTGGGCCCAAGCTTTATCTAACCCGGTACTTTGATCTATGAATTCAACTATATTACATGATGTCTTGCACCTTGGCACTATCCAACTCATTAACAATTGCATCTACTACCTTGCTCAAGTGGGCTTCCATCCTATAAATCTGCAGAAACTCATCATGGATCCGTTGAAGCCTCACTGCTTCACCACATAAGATGGAGGCCTGAGTGATATTTTCATATACTTCTGGCTGGGGAGAACTGATAGTCAGTGTTCGCTATGCTGGCTGTTGAATGGTGCGGCTCACCGGAGTATGCACCACTTCCTCTTGAAGCACCTCTGAATTTTCACCACCCTGACTTTCCTGCACCTCTCCATCATCAGAAAGTGGTGCACACTTGCCCCATTTCCAAGCTGTATATGCAGAGTTAGAGGAGTATTACAATCACTGAACATGAAGCTTACTGCGTGCTGCCAAAGGGCTGCCAAAGGGCTCCTTAGCCTCGGTAGGTAGTGGGAGACTAGTCCCAAGGTCCCCCTCTTGTGCTGCAGCATTGCCGATACCCAATCCTCCACCCCCTTGCAGCAGAAGGGATGGTTCATCTCTGCCAAAATTATCTTGAACTTCTGGCAAGGGTGACCCATCCATACCAAAACTATATCTGCCTTGAGGTGAGGGTGATGCACCCATACCAAAGCTGTCCTGGCTGCTGGAGGACTGGTTGGCATCCATGTCGAAGTCATCCTCACCATCTGTTGAGGGTGGCCCGTCCATACCGAAGTCACCCTGGCCTACCGGAGAGGGCTTGGCATCCATACTGAAGCTATGTTGGCTTTCTGAAGAGCACTCTGCATCCATGCTAAAATTGTCTTCACTTTCAGGAGAAAGTTGCTCCCTGACAAAGTCTGCTCTTTCCCCTGGATGTTGGCTGCCAATCCCAAGCTGCCAAGCATTGGCAGACAAAAAAAGCGATGGGCAAGACTTAGTCATGGACAATGTAGAGTAGATGGGGCAGTGATAATGAAAAATTAACAGAGTGAGCCTATAAATCAAGATTATCTGCATATCTGCAAAGAGACACTCAGGAATCAATTATTATTTTGTGCCGAGTTAGGTCTCAAAATGGTAAGTTTGGCAGCTCAGCTAGTGTGTCACTCATTATTACTGCAAGTTCAATGTGGCAACCTGCACTACTTGACACAATTTTTTTTCTTTCCCTCACAACATGGCCGCCCTCCTCCAAATTGGATCAAAAGTAGAAGCTGCCATAGCAGCCTATGTCTTGGTTAGAGACATTACTCACAGAGCGGAATGGAAGAGCCACTTTAATCAGGTTAAAGTGAGCGCCTTAGTTAGGCAGGTATATAGACACCACTCATCCCCATTTGAATTAGGAGGAAGTAACACAAACATTTTGGCAGCTGAAGAGCAAGAATGGTGGGGTGGCGCTGGCTTTACACCCCATGCTGGCAGCACTTTACATAGTGCTAGAAGGGGATGCCAATCTCTCAGGTATCAGCAGGAACCATTGCCACCTCTGCAAGCACAAGTACTATGATCCTAAGGCCAAGTTCCCCTCGGACATTTCAAGCCTAGTGCCTCCAGGTGGGGGTCACTGGCGGGATATTCTCAGTAAGTAATAATTATCTATATCTTTTGATTCCTTACAATCCTTGCACAGCTGCCAAGTCTTGCCAGGGGGGAGGGCCTCCTGCCGCTCCTGCTCCTCTGCTGCCAAGGCTTAGGCTCATCCTTCCACCACGGCCAAAACAGCCCACCAAGGATGAGGAAATGGAGGTGGATGAGGAGTCAGATGAGCTTGAGGAGGTGGATGAGCTTGAGGAGGAGGATGAACTGGCAAAAGTGCATATGAACTCCTCCACTTATTTTTACTTTTCTGAACTTTTCACCAGCCATCTAGGCCCTCTCAGAAATGCAAAGCGAGCAGGAAGGCTGCCAAAGCAGCTTCCAAACAAGCCGCCAATTCAAGGAAGCACAAGGGTGCTTCACTGTCAAGGCGTGAATTGATGAAGCACTGCACTGGGCCTTCGCGGATGCTGCCCAAATCTGTGGAGGAGGGGTCAGACCAGGGAGAAACCCCTAGTCCCAAATGGGTGGACTACAAATTTAAGGTGTGTAGTTGCCCATTTCATTGCCTCACAGCTGACAAAATATAATGACAGTGCGACAGGTGTCTCAAAATTGGCCATGTGTGTGAGCTAGACCTGACGCGTCCCTGCAAAGCTTGCAGGGACAACAAGCAAGGGTGCAGCCTGCTGCCCATCAACAGCAAGATGGGCAAGACCAATTGGCGCCCACTATCGGCAGTGGAAGTACTTCAATTCCACATCAATCAGGCCAAGATGCGCTCAGGGAAGCAAAAGGCAGGTGGGCGCCAGAGGAAACCACAGGCATCGGGGTCAGGGACTTCTCCCTCCTCGATCCTTTTGCACCTTAACTTGGCAAGCGGTTCATCTCATGGTAGTTCTCCTGTGGCTACCTCTGATCACCCTGCCCCCATTCCTGCCACCGCCAAGTGACACAATCCTCTGTGCCTTCTCCAGCTGCGCAGTCCCCCTCCCCTTCCCCAGCTTCCCAATCCCCTGCTCCCTCTCCCACCCCAGCTGCAGAGCACCCCAATCTTGCTCTAGCTGCAGAGCGCCTCAGCCCTGCTCTGGCTGCCAATCCCCCCATGTGCGCTGCAGCTGCCAATACCCCCAACCCCCCTCCACCTACCTATACCCCTGCCCCCACTCTAGTTACAGATACCCTTGCCCCCACCCCATCCACTGCCACAGGTACAGGAACCCCAACAGTCACTCCTGTATTCATCCAGCACAACATCCTACCCGAGCGGCCCCATCCGTTGCTCATCTTTGTGTGGCAGCAAAAAGGTACATGCAGCACTCATCGGCAGCCCTCTGGCAGCTCTTCAATACATATCCTGCCAGTCTTTGACGCAGACTTCAACACCCGACTCTGGTCTCTTGAGAGGAGGATGGATGAGCTGGAGGAGTGGAGGCGCAAGTACGAAGAGCAGAAGGTCAAGCACAAAAGGTGGAAGCTCAAAGTCGAAGATAGGTTGGATAGGGCAGGTGTTACGATACGACTCAATTTCTTTTCTTTGTATCTCTTTGTCTCACGTGACCATTCTCACAAGAGTCATAGTGACTCTTTATTTATTTCTCATACGAGTCATAGTGACTCTAGCCCATTGTCAAGGGGCTTGCATCTTTTGTTTTAGACTTGTTTCATACATACTGCGGACTGCGCCGCAGTTACTTATTGTTCGGATGACTCGATCCTAGTACACCGTTATAACTTAGTACTAGGATCCCTATTTACTATAAAGTCAGGCTTGCTAGGTAGCTTGTAGCCTTAGACTTGACTTTTTGTACTCTATGGTACTCGAGCAATCAAAGACCTTTGAATACTCCATCTCTCACCGAACGAACCCTCTCCTCTCACCGAACGAACCCTCTCCTCTCACTGAAGAATCCTAAGTTCCACTATTGGCTTAGGTGGATTCTTCAACTTGTACATCTTCACTAAAGTTCCTCTTTGGAACTTCCCTTAACAACCAGAACCAGACCCCTTAGTGCAGCGTCTCAGTAGATCGACTTAACCCATGTCAGGTGAACGTCCCTACCATGATGTAACAGCAGGTCTGTAAAGTACCACACTAGCTTAGTTTTTTTTTACTTTTACAAAATATATTTTCTTTCTGTATCATACAATGTGATACTGATACCTAAATGAGTGAGAGAGATGCGAAGGGATATGGGTAAATTGATATCATATAGCCCCACAATCCCCCTCTGAAGGGACTCCTAATGATGTGCCCCCTTCCTTGTGGATGCGCTCCCACTCCTACAGGTTGGAAGTGTTCACCTTCTATACACAATGAGGAAGAAACCACTTACTTTGCTTCTCTGGCCCACTCTGTAGGCCACGCTGTACGTGCTGATCATTGAGTCTTAGGTGCTACATTTCCTGAGCAGTGATTGACTTTCTGGTGCTTGGGGCAGGCACCAGAAGCTGTGCTGTTGTTATCTTTAGTCTTGTAATATTGATTTCATTGCCTTTTGGCACCAGTGCTCTTCAGAGCTGGGAGTGACCCTTGGCCCCCATCGGCAGCCACCTGGGTAAGAGCTCCTGAGTTTCAGCGTGTTGTAAAAAAATCATATTGCGTACTTGGCTGTTAGCGGTGTGTTCCTGTGCAGGAGGCCCAGATGTTGAGCTGGAACTGTGATTAAAATGATGTGCAGACATATTGGCAACCTGATCCACCCTCGAGCTGCTAGCGAGAGGGCAGCGTTGTATGAGAATGCGAGCACGGGGGCGAATGTGAGTGGGAAGAGGGTTGGGTTGATCTGGAGCTGGATGTCCCCTGTCTTGTTGTATTGGCAGCTGCCCAAGTGCCTCAGCAGCTTGGCCAGACTTTTGGCAGCTGGAACAACGGTGAGGGAGAGGCTGTGGATGCTTGAGGTTCAGGGATTTGAGATTAGTATCTGCCATCACCATTGATCGGGAGCTCACTTATGCTGCTTGGACTCCCAGCAGTATCTCCTTGTTGTTGCCCATCAGGCCCCTCATTGGCTGAACCCCTGCCATCTCCCTGGGTTTCCCTGTCACTCTCCTGTGCCTGGTCCTCTTGGACTTCCTGCAAATCCCCTTCCGCTTGGTCCAGAGGCCCCACCCCAATGGAGACCTCCTCTCCTGAGCACCACTTACCATGCTGATCAGCCTTGTCCACCTTCTTGAAGCAGAATGGGATCTTGCCAGCGGCTTGCCTTTGCGTCCAGTGTTTGAGTAGGGAGTTGGCATCCTCAAGGCAAATGTGATGGTACTGTGTGAGGGTAACGCCCTCTGGCAAATACTCCACAAGGATGAAGTCACCTTGGGCCTCTTGCAGTCTAGCCCAAGGGATTCTTCCCTTGCCCCCACCTACGGTGATCTCTGAAATTTGGATAAGGGACTAAGTTTGCTGCAAAAAACTGCAGTGTACTTACGGTATATCTTGCTCATAAACTTGCTGATGAGGAACTTTTTATATATGAGTCCCTCATTGTCAATCACTTCCCAGCTCAGCAGCATGGGGTATCCTTGCTCATCCATCAGTAGCTTGATATTTGGTGTCGCATCCTTCTTTTTGCCATCCTCTCTACTCCCATTGCTGGAATGGATACCTATTAAGATGATATGTTAGTGCATTTCTCTGGAAGCGATGTAATTCTCCAACCAAAGGACTCGGCAGTCCATATTGTGAAGTCCTCAACAATTGGGTCCTTTGACCAATCTTTGTGATGGGCTTTGAAGGAAGTTCCACCTAGCTCATTGTTGTTATCATAGCTAGGATGTGAGTTGTTAGATTGTTATAAGTAGACAGGGCTGTATACATACAGCGTGACTGCAGGCTCACTGTCACCATCACAGTACCCAGCTAAAATGGCAACCTGCACTCCAAATTGGTGGTACATGGACTCAGAAAAGCCCCGTAATGTGCTGATTCCATGCTTCTCAAACATCCTTAGGTGGCAAGATTTAGTCACCTGCTGACTATAGAATGATAGGCATGCACATACCGCTGCTGCTGCTGAGGTGGCGGTTTTTGCTCTGTCCATTTCTTCGCCTCTGCCCTGTACTTCACCCATGTTTCTTTGTCCAATCCCTTGTCGATAGTCTTGATAGCCTTCTTGTAGCAGCCAAGGTAGGCTGCCGATCCAGGTTTTGACCCTGACATCCTGACAGTGGTCTTGTTGAGCTCCTTTCGATGGATGTCAATCAAAACATCATTATATGTAAACTTTCTACAAAAGTTCAACAGGTTTCACTGCCATCTACCATTGTTGTTGTAGAAGTAGCGACGGACGAGCTGGAAAAATATGAGATGGCACAACATAACTGAGAGTGCATGTACTGTCTCTATGGTCTCTCTGTGGAAACCCACACCTTGTCTCCAAGTTCTTTCGATACAGTTAACAGAGTCTTGAATGAGTTTTGACCGAGCCTCTGGGTTGGCAGCTCTGAATTCGACAATGTGTCCCTGCAACATGCTTACTTGCTCATCTTTCAGTGCAATATCTTCTTGCCTTAAGCGTGAGGTGACTTTAGTAAAGGGCATATGTGCAAATGATGGGAATGTGCACCTTGCTTCGCCTGTACCATAACCCTGAATTTCACCGGTTTGGCCCTTTCCAGCAATTACATCTAAGTCACCAGACATGACTGACTCCCCATCAGAATTGATGCCCGAGTCAGATTGTAGAGCATAATTGTAGTCCACATCTCCAGGTTCATCACCTGGCCAATTGGCCCAGTAAATGGAAGTCAGGGTGGGCTTGGGGCCTTCATTGGTTTGGTCCTGGGCATTCATTTTCTTTTTTGGGAGAGGGAGGGTGAGGGACTAGATTTTTAAGAGTGGAGAGACCAAGGGAATAGGGAATCGGCAGCATTCAGGCATTATATCACATGCCGACTTGTGCTCAGCAGCTTGGATTTATTATTGGCGGCTAAACGCCCATGGAATGGATGTCTCAGCAGATAATCTCATCTGTACTACTTCCATTGACACTTAGGAAATGGAAGATATCCAGGTCCCTCAGACTCACAGACTCACTCCACTGAGCCTCTCCCATCTCTGTGCAGAATACCTCCAAACCCAGTTCCAATTCAAGTTAAATGCACACTCCTCTTAGCCAATTGGCAATGCTACGACACTGAAATTTCAACCCTTGATGCTTCCTGTGCCTCTAGCTTCAGAACTAGATCGCATTGCACTCACCCTTGTGGATGCATTCCTGAACTGTGGTCAGTAATACAGTCTAGCCATATCAACCATCATATTCTGAGACAGTGTGAGAAGTGAAGATAGAGTGGGATGTTACCCGTTATGCTGATAAGCTCCCAAGAAGGCCAGCAAATTCAGGGACTAAGGCAGCACAGGGTAGTGAGGCTAGTCTGAAAAGGCAATATCCTCTGCAGAATGATTCAGCTGCCAGTGTCCCCATTTCAAAACCCTACATTATTGTTGATATGCAGGGAATTATCCTGGCATGGTATCTTCCTGGAATATTGAGGGATTCTCGGCAGGTGAGTTTGTTCACCTTACACAATCTCCCCATCAAATCTGGTGTATTTTAGAGTGAAATGATGGAAGCAACAGAGAAATTGCATCTGCTGGTGACAAAGCATGGAGGCGCCTCATGGCGCATAGATCCAGAAATTTTTCCTTCAGGAACAAAGGGCCCTAAGGGTGTAATAAACATATTGCCAGCATGGTTCCAACAAGGGCATGAGGTGAAATGTTTCAGCCTGCAACATATCATTGTTCGGCAGCTGATTTTAATCGAGACGGTGCAACCATGTCCCCAGGTCGGCAGTGTCTTAAAATCAGCAGCTGCCTTGGACTGGCTAGCTCACATTTCTGAATCAAACTCAATATTGAGCACAATCTTGGCTGTCATTCATCCAGAGCTTCATGATGCAGGTCAGGAGACCTTTAAGTGGATGAGACTACATGCCGAGATCCAGCCTCAGGATGTCCTCCACCAGTGGACATCCGTTTTTAATGGTGTTTCAGTCATTTTTAACCACCTTATGCCACCACACCAGGACGGCTATTCCAGGAAACAGTGGTATGATATAGTAGTGTCTATTGGGCACTACAAAAATTGCAATATGGAGCTGCCAGGCCTTGGGCTCTCACTGAAGTATGGTCCTGGTACAGTAGTCGGCCTGCTAGGAGGGACGCTGGAGCACATGGTGAACAATTTCAAAGGAGAAAGAGTATGCTATGCATACTTTATGAGGGACAGAGTGCATGAGTGGGCTGGTGTTCCAGGGAACTCTTGGATGACAGTAGACCACTATCAGTAGCAGAAAGAGGCCATAGAGACCTTCTCCTTCATAAATTCACTTCACCCTACAAGGCCTGAGTTCCACATTGCTAGCATTGGGCATCAGTTTAGAATAGGATTTGGCACCTCATCCTTTTGATGTAATATTTCATAAGTGGAACAAGATGTTGTTTGTTTTCGGTAGCTCACCAATTGTCTTGAGCACACGCATCTTTCAAAGCAAAATGAAATGATGACCTATGGCATGAAGGATCTTATTTTTTTAACACTCCCTCCTTTGAGCTACCAGAAAATTCACCAAACATTTGGGGCATTGCCATTGATAACGGTTCATGCCTTGGCTAGATATCAAACCTGGGTGATGTCAATATATTGGGATAAGATGAGGTTTTTGAAAGTCTTTCTCCTTAATAGATGCTATTTGCACTGCTCGTCCTGAGTTCCATGCCAATAAAAAAACCCATTGGCATATTAGGGCATGCCTATTGAGGTATATCCATGGCTTTGGCAGCTCGTATATTGGCAGGATGTTGTACAAATTTGACATTATGCTGTTTTTCGGCAGCTCACCAAATGTCTCCCAGTTGATAATACCTGGCAATTTTCACTCATCAAAGTCAAGCCATTTGCTATGTTAATGGGGCATGCTTATGTTGCACTTCTAGAGATTGTACTATCAAGCTTTACATCTCAATCTAACTATACAAGACAAATGTCTTGTGTTTTGTTGAGGCAGATGGCATCAATTTTGTATTGGCGGTGTAAGGCCAGCCCGAGCGTTGGGCTCGGAAACGTGTACACATTGACATCTCAGTACCCAGCCTGGCTACCTCATGCTCCAGATGTACCTTACCTTTTCCAGTTATGTTTCTATTCGTTTCTGCATTCATTCATAGTACAGTTTTTCTTGTACTTAAACTACCTTTTACCTTCAGAATAGAGAGCACCCGAGTTGCCAACTTTCCCCCTTCTCGAGTGAAGCCAGTACGAGTCAGGCCCAAACGAGGGCACTCGAAACTATTCCTTCACTTCCCCTTCCCTTCCCTCTGGAGTCGGAACACACTCCGCCTTCGAACTCACACTAGGACCCCTCAGCGTCCTTACAGCGGCTATCTTGCCGAAGCTGCCAAGATAGTAATGGGGTCTGGTTGCAGCATCGGTAATACTAAGCCATCTAAGGACCCTTACTGTATCTGCTGATGGAATGGCAGAGATCCCAAAATAATGACCAACCCCGCCAGGTACCTATAGAGTGGACACTTTTCCCCACATGGAACTGTTGACCTGCAAACTTTGTCCTTCTCCGTCAAAGATGAAGAGAGTGACATACTACCAAAGGTGTGTAATCATCATAGCATTCAGTATACCCAGCCAGTCATCATATGTCCCAAATTCCTAGGAACAAGGACAAGCTCCAGGCTCACCAGTGGGAGTATGCTCAGTGGAAGCAAGCTCCTGGACGCCGAAAGGTCAGCAAAGCAGAGTGTATACATCTGGAGGAACAGCACATGCAAAAGTGCCAGTTCATGGCAATGAAGGACCTACCACAGTGCTCGAAGGCTGCTGTTAGCAAGTGCATTTGTCCCCCTCTCCTGTCATTTGGTTCTCACACAGACATCAAGGGCTTACAGTTGTGAACTCATTGTACGCTCACAATTGGTGGATTCCCAATGCAGCCCAGGCATGATAGAAGAAGAAGAAAAGGCTCAGGACTACTTTGAAGAGATCAAAGACACACTCCGGCTCTTCTGCCTCTGTGGGTGGGTCAATGAATTTCAGAAGCATGTAGAAGGCTTCATTCAAGAGCACCTTGTGGAGGCAGCAAGTATTATGGCTATACCAGGCACAGAAGAGGAATATTCCATCCACCTTCATGGAGCACAGCGCTTGATAGCTGGCGCTGTCTAAGAAGGGGAGCTGGTTCAGCAGCCTGAGTATGCTACTACTTGTGCCAAACTTGATGGCACAATTGTATGGCATGGTCGAGGGTATGTGATCAAAACACACTTGCTATTTCCTCACCTCACATGTCTACACAGAGTTAATTTGAGGAAATTTTGGCAGCACTATGGCTGGTGATGCCAATAACCCACTGCCAGTTCAAGCCATATGCACACCACTATCTCATGTTGCATACAGTAGTTGAAACACATACTACACTTAAGAATAACTGTTGTTGAGAAAGCACCATGCCAAACCAGCAGTAACTGACTAAGAAAACTCCAAAAGTACAACGTCTATAACCAACATTGAACTAGTAAAGAGCCCAAAGTGGTTTAAGTGACTGCTGATCCTTATCCACCAAAGGTGCTAATGGCAGTGTGACTGGTGGCAGGTCTTGGTTCATCCAATCGGCAGATACAATACCCAGCCCACCAAAGCTACCAACTGGCTGATTGGGGGAATTGCCTCCTAGTCCCACTTGAAGGACATACACTACTACACATGACGTGACAATTCTCAGCTCTCCATGGCACCCAAAGGCATCAAAGCATCCAAAGTCTTCCAGAGGAGGTCTAAGGCTAAGGTGGTTGAGTGGGTGACTCGAGAGAGCTCCCAAGGAACTAGGCATATCCCAGTAGAAGTGAGCACCTCGAGAAATCTGCCAATACCAAGGCAAGATGCTGGCAGAATGGAGATAGATAACCATGGGCCGGTATTGCATGAAACTGACCCACCACCCATGGATGTTGATGGGCCATTCTGGATGGAGGAGTTGGACACACCTGAACAGAAGAGAGTGAGTTTGCCCACATGCCCTTCCTCAACAGCATTTGACATATCTCTCAGTCTCAGCGCACCTACATGGAGGAGTTTATTCCAAGGATTGACCCCTACTTGCATTGCCTCCTCAGCTCTGAGTGTTACACTTTGCCTATAGCGTGTGCTTGACTTAAGCACAAGGGAGGTGGTGGAGTCAGCATTTGGTCGATGTCAAATACAGAGGTACTTCCTCAATGTAAAGACGAGGTCATGGCAAACTTCTTGCTAAGTTACGCCAGCCAATACCGCTCTACTTGTCGAAGCACAAGGAGCACCACGTGATGAGTCACAATAACAAGGAGAGATGATAGACTCACAAAGAGGACTCGAGTTAGGAAGGCAATCTTGAAGAAGACCAAGATAGCGAATCTTGGCCTTCCGCAGCTACTATTTATACAGATACGCGAGGGCTTTAAAGTGCCTCTTTAATACATGTTGACCTATAGCGATACTACCTTGAACCCTAGTACCGCTATCCTAGAAATCACTCAGCAATCACATGCGACTGCTGAGTGCTGACTGATGAACAAGTCTGTGACTAATTACTACTTACTACCATAGCCACAACTGGTAAGTAAGAGTCCACACCACTCATGACAACACTTCGACTACTACTGTTACTCTGATCCAGATCCTATCGACGGCCCAAAGGCCCGACCGTAACACTGAGGGTGTCCCGGCTATTACAACATGCCAGAGCTGCATGTCTGCTCTGTTTGAGTGGAGGTGCACCAACTGTTTCCCTGCTCTTGTTCTCTGCAAGGGGTGTTGCTGAAAATCCCACCAGCGGCTTCCTTTCCACAGGGTTCAGAGGTGGACAGGGAAATACTTTATGCCATCATGGTTATGGGAGGTTAGGGTATGCCTTCACCTTGGACACTCAGGGGATATTTGCCCAATTCGAAGGGTGTGTTGTCAACCCCTTTAGATTTTAAATCCAATTCAAAAAATACATTCACAGATGGAGAAAGAGGGATCCTAGGAAGGCAGCTACGACAAATATGATGCAGCTGCTGACCTTGGCTTTGGCAGCTCAAAAGCTAGGCACCACAACAAAGAGGGAAACCAAATCATAACCATTGTTGATAGATCTGGTGTCCATGAGATTGGTGTCAGCTGGTGCTGCTGCTCTGAAGCTCCTGAGCACGACATGCAGTTGATGATGGCTGGGCTCTTTCCAGCTACATTTCAAAACCCAAAGACAGCATTTACCTTCCAGGTGCTAGAAGACTTCCATTTGGACAATCTTGAATGCAAGACAACTCCAAGCCAGTTTTCCAGTCATCTAAGGAGACTCATCGACAATGAGTTTCCAAATATTGTACCGGTGAGAGGATTTAGTAGATCCACCAATGGTAGACTGACCCAGAGACTCAGGACCGATATTGGGAGCTGCTGAGGGCTTGTAGACAGTGGAGAGTGCTCATTTCCAGAAAGCAATTTGGTTTTGGGTATGGGGAGAATGAAGAACAGAGGCCAGGTTTGATGGCTATATTCTGTGCTCTGTGTGCACAGCCCGGAATCAACCTCCCTGAAGATTAGAAAGAGTATAAAATCAGGTGTGTCAATAGGCATTGGTACCTTGAAGCTGCCGACATATTACTTTAGCAAAAACCTTTTTATGTGAGGTTTCATGATGGATGGGAACTTTCAAGCAGAGCATATGAGGATGAGAAATCCAGAGAATGACATTCCACTCTCTAAAGGCACAGGATTCATGGTCAGCCAAATACCATATGAGTTGCATCTAAAATTGGCAGTTGAGAGGTGGCAGGTCAGCCCTATCTCTCATATTTCGGCAGGTGGGAGCTCACACTTAAACAGAGGTCGACATGCCATGATCACTGTGTAGTAAACAATGTAAACAAGCACAGTGGGCACCTCGAATCAACTGGAATTGGTGCTACTGCATGTATTCATGGGGCATTTGTACCTGATTCTGTTGTGGACTTTTAGAAGGGAGAAGTGTGAGTTCTCATATCTATTGGTATTTGCTTGGTGAAAATCCCCCCCTCCCTCCTGAAAGTCAGAAAAATATGGACTATTCTATATTCAAGGCCCTCAGCTTCAATATGAAGGGAATAGAGGCCGCCCTTATCTCCTACGATGTGATGTGTCAATGGAGTGTCCATATGATGAAGAGGGTGAACGGTAGCAATTATCTCAAGCTTCCAGATAACCTGGAGCTTAGGTTTGCTATTGGCCTTTTTCATATACATGGGCATCAGGATACCTGCCTTGCGAGGTATTCACCCAGCTTCATCAAAGGTGGCCAACAAATTGATGGTGAGACCATCGAAGCACTTTGGGCTCCACTCAATGAGATCACAAGAAGCACAAGGGGGATGTCAACATCACATCGTAGGGAAGTCATAGATGACCATATGAATGACTCAAATTGGAAGAAGCTTGTTGACTTAGGCGAGTCCCCTCCTACAGGTATCACATTGGTGTTCACATGGGTCAGATAGTCAAATCTGTATCTACACGCTACCGAAAGGCACTTTCGGGAGCCACACTGAGTGCGGCAGCATTCAAGTCCATAAGTGCGTCGGCAAGTCCAGAGTCTATTGAGGCTTGGACTGCTGAAGAGGAGTATGCACAAAAGGAGCGAGGTCATGATGTCAAAGTCATGGACATCTATGACATTAAGATGAAACAGTGTGAGCTTGGTTGCTCTATGACAGTTTGTGCTTAACATTAGGTTTCAATCCCATCCCATGCAGACATACTTCTTGAATTAATAGAGAAGGAGATAAACACCTCTGGCCATAAGGGACATGCTGCATGGATCAGCAGCGGACTGAAGATTCAGGAGATGCAGTACAATTTATGGCACCTTCCCTACTGAGACTTCTGATTTCGATTTTTCAAAAAACACAGGTTATCCCTTCAAGTACTGGTGAGGAGGATAGGATCCCATCCAATGCCAGATCAAAAAAGGGATATTGCCTTGAAGCACACATGGCTCCAAGAAAGAGTTGACGCATTCCAGAAGCAAGCAGCTAACATTCTACAGGCTGCCTCAGATGATGATGCCGACTCCTAGGACAACACCCTGATAAGTAAGACCTATGCTGGTGTAGAATTCGATGACATTGGTGAAGGACAAGACAATGATGGGTCCATAGCACCTGCCAAAGAACATGATCAAATGCAATTGACAGGAAATCACTCTACTGGTGGTGGTGTAGATGCAGAGTACATCTCAATGCACCTTCCCTTACATCTTGGACACAATTGGTGCAATAGAAACGCTGCCGAAGACCTAGCAAAGGCAGAACTGCATCTAAGGGAAGGCCAACTCAATGATTCTCTGCATCACATTCGTGTTGCCCTGGGACACAAATCCTATCTATTCAGATATGATGTTCGTTCAGCATGTACCCAGAGGCTCAAAACATGCGCTTGGGCAGAAATACATGCAGTTGAGTCAACAGTTCAGCATCATGCTCGGGTGTATATCCATGCGCAACAGGCACTGGTAGACCTTGGAGCTGGCACCTCTCTTCTTGGTCAGTACAAAGTCTTGAGGCGGCAGGACTTAAGTGTCAATACAAGCATAATTGCGCCTCATGTGCATGGACAATGAAATAAGGCATTGCCTTGGTTTTGGACAATGGATGTCCAGCGAGATACTGATGTCAGGGAATGGATGGAAGACTGTATGTGCTTCTCTCTTCACACACACCTGAGAAATATAACCTTCAATGCAGTCTATTGAGTGCATTGGCTTCGGGCAAAAGCTCAAGAGATGCGATGGACCGAAGAACTTCAGTGTCTCCAGGTTGAGATGGAGTCTGCTGTCAGGTTTTTCAGGCATCAAGAGCAAGTCTGGCAAGAAAAGCAGGAGTCCATTGAGCCTCAATTGCATCCAGGCCATGCCGCATGGGCAGCCAGACAAAGTGCAATGTGGTATTCAATGGCTATGCAGGCAGAGTCCAAGTTTACCACTTTGCTCACAAGTGACCCACCTCCTGAATTTGCTAAAGTCTTACAGCCATAATAAAGTATACAAAACTATCAGTTAACTGCACATAATACTTCCAACTAGCTATCAGTGGCCAGCTAGGGATTAGACCTACAATTCCCCAAAACACGTCTGTTTAATGGCAATTGCATAGATTTCCCTCATTCACAACACAACCCTAGCAATAATTATATATTGGTAGCTTCCAATGGAAAGTCACGGTTATATTTACTAAGGGAAGCCAAGTAGGCACTTCGTTTTTAATGTGGCCTCTAGCTATAATAAGTTATTGGCTGGTATCTGTAGGTCCAAAGAGAAGTTCCTCAGGACCGTTCCAAAAGCTGGTGTAGGAGCTGCCGACCAATACCCTTGTGTAGGGCCACAATGGTTATCATAGTATCTGCCTATGTGCTTACATGGTCCCATAGTACCCATTGGGGTAACTGCCGATGACATCGCAATGGCTCAAAGCTGGCAGGAGAGCTGCCAAGCAATACCCTTGTATGGGGCCACAATGGTTATCATAGTATCTGCCTATGGGCTCACATGGGCCCATAGGACCCATTGGGGTAACTGTCAATGATGTCGCAACAGCCCAAAGCTGGCAGGAGAGCTGCTGAGCAATACCCTTGTATGGGGCCACAATGGTTATCATAGTATCTGCCTATGGGCTCACATAGGGCCATAAGACCCATCTGGGTTACTGCCAATGACATCATGCTGGCCTAAAGCTGGTGGTGAAATTGCCAAGAAGGACCCTCACATGGGCATACAATAGACATGTATGGTCCCTGTCTTTTACAATGCAGCCCTGTCCACAATGAATTATTGGCAGCTTTGAATGGAATGTCTTGGTAATGTCCATTAAGTGAAGCCATAATCCTATCTTCTCATTTTTAGCACACCCCATGCCCATAATTGGTTATTGGTAGGCATCAGTAGCTTCAAATGGAGAATTGTGCGCGTGACATGACATCGGCATAGACTTGGTTTAGATAATCGGGAGTCATCAGCAGCTTCCAAAGGCAGCCGCCTCTTAAGCATAACATTTCTGTTCAGCCATCATCCAAATATCATGTCAGTTAAAATAGGTGCTTCCATACTCAATGCTGCTCTTGCCTGCATTAGGGAGAGAATATCTATTGTTCTGCTTCAACCTGGCACTAAAAATGAAAACTACATCGCCAGCCTACACAACAAAGTGGTAAGCATTACTCAGTGATCCAAATCTATTTTCCTCAAACTCAGACTCAGCTAGCTGCCATGTGGATTGTTGGTGTTCTGTCATCCAGCGGCAGCCCCCCTTATGTACCAGAGTCAGTCAGGGTTGGGTTTTGCAGTTTTACAGACATTAGGAACCCAGGCACCTATACAGCACCTGACAGAAGCCAGCTGAAGAAAGGTGAGGTCCAGGCATCAGATGTTCTGCACTTCAATTTTACAGAGTGGTGGAAATTTGGTGAAGGGCAGACAAGGATAGAACCATTTAATGTCCACAATGAGGTAGTAGCAGGGTTGTTGTGTGCTCTAGAGAAGGTATGCACCTTTTTCGTTTACAGGTTCTCAGATCAACTAGAATTATAGCGGGAAGCTAGCGTGCAGCTTCGTTCCAAGATAATAGGGGGATTCAAAGAAGCTCAGCAGCTGTGCACTGAAATGGAGGATCATGTTGATTCAGTTCACGAAATGTTCTTGGATGCTGCCAAGCATTTTGGTGGAGCGGCCACTTATTTGGAAAATGCATAGTTGGGATGATGATAACAGTATTTCTATATGCTCACAACGAAATTTCATTGTGGTTTGTCCTCCCTAATCAAGAAATTTACCAAAACCATCTCGTGTTCCAAGCTTGCCAGAAGATCATTCAATTTTCGTTTCTTTTTCAACTCCTGCTCTTTCAACCATTCAGCATTGTATCTGGCATTTGCAAGCCATTTTTTATCAACTCCCTTCGGAAGATGCTGTGTTGCATTAGCTAAGGCAGATCAGATGATAATTTGGGCTACCTGGTCCATAAGCTTGCTTATCACAGGTTGTAAGAGTGTCACATCTTTGGGACCTCACAAAACCCGTCGGCATCTGTGGATGGTCCGGAGGGTCCTACTGTTGGACCCAGACAGTGCCCCACATCAGGATCCGATTGATCAAGGAGTTTAACTCCCTTCCAGAATGCTGAGTGCATCTATAGGTAGCGGATTAGTGCCTCAGGAATGCATTAGATTTGATACACGCACTGCCTCCTCAAAACTGTTCTCCTCTGACCCAGAGGCACCCTGTTTTACTTCTGAGACCTCCCCCTGCATGGTTGATGGTGGCACACCTATTGATCAGATATCGGCAGTGTCCTTCATGATATGACATTATAAGCACTTATATACACACGTGAATCAATTAGTGAATCCAAAACAAGTTGTATGGGCCCACATTAGTGGTCTATATTCACTGCTAATCAGCTACAATGGGCCAGGAGGTGGCAAGAGCTGCCAAACTAAAAGCTTGTACTGGCCCACTATATGTTTGTAAATTTGCTGCCAACTGAATCTCATGAGTACATTGTGGGCTATGCGGACTTTTTTCAATATTGTCTTATGTCCTGCAATCTGCCTGAAACATATTCAGCAACATGTCTGTGTGGGTCAACAGAACCCATATGAATGAGCTGCCGAGTGAAACATTTTCCTGGGCCTGTAATATACAGGCATACTTGCTGCCGATAGAATCACGCTCTTATGAGATGAGACTTGACAATATATCTACATGGGCCATGATTATCTGCACACCAAGGTGCTCCATACCACTTCCTCCTATATCCTACCACCAGCTACCTTTCACCTCTGATAACTGAGGCCCATTTACAATATCCCTGCTCTATAACCATGTCGGTTTCCAAGGACAGCCTAACCCAGGAAGAACAAATCCTTCACCACCAAGCGGCTATTCTCAAGAAGGAACTAGAGGCCTATCATGCCTGTGTACCTAGAGATGAAATAATATGGAGGGACATGTTTAGAAAGCACTTGGTATTTTATATTCTTGCAATCTACTTTTATAATTTAAGATCAGGTTCATTTAGAAAATATCAATGAACTATTTTTTCAATGTCAAGTCAAGCAGTCTCTCGACCCCTCATGTTCATCCATTGTTGTTGAGCCTTACTGAAGTGTACCAAGAGTCTGAAATCCTCCCGAACATAACATCAATCTCTGAGGAGGATCCAAGAACTTTTAGTAACATCTATTATATTTCACCTAGCAAACTCCCACCACTAGATATACATTTCTCTGGCCAAAATGGTGCGGTTCCCCTCTCTGACACTAATGGACCCTTGGTCACATTGGCAGCTTCCTGCTGAGAATGTATGGTGTCTAAACCTCAAGACAATTCAGCATTAGTAGGAAATGTAACAACAAGCATGTCATTGGCAGCTTCCAGTCCAGAACATATAGCATCTGAACCCCAAGGCGGTCCAGCATCAGCAGGTGATGTAGCATCCACCATACCATCGGCAGCTCCTAGCCCTGAACAAATGGCATCTGAGCTCCAAGACAGTTCAGCAGAGGTAGGCAATGCAAGAATTGCCATTTCCACAAAGGGGAAGAAACATCAGCATGCTTCTAGCAGTGGTATTCACAGTGAGCATCTTCTTTTAGTAACACAGTTGCATTGAGCAATAAAATTGCTGCTGAAGCAATTGTTACAAGATTGGCAGTAAAGGGGAGCACTGTCAATGACTATGCTAAAGTAACTGCCAGAATTATTTCCAAGAGACATGCAGGAGCCAATAGAAATGTAGGTTATTGTGCTGAAATATAAAGGCCGTTCAAGGATCAATTATTTTGGCAGGTAGCAAATGACCCTCCAAATACTCATGGCCCAAAGGTAGCTAGGCTACAATACAAAGCCAAGGGGAATTTAGCTAGGAAGATAGGACCACAGAAGGGAGCTAGGCAACAAGTCAAAGCCAAGGGGAAACAGGCTCAAAATGCAGACTCCACAGAGGGTGAGAATCTACTTCCAACAGAGAATCCTGATGAAACATGGGATGATGTGCCTCCACCCTCCAAAGAAAGTCCCAGAGAAACCATGGAAGATATCAATGAGGCATTTCCATGTATGTTCACTGCAGCTTGCATCTGGTTTTATAGTCATCACACATACTGCCAGCTCAAGGAAAAAACAATGATGGCATTGTTAAAGACCTCGAAAAAGAGATCCAGGTCCTGAAAAGAAGATGCGACGTGCATGAGAGGACAATTGAGGATCTACAATCCATATGCAATACGCATGAGAATACTCTTGAGATGCTTCGGCAGCAGATTATGAATATTCATGACAATCAGCAGACTCTAGATACTAGGTACCATAGGGAGACATATGATCTCACCCTGCAGTTACAACCCACATGTTGAACCAGTAGAGTATACCATGGACCCATCTAGGAGAGGGGAGGGTCAATGCAGGTCAATTGGGGTCAACTATACTTGCAAATTGCGGGTCAATACAAGTACCTTTTTCAGCAGCTGTCTCATCTATTATAGGTCAATCCAATTCCACTAATAGCACCCCCACATGTGTCAGGCAGGCATATATGGTTATACCATCGAGAGACTACTGTGCACACCATAAGACAACATGGGGATTTTGTTTGGCAGCTGTCTTGCATGCTATGGACTATAACCGTCTCCTCAGTAGTGGCCCAGGCTTATCCTATGGGCCAGTACGTGCATATCGCCAAAGACATTTTAAGTTGATTTTGGGCCAATCGACCTAATCAGCAGAGGTTGTCCTTTTCCACCCTGGGCCCATACATGAGCTTTGCACAGTGACCTTCCGTGCTCATGATGGGCCCACATGGTTACATTGTCAAGAGACTATAGGACACATTGTAGGCCCATATGAAGCTTTTGTTTGACAGTTATCCTACATGCTTTGGGCTATTACCATCTCATCGGCAGTATCCAAAGCCCGGTCCTATGGGTCCCCAAATGCATATTGCTGCATAAACTGCTAAGCTGACTTTTGGTCAATATGAGAATATCAGCAGAATCCATGCAGGTATTTTGGGCCCATACCAGAGCTTGGTGCGGCAGCTCCTTTGCCTAGCATGCTATTGCAGATTTATTGGCACTCACCCCGCTCAAGTTTGATGGACCCATACCAGCATATTGCCAAGAGACTATGTATATACATTGTGGGCCAATGCTAGGCTTTCGTTCGGCTGCTGTCTTGCCTGCTCTGGGCCATTGCAATCTCTTCGGCAGAAATATAAGCTTGGCCCTGTGGGCCCATACCAGAGCTTGATGTGGCAGCTCCTTTGCCTAGTGTGGGCCATTACAAGCTTATCGGCAGTCGTCCCACTCAAATTCAATGGGCCCATACCAGCATATTGCCAAGAGACTTTGTATGTACATTGTGGGCCAATGTGAGGCTTTTGTTTGGCAGCTGTCCTGCCTGCTCTAGGCCATTGTGATCTCTTTGGCAGCAATATAAGCTTGGCCCTGTGGGCCCATACATGTGTGGTGTCACATACATTGTGAGCTGACTTTGGGCCAATGTGAGAATATCAGCAGAATCCATGCAGGTGTATCCTAGGCCTATGCAATGGTCTTGTTAGGCAGCTCTCTTACTCTTTTTGGGCCATTACAAGCTCATCGGCAGTAACCCTGCATGGCTCCTATGGGCCCATACATGCTAATGCCCAATGCATATTAAGTTGATCCCAGGCCCATGTGAGCACTTGCACTGGAAACTTTCCAGCCTAATATGAGGCGGCACAAGCTCATCAGTAGGGAGAGTACATGTATGTTGTGGGCCCATGCAAATTCTTTGGTCGGTAGCTATCCCACCAGCCACACTAGTGAGGTGGGTCTACATGAATCCTTTGTTGGATAATTATATGGGCCCATGTGTAATTATTCACAATATATATATGTTGGCCCATATGAACAGATACACTTCTAACACATAGTGGGCCCATGTGGGCTTTGCCAATGTGCACGACACATTGTCACATGGGTTCTACCGACTACTGTGCCCAAGATCTACGTCATGAGCTCTGAGGGGATGGATCGGACTAGGGCAAGGTATGAGAAATTGGTCCCGTTCCACTTGAGTGCAATGTAGGCATTGCCCCTTGAAAAGGGGGTGATGTTATGGTTGGGCCTTCGGGCCATCGGTATTATTGGACTATCAAAGTAGTAGTGTCGTGTTTGTCACGCTACAGCGGAGCGTGGTCTGAGTACGTTCTGTAATAGCCCTGAGCCCGAGACTGACAGTGGCTAAGTTGGTTCAGCACTGCATGCAACGACACCTAAGATCTCTGGTGGCCTTGTTATAGCACAAGTCACAAAGCTTCGAAGGGCTCCCTAACAAGGCGAGCGATAAATGGGCCAATGAAGGCTAGGAGAGGATTCAGAGATAGATGAGTTCAACAAGCTGTGAATTGACGAAGCCAAAGCTAAGGAGCTAAGGCCTATGGGTACAAGCTAATATACTCGACTAGGTGGTCCATGCGTACATGGTCTGTGCACCAGAGGGCTTAAGGCTATTGGTGGATAAGTAAAGGAACATCACAGAAGGTGATGGAAGGAAATGGCAGCGCGTGAAAGAGAAGACGTGTCATGGGAGCAAGAGATAACTATAAGTCCGCTCTGATAAGGGCTTAGGATAAGATGAAGATGAGATCGAAGGTAAGATAAGATAAAAGAAGATAAAAAGAGTACGCAGCAAAGAGTTCGTGACATTACCCCCCTTCTAAGGGGCGAGTTCCACATCGCCAAGAATGGCCCTTACTGCCAAGGGATGAGCGACGTGAAAGTCCCTCACGATGTCTGGAGCATGGAGGTGGTCAGCCGGCTCCCAGGTATTGTCGGCATCAGGATAACCCTTCCACTTCACCAAGTACTGCAACTGTCGGCGGCGTCTTCTAGAGTCAAGGATCTTTTCCACTTCAAACTCTTCAAGACCATCAACGAGGTCAGGTGGGGGATGCGTGAAGTTGGGGCCGTGTTCTGGGGTTTCTGTGTAGGGGAGGAGGAGCGACGCGTGGAAGACTGGGTGGATCTTCCAGGTAGGAGGGATGGCGAGCTGGTAGACGACGTGGGAGATAACTTTAGTGACAGGGAAGGGGCCATAGTGACGTGGAGCTAGCTTTGCAGTGGGGTGGGAGGTGTGGAGGTTCTTCACTTCAAGCCAGACTAAATCGCCTTCCCTATAGGGGGTGAAGGAGGAGGGGAGGGCGACCGTGAGGTCCTGGGCTTTCGTAATGCCTTGCTGCGCTAGACTGCGCAGCTCTTGTATCTTCGTCAGACGTTCTTCAACTGAGGGGGCTACAGACCCTGGCAAGTTGCTGGCTGGCGCGCGTGGTGTGTGACCCATGAGGAGGTCAAAGGGGGTCTGGTGGGTGGTCGCGCTAGGCCAAGAGTTATGAGCAAACTGTGCCGAAGGGAGCCAATCAACCCAGTCGTCTTGTCGTCCATTACAGAAGAACCGAAGGTACTGTTCAAGCCACTGGTTAGAACGTTCAGACTGTCTATCAGTCTGAGGGTGGTAGGCGGTGGAGATGTTCTGCGAAATCCCCAGGGAGTGGCAGAGCTGAGTGGTGAAGGCGGAAGCGAAGCGGGGGTCTCTGTCAGTGATGACACATCGGGGTAGCCCATAGTGGGGGAAGATGTGACGGTGGTAAAGAGCGGCAACTCCAGGGCCGTCAATGGTTTCTTTGCAAGGGAGGAATATCGTAGCTTTAGTGCAATCGTGGTCTGTAATCATAAGTATAGTATCGTAACCATGCGAAAGGGGGAGCTTCGTAATAAAGTCCATAGTAATAGTCTCAAAAGGGAGTGCTGAAGGGTCAGTGGTGATGGGGAAAGGGGGTGGGCGAGGACGGTGTGAGGTCGACTTGTTTGCTTGACAGGCAGCGCAGCCTTTGACGTAGGCCATGATACTGTTGCGCATGCCAGGCCAGAAGTAATCGCGGGAGACAAGGGCGAAGGTGTTTGCGATACCAGGATGTCCAGAAGTCGGCGGGTCATGATGGAGGGAAATTACCCCCCTCTTAAGATCGTGGTCTTCCATGACCACAAGGCGATCCCCCTGCCACCAAGCATCGGAGTGGAAGGAGAGGGCATACTTGGATTCCCAGGAGTGAAGAAGGGACTCCTGAGAGGGCTGGGCAGCTAGGACAGCGTCAGAGAGGGAAGAGACCTGCGCAGCATGCACAAACAACTGGGGAGGGAGGACAGTGACTTCCTGGTTATCATCCGAACCATCATCATAGTCGGGGCGGCGGGAGAGGGCATCGGCGCGGTTTGTTGCACCGGGCTTGTGAATCAACTTGATATTGTATTCCCCCACCAAGGGGATGTAGCGCGCCACACGGCGATTGATCTTATGCGGCTGCTTGTAATACTGGAGGTTGGCGTGGTCGGTGTAAACAGTGACGGGGTGAGGAGAACCAGCAAGGAAGTGGCGCCACTCCTTGAGCACATTGATGACTGCGAGAAGTTCACGGTCATGGATGTCTTTGTTGCGTTCGGCGGCGTTGAACGTTTTGGAGTGGTAGGCAACAGGGCGCAACTTGTTATTGATGTCGCGCTGATACAGGATGCCCCCAGTGGCAAAGGCAGAGGCATCAACTTCAACCTTGAAGGGACGCTCAAGGTCGGGCTGTTGGAGGACAGGGGCGGAGGTAAGGATAGTGACAAGGCGGTCGATAGCCACGGAACATTCTTCGGTCCAAACGAATGGCTGATCCTTCTTAAGGAGTTGGGTGAGGGGGTGGGCAATGGTGGCGAAGCCGGGTGTTACGCTTCGGTAAGCGTGGGCCTTGCTTTAGGCGATAATAAGACGCGAGTACTCAGCTTCGGCGTACAAGTCGAACGTGGGATCCTAGTCCTAACACGTCGATCGTCTTGCAACTGGGAAGGCCTCTTGGTAAGCCTTATGCAGTGCGTCTCGTGAACTCGGGTACTCCAACAAGGAAAAGGAGAAGTCGAGAAACCGATGTTTCAAGAAGACCAAGATGGCGATCCTTGGTCTTCTGCAGCTACTACTTATACACAACGATGGAGGGCTTTAAAGCGCCTCCCAAACAGTATTGACCTATGGCGTATCTAGCTCGAACCCTAGTATCGCTATCGAAGTAATCAGCTGCTAAAGTACCATGTGATACTACTGCTGACTGATAACACGTGAAAGTATAGAGTCCCTGACTAATGTAAGAATCACGAGCCTACTACTGTAGTCAGAACCTAGTAGTAAGCGTTCAAGTCCGATCCGTGACATCACCCCCTTTTCAGGAGCGACGCCCACGGAGCCCCGGGGGTCCCATCCACCCCGCCTGTACCTCTTCGATTCTCTGCATCGCTCGCGCCTGCTCCAACCTACTGATGCACAACGCCTTGTCCGTCGCCAGCCGCCCCCATGTTTCTTGCAACTCTTTGATCCGCGCGTCCAATCGCCCCAACTCCGCCCCGAGAGCCCGGTACCGCCTTACCTCTGCGGCAAGGCTTATGTCCCTGCACTCGGCAATGACCCTGTTGATGGCCCCGGCGGCGTCGTACCCTGCGTCGAAGAGGAACAAGTCCTCCTGCGCGTACTTGATGTGGGTGTCGGGGTGCGCCACGTACTGCGGGGCGGCGTACAGGGGTTTCGGGAACACCCTGTTGGACTCGTCGATCAGGCCGAGCACGATCGGATCGTTGCTCATGATGACCTGGACGTATTTTGCTGGGCGCGTCACGCCGTCGGGGGTGGTGATGGGGAATGCAACGTAATCGGGTCCCCGATTGACCCGGAACCCGTGAGGCGCACGGGCGTTGGCGACGCTGGAGACGGCGCGGTCGGCGAGTTGGGGACGGATGTGACCCCGGTAGAGGGGGGTTCCGTCCGTGGCGAGGGCGTGTCGCGTTGTATGAGGTGGAGCATTAGCTTCTCTCCCATAGTGAATGTGCGGGTGCTCAGCTGGGTATCGCTCGTCCTCGCTGTCCGTGATCTCTCCCTCTTCTCTCGCATCTCCTGCATTCGGCGTTGGGCTGTTCGTAGCTGTTCTTCCCTCCAGTCGTCGGTCACCTCCTTCCACGACTTCTTCGGCTCCATCGCCGCCTCGTACCGCTCCCTGGCGTGCTCGGATGTCCGCACCGCGGTCGAGAGCGCGTCGAAAGTCGTCGACTTCCGCGGTGGTGAAGGGGCGGTCTGCGATGGGCAGTCCGGTGTCGGCATGGAGGATATGCCACAAGGTGGGCTGTCCGTCGACGTCGGGGGACAGCCGGGCACTGTGCGTTCCTCGTCCTTGAGCGGGGAACTGGGCGAGGGTGCTGTTGAACTCAGCTTCGGTAATGGGTCCCTCTGACCCGGCTCGGTCTCTCTCAGCCATGACGACCTCCGTGTCGTCGGCAGGGGTGTTTGATGCCCGTTCTTCCTCCAGCTCGACGGCAAAAATCCTCTCGGGGGTTCCGAGGTAGTACGAAGACGGCGTGAGGGCGGCATTGGGTGTGAATGGCATAAGCGAGTTGTGGACGGTGGTAGTGGTGGTATGAGGATAGAATGGGATGTTATCGTGGGTCTTCCCGCTCCTTATAAGTGTTCGTCCGGCGGTCTTTGAATTTTGATATTCCGCAAGGGCTTCGTCGGCGAATAGGTCTTCCCGGTTGACCCACTGATTCTCCGAGTCGGGGTAACCCTTCCACTTGACCAGGTACTGCTTCTTACGTCCTCTGCCGAAGTGCCGTTCGTCTAGAACCTTCTCGATTTCATATTCTTCCTCTCCATCTATCAGATCGGGTGGCGGCCGTTGGTAGTTCTTCCCATGGAGTGGAGTCTCGTGATACTTGGTGAGAAGGTCCACATGGAACACTGTGTGAATTTTCCATTGCGGGGGTAGGTTGAGCCGATAGTTGACAGGGGACATCACCTGTTCTATTGTGAAGGGTCCGTGCCTACGGGGAGCGAGTTTCGCCGTTGGTTGGTGAGTGCGGAGGTGGCGTCCCTCTAGCCATACGAGGTCTCCGAGTCGGAACTTTGGGCCGTTCTTCGCTTTAACCCATGATTGTTGCGCCTTGACAATCAGTTCCTGGGCGTGTTTCCGCGCTTCTTGGAACTGATCCGTTCTTAATGTGACTTGTGGGATTGGTGATGGTTTCTCCGTCCAATCGGCTCGTGGGTTGTACCCCATGAGGAGGTTGAAGGGTGATTTCCGGGTGTATTCGTGCGGCCAGTTATTATGCGCAAATTCTGCGAGAGGTAGGTATGCGCACCAGTTATCCTGCCTCTCGTTCGCCCAGAACCGTAGGTATTGTTCTACCCATTGATTTGTCCGCTCTGATTGTCCATCTGTCCGGGGGTGATATGCGGTGGATATATTTTGCTTGATATCCAATACTCTGCAGAGTTCTCTCGTAAACCTGCTGGCGAAACGAGGGTCACGGTCACTTATGATTTTCGTGGGAAGTCCGAAACGAGCAAAGACGTGTCTGAGGTATAAGTGAGCGACTCCTTCCGCGCTGATTTCTTCGTTGCATGGTATAAATATTGCCGCCTTACTGCAGTCGTGATCCGTGATCGTTAGTATCGTATCATGCCCTTGAGACGTTGGTAACTTAGTTATGAAGTCAAGGGCTATGGTTTCGAATGGCATTGCTTCCGGTTTAGGGTATATGGGGTTGAGAGGCGCCCTGTTTCGTCCGTGTTGAACTTTGATACGTTGACATTCGGCACATCCTTTGACGTATTCTAGAGCATCTTTACTCAACCCTGGCCACCAGTAGGTGCGTCCCGCTAATTGGGCGGTTCTCTTGATTCCTGGATGTCCGTGAGCCGGGAGGTCATGATGATCGTGCAGTATACGTCGCTTGTCGTGAATGCCTCCGGTTACCACTCGTCGTGCGTCTTTGTACCAGACTCCGTTCACCTTCTTGAGACGGTGTGCATCTACCCATGGTTTCAGAATGTCTTCGTTTTGTTCGTATACGGGGTCCTCTAGTGTGGTGTCTTCCGAAGTGAGGCAGTCTTTGGTGGTCCTTATTCTTTCTACCTGGGCGCCGCGTATGAAGAGTTTGTCCGGCAGCACCGTGATGTTTTCGTTGTCTTCTTCCCCTTGGTCGTAGTCTGGTCTTCGTGACAGTGCGTCAGCTCTACCGTTTGCTGATCCCTTGATATGATGAATCTCGAAATCGTATTCCGATAGTTCTAGTACTTCCCTTGCCACCCTCCGGCTTATCTTCTGGGGGCTTCTCCAGTATTGTAGGTTCATGTGATCTGAGAAGACTTTTGTACGATGTGGTGATCCTGCGAGTAACGGCCGCCAGTGTCGGAATGCCTTGACTATAGCCAGTAGCTCTAGGTCGTATATATCGTAGTTGCGTTCTGCTTCGTTGAGTGTGGTGGAGAAGTAGCCGATGGGGTGCCTTTTCCCGTCGTCTTTCCGTTGTAGCAGTACTGCTCCTATTGCGAATCCTGACGCATCGACTTCTAGTTCGAATGGTTTACTCAGCTGTGGGTGTGCCAATACTGGTTCCGATGTGACGAGTCCCTTGAGTTTGTTGAACGCGTCGTGTTCTGTCCCTGTCCATTTCCATTCGGCACCTTTCTTAGTTAGTTGATTCAGGGGTTTTGCATGATGTGAAAAGTTTCGAATAAATGCGCGGTAGAAATTGCAAAACCCTAAAAATGATCGGACGTCTTTGACTTTGGTGGGTGTCGGCCAGTCTTTGATGCCGGAGATTTTGACGGGGTCCATGCGTGTCACCCCCTTTTCAAGGATTACCCCCAGGTAATCCATACGGGGTGCATGGAATAAGCATTTCTCCAATTTGTAGTAGAGGTCATGCTTAGCTGATATTTCCAATACGTCTTTGACCGCTGCGATGTGGTCGTCCATGCTATGCCCTGTGTGTGTTGCGATACCGATGTCGTCCATGTATACCCTTATCGTGGTCCCTCGGAGTTCGTGTTTGGCGATGATGTCTCGACAGATGTGGTTCATCATCGTCTGGAATGTTGCGGGGGAGTTCGTTAGCCCGAAGAACATTACCGTTGGTTCAAATAAGCCATATTTAGTTTTGAACGCGGCCTTTTCTTCATCTCCTTCCTTAATCCGTATGTTGTTGTAACCCCACCGTACGTCGAGTTTAGTGTATATGTGAGCGTTACTGAGGTCCGTTATAAGGTCCGTGATGAGGGGTAGTGGATATTGGTTTCGTATCGTAAGTGCGTTGAGACGTCTGTAGTCTTGTACCGGTCGTAATTTGCCGTCCTTCTTCTTGACAAAGAAAAATGGCGACGCGTATGGGGATTTCGATGGTCGTATGTATCCTTTACCGAGTTGTTCCGTAAGAAAAGCTTGGAGGGCCTGGTCTTCCTCTTGTGTGAGCGGATAGACCTTGCAGTCTATTGACTCGGGTGCTCCTTTCTTGAGTTGAATTTCGTGGTCCCATACCCGTGAAGGTGGGAATCGGTGTGATGCCTCTTCGTCAAAGAGTCGGTGGTACGTGGAATAGACGGTTGGTAACTCAGCTTTGGTGGTGTATTGTTTCGCCTTAATCGCTAATTCGGTGGAAGTGGTCCTTCCTTCTACGAATTCTTCTTCCGCTAATTGAGCTACGGCCCGTTCCTTCTGGTCCTCGGTCATGGTTTTTGCAAGTATTGACCGTGCGATCCTTGGGTTGACGGTCCTGAGGACTACTGGTAGCGCGTCCTCCTTGATCACGGCGTGTCTCCAGCTGAAGGTTGGTTCGTATGTAGCCAACCATGGGTATCCAAAGACGATATCTTCACTTCCTATATCGGTGACAAGGAACCGCATTTCCTTGTGGATTCCTTTTGTTTGTACGTCCAGGTCTACATAATGGGTGATTAGTCCGGCTCGGTTTTCGGTATTATCGATGTTCCATATCTTTTTGGGCCGTTCCAGCGGCTTCATCCCGATTCCCATCCGCTTTATGAAAGCGGGTCTTAGGAAGTTATCCGTGGCTCCTGAGTCCACTAATGCTCTGATGTCGGCCATAGCGTAATTCGTGCGAATCGATACTGGAATTCTCATAGAACGGTAGCGAGTTATGATCACAGAATTACATTTTACTGCCCTTACCCAGGCCGATGGGTTCAGGCGCTTCGAAAATCCTCCCTTTTCCATAAATCTTGTAGTATGAGGTCTTTTACCTCGTCTTCTTCGGCGGCTACTCCCTTCATCCATTGATCGGCTCTCTGCTGCGGGGTTTCCGCTTTTGCCGCGCGTACGGGTTCCTCCTCTCTATCGTCATGATAGACGTCAGTTCTTCGGCTGCCACTTGGTTGGTTGTAGGTATGCTGTGGGCAGTTACGGCTGAAATGTCCTTTCTGTCCGCACGTATAGCATGTCACTTCCCTTATGTCGCGTCGGCCTCCCCGTCCCCGTCCCATGAATCCTCCTCTTGGTGGGTTTCGGGGGTGAGCCCGGTCCCAGTTGCCTTGGATTTCTTCGGCTCCCGTGAGTCTGCCTCGTACTCGGTCGGCTGATGTGTCCATGGCATTTGGGTCCCGTAGTATATTGTGGGGAGGTCCCCATCCAGTGTTCCTGGCGTTCCTCCATGTTTGGTTACCGCCTCCCGGTGGTTTCGTTTGATTGCTAAGACCCCTGTGTTGCTCTAATCGGGCCTTCATATGAATGTATTGTTGCTGCCTCCTGATGACCGCCTCCTTCCATTCCTGGAAGGTTTGTGGGTTGTCGTACGTGTATGCCTTCTCGTACAGGTCTCGGGGTAGTCCATCCGTGAACAAGTCCATTGTAAGTGGGGAATCCAGTCGGTAGTTAGCTTGGCGTGCCAACTGTTCGAACTGCGTCACGTACGCGTCGATGTCCCCCCCTGTCATTCTAATTCCTCTTTTGAGCATGGCCTGAGCTTGCTCTTTCTCCAATGTATTGGAGAATCGCCTATTGAAGGCCGTGATAACTTCGATCCACAGACGTGGGTCATTGTCTGCGATTCCAGCCGTAACCTGTCGGTTGAGCCATCGGCTGGTCTCCGTGATCCAGTTGTTAACGTCCTTTCCTTGGATGTAAGTGAGGAACAACATAGCTCGTCTGTATGCGTTGGACATGATGGGGTTGTTGTTATTGATGCCCCAGTATAGTTCCCATTGCGTGAGGAACTCCTCTGTTTTGTGTCGATCCCCTTTGAATACTTCTGGGGCGTTTCCTGCGAATTTGTCGGAGTGGTGCCCTCCTGGTACTCCGATTGGTCCTGCTCCAGGTATTCCTCCTCCTGGTGGTCCTCCCCCTGGTGGTCCTCCCCCTGGTGGAGGGCTTCCTCCGGGCAATCCGTATGGTGGTCCTCCTCCACCAGTCGGGGGGTCGGGCTGATCTGGTCCGATTGCTCGGAATAGTGCGGCGTCGTCCGCCGTCATGACATGTCCAGTTTCTGGGTGGATAGGAAGCGTTACTTCCTGTGTTTCTGTTAGGGTAGCCATTGGTGGGTGAATTGTAATCTGCTCAGCTCTTTCGATAAGTTCCGGTTCTAGTGGTTCCAATTCTTGCGCGGGTTCTTCTTCTGATTCACTGTCCGACGCCCTGGAGTTTTCTGAGGGTGCTGAGATGCTTTGGTTTTCTCCGTCGATGGGTCCCCAGTCGTTTCTTGCGACGACTTCTTCTTCGTAAATGTCGCACCTGTATCTGCCGGGTAGAGTGTCGATGACTCTCCACTCGTCGTCCTCTCGGTCGACTCTGCACCAGCAAGTTCGTTCGAAATTGAACTCAACTGGTCGTGGTCCGTGTGCTCCCCGGATCAGGTACCCCTCTATTCCGTTGATGCTTCCCCAACTGGCTTCTTTAAGATAACGTACTGGTACGTTTCTTGTCCCTCTTCGTGGGATCTCGTAGGAGCGGAATCCCTCCTGGTTCCAAAGTTCTCTTGTGGATACTCGCGCCACGATGTTTTAGGATCTTGGTCTTAATGTTACGCTTCGGTAAGCGTGGGCCTTGCTTTAGGCGATAATAAGACGCGAGTACTCAGCTTCGGCGTACAAGTCGAACGTGGGATCCTAGTCCTAACACGTCGATCGTCTTGCAACTGGGAAGGCCTCTTGGTAAGCCTTATGCAGTGCGTCTCGTGAACTCGGGTACTCCAACAAGGAAAAGGAGAAGTCGAGAAACCGATGTTTCAAGAAGACCAAGATGGCGATCCTTGGTCTTCTGCGGCTACTACTTATACACAACGATGGAGGGCTTTAAAGCGCCTCCCAAACAGTATTGACCTATGGCGTATCTAGCTCGAACCCTAGTATCGCTATCGAAGTAATCAGCTGCTAAAGTACCATGTGATACTACTGCTGACTGATAACACGTGAAAGTATAGAGTCCCTGACTAATGTAAGAATCACGAGCCTACTACTGTAGTCAGAACCTAGTAGTAAGCGTTCAAGTCCGATCCGTGACACCGGGGATGAAGGGACGTTGGTATCCAAAGACACCAAGAGTGCTGCGGACTTGCTTAACGTTCTTTAAGATACGAGGCCAAGATTTGAGGCCGGTAACCTTAGCAGGGTCTACACTGATGTTGTCGCCTTCAAGGATAAGGCCGAGGTACTCAACCCGCTTCTGTTCAAAGAAGCACTTCTCTGGTTTCAGGAAAAGGGACTCGTGCTCTAGAATATCCAATACTTCATGGACAACGGCGCGGTGGAGGGGAAGATCGTCGGGAGTGGCAATGAGGATATCGTCCATATAAATGAATACGTGATTGCGACTAGCATCATGGAGCTGGGTACGGAAGATGGAGTCCATCATGGTCTGGAAGGTGGAGGGAGAGTTGGTGAGGCCGAAGAACATCACGTGGGGTTCAAAGAGCCCTTCTTCGGTTTTGAAGGCAGCTTTCCACTCATCGCCCTCCTTGATGCGAATGTTATTATAACCCCAGCGGATATCAAACTTGGTGTAGAGGCGCTTGCCTCGAAGGTTCTTGGTGAGGGTTTTGATCAAAGGGAGGGGATAGGTGTTGCGGATGGTGTACTGGTTTAGACGGCGATAATCTTGGACGGGACGGAGGCGACCATCCTTCTTTTTAATAAAGAAGAAGGGCGATGAATAGGGGGACTTAGAGGGCACTATATAACCCTTGGCAAGGTGCTCATCTAAGAAGGTGCGGAGAGAGTCTTTTTCATTCTTGGATAAGGGGTATATTTTGCAGTCGAGTGAGGAAGGAGTGTCAGTGGTGAGGTCGATTGCATGGTCCCAGTCACGTGACGGTGGGAACCGTTGGGACTCTGACTCGGAGAACACCTTGCTGTGGCAACGGTACTCCGTGGGAATCTTGTCCTCGGTCAACAATGTCTTGTTGCGGCTCGCTTCGATGGCCCATTCCTGGGCTGCACTGGTTTTTCTGAGGTTTTCTGAGTGTTCTGGTTGACTGGAAGAGGCGTTCAAGACGCCATGCTGTGGGATTCGGAAGACGAGGGACTCACCCTCGTCGAGAGGGGCGCCGTCTCGGGTGAGCACGCGACGGATACAAAGGGCGGCCATACGAACAGCCAGGTAAGGGGATAGGGCGGGAGAGGGGCTCGCTCCGGATACGCCAGACGACTCGTCGAGACGTTCCGAGGGCGAGGGCGCGATCGTGGTTGATCGGCGCGGGGGGAGGGTTGGAGGAGAGGCGGCAGAGAGGGTAGATAGATAGAGGGGCTCGGAGGTGAGTTTTCCGTCAGCCCAATTGATCTCTAGATTGAAGTGCTGAAGCCAGGGGTACCCCAGCAGGATGTCGTCACTTCCGAGACTCGTAATGTAGAAGTGTTGCGTAGTCGTAATGTTACCGAGTCGTACTTTCAAGGCAATGTACTCTGTGATCCTGCCAGCTTTATTTTGTGTGCCGTCAACATTCCAGATTGCTCGTGGAACGTCGAGCTTTTGAAGACGGAGGCGCAACCTTTCGACTACGCGAGGATCGAGAAAGTTCTCGGTCGTGCCGCTATCAACGAGCGTGATTTCTTCGGCTGTGTTCTGTACTGATTGAAAACTGACTTTTATTTGCAGACTGTTCTTTCTTTTTTGATATAGGTACAGTTTCGATACTCTAAGTGCTTGCACCCAGGCCGACGGGTTTGAGCTCAAGAAAAATCCGGGTCGTCGAAGAGGGAGTCAAGTAGCTCCTCCCTTTTGGCGGTTTTCATGGCTTGGACTTGCGCAGCGAATGAACTTTTGTCGATGCGCGAGGAGGTAGAGGCGGACAGAGCCGTGAACGTAGATGGGGAGGGGGTGGGGGTGGCTGAGGCGGCGTTTGCGACGGTGGACAGGTTTTCGACGACTTCCACAGCATGCACCGACGTGTTACCACGGCGCGAGTCGCTCGAATGGAGAGTCGTCGCGCCAGAAGGGGCGTGGGAGGTCTTTTTAGGGCAGTCTCGAGAGATGTGCCCTTGGCCGAAGCAACGGAAACATCGGCCTTCGGAACGGCATCGTTGCATTTCCTCTTCGGTGAGGACGATGTGGACGCGATCGACATCCATCGCGTTGGGGTCATGGGCGGGGGCATGGTGAGTTGTATTCTGGCTTCTTCCTCCGGAGGTAGACAGCAGCTGACGCCACTGATCCTTAGTTCTTCCCCCGATCTTCTTATCTCCAACGCGGTCAAGACCGATGCGGGCACGGAGCATCGCATACTTGCGTTGCTCCTTCTGGGCGGCTTCGACCCACTGGTCAAAGGTGTCGGGGGTGGTATCGCGCCTCAAGATGGCCGACAAGAGGCCTCTGCCAAGTCCTCCGGAATAGAGGTCAACGGTGGCTGCGGCGTTAAGGTCGTAGCCGGCCTTCGCGGCAAGTGTGCGGAAGGCAGCGGTATAGGAATCGAGGTCTGCCCCCTTCATCTGGAGGGCTTTAAGCTGCTGGTAGGCATCTTGCCTTTCTGTCGCATTGGTGAATGCTGATGTGAAGTCTGCGGTGAACTGATCCCACAGAGCTTCGTCTGACTTGGCGAGGGGAGTGAAGCCCGTGCAGGCAGTGGTTTTGAGGCGGAGCGCCTCCATTTGGTGGTCGACCCAGTCGTCGACAAGTGGCCCTCAAATGAAGGACATGGCGAGGAACACACGCCGGTAAGGGTTCTTTACTAACTCCGATTCGATATTCATCCCTCTATAGATCTCGAACTCACGGACGAACTTCTTCAACTTATCACGAGCTCCTTCGAAGGTAGTTGGCGCATTGCCACTGAGCTTTCCTCCAGTGCTGGTGGTGGTGGACATGTTGGTGGTGATTGGAGTGGGGAGGATGGATGCGAGGAGTGATGGGACGGTGGTGGGAGATGGAGAGGAAGGTTCTGGAGTGGGATCTGGGAGTTCCTTGAACTCCTGGGGTGGTACGGCGGGTGGTAAAGTTGGACTGTCGTCAAGAGCTAGCTGCTCTTCGAGAGGTTCTGCAATAGACTGCGGGGAGACGTTCCCGCGTTCTGAGTGACTAGAGTGGTTGGAGTGACCTGAGCCTCCACTAGAGGAGGTATCTGAATCTGAGGAGTTGTCGTCTGAGCTTGAGCCCAGAGATGGTGCTCGGAATTGGTTGCTAGGTCTAGGAGGAATGGTAGCTTTGGCTTATGTCACGCTACAGCGGAGCATGGTCTGAGTACGTTCTGTAATAGCCCTGAGCCCGAGACTGACAGCGGCTAAGTTGGTTCAGCACTGCGTGCAACGACACCTAAGATCTCTGGTGGCCTTGTTATAGCACAAGTCACAAAGCTTCGAAGGGCTCCCTAACAAGGCGAGCGATAAATGGGCCAATGAAGGCTAGGAGAGGATTCAGAGATAGATGAGTTCAACAAGCTGTGAATTGACGAAGCCAAAGCTAAGGAGCTAAGGCCTATGGGTACAAGCTAATATACTCGACTAGGTGGTCCGTGTGTACATGGTCCGTGCACCAGAGGGCTTAAGGCTATTGGTGGATAAGTAAAGGAACATCACAGAAGGTGATGGAAGGAAATGACAGCGCGTGAAAGAGAAGACGTGTCATGGGAGCAAGAGATAACTATAAGTCCGCTCTGATAAGGGCTTAGGATAAGATGAAGATGAGATCGAAGGTAAGATAAGATAAAAGAAGATAAAAAGAGTACGCAGCAAAGAGTTCGTGACATAAGGTGTTGTCTTCGATTCTCCCACTCCTTATAAGTGTCTGGGAGTCAGCCTTTGAATGTTGGTACTCTGCAAGAGCTTTGTCAGCGAATAGGTCCCCCCGGTTGACCCACTGGTTCTCCGAGTCAGGGTAGCCCTTCCATTTGATCAGGTACTGCTTCTTTTGCCCTCTGCTAAAATGCCGCTCATCTAGAACCTTCTCAACCTTGTATTCCTCTTCTCTGTCCACCAAATCAGGTGGCAGGTGTTGGTAGTTTTTCCCATGGAGGGGGGTCTCATGATATTTGGTGAGAAGATCCACATGGAATACTGTGTGAATTTTCCATTGTGGGGGAAGGTTGAGCCGATAATTGACAGGGGACATCACCTGTTCAATTTTGAAGGGGCTGTGTCGTCGTGGAGCGAGTTTTGCTGTTGGCTGATGGGTGCGCAGGTGACGTCCTTCCAGCCACACTAAGTCACCTTGCTTGAATCTAGGCCCCATCTTGTTTGCAACCCATGACTGCTGCGCTTTCCTGATAAGTTCCTGAGCTCATTTCTATGCTTCTTGGAACTGTTCCATCCTGAGCGCCACCTGTGGGATGGGTGATGGTTTATCCGTCCAATCAGCATGCGGGTTATAACCCATAAGGAGGTTGAAAGGTGACTCCCATGTGTATTCATGTGGCCAATTGTTATACACGAATTCTGCAAGAGGTAGGTATCTGTGCTAATTATCCTGTCGCTCATTTGCCCAAAAGCGGAGGTATTGTTCTACCCATTGGTTCGTTCGTTCTGACTGCCCATCTGTTCATGGGTGATATGCCATGGAAATGTTTTTTTTAATGTCTAGTATTCTGCAAAGTTCCCTCATGAATCTGCTAGCGAAGCCGGGGTCATGGTCGCTTATGATTTTCGTGGGAAGTCTGAAGCGGACAAAGACATGTTTCAGGTAGAGGTTGGCAACCCCTTCTGTGCTAATCTCTTTGTTACAGGGTATGAAGATTGCCGCCTTACTGCAATCATGGTCTGTTATCGTTAGTATCGTATCATATCCTTGAGATAGGGGTAACTTAGTTATGAAATCAAGGGCTATGGTTTCAAATGGCATTGCTTCCAGTTTGGGGTATATGGGGTTAAGGGGCGCCTTGTTGTGTCCGTGCTGAACTTTGATGCGTTGACACTCGGTGCACCCCTTGACGTATTCCAAAGCATCCTTGGCCAGCCCTGGCCACCAATAGGCATGCCCCGTGAGCTGGGCAGTTCTCTTGATTCCTGGGTGTCCGTGAGTCAGGAGGTCGTGATGGTCATGTAGTATACATCGCTTATCGTGAATGCCCCCGGTTACTACCCGTCGTGCATCCTTATACCAGATGCCATCTATTTTCTTGAGTCGGTGTGCGTCCACCCAGGGTTTCAGAATGGCCTCGTTCTGTTCGTATATAGGGTGTCATGGCGGAGATTTTGAGCTCCCGAGAAAGCACGCCGCTGAGCTGCCCAAGCTGGCCCGCATTGGACAACTACGAAAGAGCCGTGGATTCCGAGGCATTAAGAGAGGCCTTGATGAGAAAGGGCGATCTAAGCATGTGGACATTGCATCCTGAACCAGCTAAGTCCTGCACTCCCGCTGAGAGTAGCGATGAAGAAGCTGACGACCCCTATGAGCAAGACGAAGCTCGCGCGCGCAAGATGTATGCACACTTCTATGGGCATAGTGGCCCAGAGTCACATGACTCATCACATGAGGCATCACCCGAGCACGTATGCCTCAGGTATGCTGCAGCTGGTTATCTGGTTGGTAATGACATGGACTAGGCCTTCGTGCCTGTTTACTGATGGACTTTCTGATGGACACCTCATGTACTGTACGGGTGCAGCCTCGTGTCTGATGGATGTCGGTGCCTTTATAGGCCGATCCAATTATGTTCCTTCCTCGTGTTTCAGCTTGTGGAGCTGGAGCCCTTATGGCTATTGGCTAGAGATAAGGACTTAAGGTTCGTGCTGAGTCTGAACCTTAGATACTAGTAGTATAAGTACTAGCTTGTCTGGACATGTATTCGCTATCTTGAGTTTGCCAGAATCTGCATCACAGTTCCCTCCTGCTTTCCTAAGGGCCTTAGTTGGTCTTCTACACCAAACCCTTAGACGTCATCTTGTTGTGCCGCTTCTTAAAGCGAGCCGTTCCCCTTTGCTTTCCCCTTTGTCTCTCAGTTGCAACTACTATTGCAGTAGTTTTGTCTTGGTTGTCATGTGCAATACAAGCGTTCTGAGAAACCCAGCTCAAGTCGAGCTAGACAGCCGGTGCGACCGTAACATAGGGTCTTCGAGAGCGGTGTCCCTAGGGGTAAGGCGGTCCTTATTGGTTCATATCCCTTCTATGTTGGCACCGCATATGAAGACTTTGTCTGGTAATACTGTGATGTTGTTGTTGTCTCCTTCTCCCTGGTCATAGTCTGGTCTTCGCGATAATGTGTCTGCTCGTCCATTTGCTGATCCTTTGATGTGATGAATTTCGAAGTTATATTCCGATAGTTCAAGTACTTCCCTTGCCACTCTTCGGCTAATCTTCTGAGGGCTTCTCCAGTACTGTAAGTTCATGTGGTCGGAAAAAACCTTTGTTCAATGTGGTGATCCTGCGAGTAGTGGTCGCCAGTGTTGGAATGCCTTGACCATTGCTAACAGCTCTAGGTCGTAAATGTCATAGTTTCGTTCAGCCTCATTGAGTGTAGTCGAAAAGTAACTGATAGGGTGTCGTTTTCCATCATCCTTTCGCTGTAACAGTACCGCTCCTATTGCGAACCCTGACGCATCAACTTCTAGTTCAAATGGTTTACTCAGCTGTGGATGTGCCAATACCAGTTCTGACATAACGAGCCCCTTGAGTTTATTGAACACATTGTGTTCTGTTCCTGTCCATTTCCAGTCAGCTCCTTTCTTTGTTAGTTGATTCAGGGGCTTTGCATGGTGTGAAAAGTTTCAAATGAATGCGTGATAGAAGTTGCAAAAGCCCAAGAATGACCAGACATCTTTGACTTTGGTGGGCATTGGCCAGTCTTTGATACCAGAAATTTTGACGGGGTCCATGCATGTCACCCCCTTTTCAAAGATTACCCCCAGGTAATCCATACGAGGCGCATGGAATAAGCACTTTTCTAGCTTATAGTAGAGGTCATGCTTAGCTGATATTTCTAGTACATCTTTGACTGCTGCAATGTGATCATCCATACTTTTCCTGATATGTGTTGCAATTCCAATGTCGTCCATGTATACCCTGATGGTTGTCCCTCTGAGCTCATGTTTGGTGATGATGTCCTGACATATGTGGTTCATCATTGTCTGGAATGTTGCGGGGGAGTTTGTTAATCCAAAAAACATCACTGTTGGTTCGAATAGGCTGTATTTTGTTTTGAATGCCGCCTTCTCCTCATCACCCTCTTTGATCCATATGTTGTTATAGCCCCACCGTACATCAAGCTTGGTGTATATATGGGCGTTACTAAGGTCCATTATGAGATCAGTGATGAGAGGTAGGGGATACTGGTTGCGTATTGTGAACGAATTGAGGCGTTGGTAGTCCTGCACTGGTCGTAGTTTACCGTCCTTCTTCTTGACGAAGAAGAATGGCAATGTGTAGGGGGATTTGGATGGTCGTATGTATCCTTTGCTGAGTTGTTCCATTAGAAAGGCCTGGAGGGCTTGATCCTCCTCCTGCGTAAGCGGGTATACTTTGCAGTCTATTGCTTCCAGCGCTCCTTTCTTGAGCTGAATTTTGTGATCCCATACCCGTGAGGGTGGGAATTGGTGTGATGCTTCTTCGTCAAATAGTTGGTGGTATGTGGAGTAACAAGATGGTAACTCAGCTTTTGTGGTGTACTGTTTTGCTTGGATTGCTAGTTCCATAGATGTGGTCCTTCCTTCCACGAATTCTTCTTCTTCTAACTGGGCGACGATGTGGTTCTTCTGGGTTTTGGTTATGACCGTCGTGATTGTTGGTCGTATGATCCTCGGGTTGATGGTTCTGAGGACGACTGGTAGTGCATCTTCTTTGATTACTGCGTACCTCCAGCTGAAGGTTTGTTCATATGTGGCTAGCCAGGGATATCCGAATACTATGTCTTCACTGCTGATGTCCGTGATAAGGAACCTCATTTCTTTGTGGATTCCTTTTGTTTGTACATCCAGATCTACATAGTGAGTAATTAGTCCTGCTCTGTTTTCAGTATTGTCGATATTCCATATCTTTTTTGGCTGTTCCAGTGGCTTCATTCTGATCCCCATCTGCTTTACGAAAGCAGGTTGTAGAAAGTTGTCAGTGGCTCCTGAGTCCACCAGTGCTTTAATGTCAGCCATGGCGTAATTTGTGTGAATCAATACTAGAATTCTCATAGAACGGTAGTGAGTTATGATCACAGAATTACATTTTACTGCCCTTACCTAGGCCGATGGGTTTAGGCATTTCGAAAATCCTCCCTCTTCCATAAATCCTGTAGTATGAGGTCTTTTACCTCATCTTCTTCAGCTGCTACCCCTTTCATCCATTGATCTGCTCGTTGCTGAGGGGTTTCAGCCTTTGCCACTCTGGTGGGTTCTTCTCCCATTTCTTCGTGATAGGCATTGGTCCTTCGACTGCTGCTGGGCTGATTGTAGGTGTGCTGTGGGCAGTTTCAACTGAAGTGCCCCTTCTGTCCACAGGTGTAACATATTACTTCCCTTATGTCACGTCGCCCTTGTCCTCGTCCCATGGCCCCTCCCCTTGGTGGGGGATTTCTGGGGTGAGCTCGGTCCCAGCTACCTTGGATTTCTTTGGCTCCTATGAGTATACCTTGTACTCAGTCCGCTGATGTATCCATGGTGTTTGGGTCCCTGAGAATATTACAAGGGGGACCCCATCCTGTACCTCATGTGTTTCTCCATGTTCCTCCACTGTTGGTTTGTGGCCTCCCTTGGTTGCTAAGGCCTCGGTGTTGTTCCAGCCAGGCCTTCATGTGTATGTACTGTTGTTGTCTTCTGATGACTGCTTCTTTCCATTCCTGGAAAGTTTGGGGGTTGTTGTAGGTATAGGCCTTCTCGTAAAGGTCGCAGGGTAGTTCATCCATGAATAGATCCATCGTGAGAGGTGAATCCAACTGATAGTTAGCTTGTCTCGCTAACTGTTCGAACTGCGTGACGTATGCATCGATATCTCCTCCTGTCATCCTGATCCCTTTTTTGAGCATTGCCTGAGCTTGCTCTTTTTCTAATGTGTTTGAGAACTGCTGGTTGAAGGCTATGATGACCTCGATCCATAGGCATGGATCGCCATCTGCAATTCCAGCGGTGACTTGTCGGTTGAGCCATCTACTGGTCTCCATGATCTAGTTGTTAACGTCCTTTCCTTGGATATAGGTAAGGAATAACATAGCTCATCTATATGCGTTGGCCATGATAGGGTTATTGTTGTTGATACCCCAATACAGTTCCCATTGTGTGAGGAACTCTTTGGTTCTGTGTCAGTCTCCTCTGAACACCTTCAGGGTGTTTCCTGCAAATTTGTCAGAGTGGTGTCCTCCACCTGGTATTCCTCCGCCTATTGGTCCTCCTCTGGGTATTCCTCCGCCTGGCAGTCCTCCTCCAGGTATTCCTCCACCTGGTAGTCCTCCTCTGCCTGGTGGTCCTCCTCTAGGTATTCCTCTGCCTGGCGGTCCTTCTTCTCCTGGTGGCGGGTCAGGTCGGTCTGGTCCAATTGCTCGGAATAGAGTGGCATCATCTGCCGTCATGACGTGTCCTGTTTTAGGGTGGATAGGAAGTGTAACTTCCTGTGTTTCGGTTAATGTAGCCATGGGAGGGTAGATTGTGATCTGCTCAGCTCTCTCGATGAACCCTTGTTCCAGTGGTTCTAGTCCTCTTATGGGCTCTTCGTCTGATTCGGATTCTGAGTGGCCGGTATGTTCTGAGGGTGCGGAGGCACTTTGGTTTTCTTCTCTGTCAATAGGTCCCCAGTCATTTCTTGCGACTACTTCTTCTTCGTAAATGTCGCACCCATATCTATAGGGAAGAGTGTCGATGACTCTCCACTCGTCGTTTTCTCGGTCAACTCTGCACCAACAGGTTCGTTCGAAATTGAACTCAACTGGTTGAGGTCCGTGTGCCCCTCTGATAATGTACCCTTCTATTCCGTTGATGCTGCTCCAACGAGCCTCCTTGAGGTATCGGATTGGTATGTTTCTGGTTCCCCTTCATGGGATTTTGTAGGAACGGAATCCCTCCCAAATCCAAAGTTCTCTTGTGGATACTCGCGCCATGGTGGGGATCTTGGTCTTAATGTTACACTTTGGTAAGTGTGGGCCTTGCTTTAGGCAATGGTAAGGCATGAATACTCAGCTTTGGACGTATCAATACCGCTAAGTTGAATGTGGGGTGCTTCTTGGACCCAACACAACAACAATCCACAACTGGGAAGGCTTCTTGGTAAGCCTTATGCAGTGCACTCCTCTGACTTCAGGATCTCAGAAGAGATAAGAGAGGAGTCCATGAAACCAATGATTCAAGAAGACCAAGATGGCAATCCTTGGTTGTTACGATGTGACTCAATTTCTTTTCTTTCTTTATCTTTCTTTGCCTCACGTGACCGTTCTCACAAGAGTCATAGTGACTCTTTACTTATTTCCCATACGAGTCATAGTGACTTTAGCCCGTTGTCAAGGGGCTGTCATCTTTCGTTTCAGACTCGTTTCATACATACTGCGGACTGCGCCGCAGTTACTTATTGTTCAGATAACTCGATCCTAGTACGCTGTTATGACTCAGTACTAGGATCCCCATTTACTATAAAGTCAGGCTTGCTAGGTAGCTTGTAGCCTTAGACTTGACTTTTTGTACTCTACGGTACTCAAGCAATCAAAGACCTGTGAATACTCCATCTCTCACGAACTCTCCTCTCACTGAAGAATCCTAAGTTCCACTATTGGCTTAGGCTGACTCTTCAACTCGTACATCTTCACTGAAGTTCCTCCTCGGAACTTCCCTTGACAACCAGAACCAGACCCCTTAGTGCAGCGTCTCTGTAGATCGACTTAACCCACATCGGGTGAACGTCCCTACCGTGACGTAACATTGGTCTTCCCCTACTACTATTTATACATGGTGATGGAGGGCTTTAAAGCGCCTCCTGAATAGCTATTGACCTATAGCAATACTAGCTCAAACCCTAGTACCGCTATCCTAGTGATCAGTGAGCGTATAGTAACATGTGATATTACGGCTGACTGATAACACGTGAAATGTAACGTCCCTGACTAATGTAAAGAAACACGAGCTTACTACCGTAGTCAGAACCTGATAGTAAGCGTCCAAAGTCCGTTCCATGACACTTATGCAGATACCCCAGTTGAGATTCTGCACACAGTCCTCCTTGGATTTGTCAAGTACTTCTGGCATGACGTGATACACAACCAGCTTGGCAGTAATCCCCAGAAGAGGGAGTTACTCAAGACACGCTTGAACACACTTACTGGGCATACACTTGTACAGTATGCTGGCTCCCTTACTGGCCAGGATTTTTGTGTTATTGCTCAGGTTGCCCCCTATGTGTTATATGACTTGGTACCTATAGTGTGTTTCAATGCGTGGGTCTCGCTATATAACCTGATCCCCCTTATCTGGCAACCTGCCATCGTGGACATCAATGAATATACTGTAAGTCCTTCAACACTTAGTGTCCTGTTGTCTTACAAACACTAGATTTCAGGCCCATCTTGAGAGTGCAATCACAGAATTTTTGTTTCATGTTATATGCTGGACCCCATTGTTAAGGCCTAGTGGGGCCTTGCTGTGCGACGTGCACCGAGGGGATGAGGGGACAAAGACAGAGTACAAGAACAAGGTGCTCGGTAAAGACAACAAGGGCCAAGGGAGTTCTAGGAGACGAAGGTCCACAAAGGACAACCAAGGAACAAGGGTTCGAAAGGGGTTAAGTCAATGGACTTAGTGACGAGGTACAAGGGGCTTTGGCCAGAAGGCCAAAGTATGAGGGACTAAGTCAAACGACTTAGGGTCTGTGTGTGCGCGTTGTTATAGCACAAGCGCAAAGCTTCGAAGTGGCTCCCAACTAAAGGAAGACTGACAGTGGTGGTGAGATGACAAGAAGGAGGCACACAGAAAGGAGTAGATAGGTCTGGTATTCACTAGTATGATAAACGAAGACAAGACTAGGGAATAAGCATATAAAGTAGATGGGTTTATATAGGTCGCTACTCCATGTCCGTCCCATGAGGGGATACTAAAGGAGAACAAAGGGAACGCGAATGGGGAAGGAGAAGAAAAGGGAACAAGGGGAAGTGCAGAAGGGAATGGGTTAGGAAGGGGACTCAGAGTAAGGAAGCGTACATGGTAGTGAGTCAACAGGTTAGTACTCCGAGGGGAAGCAAGAATGAGTCAAAGTGATATAGTAAAAGAAAAATAAGTCCGTGGTGAGCCGGATCATGACATCACCCCTGCTCTTGGTAGATGCTTCCACGCATCAATCACCTCGATCCTCCGCCTCCCAGTTGACGTTATCATAGACATCATAGTTGTTGTCATGGGTGTCGTGCCCATAGAAGGACTGCCAGGACTTGAAGTACCACTCACAGCTGCCCTTGAAGTGTTTGTGCTTGGGGGGAACGCGGCACCTCTCACCATCGAAGCACCTGGAGTGCGGGTAGAAGCATTTGTACGCTGGGTGGCCTACATTGTCGCAGTAGAAGCAGCGCTGCCACATGGGGCAGTTCTTGGCGGAGTGGGTGACATTGGGGATGCAGCACTTGGTGCACTTGAGGATGGAGGGGCAGATGGGCTGAGGATTAGGAAGGGGGGCCTTCTGGGAGGCATGGGACTCGCGACCCTGGGTCAGGATCCAGTGGGACACACCTGGCTTCTCTTCATCATGAAGCCATGGCATGGGGAAGCGGGTGTAACGCTCCCCTCCTGGGTGTTGGTCCTCCAGATATTCCCTGATGGGAATACCAGAGGACGCCATTGCGTCGTCGGTGTAACATGGGTGAGGAATGTAAGTGTTCCCCATAAGATAAGGATGAAGGCACATGCGTGCCTGGGATGTAACCAGCCTCTGTCAGATGACTCCTGACCTCCTCCTCCAGTCGTTCCAGGCATCCGCCAGGTCCCTCTCTCTTTCTAGCAGAACATGGTGCTCCTCCTCCAAGAAGCAATACCTATCAATGTCAGTGTTAATCCCAACATCATTGAGGACCCTTAGGCCAGTTTCAACGGCCTCCTTATCAGGGTGGTCGGTGTGGAAGGGGGAAAGATCACTGTTATCAGGGTAGGAAGGGGGGGGTCCATGGAAAGGAGCAGCCACAAGTGGGGCTCCATAGTCTTGGTAGAGGCCCGTATCCCTGCGACATTCTAGGATATAATGGTTGTGGCCCTCATGGTCCCACTCATAGTGGATGTAGTGGGGACGCTTGGGGGTGCTGTCCAGCCCAGTAACGAGGAAAGAGTAACGAGCATGGTTGGCCCATCGTGAGTCGTAGATTTTGAAGCCTGCACGGGGGTCGTCATCGGACCCGTCATTGCCCAGGTCGATAGAAGAGGCAGGCGATGGGGAGTGGGAGAACGGCGTGAGGGGGTGATGAGGCTCAGGGGTACAGAGGCAGAGATAAGCAGGGGAACGAGGAGGGACAGGGAGAGGTTCTGGAGACGGGGTTGGAGACTGGATACGATCAGCCAGTGGGAGGGGGTTGCCTAGAGGAGACCCAGGAGCACCAAAGGTTCCCTCAGAAGGGACAGGGGATGTGGCACGCGAGCTGATACGGTCAGCAAGAGAGCGGTCGTTGGTGGTAGCAGGGGAGACAGACATAGTGGCAGTAGTGGCAGTAGTGGGGGATAGAGTGATAGAGCAGATGATGAGCGGAGTGGGGGAAAAGGCAGGGTTTAAATATAGAGTTACTCCGTGTCCGTCCCAGAGGGAGCAGATGGAGCTAGGGTTTTGCCGATGGAAGTTGGTAACAAGTTGGTCGGCATGAATGTTAGCCGAGGGTTCCCATGAGTCATGGGCCTTGGAGAAGCCCTTCCATCTGACCAAATACTGCAGTTGGTTGCGCCTGTGTCGTGACCCTAGAATTTGCTCCACTTCCCACTCCGGTTCCCCATCAATCAGGTCAGGGGAAGGTTCCGTAAAGTTTGGACCATGCTCGGGTGTTTCCTTGAAAGGGGTGAGAAGGGAAGCATGAAAGACGTTATGTATCTTCCATTGCGGAGGGAGCTTGAGACGGTAAGAGGTATATGAAATGGCAGCGGTGACTAGGAAGGGGCCATAACGCCGTGGGGATAGTTTGGCAGATGGATGGGTGGTGTGAAGGTTCCTGGCCTCAAGCCAGACTCTATCTCCGACACAGTAAGGGGTGAAACAAGTGTGTGACCTAGTCATGAGGTCCTGTGAGTGCCTGATAGCATCTTGTGCCTGCTGGTGTGCTTCCTTTATCTGCTGCATGTGCTGGTCGACAGAGGGAACAGTGGAGAAGTGGAAGGTTTGGTGAGCGTGTGGGGTGTGCCCCATGAGGAGGTCGAAGGGGGTCTTTTTCGTGGTGGAACTGGGCCAGGAGCTGTGTGCGAATTGTGCCAGGGGGAGCCAGGACGCCCAGTCGTCCTGTTTGTAATTAGTGAAGATGCGGAGATACTGTTCCAGCCATTGGTTAGTGCATTCCGATTGGCCGTCAGTTTGGGGGTGGTAAGCAGTACTAATGTTCTGATCGATGTGAAGTAATTTGCAAAGTTCTTTGGTAAATGTGGAAGTAAAATGAGGGTCTCTGTCCGAAATGATGCGTTTGGGAAGTCTGTAATGGGGAAGTACATAAGTAGCGTAAAGTAATGCAGTTTTCTCAGCGTCTATGGTTTTATTGCAGGGGATGAAGATGGAAGCTTTAGAGCAGTCGTGGTCCGTAATTGTAAGTATAGTATCGTAGTTGGAGGATAGGGGGAGTTTTGTAATGAAGTCTAAGGCAATGGTTTTGAAGGGAAGGGAATGGGGGTCTGTGGCAATGGGGTAGAGCGGTGGTTTTGGGTTGGTAGGGTTATTTTTGTGCGATTGATAGGTGGCACAACCCTTAATGTAATTGGTGACAGAGGTTTTCATGTTTGGCCACCAGTAATTGCATGAGATAGCCCAAAGGGTCTTGGAAATTCCAGGGTGTCCGGCTGTGAGAGAGTCGTGATATAGGGAAATCACCCCCCTCCTTAGATTGTCATTTTCCACGATGACAAGACGTGAGCTGTTCCAGAAAAAGCCCTCCTTCTGAGTGAGGTTGTGAGAGAGCATCCATCTAGAGAGAAGGTCCAGCTGTTTGAGTTGGTGGGCACGTGCACGATCATCGAGGGAGGAGGAGAGGGCGGCATTGACAAAGAGCGAAGGGGGGAGGACAGTGACCTGGTCATTGTCTGCTGAGCCATCATAGAAGTCAGGGCGCCTGGAAAGAGCATCGGCCTTGTTGGAGGCTCCAGGCTGGTGGACGAGGGTGAAATGGTAGTCAGCCAGTTTGGGGAGGTATCTGGCGACGCGGCGGTTAATGCGTTGGGGGTTGTGGTAGTATTGGAGGTTCTTGTGATCAGTGAGGATGGTGATTGGATGAGGGGAGCCTGCTAGGAGGTGACACCAATTTTCCAAGCCACGAACAACAGCTAGGAGTTCTCGGTCATGGATGTCGTAGTTTCATTCTGCCTCAGTGAACATTTTGGAGTGGAAACCAATGGCACGGGATTTACCCTGGGAATCCTTCTGAGAGAGGATTGCTCCAGTGGCGAAGGCGGAGGCATCAACTTCCAATTGGAAGGGCTTGGACATATCAGGCTGAGAAAGGGCAGGATCAGAGAGTACATGGGAGATGAGGGTGTCGAGGGCAAGGTGGCATTCAGGAGTCCACCGGAATGGGGTCTCCTTCTTCTTTTTTTTTTTTTTTTTTTTGGAAGATTTATATTCCGGAGCAGTACATAATACAAAGCCGGTCGCACGTGTAGTGCTGTAGTATTGGTAAACTAGTGAGTGGCGGAGCTGCGCGCAAGTGGTGCCGTATGGGCGTAGGTAATGAGTGGTAAGTCACCTAACGAGGAAGACGGGTGGAGGGGGCGAAGGCCCATTACATCGTGGGCTCAGTGTGTAGCCGAGTCAAGGTCCGTGCCGAAGCAAAGAAAGTAGTGACAGAGAATGAAAATTACTCACGTCGGGTCCGGGGGCAGAACTAGCCGGGGTCAAAGACGCGGCGCCTGAGGATGCCTAACTCAGGGACCGGTCGGGTAAAGGCTCCACTCTCCTGGATGAACATGAGGAGCGAGCGGGCGGCGTGGTGTGGAGTATCAAAGCCCGGGTCTGGGTTAGGGCAATGACGGGGGTGTTTGTAGGAGCGAGCGTCTAGTGCGCCGAAGAGCGCCCCTGTGTGGAGGTGGGTGACGTCGTCGAGTCCGTGTTTGTCTCAGAGGTCGGCGAAGAGCCGGCATTCTCGGGTGACGTGGGTGGTGGTGAACGGCTCGCTGCATGGGCACATGGAGTCGGTGATGGGTAAGTCCGGTCGGTGTCGGACTGCGTAGTCGTGGGTAAAGGAGTGTCCGACTGCGATCTGAAGAGCGGCAGAGGTGGTTGCTCGGGAGGCTCGGAAGCGGTCGCCTTTTTTGGGGCGTGACGCACTGAAGAGTGGGTGGTTGGAACCGTCTGGGGGATGGAGTAGTGATATCCCGTAGGCTCAGGGGCGCGAGGAGGGGGGCTCGGTGTTACGTTTGAGCGTCCATTCCCTGCCCCACTTAATGAAGGCATTTTGGCGTGCTACAGCTTTGCAGTGTGCTTGAGTAGCGATGCGGTTGACCATGGCTGTAGGAGTCGAGAGACAGGCCTCGTCCAAAAGGCGTCTAACGTCCTTGTTCTGTATTCGACCCCGTTGGGCGGGCGCCCATGCAAGCGTGACGCTCACATCCCTATGATGCGAGAGAAGGGAAAGGAGTGAATGATGAAACAAAAGCCGCTCCGCCTGGTTGGCAAGAGGGCGCGGGTTCGAAATGGAAGAGATTGCCCCGAAGTTTGGGTGCAAGAGGTATAAGGAATGAGGTGGTGATGACATACGGTAGCGCTGCTCCAACCACTCCATCGACTTGGCTAACGCAAACATGTCCGGGGTCTCCTTCTTCAAAAGTGCTGTGATGGGGCAAGCGATGTTGGCAAAGTTTGGGATGAAGGGGCATTGGTATCCTAAGACACCCAATGTGCTTCTGACCTCTTTGAGGGTTTTGAGGTCGCGTGGCCAGTCATGGAGGCCATCTGCTTTGACAGGGTTGATCTTGATCTGGTCACCATCTACGATGATGCCGAGGTATTCGATGCAGGGTTGTTCAAAGGCACACTTGGAGGGTTTGAGGAAGTAAGACTCGACTTCTAGGAGGTTAAGGACTTCATGGACAATGGTGTGGTGGCATGATAGATCATCATGAGTAGCGATGAGGATGTTGTCCATGTAGATGAAGAGTTCTTTAGGGTATTTGTCCTTGAGATGGTGAAACATGCAGTTCATGGTGTGGGAAAAGGTAGCGGGGGAATTGGTGAGGCCGAAGAACATGACACAAGGTTGAAAGAGGCCGAAAGGTGTTTTGAACGCGGCCTTCCACTAATCTTCTTCTTTGATGCGGATATTGTTATAGCCCCAGCGGATATTGAACTCGGTAAAGATCTTTTTCCCCTGAAGCTGTTCGAGGATGGTATTAATCAGTGGAAGGGGGTATGTGTCATGGACGGTCCATGAGTTGAGGGGCTTGTAGTCCTGGGTGGGGTGTAGTTTGCCATCCTTCTTCTTTACGAAGAAGAAGGAGGAGGCGTAGGGGGAGTTGGATTCGGCAATATAACCTTTCTCCAGGTGTTCCTTAATGAACTCCTTGGTGACTTCTTCTTCAGCCGGGGTGAGGGGGTATACCTTGCAATTGATGGTGGTGGGGGCGTCTGGTTTGAGGGTGATGGCATGGTCGTCTTCTCTGGCAGGGGGAAAGCGTTGTGCAGCTTTCTCGGAGAAGACTGTGGTGTGGTGTTGGTATTCAGAGGGAATGTCGGTTACTGGTGGGGTTTTGGAAGTGATGGCCTTCTCTGCCCACTTCTGAGCGATGCTGTTGATCTGGGGGTGGACGTGTTTGTGATAGGAGACGGAGTGAAGGGCGAGGTCCCCTCCTTCAAGGGTGTTGGTGGTCCAGTTGATTCTGGGGTTGAATCGTTTAAACCATGGGTGACCTAGGATGAGGCAGTTGTGTCCGAGGTTGGCGATGTATAAGGGCATTCTTATTGCTTGTGCCCCTTGGTTGATGATGAGGTAGGTGAGGTGGGTAATGGAGCCCGCCTGGTTGAGGGTTCCATCCACATTGTGGACGAGGCGAGGGGTGCATAGTTCTTGTGTCCCAAGGTGTAACTTTGAGATGGTGCGAGTGTCAATGAAATTGTTGGTTGCCCCACTATCAAGGAGGACTTCTACTTCAGCCTTTCCGTGCCACATGTAAATCTGAACGGGGATTGTCATTGAATCATTCTTCGTACTGTACATGGTGCTAATGGTTGCCTTGCTCTCGTGTTATGGTCGCACCGGCCGTCTAGTTCGACTTGAACTGGGGTTCTCAGAACGCTTGTATTGCATGTGACAACCAAGGCAAAACCACAGCAATAGCGGTTGCAACTGAGAGACGAAGGGGGAACGGCTTGCTTTAAGAAGCGGCGCGACAAGACAACGTCTAAGGGTTTGGTAAAGAAGACCAACTAAGGCCCTTAGGAAAGCAGGAGGGAACTGTGATGCGGATTGTTGAAAAACTCAAGATGCGGAATACATGCGAAGACAAGCTAGTACTTATACTACTAGTAGATAAGGTTCGGACTCAGCATGAACCTTAAGTCCTTATCTCTAGCCAATAGCCATAAGGGCTCCGGCTCCACAAGCTGAAACACGAAGGAGAAACATAATTGGACTGGCCTATAAAGGCACCGACGTCCATCAGACACGAGGTTGCGCCTGTTACGGTTGGACTCTCGGGCCGAGCATTCGGAGTAGGAGTAAGCAGTATAACGTGATTCGGAGTTTCGGACTCTTACATACCGGTTGTGACTACGGTAGTAAGTAGTAATTAGTCATGGACTTATCGTATCAGTCAGCAGTAGTCATGCTAGCTTAGTAGTGATTACTGATTCCTAGGATCGGTGTAGTAGGGTTCAAGCTATTTACGCCATAGGATAGTTCCCATTGAAGAGGCGCTTTAAAGCCCTCGCGTACCTGTATAAATAGTAGTTAACGAAGACCAAGAAACGCTATCTTGGTCTTCTTCAATTGCCATTGACATTCCGACTCGCATCCTTTACTCCCTTCTCGTCTCCTTCATCGCAGAGTGTAGTTGTCACCTTGTCCGGCATATATACCGGCAAGTAGAAGTCTATTCGGGCCAACGTGACTTAGGAAATCCGTTGCTAGCCCCGTCATCGTATTGAGGAAGTCACCTCTACGTTTGACTCGCGTACGTTTACTGTTGCCTCGCCTAGGAATTCGTTCAAGTCGAACAAGCGCCACGGCAAGGCGTTACAGCGCCCGTACAGTACACGAGGTGTCCATCAGAAAGTCCATTAGTAAACAGGCACGAAGGCCTAGTTCATGTCGTCACCAACTGGGTAACCGGCTGCAGCATACCCGAGGCACACATGCTCAGGTGATGCCTCACGTGATGAGTCACGTGACTCTGGGCTGTCACACCCGTAGAAGTGCGCATACATGGCGCATGCGCGAGCTTCATCTTGCTCGTAGGGATCGTCAGCTTCTTCGTCACTGCTTTCATCGGGAGTGTGGGACTTAGCTGGTTCGGGACGCAATGTCCACATGCTCATGTTGCCTTTTCTCATCAAGGCCTCTCTTAATGCCTCGACATCCAGGTTTTGCTCGTAGTTGTCCAACGCGGGCCAGCTCGGGCAGCTCGGTGGCGTGCTCTCTCGGGAGCTCAGAATCTCGGCCGTAACATCTCAGCTGTTAGAGTTCGGCATTGTGAAAATCCTGGTCATCCAGGTATTCTCCTCGCTCTTCTTCAGTCATGCTGGCTATGATAGCCGCAATCTGTTGAGCCTTGGTTTTCTTGGGGGTGCTGGTGGAGGGAGTGGTGGAAGCGGTGATGGAGGGTACAGTGGTGGGCGAGGTGGAGGTGGTGCGAGCACTGGAGGTGCTCTGGTTCTGGGGGCATTCGCGGGACATGTGTCCCTGATGACGGCAGCGGAAACAGTGTCCTTCTTTTGCTAGCTTCTCGCGTTCTTCTGGGGTGAGCTTCTTAAGCTTTTGGTGGGTACTGGTGGTGGCATCTACATCCATGGGGACGACGCCGTGGTTGTGGGACTGGGTGTGATGGGGCTGTGTGGTGTGCAAAGTAGATTGGAACTGGGTTTTCTTTTTACTAAGGAGGAGGTTGGAGTTGCACAGCTCATGCATTCGCTCTACTTCTCTTCGTGCTGCATTCTTCCACTCGTCCATGTTGACAGGCCAGGTATCCCTATAGAGGACACGACGGTGGATGGACTCTTCAAGTCCAGCTTTAAACTGAGCAATGGTGCCCTTGGCGGTGGGTTCCCATTCAGCAGCTGTGGTGAGCCGCTCGAAGGTGGCGATGTAGGTATCAATGTCAAGGTCCTTCATGCGAAGGTTCATGAGTTTTTGGTAGGACGATTGGATGCGGGTGGTGTCGGCCCAGGCACTCTTGAAGTTGGCCTCAAAGGTGTCCCATAAGACTTCGTCTGTGTGGGCAATGGGGGTGGTGGAGTGTTTGACTTTAGTGATGAGGGCCTTTTCTTGGGCCTCCACCCAGTCAGCAACGAGGGGTCCCTGGATGTAAGATAGGGCAGTGAGGACATGCAGGTAAGGTTGTGCCATGATGTCGATGTTGTCATTGAGGGCCCAGTAACGATGGAACTGGCTGAGGAAGGTGCCGCTGAGGGTGCGGTCACCAGTGAAGGTGTTTGGAGCAACTGATTGGAGTGCTCCCGATGTGATGGTGCAGGTGGTCATGGTGGTAGGGACTGTGACTGGTGCGGTGGTTATGGGTGTCACAGGTGGAGCGGTGGCAGTGGGTGCTGTGACAGGAGTGGGGACGTGTGGAATAGAGGGGAGAGTAGGTGATTCGATGGTGGGGAGTGTGTTGTCTGGGTTATTGGGGTCGGTGGGTAAATACCAACCAAGTCCTAGTTTGTGTTCTGCTGGATCTGCTAGGGCAGCGTGTACTGGAGAGGTGAAGAAATTTGCGCCTTCTCTGGTGAGTAGGTACCAATGATGGTTGATGAATTCAACTGGAACTGCTTTTCCATCGTGATTAAGGTAATACCCTCCTCGTGGATCGCTAGGGAATGTAGACCAGTAGGCGGAGCCAACGATGTGGGCAGGGAGATCTGCTTTTAAGCGATGAGGGTACTAGGGTGGGGCAAACGGGATCTAAGGAGATGGATAAACTAGCCATGGTGTTTCAGGGTGCTGTGGGTCGATGGGTACAAGGGAGCAGCAAATGGAGTTACTGCGACGAGGTAGAAGAGTCTTGTCTTATGTTAAGGCCTAGCGGGGCCTTGCTGTGCGACGTGCACCGAGGGGATGAGGGGACAAAGACAGAGTACAAGAACAAGGTGCTCGGTAAAGACAACAAGGGCCAAGGGAGTTCTAGGAGACGAAGGTCCACAAAGGACAACCAAGGAACAAGGGTTCGAAAGGGGTTAAGTCAATGGACTTAGTGACGAGGTACAAGGGGCTTTGGCCAGAAGGCCAAAGTACGAGGGACTAAGTCAAACGACTTAGGGTCTGTGTGTGTGCGTTGTTATAGCACAAGCGCAAAGCTTCGAAGTGGCTCCCAACTAAGGGAAGACCGACAGTGGTGGTGAGACGACAAGAAGGAGGCACACAGAAAGGAGTAGATAGGTCTGGTATTCGCTAGTATGATAAATGAAGACAAGACTAGGGAATAAGCGTATAAAGTAGATGGGTTTATATAGGTCGCTACTCCATGTCCGTCCCATGAGGGGATACTAAAGGAGAACAAAGGGAACGCGAATGGGGAAGGAGAAGAAAAGGGAACAAGGGGAAGTGCAGAAGGGAATGGGTTAGGAAGGGGACTCAGAGTAAGGAAGCGTACATGGTAGTGAGTCAACAGGTTAGTACTCCGAGGGGAAGCAAGAATGAGTCAAAGTGATATAGTAAAAGAAAAATAAGTCTGTGGTGAGCCAGATCACGACACCCATGCTGGTTCAATAAGCCAAAATTTCACTTCATTATCCACCTCCCTGTACACATTCAATGCTTTGGGCCTGCAGTTCTCTTCGCCACAGAGACATTTGAGTCATACAATGCTATTATTTGGGGTAAGAGTGTGCATTCAAATCACCTCGCCCCCTCTCGGGACATCGCTATTGCATTTGCACACTACAGTCAAGTCCGGCATCTCCTCAGTGGCAGATGTCATTTCATCCATAATAATGAGCAATCTTGCAAGTACTTACAAACTTTTGGCCCACGCTATGTCCTCAGCAGCACGTCTGATGGTGCAGGTGGCAAGGCCAGCATCTGGCGCCAATTTCCTTCTGCCGCACTATACCCACTACTCAATCAGCATTTAACTACCTCTAGTTATGCAGGGCCCTCTGTCAACCTGAATTCATGTTCTGGTAAGTCTAATAATGCCTTTATTGAGTGAACTAATGTACTGATAATTACAGAGGCACTTGTGTACTTGACAAATGAGACCCGCATCCATATGGCCATACAGATACAGCCCACCATTTCCCTTCACCTTCATCTTCACTGTCACCAGCATCTCTGACTTACTTCACAGCTACGTCCATGACTTTATTAAATGGTGACACCTGTCGTATAAATGACTGGGTATTATTTACTTTATCTGTGGGGGAATCGAGTACTGGGGCACCTGCCCTGGGGTGCATCCATGAAATCATTGTGTTATCAGATGTGACCAGGACACAGCAATATCCACGGCCAGACACTGTCCTCCTACAGCAAGCAGACATCACTGAATGTGTTGAACCTTACCAAATGCCTCAGATTGGTGTCAGTAACAACTGGGTAATGGTGGACATTATAGTAAGTAATCTTTCATCAAGGATCAACAATTTCTAACTTTCATACAGCAGATCTTATGTAGCATGAATGTCCAGCATCGCTGCCATAGCCATTGATGTGTTGGATTAGGATCAGAGGTCATTTATCAAGAATAGCAAGCAACTAATCAAACATGGGCAGTCATTGTGCACGATGCCTTAGAAGATCTACTGCTAAACACTGCCTGAATGCACAATGTGGCACACTTCGATTGGCATCGCTTTCCCATTGACATCAGATCAATTAATATGGACTTGGCAATTGTGAATGGTGCACAGCAGGAGGTTGATTCACGTAAACAAATTACTCTAGGTGGGAGGGGTTTACTGGGAAGAGGGCGAGCTAACAATCAAGGAAGGGTGGGGTCACCAAGTTAATATGCGTCTATATTTCCATGATAATAATCTGAACCCATGTGCACACTGATATTCTAGAGTAAGAGGGGCCTTAAGTACATCTAGTCTTTGTCTACAGTGTGTCAAGGTTGAAACTGAAGGGTGCAGTGGAAGCGATGAGATGGGGGAAGGTATGCTATAGAGTCCATGGTAAGGGGGAGACAATGAAAGGGGCACATGGCAGGAATGAGGTAGAAACACAAGGCATAAACAAAACAGGGGAGTTAGGGAACAAGACAATCCATGGTAAGGGGGAGATGATGAAAGGGGCACACAGCAGGAATGAGGCAGAAGCATGAGGCGTAAACAGAATGGCGGAGTTGGGGAACAAGACAATGAGGCTGACTCACAGCACCAGTGATGACAGCGTGCACTAATATTATAGCTAAAGAGTTAGAAATGGTAAGGAAATTCAAAGGAGTGGTGGGCGCACCTGTACCTGAGACATAGAACGCAACACTAAAGGCAATCCAACTAAGACATGTACTGGAGTTCAAGATCAGTTCAAGATAGTGTTTGCTCCAAGGCCAATGATGCCATGGTTGGATGGTTCCAGAGTTGTCCAATGGTAGTGGGAATGGTAGGACACAATGGAGAAGGAGTGACTAGATATGAGCAAGATGGGGGAGGGAATAAGAGACATGAGGCAATGAGGCAAGATGGAAATCGATACAAGCACTTGATGCATGTGGCTAAGGCCAAGCTGCCCTTACAGTGGAAAGGCAAAAGCCGATCACTAAATGAATCCTTTTTTTTTCCTGTCAATAACCAGACCCTCAAGCAAACCAACCAAATTTCACTTATGGATGCACCCTTCTTCCTGTCCACTCCTTCTGTAGTACCAACACTCGTCCGGGAACATTCCACCCCCTCCAGGAACCATTTCCACAACGCTTAAGGGACCCTGATGACTCAAAGGAGTACACCAACTCGTGGCCCAGAATACACATCAAGTCTTTCTAGCATGCCTGGCAGGAGTTTACAATGTAAGTACTGTGCCATTCTTTATCAAACTAGAGGGACAAATTAATCTACCATTATGCTTCTAAATGTTATACCAGTTGCTACCCAGCCACGGCCTCTGTCACGGTCGGGCCTTCGGGCCGTCGGAAGGATCAGAGTCAGAGTAACGGTAGTAGTCAAAGTGTGGTTGTGAGTGGTGTGGACTCTTACTTACCAGTTGTGGCTATGGTAGTAAGTAGTAATTAGTCACAGACTAGTTAATCAGTCAGCACTCAGCAGTCGCATGTGATTGCTGAGTGATTCCTAGGATAGCGGTACTAGGGTTCGAGGTAGTATCACTATAGGTCCACATGTATTGGAGAGGCACTTCAAAGCCCTTGTGTAACTGTATAAATAATAGCTGTGGAAGGCCAAGATTTGCTATCTTGGTCTTCTTCGAGATTGCCTTTCCAACCCAAGTCCTCTTCACATGCTTATCATCTCTCCTTGTGATCTTAACACGTCATGTGGTGCTCCTTGTACTTCAACAAGTAGAGCGATATCGGCTGGTGTAACTTAGCAAGAAGTTCACCGTGACCCTGTCTTTACATTGAGGAAGTGCCTCTGTATTTGACATTACCTAACACTGACTCCGCCACCTCTTTGTGCTTAAGTCAAGCACATGCTAATGGCAAAGCGTAACATTAAGACCAAGATACCTTCACCATGGCGAGAGTAACAACCAGAGAACAGTGGGATATTGACAGATTTCACCCATACAATTTACCACAATGAGGGAGTCACAACGTCCCAGTCCAATACCTGAAGAATGCATACTGGAGTAGCGTCAACGGGTCGGAGGGATATGTCATCGAGACACGACGCGGAGAATGCCCAGTTGAGTTTAGTTTTGACCATTTGTGCTGGTGCGTGGTCGACTACATCCTAGACTGGTGGCAGGTTATTTCCCCTCTACGACCCCATCACCATTGCGACATATACACCGACGAAGTACTCCCGCGATCAGACTGGGGACCCATTGACAGAGAGAACAACGCAAGCCACTCCGAAACCACTCACAAAGTATCTGAAGATGTGTCAGACAACAAACAACCCCGATCTCCATCACCCTTGAATCAAGCAGAGGTTAACCTCATTGAACAAGCTGAGTCTATCACTATACTCCCATCAATGACCACTATCACCAAAGAACCATGCACCCTGGTACAGATGCCAGTAGATCCCACTACAGGACAACCCCTCAACGCTGATGATGCAGCAATAATGAGAGCTATTGGGCCGGATCAACCAGACCCACCAGAAGGATCACCCGGGGAAAGAGGAGGACCTCCCAGAGGAGGGTTCCCCAGGGGGGGATTCCCAGGAGGAGGACCTCCCGGAGGGGGAGGAGGAGGCCCACCAGGGGGCGCCAGGGGAGTACCACCACCTGGTTCTCTGGGACATGCTCACTCAAATGACAAATTAGTAGGGAACGCCCCTGAAATCTTTCAAGGCGACAGACAGAAAGCAGAAGAGTTCCTTATGCAGTGGGAACTATACTGGGGAATTAACAACAACAACCCCATTATGATGAACATATACCGATGCGCAATATTCTTCCTCACCTATATACAGGGGAAGGACATGAATGAATGGATCACACATACAAGTCAATAGCTAAACCGACAGGTCACCAGAGGAATCCACGACAATGATCCTCGCCTCTGGCTGGAAGTTATCAATGCCTTCAACAGACAATTCTCAAACACTCTTGAAAAAGAACAAGCGCAGGCAGCCTTGAAGAAAGGAGTTAGGATGATTGGAGGAGACATTGACATGTATGTCACCAACTTTGAAACGTTGGCACGGCAAGCTGGCTATCGTCTAGACTCTCCCCTCACTCTTAACATCTTCACCAATGGCCTCCCAAAGGAGCTATATGAAAAGGTCTTTACCATGGACGTCCCACAGATGTTCGAAGATTGGAAGATGGCGGTTATGAAACACCAGCAACAATATATCCATATGAAGGCCCGACTAGACCAATATTGCCCAAGAAACGAACAAAGAGATCGGGGGCGAGGAACCCCACGAGGACAGGGACGATGGGCCCCATCATGGAACCTCCCAAGGGATCCTAATGCCATGGATATGTCCGCAGATAGAGCTAGGGGACGATTGGCCGGAGCTGAAGAAGTCCTCGATAGTTACCACAATAACAACCCCCCTCGACCTCCCAGAGGAGGGTTCCACCAGCAAGGATAAAGATGGACCAACTTCTCTGAGGTGACATGCTATACTTGTGGCAAGAAAGGCCACATCAGTCACTACTGCTCACGAAACGCTCCCCGCTCTACATATCCGGAACCTTCCATGAGTCGCCGTACTGGGGCAGACCGTTACGAACCAGAAGAAGCACCCATTCGCGCATCACACGCGCAGACTCCCCAAGAAAGGGCCCACGGGTGGATGACGAAAGTGGCCGAAGAAGATGACGAAGTAAAGGACCTGATCCTCCAAGACTTGTGGAAGCGAGAGGGTTTTTAGGACACCTGAACCCAATGGCCTGGGTGAGGGCAGTCAATTGTAACTTGGTTATTATTACACGCTACCGATCTTTGTGAATTCCAGTTTCTGTGCATACCAGTTACACCATGGCCGACATAAGAGCATTAGTGGACTCCGGAGCCACTGACAATTTCATGCGTCCCGCATTTGCAAAGCGGATGGGGCTTGGGATTCAGCAGTTGGAGAGACCCAAAAAGATATGGAACATTGACAATACGGAAAATAAGTCGGGACTAATCACCCACTTTATCAACTTAGATGTCCGAACAAAGGGAATCCACAAACAAATGAGGTTCTTACTAACCGACATTGGAACCGAAGACGTCGTATTGGGATACCCATGGCTTGCCACATTCGAACCACAAATGAGCTGGCAGCATGCCACCATACGTGAAGATGCAATGCCAATTGTGCTAAGTTCCCTCTATCCTCGCTTCATGAGACAACGAGCTACCATTGCAAAGGCACTCACCATAGTGGAGAAGGAGGACATTCTGGAACAACTACACAAAGACACAGACGCTTATCATCGAACTACCGCCACTGAACTTGCCATCCAGGCGCAACAGTATACTGTAAAAGCTGAGTTACCTTTGGTGTACTCAGACTTTGGTAAACTATTTAACGAAGAAGCATCATTCCGATTTCCCCTGCCACAGGCATGGGACCACGAAATCACATTCCGGAAAGAAGCACCCGACGCAATAGATTGTAAAATCTATCCCCTTACACAGGAAGAAGACAAAGCCCTTCAAACCTTCCTTGATGAACAACTAGCAAAGGGGTATATACGTCCGTCAAAATCACCATACGCATCCCCATTTTTCTTCGTTAAAAAGAAGGACGGCAAGCTACGACCGGTCCAGGACTATCGAAGGATCAACCAGTTCACGATTCACAACCAATACCCTCTCCCCCTCATCTCCGATCTCATCACTGACCTCAGCAATGCCCACATTTATACCAAACTCGACGTCTGATGGGGGTATAACAATGTTCACATCCATGCTGGCGATGAGGAGAAAGCAGCATTTAAAACCAAGTACGGTCTCTTCGAACCTACCATCATGTTCTTTGGACTCACCAATTCTCCCGCCACCTTCCAAACCATGATGAACCACATCTGCTGTGACATTATTGACAAACACGAGCGACGCGGGACCATCGTCTGCATCTACATGGACGATATCGGTATCGCCACTCGTACAGGACACTCTCTTGCCAATCACATCGCTGCCGTCCATGACGTCCTCCTAGTCTCTGCCCAACACGACCTCTATTATAAGTTGGAAAAATGCCACTTCCATGCGCCCCATATGAATTACCTGGGGGTAATCCTTGAAAAGGGGGTGACACGCATGGACCCTGTTAAAATTTTGGGCATCAAAGACTGGCCGACACCAACCAAAGTCAAAGACATTCGCTCGTTCCTGGGCTTCTGCAATTTTTACCGCACATTTATTCGCAATTTCTCCCGCCATGCACAACCTCTCCACAAGCTCACAAAGAAGAATACAGAATGGTGGTGGACACAAGAAGAAGACAACACATTCCAACAACTTAAAGCCCTTGTAACTTCCGAACTGGTCCTGGCACACACACAGCTGAGTGACCCATTTGAACTCAAAGTCGACGCCTCAGGGTACGCCATAGGAGCAGTCCTACTACAACGAAAACAAGACAACAAATGACATCCCATCAGCTATTACTCAGCAACCCTCAACCCTGCAAAACAAAACTACGACATTTACGACCTAGAACTATTAGCCATTGTCAAAGCCTTCCGTCACTGGCGCCCCTTACTAGCAGGATCCCCTCACATGACCAAAGTCTTCTCCGACCATCTCAACCTACAATATTGGCGATCACCACAAAAGATCAATAGAAGGGTAGCCAGGGAAGTCCTTGAACTTTCCGAGTATAACTTCAAAATTCACCATATAAAAGGAACTGCGAATGGCAGAGCCAATGCACTATCCCGAAGACCGGACTATGATCAAGGAGACGCAGACAACGAAGGGGTTACAGTCTTACCTAACGACCTCTTCGCACGAGCTATAAACACAACCATGACCATCAGTAGTGGGCCGGCAATACTGCAGCAGGACGAAAACGTACTGCGACCTTGGGTGGACGGACATCGCCTCAAGAAAATATGAGGTACCTGGTACAAAGATGGAAGAGAAGTAGTAATGGGGGGATTACCGCAATAGAGAAGTATCATTCGCACTCACCACGATACACCAGTTTATGGACACCCAGGAATCAAAAGGACGATACGGCTGATGGAACAACATCACTGGTGGCCTAGCCTCCAGAACGATGTACAAGACTACATAAAAGGATGTGCGGAATGTCAGCGGATGAAGATCAATACCCGACCGACTCGCGCACCTTTAGAACCAATCTACCCTCGACCTGACACAACACCATTTGAAGTGGTCGCCCTTGACTTCATCACTAAATTACCCCTATCGAAGGGATACGACTCAATACTCACCATTACTGACCACAACTGTAGCAAAGCGTCAATATTCATCCCATGTAATGAAGAGATCATGGTGGAAGACGTAGCGGGGTTATATGCAAGATACGTCTTTTCGCGATTTGGACTTCCCTCTGTTCTTATAAGCGACAGAGACCCCCGGTTCGCAAGCAAATTCACAAGGGAATTATGCCATACCTTGGGCATCACACAGAATATTTCCACCGCGTATCATCCACAAACAGACAGACAATCAGAGCGGACCAATCAGTGGCTCGAACAATATCTGCAGTTCTAGGCCAACGAGCGTCAAGATAACTGGAGTGCTTATCTGCCACTGGCAGAATTCGCGCATAACAGCTGGCCTCACAAGTACACACGCAAATCCCCTTTCAAACTTCTGATAGGGTATATCCCACGAGCCGATTGGACCGATAAGCCTTCCCCTATCCCACAGGTCACGATATGTACTGACCAACTAAAGGAGATATGGCGTAGGGCGCAAGAGCTTATCTTACATGCACAAAAGTCATGGGTTTGGAATAAAGAAATGCCACACTATCATGTGGGGGATCAGGTGTGGCTGGAAGGACGCCACCTTCATACCCATCAACCAACCGCGAAATTAGTGGTGCGACAGCACGGACCATTAGGGTCACGAAGGTGATGTCCCCCATTAACTATCAGCTCCAACTTCCCACGCAGTGGCAGATCCACCCGGTGTTTCACACCGACCTTCTCACACCTTATCGCGAGACACCCACGCACAGACCCAATTACGCACGCCCACCTCCAGATCTAGTAGAAGGAGAAGAAGAATACGAGGTCGAGAAAATTCTAGACCATCAGCAGTTCGGCCGGAAGTGAAAGAAGCAGTACCTCGTGTCTTGGAAGGGGTACCCAGACTCAGAGAACCAGTGGGTCGATAAGGACGACATCTTTGCCGATGAAGCCGTAGCGGAGTACAAACAATTGTCGCAAGCGACACATATAAGGCGAGCAGTCACCCGCTGTACTCCCCATCTTCCACCATCGTCTTCTTTCCACCACCACTACTCCCACTCGCCTATGCACCCCACAGCCAATGCCACCCTCTCGAAAGTCCTTGCATACTACCAAGGAACCCCTGAGAGGATTTTTGCGGCCGAGCTGGAGGAAGAGCGCACACCTGCTTGAGGAGAAGGTACCAACCAAGCCATCGTGGCTGACACAGACCGAGGGGGACGGGAAACCCCCATCACCAGAGCTGAGTTGTCAACAGTCCTCGAGCAGTTCCCCGCTCAAGCCACCCCCATCAACGCAGCCCGACTGTCCAACGATGATGGAGTCCCCATGTGGACAACCATCATTAGTGACCAGGAACTCACCAGCGAGATCCCCATCACCACCAATGAACTCCACCTCCTCGACAGCACACTGGACAGAGGTGCCCAAGTTCGCACGGCTCACGACCTTGATGCACGGGCCGAGCCCACACCTCTCCCAATACCTCCACGAATTTGGGCCGACGAAACCTTGGAGGGAAGTAGTAGCAGAATGGTGGGATCAACAGCTGCAGGAAGCGAAGGCCAGGAGACAGGAGGCAACAACCCGGAGGGAGAGGATTCAACGAATAGCGTCGACGTCTGGTACCCAGCTGAGCACGACAGTATTTCCTACGGACGAGATGCTGATGCCCCAAACAACACCACTCCACATGTTGCGCTTCGGTAAGCGTGTGCCTTGCTTTAGGCGGGAATAAGACGCAAGTACTCAGCTCTAGATCTGGTTAAGTCAAACGTGGAGCCTTTAGTCTCAACACGACAACTACTTTCTGCAACTGGGAAGGCGTCTTCAAGGTATGCCTTATGCAGTGCACTTCCCTCTTCGTAGGGTAGACTTCGGAAGGGACGGAGGGGAGACTTGGAACCGATGATTCAAGAATACCAAGATGGCGATCCTTGGTCTTCCGTGACTACTACTTATACACGATGACGGAGGGCTTTAAAGCGCCTCCCGAATGATGTTGACCTATAGCGTATCTAGCTCGAACCCTAGTATCGCTATCCTAGTAATCAGTAAGCCGTAAGTAACATGTGAAACTACTGCTGACTGATAACATGTGAAAGATAAAGTCCCTGACTAATATAAAGAATCACAAGCTTACTATCGTAGTCAGAACCTGATAGTAAGCACACAAGTCCGATCCGTGACACCACATGCCCTCACCACCAACGGTGCCCCCATATACCGAGGTGATATCCATCCCCAGCTCGCCGACTGAGCTGTCTCCTCCATCGCCTCCACCCGTTGTCCATATGGGTTCCGGGTCAATCGAGGACCCGATTACGTTCCCTTCTTCATCACCACCACCGATGGCATGACACGCCCCACCAAATACGTCCAGGTCATCTTCGGACCTGACCCCCTCATCCTCGGGCTCATTGAGGAGTCCAACAAGGTGTTCCCAAAACCCTTGTACACCAAAGCGGAGGTCCTATACCCCGGTGAGGAGAAGGCGGTGTATGCCTAAGAGGATCTTATGATCCTCAATGGCGGCTACGACGAAAGGGCCTGCGTTAACTGCGCCCTCCACGAGTGCAAGGACGTTACCCTCACAGCGGAGGTACACCACTACAGGGCATTGGGTGGTATCGTGGAGTGCTTGGAGCTGCGCATGGCAGAATTAGAACAAGAGTGGGGACGAATCACAGTGGCACGTACCGTGTGCGTTCGCCGGTTGGAGTTTGCTAACACGATGGGACGGATTGAGGAGCGTATGGGTGGGTGGATCAGAGTTGGACAGGGCCGCCAGAATTGGAGCCACTCTCCTTTTTGCGACGAGGGTGTCGCCCCTTGAAAAGGGGGTGATGTCACGGTCGGGCCTTCGGGCCGTCAGAAGGATCAGAGTCAGAGTAACGGTAGTAGTCAAAGTGTGGTTGTGAGTGGTGTGGACTCTTACTTACCAGTTGTGGCTATGGTAGTAAGTAGTAATTAGTCACAGACTAGTTAATCAGTCAGCACTCAGCAGTCGCATGTGATTGCTGAGTGATTCCTAGGATAGCGGTACTAGGGTTCGAGGTAGTATCACTATAGGTCCACATGTATTGGAGAGGCACTTCAAAGCCCTCGTGTAACTGTATAAATAATAGCTGTGGAAGGCCAAGATTTGCTATCTTGGTCTTCTTCGAGATTGCCTTTCCAACCCAAGTCCTCTTTGCGTGCTTATCATCTCTCCTTGTGATCTTAACACGTCACGTGGTGCTCCTTGTACTTCAACAAGTAGAGCAATATCGGCCAGTGTAACTTAGCAAGAAGTTCACCGTGACCCCGTCTTTACATTGAGGAAGTGCCTCTGTATTTAACATTACCTAACGCTGACTCCGCCACCTCTTTGTGCTTAAGTCAAGCACATGCTAACGGCAAAGCGTAACAGCCTCAGATGTTAACATCCCCACCAGAACTACCATTGGACTTCCAAGACTTCAACACTAGTATGGAGCACGATCCCATGATCAGTGCCACCTTTATTGAAGCTGTTGCCCAGTCCATGGGGTTTTCAGCAGCGGATGAAGACTATCAGAGTAGCCTTCACTCTGTTCCAAAGGTATGTCATGCTAAATAGTTGATTAACACGATCACTAACAAACAGTCAGATGGCACCAGATATGACAAAGGGACATATGCAGTTCTCTATTTATCAGATGGGACTCATGTATGCAATACTCAAAGAGTGCCATGCCATATCAGATTCTTGTTGTGCCGATCGAGCAATGATGTCTGATATCCACACTCACTTTGAAGAGTTGTTCACATTTACACCAGAACAGAAAGTACATTTGACTTTATTTCTTAACATATCTGCTGACTGACTTATTAGATAAACATCCATCTTGTCATTGGGGAGTTGCTCCTCGATCCCAACCATGTGTGTTTTACCCAAATGAATGTTGATGTTGAGGTAAGTACCTCTACCATGGGCTTAATAACACAGATAAGTCTATTGACTTTGTATTTAGATTAAGATCTGTGATAAGCAGAAGGAGCTCTGATTCTTCAACATTTTTGGCAACTTGGCTTGTCAACGGCTTCTTAGGTCCACCATCTGGTGTACTTGCTCAAGCTTGCGGAACGCATACCAAGAGATGGTGAGTACAATATCTATATTCTACACAATTATTGACACAGTTCAAAGCTGCATGATAGTGTCATCAGCCCCAACACATCAACACTTGACAACTTTTTAATCAGCATCACCAATCGGTTCACCTCTTCTTTACCTGGCCAAGTGTCACTTGGGCATCCATTTATCATCCATGTTGCTTTGTTAGAATGTATTCCCTCCAGTGATACTAGTAATCCCCTGACCCATATGTACATAGCGCCAATTTGCCATGGAGCACCCACAAGTCTTAGACCGTGTGGGTGAAGACAACGATGATGATGATGATGAGTTAGTACACCACACTAACAGTGCAAGCCAGAGCACAAGCACCCAACCAGACTCTCCAGGAACTGAGGACAGTTCATGGCCATCCAGTGCCATGTTGGGCAACATGTCTCAGTGTAGCAAGAAGCACAGGCATGCCAATGCACTAATGGCTGTGCCCCATCTAAAGGGGAGTGACTTCTGGTCAATGGTTGAGAAGTGGTTCACTGCTTACATGCAGCCAGACCAACTTGGAACATCATGGAATTCACCTGGATGGACAAAGTATGTTTCAGCATCTTTATTTCTCCATTACTAACTGATGGGTTACTGTTGCAGGTATATTGAAGAGACACTCAAGCAAGACCATGCAAAGTTCAAACCCATCTGTTGCGTCTCGTCGGGACGTTGGTCCGACTTGGACCCTGGACAGGCGCTAGGAGGGTAAATCGGCTAAGTCGAATACGAAGGGACTTCCTTAACGTAATGACGAGGCTAGCAGCGGAGCTTCTGTATCACGCTGGCCTAAAGTAGTGACTTGCTTCCAAACGTGAAGCACGAGTCGTCGGCTCAGAATAGCCCACAAGGAGAAGAGGAGAGAGTAGAAAACTCGGTAGGAATGAGCAATGACGATTCAAAGAAGACCAAGATAGCGAGTCTTGGTCTTCAACAACTACTACTTATACATGTACGCGAGGGCTTTAAAGTGCCTCTTGAATGGAACTGTCCTATGGCGTAAGTAGCTCGAACCCTACTACACCGATCCTAGGAATCACTCAGCAATCACATGCGACTGCTGAGTGCTGACTGATACTGTAAGTCCGTGACTAATTACTACTTACTACCGTAGCCACAACCGGTAAGTAAGAGTCCGAGACTCCGAATCACAACATCACTATTATGTCTGATAAGTCCGGAGGGTCGACCGTAACATCACCCCCTTTTCAGGCAGCAGCGCCACCAGAGCTGGAAGGGGCGTTGGTCCAGTTGCGACAACCCTGCCCCACGCCGATCCAGCCACCCATCCGTTCCTCGATATGGTCCATCGCGTTAGCACATTCGAGACGGCGGACGCACGTAGTACGTGCCACGGTGAGACGCCCCCACTCCTGCTCCAACTCCGCCATCCGAAACTCCATCCACTCGATAACTCCTCCCAGGGCTCGGTAGCGGTGCACTTCCGCCGTTAACGTGACGTCCTTGAGCTCGTTGAGGGCGCGGTTGACGCGCGCGCACTCGTCGTAGCCTCCGTCGAGGATCATGAGATCCTCGCGGGCGAACACGGGCTTCTCCTCACCCAGGCAGAGACCCTGCGCTGTGGCGTACAAGGGCTTGGGGTAGACCTTGTCGGACTCGTCTATGAGTCCCAGGGTGAGGGGGTCAGGTCCGAAGACGACCTGGACGTATTTTGCCTGGCGCGTCACGCCGTCGGAGGTGGTGATGGGGAAGGGAACAAAATCGGGTCCTCGATTGACCTGGAACCCGTATGGACAATGGGCGCTGGCGACAGTGCTCGCCATTCTGTCGGCGAGCTGGGGACGGATATCACCTCGGTACATGGGGGTACTGTCAGTGGTGAGGGCGTGCGGAGTGGTGTAACGCGGGGCGTCAGCATCTCGTCCATAGGAAATGGAGTCGTGCTCAGCTGGATACCAGACGTCCTCGCCGTCGTCCTCAGCCTCTCCCTCCGTGTCGCCATCTCCTGCCTCCGGGCCTTCGCTTCCAATAGCTGTTGATCCCTCCATTCTGCTACTACCTCCCTCCATGGCTTCGTTGGCCCAAATTCGCGGAGGTATTGGGAGAGGTGTGGGCTCGGCCCATGGAGCAGGGTCGCCAGCCGCTCAAAGCGCGGCTCCTGGGTCCAGTGGTCCGCCGAGGAGGCGGATTTCATTGGCGGTGATGGCGACTTCCGGGTTGGTGTCAACCTGGAGGATGTCCCACAAGGGGACACCGTCGTCGTCTGAGAGGCGGGCCGCATTTCCTGCGGTGGCTTGAGCGGGGAACTGTCGCATGACGCTGGACAACTCAGCTTCGGTGATGGGGGTCTCCCATCCCCCTCGGTCTTCTGTAACCACGAGTCTTTGGTTGGCACCTTCTCCTCGAGCAAGTGCACGCTCTTCTTCCAGCTCGGCTGCAAAAACCCTTTCAGGGGTTCCACGGTAGTACTTCTGGGATTGCGAGAGGGAGGCATCGGGGGTGAAAGGCATACAGTAACGGGAAGTGGGTTGAGTGGAGTAGAAGGGAGAGAATGGATGAGAGGACTGGCCAGTGAGGGTACACCTTATATGCGTTTTTTGGGTCCGTTCATACTCCGCTACAGCTTCGTCGGCAAAGATGTCTTCTTTGTTGACCCACTGGTTCTCCGAGTCGGGGTACCCCTTCCATGCCACGAGGTACTGCTTCTTTCGCTTTCGCCCGAATAGCCGGTGATCTAGAATCTTCGAGACTTCGTATTCTTCTTCTCTGTCGACAAGATCCGGTGGTGGGCACTGATAGTTGGGTCCGTGCGTGGGTGTCTCACGATAAGGCGTGAGAAGATCGGTGTGAAAAACGGGGTGTATCTGCCACTGCATGGGAAGTTCAAGTCGGTAGTTGACAGGGGACATCACCTGGACGACCCAAAAGGGGCCATGTCTCCATGCCGCGAGTTTCGCGGTTGGTTGGGACGTACGTAGGTGGTGTCCTTCCAACCACACCTGATCTCCCACCTGATACTTGGGCGCTGTCTTGGCCTTGACCCATGACTGTTGGGCCTTGACGATGAGTTCTTGCGCCATTCGCCGTGCTTCTTTGAGCTGATCAGTGCACAGTGTGACGTGAGGGATAGGGGATGGCTTATCGGTCCAATCAGCTCGAGGGTCGTATCCCATGAGCAACTTGAATGGCGTCATCTTTGTCACTTCATGCGTCCAGTTGTTATGCGCGAATTCCACCATAGGAAGATAAGAGCACCAATTGTTCTGCCGCTCATTGGTCCAGAACCGTAGATATTGCTCCAGCCATTGATTGGTCCGTTCCGACTGGCCGTCAGTTCGGGGATGGTACGCCGTGGAGATATTCTGTGTGATGCCAAGGCGTTTGCATAGTTCCCGTGTGAACTTGCTCGCAAATCTAGGGTCTCTGTCACTGATGATAGTAGATGGAAGTCCGAAGCGGGGGAATACATATCAGGCATAGAGTCCCGCTGTTTCTTCTGACATAATCTCTTCGTTGCATGGTATAAAGACCGCCATCTTGCTGCAGTCGTGGTCAGTTATCGTGAGGATGGAATCATACCCCGAGGATCGAGGGAGCTTCGTGATGAAGTCCATGGCCACGGTCTCAAACGGCATGGCTTCCGGCTTGGGGTAGATGGGTTCAAGAGGTGCGCGACTCGGCCGATTATTAATCTTCATTCGTTGACATTCGGTGCAGCCCTTCACGTAGTCCAATACGTCGTTCTGTAGACCCGGCCACCAGTATCGTCATTCGACCAGCTGGGTAGTTCGTCGGATCCCTGGATGGCCGTGAACAGGGGAATTGTGGTGAGACTGGATGATACTTCTCTTCTCGGGGATCTCCCCCGTGATTACTCGCCGCCCTTCCTTATACCATACCCCCTCAATCTTCTTCAGTCGCTGTCTGTCGACCCATGGTCATATCATTCCTTCGTCTTGTCGGTACGTAGAAGTCGTTGGTTCGGGAGTTACTGTGCTGACGACTACCTTCGCAAATACGTGATTTGGCAACACCGTGACTCCTTCGTTGTCTTGCTCCCCTTGGTCATAGTCTGGTCGTCGTGAGAGGGTGTCGGCTCGTCCGTTGGTGTTGCCCTTAATGTGGTGAATTTCAAAGTCATACTCCGATAACTCAAGTACTTCCCTGGCTACACGCCGGCTGATCTTTTGTGGTGATCGCCAGTACTGCAGGTTTAGATGGTCGGAGAATACTTTGGTTCGATGTGGGGAGCCAGCAAGTAGGGGTCGCCAATTGCGAAATGCTTTTACGATTGCCAGCAATTCGAGGTCGTAAATGTCGTAGTTGCGTTCTGCTGCATTGAGGGTGGACGAATAGTAGCCGATGGGGTGTCTCTTCCCATCCTCCTTGCGTTGTAGTGAGACTGCCCCTGTAGCGAAACCAGAAGTGTCCACTTCTAACTCGAAGGGTTTACTCAGCTCGGGGTGTGTCAGCACTGGTTCGGACGTGACAAGGTGCTTCAGCTTTTGAAATGCGGCTTCTTCCTCCTTCCCCCATCTCCATTCCGTATCCTTCTTCGTCAGGTGGTTGAGAGGTTTGGCGTGAGAGGCAAAATTGCGGATGAATGTTCGGTAAAAGTTGCAGAAGCCTAGGAAGGAGCGGACGTCTTTGACTTTAGTTGGTGTGGGCCAGTCCTTAATGCCCGAAATTTTGACGGGATCCATGCGTGTCACCCCCTTTTCAAGGATTACCCCCAGGTAATCCATACGGGGCGCATGGAATAGACATTTCTCGAGTTTGTAGTAGAGGTCGTGTTCGGCGGAGAGGGCGAGAACGTCGTGAACTGCGGCAATATGGTCAGAAAGAGAGTGGCCAAAGTGAGTGGCGATGCTAATGTCATCCATGTAAACCCGAATAGTGGTTCCAAGAGCCGCGTGTTTAGCAATGACATCACGGCAGATGTGGTTCATCATGGTTTGGAACGTTGCCGGGGAGTTGGTGAGGCCAAAGAACATAACCGTGGGTTCGAAGAGACCATACTTGGTCTTGAATGCAGCTTTCCCTTCGTCGCCGGTACGGATTCGCACGTTGTTGTACCCCCAGCGGACATCCAGCTTGGTATAGATGTGGGCGTTGCTAAGGTCGGCGATCAAGTCGGTAATAAGAGGGAGAGGGTACTGATTGCGAAATGTGAGGTCATTGATGTGGCGGTAATCTTGTACCGGTCGGAGTTTGCCGTCTTTCTTTTTGACGAAGAAGAAGGGTGAGGCGTAAGGAGACTTTGAGGGGCGGATATAGCCCTTGGTGAGCTGTTCGTCGAGGAAGGCCTGGAGGGCAGTATCTTCTTCGTGCGTCAGTGGGTAGATTTTACAGTCAAGGGCGTCCGGTGCCCCGGGTTTGAGTTCGATGGCGTGGTCCCATGCGCGGGTCAGTGGGAAGCGGTGAGAAGCGACTTCGTCGAAGAGATGGCTAAACGGGGCGTACACAGGTGGAAGGACAGCTTTTTCAGTGTATTGCTTGGCTTGAATAGCCAAGTCTGTAGAGGTTGTTCGTAGGAAGGATGAATCATCGTTGTGTAGTTGGGTGACGATATGGTCCTTTTCGGACGTGGTGAGGGTGCGGGCGAATGTATGATGGTAATTTCGTAGGGGTGTTATAGATCGAAGGATAATCGGAAGTGCGTTCTCGTGGATGGTGGCGTGTCGCCACAACATTTGTGGTTCATAAGTGGCAAGCCATGGATATCCGAGTACGATATTTTCGGTTCCGATATCTGTAAGGAGGAAGCGCATGGGTTGGTGGACTCCTCGGGTTTGTACGTCGAGATCTACGAAATGCGTGATCAGCCCTGCGCGATTCTCAGTGTTATCGATATTCCATATCTTTTTGGGTTGCGGAAGTATTTGCAATTTCATTCCCATCCTTCTTGCGAAGGCGGGTCTCATGAAATTGTCAGTGGCTCCAGAGTCCACTAGTGCTTTGATGTCGGCCATGGCGTAATTCGTACGGATCGAAACTGGAACTTTCATAGATCAGTAGCGCATAATAATCGCAGAATTACATTTGACCGCCCTTACCCAGGCCGATGGGTTCAGGCATCCCGAAAACCCTCATCTTTCCACAAATCCTTCAATATGAGGTCCTTTACCTCGTCCGGTTCTGCAGCTACCCCCGTCATCCAGTTTGTGGCGCGTTCACATGGGGTTTGGGCCCGAGATTCCTGCAATGGTTGCTCTTCTGGTTCGTACCGGGTGCGTCAGATGGACGACGACGGTTGGTTGTAGGAGTGCTGTGGGCAGATCCTGCTAATATGCCCTTTTCTGCCACAAGTGTAACACGTCACCTCGGAAAAGTTCTGCTTAGTCCCTTGTCGCTGCATGTACCCCCCCCGTGGTGGGTTCTGTTGGTATCGAGTGTTGTCAGCTTCGGCGGCGCATCCGCGAATTCGGTCAGCCGAGGTGTCCATTGCATTGGGGTCCCTGGCGAGGTTCCCCCCCGGCCCCCACCCTCCGCGTCGCTGGGTCGTTGGCCGTACCGATTGCTGACCGCTGTTAAGCCCTCGATGTTGATCGAGGCGCGCCTTCATGTGAATGTACTGTTGCTGCCTCTTCATGACCGCTGCCTTCCAGTCGTTGAATGTCTGTGGGTCGTCCATGGTGAAGACCTTCTCGTAAAGGTCGCGGGGTAGTCCGTTGGTGAAGATGTCGATGGTGAGGGGAGAGTCTAGTCGATAGCCAGCTTGCCGTGCCAGTGTCTCGAAGGTGGTCACGTACGCGTCAATATCCCCCCTGATCATTTGTACTCCTTTCTTCAGCGTAGCTTGTGCTTGTTCTTTCTCCAGTGTGTTGGAGAATCGTCGTGTGAAAGCCTTGATGACCTCAAGCCATAGGCGAGGGTCCGTGTCTGCAATTCCGTGCGTAACCTGCTGGTTCAGCCAGTGACTTGTATGCATGATCCATTCGTTCACGTCCTTGCCCTGTATGTAGGTCAGGAATAGCATCGATCGCCAATAAGCGTTAGCCATGATGGGGTTGTTGTTGTTGATTCCCCAGTACAATTCCCATTGTGTGAGGAATTCCTCGGCTTTTTGCCTATCCCCTTTAAATACTTCTGGGGCATCTCCTGCAAACTTGTCTGAGTGATGGGCATGTGCGGGGGAACCAGGTGGTGGTACTCCCCCGGCTCCTCCTGGTGGTGGTCCGCCTCCTGGGAACCCCCCTCCCGGGGATCCTCCTCCATGGGGTGGGCCTCCTCCGGGTAATCGGCGATAGTCTCGTCCTCCTCCGGACGGTGGGTCAGGTTGGTCAGGTCCTACGGCCCTCATGATGGCCGCGTCGTCTGCAGTGAGTGGTTGCCCGGTCGCCGGGTCGAACGGCATCTGAACGTGAACTGGTATTTCTTCGGTGATCATCATCATGGGTGGAAGGATCTGGATAGACTCAGCTTGTTCGATAAGAGCTTCTTCTTGCTCGGTCAATGGGGTAAGGGGAACTGGTTGAACTTCTTCTTCTTCTTGTTCGCTCTCGTTGGCTGTTTCGTGGGTGTTCTCCGAGTGACTGGCGTCGGGTTCTTCTTCTGCTCCATCGATGGGGCCCCAATCAGCTCTGGTTACAACTTCGTCCAAGTAGATGTCACACTGGCGGTGTGAACGCAAGGGTTCTATCACCTGCCACTGGTCAAGAATGTAATCGACTCTGCACCAACAATGGCGATCAAAACTGAACTCAACAGGGCGTTCTCCACTTCTCGTGTTGATCACGTATCCTTCAACGCCGTCGATCTCGCTCCAGTAGGCGTTCCTCAAATACTGTACAGGTACGTTCCTGGTTCCTCGTCTTGCGTTTGAATAAGGACGGAAACCATCAATCGCCCACGCTTCTCGTGTAGTGATCCTGGCCGCCACGATGGGATCTTGGTCTTAATGTTGCGTCTCGTCGGGACGTTGGTCCGACTTGGACCCTGGACAGGCGCTAGGAGGGTAAATCGGCTAAGTCGAATACGAAGGGACTTCCTTAACGTAACGACGAGGCTAGCAGCGGAGCTTCTGTATCACGCTGGCCTAAAGTAGTGACTTGCTTCCAAATGTGAAGCACGAGTCGTCGGCTCAGAATAGCCCACAAGGAGAAGAGAGAGTAGAAAACTCGGTAGGAATGAGCAATGACGATTCAAAGAAGACCAAGATAGCGAGTCTTGGTCTTCAACAACTACTACTTATACATGTACGCGAGGGCTTTAAAGTGCCTCTTGAATGGAACTGTCCTATGGCGTAAGTAGCTCGAACCCTACTACACCGATCCTAGGAATCACTCAGCAATCACATGCGACTGCTGAGTGCTGACTGATACTGTAAGTCCGTGACTAATTACTACTTACTACCGTAGCCACAACCGGTAAGTAAGAGTCCGAGACTCCGAATCACAACATCACTATTACGTCTGATAAGTCCGGAGGGTCGACCGTAACACCATCCCTAATGTGAATCCTTTCCTAACTGATTTTATGGGTGAGGCAACAGAGGGCACTGGTGGTGGCAATGATGGAGTTACATGGGCACTTAGCACAATTGGGTCTATGCAGGGGATTGTGGGGGTTCTTTGATTGTCACTTACAACAAATGATTTTTTTTTTGAAAATATCAATCGATTCATTGCATTATTCCGAGCCAGAGCATAACTTTTAGTCAAATCACCTGGTCAAACAAAAAAACACCTGGGCCAACTTGGTTACCACATGAGGGTACATATATCACAGCCTCAGAGCCAGTCACATCACTGTGCTGGAGAAGACCCAGTGGTTCATAGGGGCACGCATGGTAAATCATGAGGCCATTTGTACCTGGTCCCATATATGTCCCATTCTGCTATGAGTTCCCATTGCAGTGTTATTTTATGCACACTCAAATGTGGCCTCTAAGATCAAGTCCCCATGCCACTGGGACTGAAGTGTGATAACCAGTGGCAATGGTCCTTCAGTGATCAAGCAGAGGCCCGCTCACTGTCCTCTGGATGGATGCCAGTTCAACCTAGGGCACTTTGGCCATCATTACTGGGTCACTTGGCAACACTGCCGAGGATCTATTACGTTGAAACACCTAGATTTTTTGCATGCTGCTCTATCCCATGTTTGGTAGCTCCCAGGTAAATGTTGACACTATATTCAGGGCAGGAAGCCACCCGTAAAGGGAATGGACTCAGCATTAAACTAAATTTATTGTCACAAAATACTACATGTAAGTGACAATTTCAGACTCATTTCCATTTTTAGTGCAGCCACCACTGAGTCACCATTCAATTAACCTCAGGATGCCTCATTTGTCTGGGTGTGTAGTACGAATCACCACGGGTTGAAATGCTACTGCTGAGGAACTGGGAGGCATGGAGAGATGCCACGGAATTTACGAAGAATGCATATAGACACACACTCTGTAACATGCTACATAGGGTTCTGCACCTGTAGGTGCACGATAATGGATAAAAAAAAATGGCACAGAATTAGCAATTGCCCCGCAAGCCTCCCAATAAGGCCACGCTTGACGAGATGCATCATTCTGGAGGCAAGATCGACTGAAAATACTTTTTTTTTTATAAAATGGTTTGGACGCGTTGCTTGATTTTGAGTTTGTTTTGTAGTTTCGCAGGTTCCTTGGTTGGTATGCGATTACCTGTGGTTTCTGCGAGTTCTGCCCCTTACAGGCCTTAAAAGCTTAAACCTCGAAGGACGCTGTAATTGTTTGTCCCATGTTTGCTATTGTAACCGATTTTCTTTTCTTTTTTCGTTTCCTCTTTCATTGCTGTGACCGTTGGTGGACCCATTTAAATTTTTGGGGCTGATCTTTTCATCCCCGGGCAGGTACACTGCTCTTTTGAACCCGTGATTGTCCGTTATCTCGATCCAGCCTCTGTCTTTTCGTTTGTTTAGGTGGATCATGGGTCTTATGACATATTTTGAGCCCGTTTTGGTTGTGAGACGAGCGCAGGTCAGAGCGCAGGTATAATCGCTGCCGAGGCTCGCACACAGTACAGCGTAGCGCGTAATACCATCATCACCCAGTGCTCGGCTGTGATGTGTGCCGCGTAGATGGCCGGGGTCTTCGTCCCATTCCATATCGTTCATCTGTTCTAGAAGATCTCGCGATGACGTGTACAGGTAGCCCGGAAAAGTTCTACTGGGACGTAATTGGAGGCAAAAAAATACTGGGATCTCCTGTCCGGGCGATGCCACTTTGGGCAGTTCCCACTGATATTCAAAACGAGAAAGGGACACAAAGGTGCTCGTTCTCGGGCTGCGATTCCACTCTACGGTGGGCACTCGTATCCATTGTGCAACAGTGGGTTAAATGCGTACCCACATAGAGCGAGGTGTTATCAACAATTGAGTAAAAGATCTTTGCGCAGGGATCTTGTGCGCGACCTCCTCCCAGCGAGCCCCGTCATGAGTGCTCGTCACTCATCACTCGGTCTCCTCGCTGCACAGGTTGACCTCGCCCTTAGAACGTAGAGTCCTACCTATCACCCCAGCCATGGCATCACGCACCTGAAGTCCCAGCCAGATGCGCAGCAGGGGCGTGTATTATCCTACCAACCTAACTCACTTTACGGTCTCCCTAATCAGGCGCTGGACAAACATGCAGGCACAATGCGCGTCTCATTCAATCTTGGCGGCGCGCTCTGTTTCTTTGGTGCTATACTAGGACATGCATCTAGGTGCGCCGACGCCACGGCGCACCCGTCCTGAGATTCTGAGGTCCTTTGTGATTGATTCAGTATGTTTTCGTCCAGCTAGGACTATTCTGGCAATTGGATGCTACCGCTGAGCCCCTTGTATGATGTTCAAGAAGGCTCTGGCGATAGCACTGGTACGGCGACGATTCTCCTTGTCACTCTGGAAATCTGGAGTCTTTTGGAGATAGCATACAACAAACCTTAGATACTGACATCGATGGTTTTGGATACCTTGCTGAATATCATCCACGCGTCATTCGTGGGTAGATGTAAGCCCGTGGCGCACAGGCAGGGGGGGTTCTTGGCAGGGGCACGGGATCGACATAAACTGTATGTCACGCAAGAGCACCGAACACACAGCGGCATAAACTAGAAACAGTAGAAGTGAACGACTTCATAAAGAGCGTAAGAGCACCCCGACTCTATGAGCCCGAGAATAGTACAAATGCAACTGCTGAGCCCGGTGCAAAAAGTTGGCAGAGGTAGCTGGTCTGTAGTTGTGTCTCTTTCAAATATGGGGGATGTCGTGACTAATCAGGAGAGGGGTGAGATGTGAGGCGACTTAGAGGTCACGGGAATCACGGAGTAATGGAAGCGTCCTCTAATGGTGTTACAGTACGGGGGCCGGTGTAGAGAAACAGAAACCAAACGGGATCCAAAAAAGGGGGAAAAGGAAGCCCTACATGAGGTAATGGTACCACACCTGCGTACCTGAACAAATTTCGGATATTTACCAGAGATATTCTCCTCTCAAGTCCAAGGGAAGACGGCACTCCCCCGGCCACGCCCCAAGATCTATCCTACACGGGTAGGGAGCCAGCTGTTACAGTACAGTAAGAATTCTGTAAGTAGAGAGTGCGGAGTTAACGAAGAGCGGGATGTGCCGTATTGATACCGAGGGCTCCGCCTCATGTGACCCTCCTTTTCTAAATCGGCATTGTAATTAAAGCCCAAATTGCTTCCACCAGCCTGTCGTATCATGTACGAGTGGAGACGGTAACGGAATGGATGATTCCACTGGCATGCCGACATGCGGGGAGCTGTCTATCACGGGGCCTGCGGGTTGTCTCCCCATTATAGCTTGCCCACTCCCCCTGCAGGCAGTCTAGGCCACTGGTACCACTGGCCCTCATGCAGTCATTTCCGTGGATCACCGTTGTTGGATCTCTCGCTGTCCCGCTCTTCCTTTATCTTTTCATCAATTTCCGTGACTACAGGAGGCGAAGAGGTCTCCCTTATCCACCCAGTCCGCCTTCCTTACCAGTCATAGGCAATCTCCTCGATGTTCCAAAGCGATCTGCTTGGGTCGCGTACCAAGACATGTCCACGGAATATGGTATGGCGACCTTCCCGTGGTCATTGTTCACTAATCATATTCCGAGTCATCAGGCGACATTATGTGTCTCCAGGTCTTTGGTCAGGTGATTGTGGTCTTGTCCTCACTACCCGCTATCAAAGACCTCCTAGAGAAGCGCGGGGAAAGGTACGCAGATCGGCCCACATTGCCGGTCCAGGAAATGTATGTTACACCTGGTCGTTGTCCGCCATCCGTCCTGCGTCCCTGATACCTTCGAAATCTAGACTGGGGATAGAATGGCTTTTCCCCACTGCTACGATGAGCGATTATTGGCGCGGGGGCAGAAGATTACTAGATCGCAGCCTTGGCCCTGGCGCTACAGCGTCATATCGGCATATGATAGAGGACAACACACACATGTTCCTCGGTCAACTCCTCGAGGCCCCAGAGGACTTCCGCAGCCATATTAAACTGTCAGTGCGGCACATTTATTTTGTGTATATAATTACTAACCATTGGGCAGTCTTCAAGGAAGACTTGTCATGTCCCTCACGTATGGGTATGACCTGAAGGATAATAGTGATCAGATGATCGCCGCTCCGGTGGAGGCCAGTGAATTGATCACAGGGCTCCTCTTGCCTGGAGCTATATTAGTAAACCATCTCCCATTCTGTGCGGATGCCCGCTCTTTCACTCAGTTACTCTGGCCTCACCGATGTCTTCAGTGCGGCACATCCCTTCATGGGTGCCATGGTTCAATTACGAGTCACTGGCACAGAAAGGTAGAGAGCTCAGTTCCAGGATAATAAATGAACCATTCAATTTCGTGAAGAATGCTATGGTTCGTAGTCAAGTTCTTCCAAGTGGGCACATCGGCTAAAGTGGCCATAGAGAGATGGTACTGCGGTCCGATCGCTCGCCAGCGAACACCTTCAGGAAATAGAGAATCTAGCTGCCCCCGAGCGCCAACAGCAGGAAGTGATTGTCAAGGACACCTTGGCATCCATGTATGCTGGTGAGTTTTCGTAATTCTACTCGAGACACATCGTAATTAGACTTCAACGGCTTTCGTCAGCTGGCGCGGACACAGTACGTCTCGTCATTTTGACCAATGATATATATCTACTGACGCTTATGACAAGACCGTGTCCGCATTATCTTCTCTTTTTCTTGCGCTTGTTCTCTATCCGGAGGTGCAGAAACGAGCACAGGCAGAGCTTGACACTGTCATCGCAAGCGATAGACTTCCAACTTTCGACGACCGATCACGTCTCCCGTATATCGACGCGCTGTGCAGAGAGCTGCTGAGGTGGCAGATGGTGACACCCTTGGGTATGAGCGCTCGATCTCAACTACCCGACTCTAGGTGCTGAGAAGGATTTCCTTTAGGTCTTCCGCATGCTTCGACCGAGGACGACGTTTATAATGGGTTTTTCATTCCGAAAGGTAAGTTTCTCACCCTGTCTTGCACTTTGTGGTTCACGTTCGGCGATTGGGCTTGAAAGGTGCTATCATGGTGGCCAATGCATGGTATGTAATCATCATCTCGGCTCACCCAACGTACTTCTTAGCAGGGTGTGTTAGGGCAATCCTGCACAACCCGGATTTGTACCCGGATCCCGAGGCATTCAAACCAGAGCGGTTCCTGAATGAAGGCGGAAGTTTGGGAGATGATCCAGTGATCACTCTGGCATTCGGGGTCGGCAAGAGGATCTGTCCTGGGCGTCATTTCGTAGACTCGACCCTTTTTATCGTCGCCTCGTCTGTGTTGTCGGTATTCAATGTGATGAAGGCGAAAGATGAGAACGGCGGTGACATTCCCGTCAATATTGCGACGTCTTTTGAGACCTCAGTTGTTATGTGAGTTGGCCATCTCTCGGACGCATATTCTTGGTCACCTAATGAATTCCTGAAGGCATCCAGAATTTTTCGAGTGCTCGATTGTCCCGAGGGATAAATCAGCAAGAGACCTGATTGTAGCTAACATTTTGTCTTGATGGCTGTTAGTCTCGGACGTACGGAGAGGTGTCTAGGGTCTATGTCCGGTGTTTGGTGTCTTTGGCTTCCAGACTACTTAGGGGTGCTATATCTAATGGTGACGCATTGATGTGATGTACTTGATATCTCTATAGGAACTCAACTGAGTAATGTGCAGTTATCTCACCCCTACGGTAGGTCTAGCCATCAAACTTGGAGAAACTCACCCACGACTCGGATCGACTCAACGTGGATGTGGCCTGTTTGTTGACACCACTCACCACTCTGAGCCTGCGACTGTTAGTAACTTGGCGCGTGCCACCGGCTCAGCATCGGTGAGGCATGACACCCAGTGAGAAACCCGGCGAATGGGGACGAATGGGAACAACCGAGATTGAAATGGCCTGTCGGAAAATTAATTGCATCGATTCCGCCGGAATCGTGTTGAGTACATATGTATAGCATTCTAGCTTATTCAATATGACTGAATGTCATTGAATATGGCCGCTTCTGCAACATGTGTGCATATAATTCCTTGCTTCTGATGTGAATATTGCATGAATATGTGAATACCACATCCATATTTTTGTCAAAGTCCTTCTCTGTGAGCACTGTGAGCTGCAATGCATCTGATCACAAGCCTCAACTTGCTGCCTAGCCTTCACCTACCTGTGTATCCCTGGTTCCTTCTCAGTGCTGTATCTCTGTCTGGGTCCCTCAAACTCTCTGGTGTGCTCTGGTGTCACTGGCTGCTTTATAGTGCTGTCTTTTCAAGTCAATCTAATGTCAAAGCTGCGTGACCCATGACTATATTCTTTCAAATGCAGGTGTTCTAGGTGCTACAAGATACTTCAGCCTGTCTCAAAATCAACATATTACCTCCACACTAAGTATTGGGAGCAGGATCACCATATGTCAATCATATTGACTATTTCCTTTTCTCGTATTTACAGGCTCTCATGTGTATCAGGTGGACCCATGTCATCCATCAGTGAATCTCAGTCTTCAAGATCGTCAAGGGCAAGAGGGAAGCACCCTTTGTTGGGCTCTGATTATAGTGCTCTGAGTGAGTGGCCTGTCGAAGACCATGCATACAAGGATGAGCATACATGTTCTCCATAGGATACCAAGTCTGTCTTAGACACACAAGACCATGAACCTCATGGAAATCTGTGGATGGAGACTCCAGATGCAGATGTGGGCGCTGAGGCCCCCCTTTGTGAAGGTGACAAGGGCATTGCAGACTCCCCCCCTCTGAGTGACAGACTTCATGCAGCGACAAGGATACCCATGAAGATGCCCAATCTGATAATGGGGGCACCTACCCTGGGTGTAATGTGCACCTCAACAATTGCCCAGGTGGTCCAAATGACTGGTGCCCCATCTTGAGGTGCTTCTCTCATCTGTAGACTTTATCAAGGGGCTTAGAAATGTGTCTATAGATAATGATCCTATACCCCCTGATGTCTATGAAAGGCTGCAGTACCTGTCCACCAAGCCATCCTATGTTGACATGTATCTGCACCTATGTCTCAGGATCTTGGCGACTGCATACAGTTCTCAGTCAATCTATGATGCTGTCTGCTCTGCTATCAAGGAGTGCTTCCCTAACACTCAGACATTAACATACAATCAAATGAAACATGTACTTGCTGAATTAACTGGTGTGATTCCTGTGATGACAGACATGTGCTACAATTCCTGTGTAGCCTTTATAGGACTGTTCTCAGAGCTTCGAGCCTGTCCTGAATGCTCTTTGGCATGGTACAAGACTGTCACATAGGGACACAAGGTCATCGAAAGGCCTTGTAAATAGGCACTCATGATACTGGTGGGGCCACAGATATAGGCCCAGTATTGGTTATATGAAAGTGCATGGAACATGGGTCACCAGCATCAAACAATGGATCCCTTGATGGTGAGGCTATGTGCTGGAGGTTCCATCAATGTCTATGATGACATGTACTGTAGTAGGCTATTGCTTAATGTGGCAGGGCATGGAGAGCTCACATCTGATGACACTCTCTTGATGCTCTCAATTGATAGTGCACAGTTATACTAAAGTAAGCAATCAGACTGTTGGATCTATATCTGGGTACTTCTGGACCTTGTGCCTAACTTATGCTACAAAAAGAAATATGTTCTCCCTGGTGGATTCATCCTAGGACCCAATAAGCCCAAGAACTTGGACTCTTTCTGTTGATAAGTGCTGGGTGCACTTAGTGGCTCTATGGACTACTTAGCGCTTAGGATGCTGTAGGTAGATTAGATTATGGACTTATGATCTTGGACATCTACATATTTTTATCTATAACATCATCTGTATAATGACATCATAACACATGGACTACAATGTGGACTAGTTATTGTACTCACTTTCTTATTGTTATCTTTATCTCTGATGTTATTATGATATCATTGTTCTAGTGTTATGGTTGGTTCCCCCGGTCTTGTTGGGAGTAATAGTGATAATGTGATTTGGAGTTTTGGACTCTTACTTAACAGTTGTGGCTACGATAGTAAGTAGTAATTAGTCACAGACTTATCATATCAGTCAGCACTCAGCAATCACATGTGGTTGCTGAGTGATTCCTAGGATCATTATAGTAGGGTTCAAGCTACTAATGCCTTAGGATAGTTCGGTTTAAGAGGTGCTTTAAAGCCCTTGTGTATCTGTATAAGTAGTAGTTGTTGAAGGCCAAGACACACCATCTTGGTATTCTTCAATTGCCATTCATCTCTCTCATCAGATTGCAGTTTCCCTCCTTGTCTCTTTCATCGTAATCTACACTTATCACTTGATCTTCTCCATTGTGAGACAAGTTGACCGCTTTGGGCTGACATGACTTAGCAAGGAGCTGTCGCTAGCCCTGTCTTCGTATTGAGGGAGTTGCCTCTATGTTCGACCTTGTATTACGTTCACTATGCACTCTTGCCCTAGATTCCATTCAAGTCGAATGAACGCCACAGCAAGGCGTAACATCTAAGATGCTTATTGTTCTAAGCTGTCTTCATTCTTGGTATGGAACTCCTATTGTTCCTTTTCCTTTGTCTCTATTGTACTAGTGACACCTTGTACTTAGTTACCCACCATAACAGCATCACCCTCTGTAGTAGTATAAGTAGAGTACTATGTATGCTCCTAGCCCCCAGTTCTATCACTCTAACTGGTGTGCTAGATAAACCTTCACTCTACTCTCTGATCACCTCTGCTTCACTGTGCTCTTCACACTCTCAGTCTACAATAACCCTGTGAGTACCTGATGCTGTTCATCACTTATATATATATGGGTCTACACCACCTTTCAGCATTATAGAGGGACAGGCTGCATATCTGGGACTGTTCTACTGGGCACATCTTTACATCTCACCCTTTCTTCTTCTTGGGCACCACCAATGAACTTGGGTTAGCAGCACTCCATGGACAGGTTGGGCACCACAGCATGTTTGGGTGCCACAAATACTGCAGGCTCAGAGGGCAGCACAAGCCTGGGGGGCCTCACTATTACCCTGCACTCCTTAAGCTGTCTAACTATAAACTTGCTAGGTGCAGCCACACTGATGTTGACATATTTCAACTCCCAACTGTATCTTTGAAGTCGTACTGTGAGAACTTAAACCACCTCTTGCAGTGTCATACCAACACATAATTTAGACTTATGTGGAAGGAGACTGGGCTATGTAAGCCCAGTATATTCCTGGGTCTGAGCCCAACGCACTTAGTTGGGCTCCCTGGATGCTTAGCAATAGACCATATGGACATAATCACTATCAACCTGCCCAACTTGCTATTAGGCCTCTGGCATGGGACTATTGACTGCAACAAGGCTGACTCTAAGGACCTATGGGACTGGGCGGTGCACATCAGTGACACTTGGAAGTCACATGGCCAGGACGTAGCATGCTGTTGTCCATATCTGCTGGGGTCATTCAACTGCCCCCCTTAGAATCCCATGGAGAAGATCTCCAGTGGCTACAAGGCCTGGGAGTTCCTCATATATGTCTTTGGTTTGTGTCCTATGCTGCTGCATGGTGTACTACCACACCGCTACTAGTCGAATTTCTGTAAGCTGGTGTCTAGTGTATGGCTCCTGCAACAATGCACTGTGTCTACCTAGCAGCTTTAAACTGTGCACAGGCTTGTACTAGAGTTTACAGAGGACTTTGAGGCAATCTATTATCATTGAATGGTGTCGTGCCTACACTTCTATTGGCAGAGCATACATGGCTTATCCCATCTCATGCTAGACACTGTGTGTCTAGGACCTGGTGTCTACTCATCACAGTGGACTCTTGAGTGTACAATTGGCAACCTGGGAGAGGAAATCAAGCAGCCCTCAAACCCTTATGTGAATCTAGCACACTATAGTCTACACCATTTGCAGCTTTCAGTGCTACATGCAATACTTCCAGATCTGGAGCCAGATTTACCCACTTTACCCTAAGGCTCCATTGACCTTAGTGATGGTTATGTGCTCCTTAGAGCTCACAATGAGGCCAGCATCCTTCTTGATGGGGCTCCTACAGTGGTGATCAGGGCTTTCTTGATTTTGGACTCAGAGGAGGGAGCCCTTCCCTTTAGCTGGCAGCCCAAGTATATCTGCTGGGCTCACCTCTAGCTTTCAAATCTCCAGGCTGCTTGCTATGTATGGAAGGAAACTGCATGCATGCTTTCAGCTGAGCATGTTCATCATTCCTGTAACATAAAGGTGAGGATATGTCCACTTTAATGCATGCTTGATATTTACATTGTATTGTTCTAGTTTACATCCATAGGGACCATTCAGATAGGAGAAGTGCAATTCTTCTTCTGAAGTAATCACACTGGTGTAGAGCACATATATGCGCTGGTTTCATTGTGGTCTAAACTAGACATAGACTTACTCAGGGAGTCCTCAAATACAGTATATTTGTGCTCATATCTAGGCCACATAGATCTGCGTGTTATAGACATGAAGGCAATTGCATCTGTTGTGGCAATGGTACCAATGGAGCCACATAATGGAGACTGATGTACTAAGTTTTTTCTACTTGAGAAACCTGGTCTAGATATTATTACACTAGGAGACATAACTACAGATAACACTGATGAATAATATAATATAATATTGCTTCTCCATGCAGTCATTGTGTAAACCCATGTGAGTCCCTTGTATTTCCTTTATATCTTGCTTAGATCTTACTTTTATTTTGGTCCAACTTACTGAGATGTGGCTGAAGGTTGCTGAATTAGGTAGTAGCTGGATGCACCTGAGCAGACCAAAAAGGCAGGTCTCAGACCCACCCAAACAAACCTTATGTGGTGGCTGAGTATACCAAAAATGTCCAAAAAGGCAGGTCTTAGGCCCACCCAAGTAAACCTTATGTGGTGGCTGTAGTATACCCCACACATATCATATATGTGTGTGTATAAGACTCCCCCATTCCTATACACCTCTTTTTTCTTACATCTTTGTGCTGCTCAGCTCACTTGGGAGTTTCCTTTCAGGACTAGTCTGGTGGCCTCATGCTGATGATCTGGGATAAGTGAGAGCAGCTCTCTACTCAAAGGCATCAATACTAAGCTACACACCTAATCTGCATCATGGTTGCTCCACTCAAGTGATGTCTATCATGTCTAGCTCTATGACTGATTTACTCTTGGCACCTCTAGACAACCTAGGTTTCTCAGAAGCTAGGGCAACTTCTTAACACATGCCCAACTCTGGTTTCTATATGAACGGCCGCAACCCCCATCACCCATATCCCAACCCCCCCCCTCTGAAAACCCTCTTTGATCACCATATTCGCAATACAATGATATGTCAAGCTCAGCCAAAATGCGGTCTCATGTGAGTAGATGTCCCTTCATAAGGGTCCACTATACTCACTCATATATGAGGGTAAAAAACATATTATCTGCCACACCACCCACAATGATATGGTTGCTGCCTGAAACATGGCATATATGCACATATACTCTAAGAACCTCAAACTTGCTGCAAGCTTGGAAACACTTGAGTATGTCCACCCCTTCTTTTCATCTAACACATAACTTATATAACTCTTATACAGGAAGGCATACCAGACGATTGTGTTGAGGCCCATTGCATCATCTGATATGACTACAAGTGGTGCCCACAACATGGTCACTTTGGACCTAAATAACCACCCCAACATCACTTATTGGTACAAGCACAAGAATGAGAAAGAATGCAAGTGGTGTGAAGAGTTCTATATGGCAGGCCAAAGAGGACCTGGCCATGTGTTAAGGCCTAGCAGGGCCTTGCTATGTGACATGCACTGAGGGTACAAGAGATGAGGTACAAGGACAAGGTGTTTGGTGATAATGTCAAGGGACTGAGTGATGACAAGGTGATGAGGGTCTGTGAAGGACAACAAGGTAGTGAGGTTCTGAGGGCTAAGTCAAAGGGCTTAGTAACAAGGTACAAGGTGTTCAGTCAGAAGGCTGAAGTACAAGGAACTTGTTACGATACGACTCATTTTCTCCTCTTGTTGATCTTTCTTTGTCTCACATGATTGTTCTCACAAGAGTCATAGTGACTCTTTTATTTATCATTCTCATACGAGTCATAGTGACTCTAGCCCATCATCAAGGGGCTTATATCTTTTGTTTCAGACTCATTTCATACATACTGTGGACTGCACTGCAGTTACTTATTGTTCGGATGACTCGATCCTAGTATGCCATTATGACTCAGTACTAGGATTCTCATTTACTATAAAGTCAGGCTTGCTAGGTAGCTTGTAGCCTTAGACTTGACTTTTTGTACTCTACGGTACTTGAGCAATCGAAGACTGTTGAATACTCCATCTCTCACCGAACTCTCCTCTCATTGAAGAATCCTAAGTTCCACTATTGGCTTAGGCTGACTCTTCAACTTGTACATCTTCACTAAAGTTCCTCTTTGGAACTTCCCTTGACAACCAGAACCAGACCCCTTAGTGCAGCATCTCAGTAGATCGACTTAACCCACGTCGGGTGAACGTCCCTCCCATGACGTAACATTAAGTCAAGTCTTTCAAACCTATTGCCACTCTGGCTAAGGGACGAAGAATTTCTGAATCCAGATCAGTCCTTGGATTCAAACCGTTTCCCATCGAGAGGAGAACAGACGACGACGTTCCTGGCCACGTAAAAGGAGCAGCCCTTTGGCAGGAAATTGACGGTGAAGAAGGTTATTGGGTATATGACATACTCAGCACAGTATACCTTGCCATCAAATATGAAGAAAGTACTGAGCAGTGGTACTTTATACAGCGAGACAGCAGGACTAGGCGTTGGACAGCTACTCAACCAGTCCCCTCCCTGTATAACCTGGGAAGAAGATCAATCAGACCAATGACAGTATCAGCAATTCCACCAGACAATACACTGTTGAAGGCAGGCCAGCATACCGTGCCAACCGCTAAGAGACGTGATACGAAAAGTTCTCCAATGGCAACACAGACGACCACCACAGCTGCAACTGCAACAACGACGGCTGTCCCCCCATCCACAGTACAAACATTTTTCACAAAGGGGACAGGAACAGGAAGCGGAAATCCCCCTGCTAGCACTACAGCAGCAGGGAGTGGTCCCTCCAGAGGTGGGCCCCCAGGACCACCAGGAGGAAGTGGACCGCCAGGAGGTGGCCCCCCAGGAGGTGGGGGTGCACCTGGAGGTGGAGGTGCCCCAGCAGGCGGAGGCGCGCCCCGAGGCGGAGGACCCCCTCCCAGTGGCGCCCCTGCTGGAGGCGGGGCAGGTGCTGGCCCAGGCCCAGGAGCAGCAAATGGCAAACTTGGAGGAAACCCCCCAACCGACTTTGATGGTACATGATTGCTTGCGGACCAATTCATGCAGGAATTCAACCTGTATCGCATTACGAATTTGGACGCTGAACAAATGGCGATACCTATGAAATGAGTGGCCCTGCTACTCGGTTTCATAAAAGGACCAAACATAAAGGACTGGGTCAAGAAATGGACCAATTGGATCCTTGCGGAAATAAACAACGGAAGACTCCCGAATGACGAATTCTACTGGATAGCAGTGTCTCAAGGCTTTGAACAAGCATTCCAGGATATGGGAGCAAGGGAACGGGCAGAAGATAAACTGCGCCACCTCTCATTCATACCAAATGAGGTGGATGCGTTTATCGCCCAGTTTGAGTCCCTTGCTGCAGAAGCAACGTACCCCCTGGATGCTCAGTCAACACTCTCCTTATTTGCATCCAAACTTCCTTACTGCATGATGGACCACATCTATAAGGTGGTACGCCCTCTGGATTTCAGAGGATGGGCCAATGGAGTGCGCCAGTACCACTCAGACAACACCGCAGTCCAGAATATTAGGGGGATTTACGAAGAAACTCCAAGGAAGAAGGGAGCAGGAAAGATGAACCCCGCCCAATTGGCGAAGATGCTGGGCATTAAGATGCCAGCCCCTGCTTCAGATGCAATGGACACATGCGCCAACCGCTCTCATTCCAACTATAACAAAGGAACCTGAGGAAGAGTGGCGGCGACCACTGCAAAAGAGAAACCGGATGTTGAAGTCCAGAAGAAAGAAGGCCATTGCTACATGTGCAACAAACAAGGACATCTCTCCCGCAACTGTCCAGACAAGCAGAAGGATAAGAAACCACCTCAGAAGGCTTGTAAGGCCAAGGCCGAAGAAAGCGAACCAGAGGAAGAATTGGAAGAAGAGTCCGAAACTGGATCCACCCCTACTGATGTGCGATCTTCCCTTATCAAAAGCCTCTCAACCAAAGAGAAATATGCAATGATCAAAGAGGCTTGGGTTGAAGAGCATGGGGAGGATTTTTAAAACGCACAAACCTGGTGGCCATGGCGCATGCGTTACAGTTTAAAGATGTGTTTGTTTGTAAATATCGAAGTCTCCAAATCCCAACTCTGATACAAACTTCACATACAACGGCTGAAAGAAAAGTTCTTGTGGATTCAGGAGCCATGGACAACTTTATCGACTTCAAGCTCCTGAAAAGAATGAAGATTGGCAAACTAAAGCTGCCATGATCCCGCATTGTGTGGAACATTGACGGGACCCAGAATAAGTTAGGAATCATCAAGTACTACGTTGACCTGCAAGTCCGGACTGGGGAGAAGAAACAGAACATGAGATTCCTCGTCACCAATTTAGGAGATGACAAGATGGTGTTAGGGTACCCGTGGCTCGCTGCCTTCCAGCCATTGATCGATTGGAGAAGCGCGACCCTTGATGAAAACATGCAACCACTTGTCATCAAGACCCTTTTATATACAACGGACGCAGAAGTGACCCACATATGAGATGCATGGATCAAGAAGGCTGCATCGTTATGCACCCCTGGGGAAGAACTCTTTGTTCATTGAATGGATGAAGAAATCCTCAAAAGAAGCTTGATGTCAACCGAAATGGCAGTAAAGGCGCTGCCAAATGAAGAGAAAACCTGGGATCAGGTAGTCCCGAAACACTACCACAAATGGAAGATGGTTTTTCTGAAGAAGAGGTGAAGCAGTATCTGGAACACCAACCGTGGGATATTGCTATTGATTTTATAGAGGACGCCCCAAAAACTCTAGATTGCAAAATATACCCGTTATCTAAAGGCGAGCAAGAAAAGCTCGACGAATACATCAAAGATAACTTGGACAAGGGCTATATTTGTCCATCAAAATCACAATACTCGTCACCATTCTTCTTTGTCGGAAAGAAAGACGGAAAACTTTGTCCAGTAGTGGACTACTGGAAACTGAACTCCTTCACAATCCCCAACCGATACCCATTGCCTTTAATACAGGAACTGGTGGATAAGGTGAAGGATGCCAGGTTGTTCACCAAGATGGATGTACGAGCAGGATACAACAATATTTGCTTCCGAGAAGGCGATGAGCCAAAAGCCGCCTTCAAAACAAACCTAGGACTGTTCGAACCAACAGTAATGCCATTCGGGCTGAAAAACGCCCCCGTAGTGTTCCAATGAATGATGAATACACAATTTAATGACCTCACAGCAACTGGTCAAGTAATCATCTATATGGACGACATCCTTATTGCAACAAAGAAGGATGAAGAAGAACACCGCAAGTTGGTTAGCAAAGTCCTTGAACGCCTTCAAAAACTGGACCTCTACTTGAAACCCAGCAAGTGCCTTTTCGAAGTAGAACGCATCGAATTTCTAGGAGTAATCCTGGAAAAAGGAACCGTCACCATGGATCCAGTTAAAGTCGCTGGAGTTGCTGAATGGAAAACACCGAAGACCACAAAAGATATTCGGGCTTTCCTTGGATTCTGCAACTTCTATAGGCGATTTATCCGTGGATTTTCCTTTATTGCAAAGGCACTAAACGACCAACTGAAGAAAGGCGTTCAATGGAACTGGGGGCCAAAGGAAGAAAGCACTTTTGAAATGCTGAAGAAGCGAATATGCGAAGAACTGGTTCTGATACAACTGGACCAGAAGAAACCATTCAAAGTCAAAGTAGACGTGTCAAATTATACAATGGGAGCCGTCCTAATGCAATGAAACGAACAAGGAGTGCTCCACCCAGTAGCATTCTTTTTGAAAACCATGAACAATGCCCAAAGAAATTACAATGTATATAACAAGGAGCTCTTAGCCCTTGTGGAAATGTTTCGGCATTGGAGACATTTCCTGCACCAACCAGTGTTCAAAGTAAAGGTGCATACAGATCATGCCAACCTATTGTACTGGAAGAATCCAGGGGACCACAATAGAAGGGTGGCAAGATGGCATGCAGAACTCATGGAATATGACTTCGAATTGGTTTATATAGCTGGGAAGAAGAATGGTTGGGCAGACACGTTGTCACGATGCCTGGACTATGAACATGGCGAAGAAGATAACAAAGCATTGGTGGTCCTACCCCCTACTTTGTTCAGCTTCGCAAGAATGATGGGGTCAGAATATTATAACCCCAGCAACCAGAAGGAAAGGGAGCACTATAGTGCAACAGTAAACCATCGCAAATACCAGTCCCTACAAGATCAGGTGGAAGAAGACCAACAGACGAACAAAAGGAGCCAGGAAGTGCTCAAGAAGTGGTCTAACACCTACGTTCTCACCAAACTAGTCGGAATTTGGTGGAAGATCGAAAATGATACAGACCGGATCGTCGTTGCCAGAGACAACGATCTGAAGAGGGGGGTAATTCACTTTTACCACAATACCCCATCAGCCAGACACCCAGGAATCACAAACACGTACGCCCTGGCAAAACGGGACTTCTGGTGGCCAAAGATGAAAGAAGACGTGGAGCAATACGTAAAGGGATGCGCAGCGTGCCAAGCAAACAAAATCAACACGCAACCACTAAAACCAGCTATGATCCCTATCGCTCCAGAAAACTCTTTGCCATTTGAGACAGTCGCCATGGACTTCATCACGAAGTTGCCACTTTCGGGCAAATACGACACAATCCTCACTGTTACAGATCATGATTGCAGTAAAGTGGCGGTATTTATACCATGCCAAGAGACAATTACTGTGGAAGGGGTAGCAGAACTCTACCTGAAACATGTGTACACCCAATTCGGTGCCCCAAAGAAGATTATCTCTGACCGAGATACCCGATTTACGTCACACTTCACCAAAGGCCTGTGCGAAGCGTTGAAAATACACCAGAACATCAGCATGGCATACCACCCAAGAACTGATGGCCAGTCAGAAAGGACAAACCAATGGCTCGAACAGTATCTTCGATTCTGGTGCGATGAAAGGCAAGACGATTGGCACAAGTATCTGCCAATGGTGGAATTCGCGCATAACCAATGGCCGAACTCCACCACCTGAAAGACCCCCTATGAAATGCTCATAGGGTACACACCGAGACTTGAATTCAGGACCAAAAGTAAAGTCCCCTTGGTTGAAGAAAGGCTCACAGCCATAGAAAAGGCGTGAACAGACGGCCACGAAAATATCATCAAAGTGCAGAGGATGATGGCCATTGCGCACCAAGGAAACAAGAAGTTTCAACCGTACAAGGAGGGAGATCAAGTGTGGATTGAGGGAAACAACTTGAAGACCCTGTACCCAGCGGCTAAACTTGGGCCGAAACGGCACGGGCCTTTCAAAGTGATGAAACAGCTATCAGAGGCGGTGTACCATGTGGAACTGCCAAGACAGTGGAAGATTCATAACGTGTTTCATGCGAACCTTCTAACACCTTATAAGGAAACAGAGTTCCACGGGCCAAACTATACCCAGCCACCTCCTGATATCATCAATGAAGAACCCGAGTATGAAGTCGAGAAGATTCTAGATGCACAGCAACGTGGGAAAGGGCGCAAGCTCCACTACCTAATCAAGTGGAAAGGCTATCCCACGAGTGACAGTTCGTGGGAGAGAGCAGAAGATGTCCACGCGGACGAACTGATATCGGAGTTTGAAGATAGGAAGGGGACAAACAAGTCAAAAGCCCGTAAAATGTATATAAGATGGGCCAAAACGACAGAGGAACCCCATCCCCTTCCTCACTCTGTTTCCAATCTCTATATGATGTCCGCTACTTCTGCTCCTGCCAGCCTTGTCCCAACGCTCCAGCTCCCTGCCTCATCGCCTCCCGCATTGGTCGCGGACACCCGCTCTAAGGGCGCCATCCCTCCTACTCCTCAGCTGGCTATCCGGAGTGTTCCAATCGTGGAGCACAGTGATGACGGAGCCACTGAGCTCCCTGAGCTTCCAGTCAAGGAAGCTGAGTATACTCCTCCCCTTGGCTACATCCATAACGACCCCCACTCCCATCTTTTCTACCCCATTTATGTCGCCAACCCACGTTTCGGGTTGGACCACACAGAGCCAAGAATAGTCTTGGCTACTTTCATCACCTATTCGCCAGATGAAACAATGGTGATGGGGACTCTTGGGGAAGGACAGGAGAAGTGCACAATAGAAGTGCAGGTAGGGAGGAGGGCGAAGAACTACGGGCTCATGACAGAGGCCCTTTGGAGGCAGTTGGCGTGGAACCATGAGACGGAGTTCGTGGTGAACCATGCCCTCCAAGAAATCGACAACCCCTGCCTGACCAGGGAGGTCAACCGCTTTAGGGCAAAGTGGGAGCTGAAGAACACACTCGATGGCCTGTTACGTGATGCCCAGCACAAGGTTAGTGAGATCATGAGGGAGCTAGTCCTGGTGGAGCACGAGTATGAAGCTTGCATGTTACGCTTTGCCCGTAGCGTGTGCTTGACTTGAGCATGAAGGAGGTGGCGGAGTTAGCGTTTGATCAATGTCAAATACAGAGACACTTCCTCAATGTAAAGACGAGGTCACGGCGGACTTCTTGCTAAGTCATGCCAGCCAATACTGCTCCACTTGTCGGAGTACAAGGAGCACCACATGATGGGTCAAGATGACAAAGAGAGATGTTAGACTCATGAAGAGGACTCAAAGTAGGAAGGCAATCTCAAAGAAGACCAAGATGGTGAGTCTTGGTCTTCCACAGCTATTATTTATACAAGTATGCGAGGGCTTTGAAGCGCCTCTCGAACATTAGCTAACCTATAGCAGTACTACCTCGAACCCTAGTACCACTATCCTAGGAATCACTCAGGAATCACATGCGATCACTGAGTGCTGACTGATACGAGAAGTCCGTGACTAATTACTACTTACTACCATAGCCACAACTGGTAAGTAAGAGTCCACGCCACATCAGAACACTTTGATGACTACTTCGACTACTATCTCAATCTTACTGATGGCCCATAGGCCCGACCGTGACATCACCCCCTTTTCAGGGAGCGACACCCACATCACGAAAGGGGAAGCTAAGCCAATTCCTTCGACCCTGTCCGACTCCAACCCATCCGCCCATGCACTCCTCGATCCGTCCCATTGTGTTAGCAAACTCCAAATGTTGAACGCAAGCGTTACATGCCACTGTGACCTGCCCCCACTCTTGTTCGAGCTCTGCCATGCGTAACTCCAGACGCTCCACAATACCGCCTAGCACTCTGTAGTGGTGCACCTCCGCCATAAGGGAGACGTCCTTGCACTCGTGGAGGGCGCGGTTAACATGGGCCCATTCGTCGTACCTGCCATCAAGGATCACAAGATCCTCTCTGGCGTATACTGCCTTTTCCTCACCGGGGCTTAGGGTCTCGGCTGTGGCGTACAAGGGTTTTGGGAACACCTTGTCGGACTTGTCAATGAGCCCAAGAACAAGGGGGTCAGGTCTGAAGATGACCTGGATGTATTTTGCTGGGCGTGTCACGCCGTCAGAGGTGGTGATGAAGAAGGGAACGTAATTGGGTCCTCAATTGACCCAGAACCTGTATGGGCAATGGGTGGAAGTGATGGAGGAGACAGCACGATCGGCGAGCTGTGGACGGATATCACCTCAGTACATGGGGGTACTGTCGGAGGTGAGGGCGTGTGGAGTGGTGTTGTGTGGGGCGTCAGCATCTCTTCTATAGGAAATGTGGTCGTGCTCAGCTGGGTACCAGATGTCGACACTATTTGTCGAATCCTCTCCCTCCGAGCCATTGCCTCCTGCCTCCAGGTCTTCACTTCCTGCAATTGTTGATCCTGCCATTCCGCCACTACCTCCCTCCAAGGTTTCGTTGGCCCAAATTCGTGGAGGTATTGGGAGAGGTGTGGGCTTGGCCTGTGCATCAGAGTCACGAGTCGTGCGAACTTGGGCACCTCCGTCCAATGTGCCATTGAGGAGGCGGAGTTCGTTGGCGGTGATGGGGACCTCACTGGTGAGTTCCCGGTCGCTGACGATGGTTGTCCACATGGGGAGTCCATTGTCATTGGATAATCTGGTGGCATTGGCAGGGGTGGCTTGAGCGGGGAACTGTTCGATGACTGCTGACAACTCAGCTCTGGTAATGGGGGTCTCCCGTCCCCCTCGGTCTGCTTCAGCCACGACAGTTTGGTTGGCACTTTCTCCTCGAGCAGATGCATGCTCTTCTTCCAGCTCGGCCGCAAAAACCCACTTAGGGGTTCCTTGGTAGTATGCGAGGACTTTCAAGAGGGTGGCATCGGCGGCTGGGTGCATAGGTGAATGGGAGTGATGATGGGAAGCAGACAGTAGTGGGAGATGGGGAGTACTGTGGGTGATCACCCGCCTTATATGTGTCATCTGCGACTGTTCGTACTCCGCTACGGCCTTGTCGGCAAAGATGTCATCTTCATTGACCCATTGATTCTCTGAGTCTGGATACCCCTTCCAAGACACAAGGTACTGCTTCTTTCATTTTCGGCCATACTGCCAATGGTCTAGAATCTTTTTGACCTTGTATTCCTCTTCCCCTTCCACCAAATCTGGAGGTGGATGCATGTAGTTAGGTCCGTGCATGGGTGTCTCGCGATAAGGTGTGAGAAGGTCAGTGTGAAACACTGGGTGGATCTGCCACTGCGTGGGAAGTTGGAGCTGGTAGTTGACAGGGGACATCACCTTTGTGACCTTGAATGGTCCATGTCATCGCGCCGCTAATTTTGCGGTTGGCTGATGGGTACGAAGGTGGCGTCCTTCCAACCACACCTGATCCCCCACATGATAGTGCGGCATTTCTTTATTCCAAACCCAAGACTTCTGTGCCTGTACGATAAGCTCTTGCGCCCTATGCCACATCTCCTTTAGTTGATCAGCACGCATCGTGACTTGTGGGATAGGGGAAAGCTTATCAGTCCAATTGGCTCGTGGGGCATATCCCATCAGAAGTTCGAAAGGGGATTTGCATGTGTACTTGTGGGGCCAGCTGTTGTGCGCGAATTCTGCTAGTGGTAAATAAGCACTCCAGTTATCTTGACACTTGTTGGCCCAGAATCGCAGATATTGCTCGAGCCATTGATTGGTCCGTTCTGACTGCCCGTCAGTTCGGGGATGATAAGCGGTGGAAATGTTCTGTGTGATGCCCAAGGTGCAACATAATTCCCTTGTGAACTTGCTTGCAAATCGGGGTCTCTGTTGCTTATAAGGACAGAGGGAAGGCCAAAGCGTGAAAAGACGTATCTCGCATAGAGTCCCGCTACTTCTTCTGCCATAATTTCTTCGTTGCATGGGATAAATATCGACGCTTTACTGCAGTCATGGTTGGTGATGGTGAGTATTGAGTCGTATCCCTCCGATAGGGGTAGTTTAGTGATGAAGTCAAGGGCGACCACTTCAAATGGTGTTGCGTCTGATTGAGGGTAGATCGGCTCCAGAGGTGCGCAAGTTGGTCGAGTGTTAATCTTCATCCACTAACATTCGGCGCATCCCTTCATGTAGTCTTGTACATTGTTCTGGAGGCCAGGCCACCAGTAATGTTGTTCCATCAGCCGTATTGTCCTTTTGATCCCTGGGTGTCCATAAGCTGGTGTATCGTGGTGAGCGTGAATGATACTCCTCTTCTGCGGTAACCCCCCTGTTATTACTTCTCTTCCATCTTTGTACCAGATGTCCCGTATCTTTTTGAGGCGATGCCCATCTACCCATGGTCACAGTACGTTTTCATCTTGTTGTGGTGTTGCCGGTTTGTTATTGATAGTCAAGGTTATATTCATAGCTCGTGCAAAGAGGTCATCGGGTAGGACTGTAACTCCTTCATTGTCTGTGTCTCCTTGATCGTAGTCCGGTCTCCAAGATAGTGCATCAGCTCTACCATTGGTGGTACCCTTTATATGGTGAATTTCAAAGTTGTATTTGGAAAGCTCGAGGACTTCCCTGGCTACCCTCCTACTGATCTTTTGTGGTGATCGCCAGTATTGTAGGTTGAGATGGTCGGAGAAAACTTTGGTTGTATAAGGGGATCCTGCTAGTAAGGGGTGCCAATGACGAAAGGCTTTGACGATGGCTAATAGCTCTAGGTCGTAGATGTCGTAGTTTCGTTCCGCAGGGTTAAGGGTTGCCGAGTAATAGCTGATGGGATGTCGTTTGTTGTCTTGCTTTCATTGTAGTAAGACTGCCCCTACAGCGTATCCTGAGGCATCGACTTCGAGTTCAAAGGGGTCACTCAGCTGTGCATGTGCTAGAACTGGTTCAGAGGTTACAAGAGTTTTGAGTTGCTGGAATGCATTGTCCTCTTCTTGTGTCCAGCGCCATTCTGTATTCTTCTTTGTGAGTTTATGGAGGGGTTGTGCGTGGCAGGAGAAATTGCGAATGAAAGTGCGGTAAAAGTTGCAAAAGCCTAGGAACGAGCGAACATCTTTGACTTTGGTCGGTGTCGGCCAGTCTTTGATGCCCAAAATTTTGACAGGGTCCATGCGTGTCACCCCCTTTTCAAGGATTACCCCCAGGTAATCCATACGGGCACATGGAAAAGGCATTTTTTGAGTTTGTAATAGAGATCATGTTGGGCTGAAATCAGGAGGATGTCGCGAACAACCGCAATATGGTCAGCAAGAGAATGTCCGGTACGAGTGGCGATGCCAATATCATCCATGTAAACGCAGATGATAGTCCCGCATCACTTGTGTTTGTCAATAATATTGTTGAACACAGCACTAACTTAGTGAGTAGAAAGGTTAGCGTGGAAGGCTAGACAAGCAAGTTAAACTTCAGAGGTGAAGGAAACTCTATAGCGTGTAGCTACACACCTAGACAAGCAAGTTAACTACGGAAGTAAGTTAGCTAAAGGTAATGTGAAAAGAGAGGACGGCACTTACACTTCAGAGGTGAAGGAAACTCTGAAGTGTGAAGGCGTAAACAACCACCCTTATAAACCAGAAGGGATGGTCTGTGCGCACATTGCATTTAGCACACGTGTGACATGACAATGGGTCCAAGAAGGGATATGATTGGACGAATATAAAGTGGTGCCACTATTAAGTGAGTCACCACCGGTATCTAAACAATAGAAGGAAGAATAATAAAGATAAACAAAAGGCGATCCGGTCTGTATGAAGTCCGGAATAAGTCCATATCAAGCTATTGCCCATAAGGGGCCAGATACCGTATATATCCATGAGATGACTCAAGCATCTCCCATGAAGCATGTGACTCTTAACTCAGATCATGCTTCAACATCCCTCCATGATTGAGGCATCTTATGTGAGCATAGATAAGATAGTGTAGATAAGTTGGATCAAAACTCTCGCAATTCTCATGAGAGAAATTGGTTGCAGAGAGATGAAGCTGGAAGCTCTAAAGCCCCAGAATTGAGCCCATGAGAGCCCTTGTATTGGGATCATGGACGCTCAATGGCATTTTCCAACTATCTTGTATCTTTACTCAAACCCTAGACCTTCAACTAGATTGTCGAATGATGCTTTTGGCAGTGACTTTGTAAGACCATCTGCCAGCGTCTCGCCTGTGGGAGTTTGCACAAGGCTTATAGCCCCGGCTTCAACGTACTCCCTAACGGCGTGGTACTTAATGGGTATGTGCTTAGACCACCTACCAGTGACAGGGTTTAATGCCAAATATACGGCACCCTTATTGTCACAGTGAAGAGGTATGGGGGAGGTAACCTCGTACCCCAGTTCCTCCAGGAACGTCCTGTACCACATTGCCTGATTTGAAGCCTCTGCTAGGCTCATGTATTCGGCTTCTGTGGTAGACTGGGCAACTGTCTTCTGCTTATGCAAGCACCAAGAGATGGTGGCGTTTGCAAGTAAAAAGACATAGCCCAACTGTTACGGCCGAGATTCTGAGCTCCCGAGAGAGCACGCCGCCGAGCTGCCCGAGCTGGCCCGCGTTGGGCAACTACGAGCAAAACCTGGATGTCGAGGCATTAAGAGAGGCCTTGATGAGAAAAGGCGACATGAGCATGTGGACATTGCGTCCCGAACCAGCTAAGTCCCACACTCCCGTTGAAAGCAGTGACGAAGAAGCTGATGATCCCTACAAGCAAGATGAAGCTCGCGCACGCGCCATGTACGCGCACTTCTACAGGCGTGACAGCCAGAGTCACGTGACTCATCACGTGAGGCATCACCTGAGCGTGTGTGCCTCGGGTATGCTGCAGCTGGTTACCCGGTTGGTGACGACATGGACTAGGCCTTCGTGCCTGTTTACTAATGGACTTTCTAATGGACGCCTCGTGTACTGTGCGGGCGCAACCTCGTGTCTGATGGACGTCGGTGCCTTTATAGGCCGGTCCAATTATGTTTCTCCTTTGTGTTTCAGCTTGTGGAGCCGGAGCCCTTATGGCTATTGGCTAGAGATAAGGACTTAAGGTTCGTGCTGAGTCCGAACCTTATCTACTAGTAGTATAAGTACTAGCTTGTCTTTGCATGTATTCCGCATCTTGAGTTTTTCAACAATCCGCATCACAGTTCCCTCCTGCTTTCCTAAGGGCCTTAGTTGGTCTTCTCTACCAAACCCTTAGACGTTGTCTTATTGCGCCACTTCTTAAGCGAGCTGTTCCCCCTTCATCTCTCAGTTGCAACTGCTATTGCAGTGGTTTTGCCTTGGTTGTCACGTGCAATACAAGCATTCTGAGAACCCCAGTTCAAGTCGAACTAGACGGCTGGTGTGACCGTAACACCGACGTTGAGTGTGAGTCCTCTTGATCTCCCCAAGAGGAGTCGCAGTAGCCATAAAGGCCTCCATCTCCATTCCCTCCAGCATAGCTGAACGAGTTGTCCTTTGTCGTATTGAGATATTATAGGACATACTTAGCGAGACGCAAATGTTGAGGGGTAGGATTTGAAGCATATTGGCTAAGGCGTGCAACAGCGTAGGAGATATCAGGTCTACTTCCAATCTGCGCATACAGCAGAGACCCAATTATCTGTTGATACCCCTTTATTTCAGAGGTAGAGGCCTGGTCTTCATTTTTGACCAAATGGACCTCTGCACCAGAGGGCAGAGGGGTGTATACTGGGTTGGCATCTGACATGCCAAAGCGCTCCACAATGCCTGAGACATAATCTGTCTGGTTAATCATCATTGTCCTGTTTTTACGATTCCTGGTGATTTTCACACCAAGATAGGACTCAATTTCACCGAGATCGGTCATCTCATAGCGACTTGCTAGAGATACCTTCAGATCTTGTACTCTGGACTTGGAGGCCCCAAGTATAGTAATGTCATCTACATATAAGATAACGAAAAGTGGATCCCCCTCTTGGAGATGAACATATACTCCTGCATCAGAGTACGTCCACATGAAGCCGAGTTCAAGAAGAACTCCATGGAATTGCAAGTTCCATGCACGGGAGGCCTGCTTCAGGCCATAGAGAGCCTTCTGCAGTCTGCACACTTTGTGCGATTGTCCAGCAACGATGAAACCTTGTGGTTGCTCCATGTATATTTCCTCATCCAGTTCACCATGAAGGAATGCCGACTTGACGTCCATCTGATGGATTTCCCAATCCTCTAGCATGGCTAACGCTAGTAACAGGTGGAGTGACTCAAAACGAGCAACTGGAGAGAAGGTTTCATCAAAGTCCACCCCCTCTAGTTGGGTGAACCCTTTTGCCACAAGCCGGGCACGAAAGCGACCATCCGCTTTCTTCTTAAAGACCCATTTGGACTTTACTGCCTTTCGACCTTGGGGCAGGTCTTCCAGGCACCAGACACCAAGCTTGGCGAGGGCATCCATTTCATATTGGCATGCCTCAATCCACTGCTTAGCGTCGGCAGACTCCATTGCCTCTTTATAGGTGTATGGATCCCTGTAAGGGGCATCCGCAGCATGAAGTAGCTGTACGACACCGAGGTGACTGCTTCCTGCTTCCACATTATCCTCATTGAAGTATCGAGGATTTGCCCAACGATCCCGGCCACTACGCCTTGGCTGATTAGGCGACAAGGGCTGCTGATTGCCACGTCCCGACTGCCTTTGTTGAAATACAGGCGGAGGGATGGGCTGAATGGCATGGGGCTGTCGGCGAAGGCACACGGCGCAACGCCTTCCTGGCGGAGAGGTAGCAGGTATGTTGGAGGGGGGAGTCTGGTAAATAGTCTGGTCTAGAGGGGTCTGTCCCTGTGGAGAGGGAGTGCGTGGCTGAGGTTCCACGGGAGCACTAGGCTCATCCGCCTGAGGTGGGGTTGCAGCCTCTATTTGTTGAGGTGCAGGAGGCGGAGGTGTGGCTTGCAGAGCCAGTGGCATTTGAGGTGCTGGAGGCAGCTGGGATGGCGCGCCTTGTATCACTGGTAGCAGCCCACCAGGAGTGACATCAATCAAAAAGGGTTGCCCCTGATTGACTGGAATGGAAAGTGAGGAGGGTGGCATCTGCTTTCCCAAGGCAGGACAGGACGGAAAGGAACCTTCATTAAATGTAACATCTCGTGAAGAGATGAAGGTTCGGGTACTGCTGTCCCACAGCTTGTACCCCTTGGAAAGGTGTTACGGCCGAGATCCCGAGTTCCCGAGAAAGCACGCCACCAAGCTGCCCGAGCCGGCCCGTGTTGGACAACTACAAGCGAACCCTGGATTCCGAGGCATTAAGAGAGGCCTTGATGAGAAAGGGGGACCTGAGCATGTGGACATTACGTCCCGAACCAGCTAAGTCCCACACTCCCGTTGAAAGCAGTGACGAAGAAGCTGATGACCCCTACGAGCAAGATGAAGCTCGCGTGCGCGCCATGTACACGCACTTCTACGGGCGCGATCGCCCAGAGTCACGTGACTCATCACGTGAGGCATCACCTGAGCGTGTGTGCCTCGGGTATGCTGCAGCCGGCTACCCGGTTGATGACGACATGGACTAGGCCTTAGTGCCTGCTTTCTGATGGACTTTCTGATGGACGCCTCGTGTACTGTACGGGCGCAGCCTCGTGTCTGATGGATGTCGGTGCCTTTATAGGCCGGTCCAATTATGTTTCTCCTTTGTGTTTCAGCTTGTGGAGCCGGAGCCCTTATGGCTATTGGCTAGAGATAAGGACTTAAGGTTCGTGCTGAGTCCGAACCTTATCTACTAGTAGTATAAGTACTAGCTTGTCTTCGCATGTATTCGCTATCTTGAGTTTTTCAACAATCTGCATCACAGTTCCCTCCTGTCTTCCTAAGGGCCTTAGTTGGTCTTCTTCACCAAACCCTTAGACATTGTCTTGTTGTGCCGCTTCTTAGCGAGCCGTTCCCTTTGGTTTTCCCTTCGTCTCTCAGTTGCAACCACTATTGCAGTGGTTTTGCCTTGGTTGTCGCGTGCAATACAAGCGTTCTGAGAACCCCAGTTCAAGTCGAACTAGACGGCCGGTGCGACCGTAACAAAAGGGGTTTATACCCGACAAACACGGCTTCCCTTGACTTAGGGTCTAATTTACGCCGGTTGCCCTCTGGCACATGGTAGTAGGCTTTGTAGCCAAATACTTTAAAGTAGGAAATGTCAGGTATGTGCCCGTTCCAACGTTCCAGCAGGGTCATCCACTCATTAGATTGGGAAGGGGTGCGATTATAAATGTGCACTGCGGTTGCGACTGCACATTCCCAAAAGCCGAGTGATAGGCCAGCATGGTGGAGCATGCTGGTGCCTTTCTCCATTATAGTGCGATTAAATCGCTCGGCTCTCCCGTTCTGTTGAGGGGAATAGGGCATCGTGAGTTTATGCTCTATCCCTGCTTCCTCCAAGATGCGCTTGAGGTCATTGTTCACATATTCGCCACCACGATCTGAATGTAAGCACTTGATAGGGCAATTTAGTTGTTTTTCTGCCCACGCCTTATAGTGCAAAAAGGCATGCTTGAATTGATCTTTTGATTTCATGTAGACAATGACTACTGATTTTGAGAAATCGTCTAGAAAGGTGGCGAAGTATCGGTTTCCTTGAATGGAATTGCTCTGCAGCGGACCAACTAAATCACTGTGAATGACCTCTGATGGTGCATTTGCACGTTTGGAGGAAGGGGGAAATGGTAGACGAGAGCTTTTCCCAAGCTCGCACCCATGACAGGGTCCTTCTTCAGAAGGGTCTGAGTTGATATTAAGACCTTTTACAGAGTCTTGAGCATATCTCTTGATCGTATCTTTGGACAGATGTCCAAAATGCTGATGCCAGGTATCCAGGCTGGCCAATGCAGAGGTGGAGGCAGAGTTAGAATTTTGATGCCCCTGAAGCCAATATAGGCTTCCAGCCTGGAATCCTTCCACAATTGCTATCCCATTTGCACGAATGGTGAAGCCAGAACCGTCAAATAGAACTAGAGCACCCTTTTTAGCAAGGGCGCTGGTGGACATGATGCGCGAGTGCGACTTTGGTAGGTGTATGACATCTGAGAGTGTCATATCATACCCCTTGTTGGTCCTTATGGTAACAGTGCCTATTCCAGCACTTTTGATGATAGATCCATCATCAAGGACAACTTCCACACCTGAGTTTTGTGAATAGGTGGTGAAGTCTTCAATGTGAGGGGTAAAGTGCACAGATGCGCCACTGTCCATCATCCATGACAAGTTATGGTTTCTTCACTCATCGTGTAAAGGGAAATTTGAGGGGCGTCTGCCACCTCCTGAATTTGTCCCTGTCCGTTAACTACGTGGTACATATTATTATTAATAGGGGCGGGCCCCTGTTGCTGCTGCTGCTGTTGCGAGGTGTTCAACCTCCTTTGCCCTTCTTTGCCCTTTCGGGCGTTTTCTTGGTCCTTCTTCTTTTTGCGGCACTCATTTGCTTTGTGCCCTTTGTTGTTACAGTAGTAACATGTCACTTCTCCTGGACTATGAGAAGATGACTGCGAAGAGGTAGAGGGGGCCACATGATGTGGCTTGCCCGAAGACTTGACTGGGGCCACCTTATTTAAGGCGGCCGAAGATGGACCAATATTTCTTTGTTCCTCGTTGATGAACCTCTGAACAAGGTCTTGAGGGGCGAGGCCTGCGGGAGGCCCAGAGGCAAGGATGGTTCCTGCAATGGTGCTGTAGGAGGGAGGGAGGGCGTCTAGTAGTATAAAGGACATTTGCATGTCTGAGACAGCCATCCCATTCTCCCCAAGGGTGTTCCGCGCATCCAGCATTTTTTGGAGCTGTGGAAGGAAGGGCGAACCTTCTTGTAGCTTGGTATTCACCAAGCCCACCCAAAGATTGAACATGGACATAGAGCCCACAGCACCATATAGGGTCTCCAGCTGTACATATTTAGCATAGAGGGAATCGAACACCGCATCCGAAGAGACCTGGGAGTAAACCTCTGAGGTGACGTTGAGGAATAAGAGGCCTATGAGGACCTCTTCCTCTATGTCCCACTGCGCTTGGATATCAGCGGCAGCGGGTTGGGCACCAGCAGGGAAAGCATGGGTGGTGTGGCGGCAACACCCATTTACCCTCATGAGGGCTGACCACGTGGCAGACCATTGCTGCCAGTTAGTTCCATCCAGCTTGGAGAAGCTGGTGGAAGGGGGAAAGGTGATGGTGAAACGGGGAGCGGCCATTTGAGATGTTTGGGTTTCTGGTTCTGAGGAGCAGTTAGAACCAGTTCAGATCTTAGGTTTAAAGGTGGGAATTCCTGCCATAGGAGCGCTATAACTCCATAACACTAAGTGTCATGCCTCAAGTTGTGTGACTTGTACTAATGCTTTGATAGTATATAGTATTTTAAACCCTTCATATCCTTTTTATAACCTCAGCGGGCAGCGATGTTGTCACTTGACTAAGGTTGTCTCTTGTGTATTGTTGGTGGATTTCAAATGGAGCAGTGATGTGCATTTAGGCGGTGAAGCCTCAGCAGGGATCTGTCCTAGTCCACTTCCGCAACAGAGCTGCCTATGCGGCAGTTTTACGAACCATACAGTACTTTGTGAACAAGATACCAGGATATGTAAGGGTACCGTGTTAAAGAGGAGCCAACCGCGAATTCCAGGTTAGATGAGGTAGGTCAACCCTAACAACAATCTAGGTCCTGTCGTCGGTGGAGTCTTTAAACTAGACCATTAAGGGTCTTCACGGTAATGTAGACTAGAGCCAGTGAGACATGCTATGCAGCAAATCCTGCACAAAGGGAGCGAATACTTCTCCTAGCAGAGGTCTAGCCTAGCTACGTGTACTAAGATTATTTATCTAGAGCGGTCTAGTTGTGTCAGAGGGAAGGACTTCTGGGTTTGACTATTAACCAGGCCTTCACACCCCTTAAAGTGACCTAGGTATTAACTGAGTATCACCCAACCATTAACCGGTCCTATAGCTGCAAGGGTCTTCCCCTCTTGGCCTATGAAAGCACTTCCGGATGAAAACCAGGAAAAGAAAACTATTTAAGGTAACTGCACACTAGAGGAACTCAAGGTCGCATCTGCTCACTTAAGAGCTCCCTAGCGCCTCTCACGAGAACTCCCTTAAGGAGCTAGCCAAAATGGCAGTGCTACTGAGACCGAAGTCCATTCGCACCTTGGAAGGAAGGGAAGTGTCGATAGGAAAGGAATGCTCACATAAGGGGATATAGATGACGACGACAAGTGGTCACGAATGTGGCAAGACACAGAGTAGATCTAAGGAGGAACCCAGTAGGAAGCAAGTCAGTTTGAGTTGCGGGCAGGGCCCATAACCTGTTAAACGCAGCACTGACTTGGCGAGTAGAAAGGTTAGCGTGGAAGGCTAGACAAGCAAGTTAAACTTCAGAGGTGAAGGAAACTCTATAGCGCGTAGCTACACACCTAGACAAGCAAGTTAACTACGGAAGTAAGTTAGCTAAAGGTAGTGTGAAAAGAGAGGACAGCACTTACACTTCAGAGGTGAAGGAAACTCTGAAGTGTGAAGGCGTAAACAACCACCCTTATAAACCAGAAGGGATGGTCTGTGTGCACATTGCATTTAGCACACGTGTGACACGACAATGGGTCCAAGAAGGGATATGATTGGACGAATATAAAGTGGTGCCACTATTAAGTGAGTCACCACCGGTATCTAAACAATAGAAGGAAGAATAATAAAGATAAACAAAAGGCGATCCAGTCCGTATGAAGTCCAGAATAAGTCCATATTAAGCTATTGCCCATAAGGGGCCAGATACCGTATATGTCCATGAGATGACTCAAGCATCTCCCATGAAGCATGTGACTCTTAACTCAGATCACGCTTCAACAAATATCACGACAGATATGATTCATCATGGTTTGGAAGGTGGTGGGAGAGTTGGTGAGTCTGAAGAACATAACAGTGGGTTCGAAAAGACCGTACTTGGTTTTAAATGCCACCTTCTCCTTGTCACCCACACAAATACGGACATTGTTGTACCCCCATCAGACATCAAGTTTGGTGTAGATATGGGCATTGCTGAGGTCGGCAATGAGATCAGAGATGAGAGGGAGAGGGTATTGATTGTGTATAGTGAATTGGTTGATCCTTCGATAATCCTGGACTGGTCGTAGTTTACCATCCTTCTTCTTGACGAAGAAGAACGGCGAGGTGTATGGTGATTTTGAGGGGCGTATATAGCCCTTTGCGAGTTGTTCGTCGAGAAAGATTTGAAGGGCCTTGTCTTCTTCCTGTGTAAGGGGGTAGACTTTACAATCAATCGCATCAGGGGTCCCCTTTTTGAATGTGATTTCGTGGTCCCATGCTCGCGGCGGTGGGAATCGGAACGATGCTTCTTCGTTAAACAATTTACCGAAATCAGAATATTCCAAAGGTAACTCAGCTTTCGTGGTATATTGTTGTGCTTGGATGGCAAGCTCCGTGGCAGTAGTTCGATGATAAACGTCCACATCTTCGTTTAGTTGGTTCAGAATGTCCTCCTTTTCTGTTATGGTGAGTGCCTTTGCAATGGTAGCACGTTGTCTCATAATACGGGGATAGAGGGAACTTAGCACAATTGGCATTGCGTCTTCACGTATGGTGGCATGTCACCAGCTCATTTGTGGTTCAAATGTGGTGAGCCATGGATACCCTAACACAACGTCTTCAGTTCCAATGTCAGTTAGTAAGAACCTCATTTGTTTATGGATTCCTTTGGTTCGGACGTCTAGGTCGATGAAGTGGGTAATTAGTCCCGACTTGTTTTCAGTATTATCAATGTTCCATATCTTTTTGGGTCGTTCTAGTTGTTGGACCCCAAGTCCCATTCGTTTTGCGAACGCGGGATGCATGAAGTTGTCGGTGGCTCTGGAGTCCACTAATGCTCTTATGTCGGCCATGGTGTAACTGGTACGCATGGAAACTGGAATTCGCAAAGATCGGTAGTGCGTAATAATAACCGAGTAACAATTGACTGCCCTCACCCAGGCCGTTGGGTTCAGGCGTCCTAAAAACCCTCCTGCTTCCACAAGTCTTGGAGGATCAGGTCCTTTACTTCATTGTCTTCTTCGGCCACTTTCGTCATCCATCCATGGGCCCTTTCTTGTGGAGTTTGTGCACGTGATGCGCAGATGGGTGCCTCTTCTGGTTCGTAACGATCCGCCTCGGTTCGGCGACTCGTGGAAGGTTCCGGATATGTGGATCGCGATGCATTCTGTGAGCAATAGCAACTGATATGGCCTTTCTTGCCACAAGTGTAACTCGTCACCTCCGAAAAGTCAGTCCGTCTTTGTCCTCATTGGAGAAATCCTCCCCGGGGAGGTCAAGGGGGATTGTTACTGCAGTAGTTGGCAAGGACTTCTTTGGCTCCAGCCAGTCGTCCCCTAGCCCTATCCGCGGATGTATCCATGGCGTTGGGATCTCTTGCGAGGTTCCATGATGGAGCCCATCGCCCTTGTCCTCGCGGGTTTCCTCATCCTCGATCTCTCTGCTCGTTTCTTGGGCGGTATTGGTTGAGTCAGGCCTTCATGTGGATGTACTGCTGCTGGCATTTCATAACTGCCATCTTCCAATCTTCGAACATTTGTGGGTCGTCCATGGTAAAGACCTTTTCATATAACTCCTTCGGAAGGCCATTGGTGAAGAGGTCGAGAGTGAGGGGAGAGTCTAGACGATAGCCAGCCTGCCATGCTAGGGTTTCAAAGGTGGTGACATACATGTCAATATCCCCTCCAATCATTCGAACCCCTTTCTTCAATGCCGCTTGTGCTTGCTCCTTTTCAAGGGTATTTGAGAATCGCCAGTTGAAGGCGCTGATCACCTCCAACCAAAGGCAGGGGTCATTGTCATGAATCCCCCCAGTAACCTGTCGATTCAGCCAGCGACTCGTGTGTGTGATCCATTTGTTCACGTCCTTCCCCTGTATATAGGTGAGGAAGAATATTGCATGTCAATATGTGTTCATCATGATGGGATTGTTGTTGTTGATCCCCCAATACAGTTCCCATTGTGTGAGGAATTCTTCCACTTTCTGTCTGTCGCCTCAGAAGATTTCAGGGGCATTTCCTACTAACTTATCAGTGGAGTGAATATGTCCCGGAGAGCCTGGTGGTGGTACTCCCCCAGCGCCCCCTGGTGGGCCTCCTCCTCCGCCCCCTGGAGGTCCCCCTCCCAGGAACCCTCCTCTGGGAACTCCTCCTCTGGGGGATCCCCCTGGCGGGTCCAGTTGATCTGGTCCAATAGCTCTCATTATGGCTGCATCATCAGCGTTAAGGGGTTGCCCCGTCATGGGGTCTACTGGCATCTGTACCAGGCTACGTGGTTCTTCGGTGATGGTTGTCATTGGTGGAAGTATGGTGATAGACTCAGCTTGTTCGATAAGGTTGACTTTGGCCTGATTCAATGGTGATGGAGATCGAAATTGTTCGTTGTTGGAAGCATTTTCCAATATTTCGTGGGTATTCTCAGAGTGGCTTGCATTATCTTCTCCATCGATGGGTCCCCAGTCTGACCATGGGAGTACTTCGTCAGCATATATATCGCAGTGATGATGGGGTCTTAGTGGGGAAATAACCTGCCACCAGTTGGGCGTTCTCCTCGCCATGTCTCGATAACGTATCCTTCAGCTCCATTAACGTTGCTCCAGTACGCGTTCTTCAGATATTGGACTGGGACGTTGCAACTTCCTCGTCGTGATAGGTTATATGGGTGGAATCTGTCGATATCCCACTGTTCTCTGGTTGTTACTCTCGCCACAATGAAGGGATCTTGGTCTTAATGTTACGCTTTGCCCATAGCGTGTGCTTGACTTAAGCACGAAGGAGGTGGTGGAGTTAGCGTTCGATCAATGTCAAATACAGAGACACTTCCTCAATGTAAAGACGAGGTCATGGTGGACTTCTTGCTAAGTTATGCTGGCCAATACTGCTCCACTTGTCAGAGTACAAGGAGCACCACGTGATGGGTCAAGATGACAAAGAGAGATGTTAGACTCGCGAAGAGGACTCGAAGTAGGAAGGCAATCTTAAAGAAGACCAAGATGACGAGTCTTGGTCTTCCACAGCTATTATTTATACAAGTACGCGAGGGCTTTGAAGCGCCTCTCAAACATTAGCTAACCTATAGCAGTACTACCTCGAACCCTAGTACCGCTATCCTAGGAATCACTCAGGAATCACATGCGATCACTGAGTGCTGACTGATACGAGAAGTCCGTGACTAATTACTACTTACTACCGTAGCCACAACTGGTAAGTAAGAGTCCACACCACATCAGAACACTTTGACGACTACTTCGACTACTATCTCAATCTTACTGATGGCCCGTAGGCCCGACCGTGACATTGCAAGACCAGGTTGGAGATGGCTGACGCCTGTCGTATTATCCACGCATCCTTCAACCATGAGTACCGCCTTCCAACCCACTACCGCTACTCCCCCGAGCCACTCCCTGTCGACCCACGCACCTCCCGCCAGGCTGAAATGCCCATCCTCCACGATGAAGAGGGCAAGTTGTTGCCCAAGTGTTATCATTGCAAGAAGCGCAGACACAAAGTACAAGAGTGCCCCAAGAAGCGCAAACAACAGAAGAAGAAGGAGGAGAGAGGGGCCCTACGCATCTGTATCACCACCTCCACCATCCAACACAAGTCGGACGAGAGAGAGCAAACCCCAGAGCCCTGTGTGGAGGTTGGACCAAGCAGCCAAACGAAGATGACGCTCTTGGAGCGTATCGGGCTGCTGGACAGGGAGGAGTGGACTCCCGAGTCGTGCGGAAAATGTGGGAAGGTTGGGATGCACCATGGTGAGTTCAAATGCCCCCTCTACGAGCAATGCCCCTTTTGTTGCCACACGGGGAGCTGGGGGTTCATCAAGCGTCATAGGTGCACCAAGATGGGTGATGACAAAGAAAAGGAGAATTGGGACAACAATGAGGTCGACTATGACCTTTATTGGAATGATGACCCGATAGGCTTGTAAGGCAAAGTCTGGAGTAACTTTGCACCTAAACGGGGGGCTGTGTTACGATACGACTCATTTTCTCCTCTTGTTGATCTTTCTTTGTCTCACGTGATCATTCTCACAAGAGTCATAGTGACTCTTTTATTTATCATTCTCATACGAGTCATAGTGACTCTAGCCCATCATCAAGGGGCTTATATCTTTTGTTTCAGACTCATTTCATACATACTGTGGACTGCACTGCAGTTACTTATTGTTCGGATGACTCGATCCTAGTATGCCATTATGACTCAGTACTAGGATTCTCATTTACTATAAAGTCAGGCTTGCTAGGTAGCTTGTAGCCTTAGACTTGACTTTTTGTACTCTACGGTACTTGAGCAATCGAAGACTGTTGAATACTCCATCTCTCACCGAACTCTCCTCTCATTGAAGAATCCTAAGTTCCACTATTGGCTTAGGCTGACTCTTCAACTTGTACATCTTCACTAAAGTTCCTCTTTGGAACTTCCCTTGACAACCAGAACCAGACCCCTTAGTGCAGCATCTCAGTAGATCGACTTAACCCACATCAGGTGAACGTCCCTACCGTGACATAACAGAACTAAGTCAAATGACTTAGGGTCTGTGTATACATGTTGTTATAGCACAAGTGCAAAGCTTCAAGGTGGCCCCAACTAAGGGAAAGCCAACAGTGGTGGTGAGATGATGAGAGGAGCACATAGAAGATGGTGAACAAGTCTGGTATTCACTAGTATGATAAACAAAGACAAGACTGAGGAACTACCATAGAAATGGAAGGACTTATATAGGTAGCTACTCTGTGTCCATCCCAAAGGGAAGTACAGAAAGGGGAACAAGGGGAAATGTAGAAGGGGAAAGAAGTAGAAGGGGAATCGGAGTAAGGAAAGTGTATATGGTAGTGAGTTAACAGGTTAATACTCTAAGGAAGTCCAAGAATGAGTTAAAGCAATATGGTAAAAGGAAAAATAAGTCTGTGGTGAGCCAGATCACAACACCATGCAGCAAATGGTGAGAATGTCAAGTTCTGGTTTCTTGAGGATGACAACAGGACAGAGCTGGATGGGCATACCATGTCTCACATTCAATCTGCTGCCAAGGTCATTTGGAGGGACCTATATGACAAGTATGGGCTGATCGGGGCTCCATGGATGACCATCTTGCCAAGTTATCAAAAACAATATTGGCAGAGAATTGAAGCTGAGTACCCTACCCTCCAGTTGTGCAATAGTCATTACAAGGCAGACACCATTGCCTTTAAAGGCTACTCTCATTGGTACAACATGCACTACTCTAACAGGAGTCCTAAGGCTGGCACTTGCAAATGAGCATGCACAACAACTCCTGCATAGACCCAGAAAGCACAGTGCCATGGTATCTGATCAGAACATGTGGAACAGTTATCAGAGGATGAGGACAACAACAACAACAACAACAACAACACCAGAGATCCTCCCCTATAACATCCTCCATCTCCTCCCCAGCATACCCTGTAGCCCAGGCCACAGCATGTACAAGTACCTTCCTGTCCTCTGTCTCATCAGCATACCCCATGGCCCAGGCCATGGTGCATGCAAGTACCATCTCATCCACTGTCTCCTCCTCAATGTAGCCTATGGCCCAGGCCACAGCACACACATGAATATTCCCACACTACATCCCCTCCTCAGCATACTCTAATGCTTAAACCATGGCGCTCACATGTGCATTCATTGTCCTCATTCTCTCCTGAAGCTGGGCCCAACATGCACACTCTGCCCTCATCTATGAACCCCTCCAATAATCCAACTCCACCACCTCCTAAAGACAAGGACCCAATGCCTCCTGTTGTCATTCCTAACCTGCTGTGAAGCCAGCACTCAGGTCAGGTGACTGAGATAAGATAGGCAACTGGGCCGGGTCGTAGCATCTGATGCTATGACTTATCAAACTGTTTCATCTGCAACTGATTGATATCACACTTGATGCTCCCTTGATTGATGACACCTCCTTCTCGTGATGCCCCTAGTAACTCAACTGTCTATAAAAGCACGCCATAGTACCCCTGTACAAACTATCTATGTCTCCTGTCTCATATACTATGACATTATCTTGATTCCCTTCCTTTTCTAAGTCTAAGCAATCACCTTGCTGGTGACATGCTGTACATCCCTTATCATCTTACAACCCAACCACTCATCCACTTTATTCAGCACCAACATATCTTGCAAGTCCCATGGTCCTGACCTGCAATCTCAAGCAGGTATAAGTGTACAAGGCAGCAAAGGTATGCTGCTCAATTCTCACACCCCTACCTTTACTGATCCAATAGGACCTGGCACTCAACATGCCTCACCAGATGGCACCAACACTGAACGTCTCCCACCTATGGCCCCATCGGTCAACACCTTCACATTGGCCAACACCTCCACATCCAACACAAGTCTCCAGGTCTCAATACCCCCATAGACTACACTTGATGGTGGTAGGGGCACTCCCTCAGTCTCCCCAGTAGCCAACACTCCAGCACCCAGTTCATCCACTGATGACCAAGAGGCAGGCTCAGCCCCAGCCACAGCCAGCGTAAGTGCTCCAATGGCCAAAGTGAAGAAGTCACAGCTCATGCAAGCAGGAGCAATGAAAACCACAAGGTAAGTTATACTTTGCTAACTTGGCAAGTTGTGTTCACACCAGGGCCACTCCACAGGAATCTATTTGCAATCAACTACCTCAAGGACCATGAAGTGACATATGAACAATTTGTAAGGGTATGGCTTGACTTGGTTAAGGATTCACACAATGTAAGTTGGATATGGCTCAATCTACTTGATGCCCACTCACAATATTCACAGGTATACAAGCAATGGGAGGCTGAGTCGAAGGGGACTATCAGCTCAAAGTAGAGCTGGACATTTCATAGATGCATGCTAGTATTACATCTGTAGAGGGATACTGATTGACTTAGACATTTCACAAGCATAGAATTCATGCACATATGCCACATATGCATGCCAATACCAAGACAAGATTCAGCAGTTGGTGGATGCATCAGAGTGGTTTCAATTGTAGTATATTGCAATAAAATGAAGTGGACTGTTAATTTGATTCAATTCTGGGCAAATATGTGTGATTCAGTCATATGTGATTGATATCAGTGTGATTCAATTACCCTGAAACAATAGTATCCTACATAAATCAAAAGTAATTTTTTTGAATCAATGCAATTCAGCATGCAAATGATTCAGATTGCAAATAGTCTATATGATTTATTTCAATTGATTTATCCTTTCACATTCAGTCTTATTCTTTTTCATTTGTCAGGATTCTGACTAGGCATGAAATATGATGGTGCATGTGACAATATGTATGCCACCACTGACCATACTTTTGCTACTGCTGGCAATCACTTGTGGTAGCATCTGCCTATGAGACAATGATTGTGCTTCTTTGGGCATATCAACTCTATAAATGCTGCAGCTGCAGCGATGAATGTGGCAGGCACACGTGCTGCTCCCACACATGCCATTGTCATTGCCACCCCCTTTGCCAGTTGTGCATGGTCACATTGTACTACTGGATGATGCTGATGCCACCTTTGGGCATGACACCATTGACATGGCTCTACACTATGGCCTCACTGTTTGCCTCACTGCTACTGCCAGCCACATGCAGTTGGTGCTCCTTAGGGAGACATTTGTTTCCCTGGACCAAGCAATGCCATCTCCAGAGAATGTGCCTAGTCCCTCAGGCACAGGATCACTACACTGTGACCATTCATTTCAGTGGTGCCTTTGAGCCCACTTCATCCATCATCCCTGCCACCACTTTCATGCCAATAAAACCACAGAGTTTTCAGTTTTCTGCTCAAGGCGCGGGAAAGGGCAACTAAGTACACAATCAGCGAGGAGTAACATACAAAAGTAAAGTAAAGTACTAACCCCAGTCTTTGGGAGAGAAAGACTGAGGTGTCTGTACATAGACTACGAAGTATTTATGTGCGGTAAAATAAATTTCATAAAGGTACGAGACGCCCTAGCGTATCCATATGTTGCCGGACATACCGGCCCGAGACAGTCCGAACACTGCGTCATCGCGTCATCTGTGGCCGAACTCCAACATTTTCGACAAGCAAACACGCACTTCGAGATGGCATCACCACCAATATAGGCTGGGATTCCATCAGGTTGGATGCCTTCTTCGGGGGGCGACTACGCGTTCCACCTCACTTTCCTGCAGAAGAGCAGCGCCGCACCATGCCCGGAAACGGTCCCCCTTGCTGACTTCAATCCAAGGTGAAACCTCTCGCTAGCTGGCCTCGCCTCTTTGCGACCTGTCGCTACCCCCCTGTTTTAAACTCAGCCGTACCAGTCCCTCTATGAAGGTTCTGCAAAGCCGACACCCCATAGCGGGAATAGTCACCGGTCAGTTTTAGGGGCTGTCTTTACTCTCGAACAATAGCCCATTTCTCGCAACAGGAACAAACAGGCAAATCTGTGTTTATATTCCAACTCAGACTGTATGCTGAAGTGATTTCCTCTGTCGACAGGGCTGGCCACGTCGAGCCTTATGTTTCAGTTGGGTGCTCATGCGAACTGGCGGGCGACGAAATGGGGTCTTTGCCCAAGTATTTACCATGACTAATGTTGCACTTCAGCGTTGGGTAATTAAACATACACCAGAATGCATTTGGCACCGTTCGGCCTCTGGTCAGGGAAATCCTCTGGCATCTCCTTTCCTACTTCACACTGCAGTGCTAAAATATCTTACCATCCTATGGATGTATGCCATGAAATGCACCTTCTCTAGTTTTTCGTTCTCTGGTTCTCGTCGACGCATGCATTCCTATCGTGCCACCCTATTGTGGCCTGTCTGCACCCTAGAAATGCTCGTCGCACAGCTATTTGGCTCCACGAACCCAACCCAACGATGGGATACCCCTATTTTTGGACCAATGTTTGCATTCCAAGATTTTCACTGCCCGCGTGCATCTATTAAGGTTATTGTGATTACCTTGAATCGGCATACTCGTCTTTCCCCTCTACTCTCCGCGTCCTCAAGCCTTTATGCCGGGAGCCTCAGGCTGTCGTCTCAGAAGCCGCCTCTTGCGTAAGAGCTGAGCGCTGAGTCCTGGCCAACAGATGCTTGCGTCTCGAGAACTCTCACCATTCGGCACTCAGTGGTGACACCGGCAATCTTACATTTCTTTCTACCTGAATTCAAACTCGTAACATCTTTGACTTACACCGCCGACGTCCTCCATCTCTGGCTCAATTACTCTCGGCTTTCGGGTATGCTCGCTCGCGAAACGCAGTGTCCGTGGCACGCAACAGAATTTATTCTCGTCATTCCATTCTTGCGCCTCCTTTCACAGTTCTTCTGGGGCCCCTAATTATTTAGCGCGTCCCACAGGTCTATATAAGAACAATACTCTGAACCCACAACTCATCGAACCACTTGACTAGCACCCACCATCATCTTAACACTTTTCTGCCGAAAACCCACACCACCCATCCACCCAACCCACTGAACGACTAAGTTCCCGGTAACGGGGCTTAGTTGTTTCAAACAACCTCCCCACCCATCATGCCCTCTTATCCTGCGTCTGCATCCCAGTTCCTCGGGCAGACCATCGATAACGGTGTTCTCAGGATTCAGGCCATCTTGGGTGAGGGGGCCTTCGGCGTCGTATACCGCGCTGTCGACACCGAGACCGGGCTACAATATGCCGTCAAACGTGTCGAGAAGGATGGAGACGAGTATTATCAAACTCGCGAGAGACAGCTCCACGCCCGTGTCTCGTCTCACCCCCATGTGCTCACCTTCCACCGTGAGATCGACGAGGGCCGCTACGCCTTCTACGTATACGAACTTTGCGCCGGCGATCTTCACTCAGCCATAAGGAAGGTCGCGTTCTTCCGTGAGGATGAACTCATCAAGCGGGTGTTCATCCAAATCGTTGATGCGGTCGAGCACTGCCACAAGCGCGGCGTCTATCACCGGGACCTCAAACCGGAGAACATCCTCGTGTCTGCGCTAAATGGAGATATGGATGTGTTCGTCGCCGACTTTGGTCTTGCCACGACTAGCAAGATGACGGTGTCGGCGTGTGGGACTCCGTGTTTCATGGGCCCAGGTATGTCTTCCTCGGTGTTTTCATCGCCACCCCCCCCCTTAAGCCCCTATTTCAGAGTCACTGGTTCTGCACCACCAGCCTTACTCTTCGGCGCAAGGAGACGTGTGGGCACTCGGCTGCATTCTCGCCGAGATGATTGGCAACGTTCGGCCCTGGTCGGTGGCCACACCAGAGGACAAGGACTATAGCGACTACTTGATGGATCGAGCGATCTTGTTCGAGATGCTTCCGGTCTCTCACGCGGCCTATCTCCTGCTCCGGAAAATGTTGTCGACCAAGGCGGAGCAGCGTCCGTCACTCGCGGCCATCCGGATGGAGGTGTTCGGGATGGACACATTCTTCCTCAGCGACGAAGAGGCGGCTGGTTGCGGATGGACAGAGTGGATCGAGAAGCAGAAGCTGCGCAAGATGCGGGGATGCGGAGCCGTCGCACGGGCACCACATCGCTCTTCAGAGACGTCGTCCGGGTCGGACCGGTTCGAGACTTGCAGCTTGGGATCGTCATCAGGATCGTGCTACTCGTATGGCTCGTCCTCGTCGGCTTTCGATTCGAGTTCAGACGAGTCAATTGAATTGCCCGCAACGCCTCCCGCTACAGTGGTAAAGGCCGTACATACGATGGACAAGGCGAGACGATTGGTGCTAGATTCAGGCGCAGCTGCGGGATAGTGGGAGACTTGTTGATTGATTTCGACCACCTTGAAGGACAATTATTGGAACGATACGATACGAGTCATGACACGAACATAACGGACCCTTCGGGACTTATATACGATACGTTATGATATTAAGTTATTGGCATAAATTATTCCCTTAGACAGGTATATTATTACGGAGTGATACATAATACGATACCAATATGGCAGGTTGATGAAAGAAACGTATTTAGCAATTGAATTTCTTGCATCTGAATATCCACGTTTTGGCCGTCATCGCGTCACCCTCGGCAGATTTCAAAGTTTAACGTTTAATCCTCAGGCCTCAGTGCTCAGTCTAAAAGAGGTTTCGGGAAACGAGAATTAGGGCTGGTGCGCTAACTGTCAAGAAGAAGGAATTTCCTTCCCCCCATACGATCCAACGGGTCGTAGACAGTTGGACAAAAAATATTGAGCTACAGTAGGCCATGGATTGAGACAAAACGGTGGGACAAATGCCATACAGCAATTCAAGATGCGCATAGGTGGTTATGGGACACCAACGCGAGCGACTCGAGTCCCAACTTGAAAGTTGAAACGGTTGTTTCGACCGTTCCAGAAACCGGTTCACGTGATACTAGTAACCACCTCCGAACCGAACTTCGTCGCTCTTTCCGCAACTGACGGCGGGCATCATCTAAATCATCGGCCTTGAAGAAACTTTCTGTAGGACCTTGCTTCTAGCCACCAGATCATGACTTGCGCCTCGTAGCATCTCCTAACAGTACTTACCGCGCGCACTCGAGAGCAATGTTGGCCACTCTGCACGACTCGGTATATATATTTTTCAGCACACCGGCTCACATAGCACATCAGAAACTATCAGTTCACTGGATGACTTCCCGTAGGATTTGAAGACACCAAATTTTCTTCAAACTCTATATTTTTGGTCGATAGATCTCGCTTGTGATGACCAAGCACGGTAACTCTCCAGAACGCCTGCTTCAAACTCGACAATTTGAAGAGGCCCCCCCCCTCTTCAAACCTCGGCTACGTCTTCAAATCCAAATATGGTGTTTCGGAGATTTAAATACATCTGTTTTTGTAACAAAAAGATCCCGATAAATCTGGTGACTGAGCGGACCATCTTGTGGGATGTGTCGGAAAGTTCACACACACTAAAGAGTCACCAAAGAGTTCCTGCGTCCCCATTCTCTCCATGGATCGGTCAGGAAATCATGCAAAGCATGATGAGTATGGACATCAGACACCATATGTTTTTTTTTTTTTTTTTTTTTTGATCCATTATCGTGCACCTCCGGGTGCAGAACCCTATGTAGCACATTGCAGAGTGTCTAAATACGGTCTTCGTATGTGTATGTGTGGATCCGCCTCCAGAAAAGTAGCTCCCTCGGCCTGAAGGCCAACGTTGTGTGGTGCCAAGCGTCGATTGCGTTGCGAATGGTGTTGGTGGGGTTGGGTGTTCCCAGCTGGTCTGCGTTGGCTGGGGGGGGGGTTTGGTGGGGATTTGTGTTGAGTAGCTTCATAGACACCATATGGCTGCTGCAGCTTCGTCTTCCTCCTCGTAAATTTCGTTGTTGTTCAACTCCCACATACAGATAGAGGGCAACAACTGTGTTCCCAATTTCGTGCGCTCAGATGTCGGAGTTATGATTACTCAATCAAATTTTGATGTCTTCAAAAATTTTCGTGAAAGCTACGGGTTTTCAAAATTTGAAGACATAAATCCCAATTCGCCATCAAATGAATTTGAAATGAATTTGGCATCTTCAAATCCCTGCGGGAAGTCATCCACTTCCACCACTCATCACGATCGGGGCGCTAACACAAGGTAAAACAAAGGCGACGGTAGAACTCACATGTCAGTCCGTAGTGAACAGGAAATAGGCGCGCCCTAGTACGAATCGCCACGGGTTGAATTGCTACTGCCGAGGAACTGGGAGGCATGGAGAGATGGCGCGGAATTAGCAATTGCCCCGCAAGCTTCCCAATAAGGCCACGCTTGACGAGATGCATCATTCCGGAGGCAAGATCGACTGAAAATACTTTTTTTATAAAAAAAGGTTTGGGCGCTTTGCTTGATTTTGAGTTTGTTTTGTAGTTTCGCAGGTTCCTTGGTTGGTATGCGATTACCTGTGGTTTCTGCGAGTTCTGCCCCTTACAGGTCTTACACCTCGAAGGACGCTGTAATTGTTTGTCCCATGTTTGCTATTGTAACCGATTTTCTTTTCTTTTTTCGTTTCCTCTTTCATTGCTGTGACCGTTGGTGGACCCATTTAAATTTTTGGGGCTGATCTTTTCATCCCCGGGCAGGTACACTGCTCTTTTGAACCCGTGATTGTCCGTTATCTCGACCCAGCCTCTGTCTTTTCGTTTGTCATGGGTCTTATGACATATTTTGAGCCCGTTTTGGTTGTGAGACGAGCGCAGGTCGGAGCGCAGGTATAATCGCTGCCGAGGCTCGCACACAGTACAGCGTAGCGTGTAATACCATCATCACCCAGTGCTCGGCTGTGATGTGTGCCGCGTAGATGGCCGGGGTCTTCGTCCCATTCCATATCGTTCATCTGTTCTAGAAGATCTCGCGATGACGTGTACAGGTAGCCCGGAAAAGTTCTACTGGGACGTAATTGGAGGCAAAGAATACTGGGATCTCCTGTCCGGGTGATGCCACTTTGGGCAGTTCCCACTGATATTCGAAACGAGAAAGGGACACAAAGGTGCTCGTTCTCGGGCTGCGATTCCACTCTACGGTGGGCACTCGTATCCATTGTGCAACAGTGGGTTAAATGCGTACCCACATAGAGCGAGGTGTTATCAACAATTGAGTAAAAGATCTTTGCGCAGGGATCTTGTGTGCGACCTCCTCCCAGCGAGCCCCGTCATGAGTGCATGAGTGCTCGTCACTCATCACTCCGTCTCCTCGCTGCACAGGTTGACCTCGCCCTTAGAATATAGAGTCTTACCTATCACCCCACCCATGGCATCACGCACCCGAAGTCCCAGCCAGATGCGCAGCAGGGGTGTGTATTATCCTACCAACCTAACTCACTTTACGGTCTCCCTAATCAGGCGCTGGACAAACACGCAGGCACAATGTGCGTCTCATTCAATCTTGGCGGTGTTGGCTATGGATGATTCGGTCGGGGGCTAGACACAATAAAGATACTGTCTAGGCGTAAGTGGGTTGTGTGGTAGCGATAAGTAACGAATGTTCTCACCTCAGGGATCGCTCGTGCAGACGGGCAATGACTGAGGTGCTCGGGGCAGCGTATGGTAAGTATATAACTACGGGTATGTACTAGTAAATCAAATCAGGTACGGTATCGTGCTAAACTAGCGTATGTACTACAGTAACGGATGGTCTATGTTAGCTGACGTGCGAGACGGCGTGTGTTAGATGCTCTGGGTGATCCTGCCAGTCCGACAGGCGGCGTGCTCTGTTTCTTTGGTGCTATACTAGGATATGCATCTAAGTGCGCCGACGCCACGGTGCACCCGTCCTGAGATTCTGAGGTCCTTTGTGATTGATTCAGTATGTTTTTGTCCTGCTAGAACTATTCTGGCAATTAGAAGCTACCGCCGAGCCCCTTGTATGATATTCAAGAAGGCTCTGGCGATAGCACTGGCACGGCGAAGATTCTCCTTGTTACTCTGGAAATCTGGAGTCTTTTTGGAGATAGCATACAACAGACCTTAGATACGGACATCAGCGCTTTCAGATACCTTGCTGGTTATGATCCAAACGTCATTCGTGGGTAGATGCAAGCCCGTGGCGCACAGGCAGGGGGGTTCTTGGCAGGGGCACGGGATCGTCATAAACTGTATGTCACACAAGAGCACCGAATGCACAGCGGCATAAACTAGAAACAGTAGAAGTGAACGACTTCATAAAGAGCGTAAGAGCACTCCGACTCTATGAGCCCGAGAATAGTACATATGCGACTGCTGAGCCCGGTGCAAAATGAGGAGGGAAATTTGACAGAGGTAGCTGATGGGTCTGTAGTTGTGACGCCGTCAAGTATGGGGGAAGGGGATGTCGTAACCAATCAGGAGAGGGGAAGCTGTCAGTTGTGAGCGGAGGTCATGTGATACAGTACGCCGGACACCGGGATCAAAAAAAGGGAAAAATGAAGGGGTAATGGTAAGACACCTGCGATCTAAATAAATTTCAGATATTTACCAGAGACATTCTCCTCCCAGGTCCAAAAAAGGACAGCATTCCCCCGGCTACCCCCCAAGATCTATCGTATAGGAGTAGGAAGCCCTAGCTAGCCAAGTGTTACGAGTAAGAATTCCGTATGTAATACGACACTTCGTCAACTCCGCACTGATACCCAGGCGGCGTGACCTCCGTTTCTAATTGGGGTTGGAATTAAAGCCCAGATTGCTTCTGCCAGCTCACCGTTGAGTGGAGACGGTAACGGAATGAATGACAGGCGCGCCAACGTGCGCGGAGCCGTCAATCATGGGGGGATTTGACACGGGGCTGGTTATTATTTCCCCTTTATAGCTTGCCCATCTTCCCTGCAGGCAGTCTAGGCTTGGTACCAATGACGCTCATGCAGTCATTTTCATGGATCACCGTTGTTGACACTCTCGCTGTCTCTCTCTTCCTTTATATTTTCATCACTTTTCGCGATCACAGGAGGCGAAGGGGACGACCTTATCCGCCCGGCCCACCTCCCTTACCAGTCATAGGCAATCTCCTCGATGTTCCAAAGCGATCTTCCTGGGTTGCGTACCAAACCATGTCCAAGAAATATGGTATGGTGACCTCCTCCTGATCTTCATTCGCTGATCATATTCCGAGTCGTCAGGCGACATTGTATGTCTCCAGGTCTTTGGTCAGATGGTTGTGGTCTTGTCCTCGCTACCCGCTATCAAAGACCTCCTAGAGAAGCGCGGGGAGAGGTACTCAGATCGGCCCACATTTCCAATCCAGGAAATGTATGTTACACCTGGCGGTTGTCCGCCATCCGTCCTGCGTCCCTGACACCTTCGAAATCTAGACTAGAGATGGAATGGCTTTTCCCCACTGCTACGATGAGCAATTATTGGCGCGGGGGCAGAAGATTACTAGACCGCAGCCTTGGCCCTGGCGCCACGGCGTCATATCGGAGAATGATAGAGGACAACACACACATGTTCCTCGGTCAACTCCTCGAGGCCCCAGGGGACTTCCGCGGCCATGTTAAACTGTCAGTATAGCATATTCGTTTTGTGTATACAATGGCTAACTATTAGGCAGTCTTCAAGGAAGACTTATCATGTCCCTCACGTACGGGTATGACCTGAAGGATAATAGTGATCACATGATCGCCGCTCCGGTTCAGGCCAGCGAATTGGTCGGGCGGCTCATCTTGCCTGGAGCTATATTAGTAAATCATCTCCCATTCTGTGCGGATGCCCGATTTGTCACTCTTGTACTCTGGCCTCACCAATGTCTTCAGTGCGGCACATCCCTTCGTGGGTGCCATGGTTCAACTACGAGTCACTGGCACAGAAGGGCAGAGAACTCAGTTCGAGGATGGTCAACGAGCCATTCAATTTCGTGAAAAATGCTATGGTTCGTAGTCAAGTTCTTCCAAGTGGGCACGTTGTCTAACATGGCCGTAGAGAGATGGTACTGCGGTCCAATCGCTTGCTAGCGAACACCTTCAGGAGATAGAGAATCTAGCTGCCCCAAAGCGCCAACAGCAGGAAGTGATTGTCAAGGAAACCTTGGCGTCCATGTATGCTGGTGAGTTACCGTAATTCCACTCCAGATAAATCGTAACTAGACTTCGTTAGCTGGTTCGGACACAGTACGTCTCTTAATTTTACCTATGACATTCATCTACTTACGCCTACGACAAGACCGTGTCCGCGTTAACTTCTCTCTTTCTTGCGCTTGTTCTCTATCCGGAGGCGCAGAAGCGAGCACAGGCAGAGCTTGACACCGTCATCGCAAGAGATAGACTTCCAACTTTCGATGACAGACCACGTCTTCCGTACATCGACGCACTGTGCAGAGAGCTGCTGAGGTGGCGGATGGTGACACCGTTGGGTATGAGCGCTTAATCCGAAGTGCCCGACTCTAGGTGCTAAAAAGGATCCCCTTTAGGTCTTCCACATGCTTCGGCTGAGGACGACGTTTACAATGGGTTTTTCATTCCGAAAGGTAGGTTTCTCTCCCTGTCTTGTGCCTTGTGGTTCACGTTCGGCAATTCGGCTTGATAGGTGCTATCATGGTGGCCAATGCGTGGTATGTCACCATCATCTCTCCTCACCCAATATTCTTCTTAGTAAGGTGTGTTAGGGCAATCCTGCACAACCCGGATTTATACCCGGATCCCGAGGCGTTCAAACCAGAGCGCTTCCTGAATGAGGACGGAAGTTTGGGAGATGATCCAATGATCACCATGGCATTCGGGGTCGGCAAGAGGATCTGTCCCGGGCGTCATTTCGTAGACTCGACCCTTTTCATCGTCGCCTCGTCTGTGTTGTCGGTATTCAATGTGATGAAGGCGAAAGATGAGAACGGCGACGAAATTCCCGTTAACATTGCGACGTCTTTTGAGAGCTCAATTGTTGTGTGAGTTGGCCCTCTCTCGGACGCATATTCTTGGTCACCTAATGAATTCCTGAAGGCATCCAGAAATATTTGAGTGCTCAATTGTCCCGAGGGATAAATCAGCAAGAGACTTGATTGTAGCTAATACTTTGTCTTGATGTCTGTTAGTCCTGGACGTACGGAGAGGCATGTACAGGGTCTATGTCCGGTGTTTTGTGTCTTTGGGTTCCAGACTACTTTGGAGTGCTATATCCAATGGTGACGCATTGATGTGATGTACTTTAAACCTCTATAGGAACTCAACTAAGCAGTGTGCAGTTATCTCACCCCTACAGTAGGTCTAGCCATCAAACTTAGAGAAACTCACTCGCGATCGGCCCAACGTGGATGTGGTCTATTCATTGGCACCACTCACCACTCCGAGCCTGCGACTGTCAGTAATTTGGCGCATGCCACAGGCTCAGCATCGGTACAGGCATGACACACGATGGCGCATGTGACAATATGTATGCCGCCGCTGACCACACTATTGCTACTGCTGGCGATCGCTTGCGGTAGCGTCTGCCTATGAGACAATGATTGCACTTCTTTGGGCATGTCAACTCTATAAATGCTGCAGCTGCAGTGATGAATGCGGCGGGCACACGTGCTGCTCCCACACATGCCATTGTCATTGCCACCCCCTTTGCCAGTTGTGCATGGTCGCATTGTACTACTGGATGATGCTGATGCCACCTTTGGGCATGACACCATTGACATGGCTCTACACTATGGCCTCACTGTTTGCCTCACTGCTACTGCTAGCCGTGTGCAGTTGGTGCTCCTTAGGGAGACATTCGTTTCCCCGGGCCAAGCAATGCCATCTCCAGAGAACGTGCTGTTGGAAATAGATAAGAGATAAGGGTGTAAGAACCTTATCTATAGCTAGTTACGATAGTACAGATACGATATGGAGTAGTTAGTGTTGAGTTCCGAGCGCACGCGAGGCATTATGGCCTGCGTTTACGATTATACCCGCCCCGTACAGTATTTCATTGATTGATTAATGTACCTTTCATGAGTTACGAGCTCATCTTTATTGATACCATGTGAATATGGCCTTATAGTACACCGTTTACAGTACATGCTTAAATACCCTCGTAGTTTACACTGTACACCTCAGTGATCGTCTTGTCTGCGATCCCTGAGGTGAGAACACTTGTCGCTTTATTCCCTACGAGTTGCTTACGCCTAGACAGTTCTTAACTTATCGTCTAGGTGAATATACCTTAGTGATCGTCTTGTCTGCGATCCCTGAGTTCTTAACTTATCGTCTAGATCCTTTCCCTCTTTTCGCCTTTGCGCGTGTCTCTTGTCCCTCTTCGTGACCGCCATAACTTGCTACAGTTAGTCATACTGTACACATCAGATATCCCCTTAGGGACTTCTGAAGCTCCACATGGTGTTCCATGATCAGGTGTCACTGAAAACACGATATTGTGGACCCCTTTACTTATCACTTTACATGTAATGGACAGGGGTAGGCTGTAGAGACTATAAATCCCCCTATGGGGAGAGAGCAACAGAGGCACTCTTCTACCCACTCATCTCATACACACTTTATGTAAATACCTCTCCCCAAACCACCTACAATGTTACAGCCGAGATTTTGAGCTCCCGAGAAAGCACGCCGCTGAGCTGCCTGAGCCGGCCTGTGTTGGACAACTATGAGAGAAACCTCGATCCCGAAGCATTGAGGGAGGCCTTGATGAGAAAAGGTGATATGAGCATGTGGACATTGCGTCCTGAGCCAGCTAAGTCCCGCACTCCCGTTGAGAGCAGTGACGAAGAAGCTGACGATCCCTATGAGCAAGATGAAGCTCATGCACACAAGATGTATGCGCACTTCTACGGGCATGACGACCCAGAATCACGTGACTCTTCACGTGAGGCATCACCTGAGCGCGTATGCCTTGGGTATGCAGCAGCCGGTTATCCGGTTGATGATGACATGGACTAGGCCTTCGTGCCTACTTACTGATGGACTTTCTGATGGATGCCTCATGTACTGTATGGGTGCTGCCTCGTGTCTGATGGATGTTGGTGTCTTTATAGACCGGTCCAATCATGTCTTTTCCTCGTGTTTCAGGATGTGGAGCCAGAGCCCTTATGGCTATTGGCTAGAGATAAGGACTTAAGGTTTGTGCTGAGTCCGAACCTTATCTACTAGTAGTATAAGTACTAGCTTGTCTTTGCATGTATTCCCCATCTTGAGTTCTTTAACAATCCGCATCACAGTTCCCTCCTGCTTTCCTAAGGGCCTTAGTTGGTCTTCTACACCAAACCCTTAGACATCGTCTTGTTGTGCCGCTTCTTAGCAAGCCGTTCTCTTTGGTTTTCCCCTTCGTCTCTCAGTTGCAACCACTATTGCAGTGGTTTTGCCTTGGTTGTTGTGTGCAATACAAGCGTTCTGAGGAACCCAGTTCAAGTCGAACTAGATGGCCGGTGCGACCATAACATACAAAGGTGAGTTACATCCCTATATGCTATACTATATGCTGTGCAATACGTGCCCAGTCCCTCAGGCATAGGATTGCTACACTGTGACCTTTCATTTCAGTGGTGCGTTTGAGCCCACTTCATCCATTGTCCCTGCTACCCAATGAAACCATGGAGTTTTCAGTTTTCTGCTAGAGGTGTGGGAAAGCCGTAAATAAGTGCTAGGCGCACTTAGCGGCTCTATGGACTACTTAGCACTTAGGACGCTGTAGAAGTAGATTAGATTACGGACTTATGATCTTGGACATCTAGATACTATATATATTCATATCTATGACATCATCTGTACAATGACATCATATTACATGGACTACAATGTGGACTAGTTATTGTACTTCCTTTCCTATTGTTATCTTTATCTCTAATGTCATTATGATATCATTGTTCTAGATGCTTATTGTTCTAAGCTGTCTTTGTTCTTGGTATGGAACTCCTATTGTTCCCTTTACTATCTCTATTGTACTAGTGACACCTTGTACTTATTTACTGACTGTGATGGTGTCACCCCTTGTAGTAGTATAAGTAGAGGACCATGTATGCTCCTAGCCCCCAGTTCTATCACTCTAACTAGTGTGCTAGATAACCCCGATCTTCTCTAATTCTACGCTTGCTGTCTCTGCACTCTCCATTTACACCCACAGTTCTCCATCAATACTGTGAGTACCTGTATGCTGTTCATCAAAAGCACGACTAAGTACACGATCAGTAAGGAGTAACATATGAAAGTAAAGTAAAGTACTAATCCCAGTCTTTGGGGGAGAAAGACTGAGGTGTCTATATGTAGACTATGAAGTACACCGCCAAGAAGGCAACACGTCCTAGGGATGATCAGCCCCATTTTAAACTGGTTATCAATATAAATCAAATTAGGGACCATAATTGCAAGTAAATGGGGTTAAATTCAATGTGAAATCTGTATGATTTGGGTCAAACCACTGGACCAACCTGACCATTGCTAGACTTCTCCTGTTGCATAGTGGCAGGGTTACCAACCAACCTGTCATCTAAACCCATCTGATGCATCCTCAGGATGTGTCAGCCATGTCCTCAGGTTAATTTTCCCCTTGCTCAGCATTGTCTGTGCTTGGATACCATGTGCTGGTTAAAAAGTACTGAGGTTTCCCCCTCAGGTAGTCCTAAGGTGAATGACTCAGTGGGCTGAGGCTTACTGTAGCAGATGACTTATCCAGCTATGACAACTTGAAAAGATAAAAGAGTTTAAAGGTGAACTGCCTGTTCCATAAGTCAATGTAGCGCAGAGATAAATTACATGCTAACCTACAAAGTGGTGTGGACAAGAGCAAACCAAGGACCTCCCTTATGCATGGAAGTGAGAGAAAGAGGGTCATGCAGAGGTAGGTAGAGAGGGAATCCAAAGAGGACAAGTTAGATTGTAGTTGTAACTAAGTACAGGCTCTTATAGTGCTACTATTGGTCCATGCAAGGGCCATATAATGTTGCAACAAATTGACCATGTATACATAAAAACCCATGTGCAATAAGACCTAATACATCAGTGAAACCCATGTGGGCCCATCAAACAATAGTAGACATATATTATGAATGGGCCCATTTTATAAAATGCCAAATTTCTCAGGTGGGGCCAATGCCATCAGTGTGAGATGCAATACCTTGATAAAGGGATGGGCCCAACAAGCATTAGGTAGATGCTGCTGGTTGCCTCAGATGGACCCAGTGGTACTCTCAGGAGGAGCTGCCAATTGCCTCAAATGGGCCCAATATTGTATATGAGAAATACTACCTATGGTCTTGAATGGACCCAGCATTGTCCCTGAGATATGCTGCCTATGGCCTCAAATGGGCCCAGCACTCCCCCTCAGAGATACTGCCAACAGTCTTGAATGGGCCTAGGGCTGATCATGAGACAAGCTGCCGATGGTCTCAAATGGGCCCAGCATTGCTCTTTAGAGATCCTGCCAACAGTCTCAAATGGGCCCAGCATTGCTCTTCAGAGATCCTGCCAACAGTCTCAAATGGGCCCAGCATCGCTCGTCAGAGATACTGCCAACAGTCTCAAATGGCCCCAGGGCTGCTCCTGAGATAAGCTACCAATGGTCTCAAATGGGCCCAGCATTGCTCCTCAGAGATACTGCTGACAGTCTCAAATGGGCCTAGCATCGCTCCTTAGAGATACTGCCAACAGACTCAAATTGACCCGGGGCTGCTCCTAAGATAAGCTACTAATGGTCTCAAATGGGCCTAGAATCATTTCTGAGACAAGCTGTCAATGGTCTTAAATGGGCCCAGCATTACTCCTCAGAGATACTGCTGACAGACTCAAATTGGCTCAGGGCTGCTCCTGAGAAAAGCTGCCAATGGTCTCAAATGGGCCCAGCATTGCTCCTCAGAGATCCTGCTAGCAGTCTTAAATGGGCCCAAGGCTGCTCCTGAGATAAGCTACTGATGGTCTTAAATGGGCCTAGCATTGCTCCTCAGAGATCCTGCCAACAGTCTCAAATGGGCCTAGCATCGCTCTTCAGAGATACTGCCGACATTCTCAAATGGGCCAAGCATTGCTTCTAAGACATTCTGCCAATGGTGTCAGATGGGCATGCTGCTACTCCTCAGTGATACTGCCAATTGCCTTGAATGGGCCAAAAATCGTTTTTGAGATAAGCTGCTGATGGTCTCAAATGGGCCCAGCACTCCTCCTCAGAGATACTGCCGATATTCTCAAATAGGCCAAGCATTGCTCCTGAGACATACTTGTGATAGTCTCAGATGGGCCCACTGCTGCTTCTCAGCGACACTGCCAATTGCCTCAAATGGGCCTAGCGTCGTTTCTCAGACAAGCTACCAACGGTCTCAAATGGACCCAGTGCAGCCCTTCAGATATACTGCCAACAGTTTCAAATGGGCCAAGGATTTCTCCCAAGACATACTAACAATGGTATCAGATGGGCCCATTTCTGCTCCTGAGTGACACTGCCGATTGCTTTGAATGGATCCAGTGTTAGATACTACCAATAGTCCTGAATGGGCCCAATGTTGTTCCTGAGACAAGCTGCCAATGGTCTTAAATGGGCCCACCATTGCTCCTTATTGACATTGCCAATTACCTTGAATGGGCTCAGTGCTAGATATTACTGATAGTCCGGAATAGGCCCAATGTTGCTCCTGAGACGTTGCTGCCAATGGTCTCAAATGGGCCTAGTGCTCCTCAGAGATACTGCCGACAGTCTTAAAAATGGGCCAAGCATTGCTCTTGACATATGCTTATGATAGTCTCAGATGGGCCCGCTGCTGCTCCTCAGTGATACTGCCAATTGACTTGAATGGGCACAGCATTGTTCCTGAGACAAGCTGCCGATGGTCTCAAATGGGCCCAGTGCTCCTCCTCAGAGATACTGCTGACAGTCTCAAATGGGCCAAGCATTGCTCCTGAGACATGCTTACGATAGTCTTAGATGAGCCCACTGCTGCTCCCCAGTGACACTGCCAATTGCCTTATTGCCTTGAATGGGCCCAGTGTTCTTCCTGAGACAAGTTGCCAATGGTCTCAAATAGGCCCAACATTGACTCTGAGAGGTATTACCAATACAGAAACTTTGAATGGAACCTGCCGAAGGTCTCAAATGGGCCTAGGATTCTCTTAGACATGCTTCTAATTGCCTTAGATGGGCCCAGAGTTGTCTCATATGCAGCCAATGGTCACAAATAGGTGCAGCGTTTGCTTAGGGCTACTGCCAAATACCTCAAATGTGCCCAGAACTGCTTCTATGATGTGCAGCCAACTGTCTTGACTGGGATGGTGTTACTGTGGAGGGGTGTTGTACATTTCCTTGAGTGGGGAAAGCTCTTCTACTGAGGGGTATTGAAAATGACTTGATTGGGCCCAGCATTCCTCAGAAGGAGCTGCCAATAGTCTCCGATTTAGCCTAGGGATGCTTCTGTGACATGTAGCCAATGACCTTGAATTGCCAGTTTTCTCCTAAGAGGTGCAGCTAATGGTCTTAAATTGGCCTGGCTATGCTCCTGAGGTGAGCTGCCAATTGTCTTAGATGGGCCTGGCAGTATTCATGAGAGGTGCTACTGATTCCCTTGAAATGGCCTAGCATCCTCTTAAGATGTTTTCCTGATTGCCCATAATGGACATAGTGTTTCCCTTGAGATACTCTACCCATGATTGTAAAATGTCCTAGGTTTGCACCTGAGATATGCTGCTGATGGTCTTGGGTTCCAATCAAGTATACAGACACCTACCAGTGGCCATTGGCAGCACCTTGGGAGCTACAATTGTCCAATGTGATATTGGCAACGGTTTTCAGAATGTTGTTGAGCTCAATAGAGGCTACCTGCCGTGTCTCTCAGGTGTTAGCACTGGGTCTCTTTTGAGATCATCTGCAGGCATTCTTAGGAGAAGTGGGCCTAAGCTTTGTCTAACCTGGTACTTTGATCTATGAATTCGACTATATTACATGATGTCTTGCACCTTGGCACTATCCAACTCATTAACAATTGCATCTACTACCTCACTCAAGTGGGCTTCCTGTTGGAGTCGTCAATTGCCCAGGAGCATGGGCCATGATTAGACTGAAGTAATGTTTCATCTTCTGCTACCTTATGCTTATGTCTCCTCTCATTTTGGACAGATGTTTACTGTTTTGGTGCCCAAGGGGCTGAAGAACCATACAGTTCATATCTCTTACTTAAGAACTGCAAAGTAGATTGTACACCTCAGTCCTTTCTTCCATGACTGAGGTGAGATAACCACGTTATTAGATAGTGATGAGTATGGTACTGATCATCATGCAGCGCACACCCTTGCCATGCTTCCATAGGTACATACTGTACTCCAAATATAGTCCTTTCTTCCGTGACTGAGTGCACACCCTTGCCGTGCTTCCATAGATGCCGCATCACTGCACATCTCCGATGTCACAAGCACAAAAGGTTATGGGCCCTGCACCTGGAGATGCATACGAGAAGGGCGGGACAAACCCACTGTTGGTGCCCCAGCTCATGCCAAATGGGGCAAATTGGGTGTCTTACAAGCACCGTGTCTTCATAACGCTCAGGTCCCAGGGTCTACTTCACAGGCACCTGGAAGGGATCACAGTGAAGCCATGATTTCCTCCTCCACTCTCAGTGACGCCCACATCGGCCGAGAGGAAAACCTACAATACGGTGGTAGCAGAATATGGTGTGGCAATAGATGAATGGGAAACACGCAAGTATGTGGTAATGCACCAGATCATCAGCACCATCCCCGACTCCATCTTCATCTGCATCCAAAATCACACAATGGCGGCGGAGATGTGGGACATGCTGAAGAAGGAATTCGAAGGGCATATGCAGGCTGTCCAGAATGAGCTCTGGAACCAGCTGGCACTAGCAAAGTGCAGTGACAACGAGAATGTGAGCAAACATGTCAATCGCATGCATTACATGCTCGAGGAACTCTTGGGCATGGGTGTCGCCATTCCAGATGGCGAGTACTCTGCCATACTGGTCAAATTGATGCCAAAGTCATATAGCAATTACTTTGTGGTGATAACCATAGCGGTGGAGGTCTCTGGCAAGCCCCTCACTCCCTCAATGGTCATGAGCCACGCAACCAGTGAGTATGACTGGTGTCAAATCGAAAACGTGCCGAAATGCAGGAGTTCATCCATGGGAGACACTGCGCTGTATACCTTCACAGCAGAAGGCAGCAGGTCAGGCAGGTGCAGAAGGCACCCTGGACAGAAGGAAACTTGCAGCTGCTTCAATTGTGGTAAGGAAGGCCATGTGAAGAGAAACTGCACTGAACCAAAGAAGCGCGAGGGGGAGAAGGCCAAAGAGTCTGGCAGCGGAGCTGTGAATAAGACCGCGGGTGCTGGGACGAGCAAGGCCCCCCAAGGTTTGGTGAGCATAGCGGAGGTCACTGAGACCACACTGCCACTGAAGGACGTGTACTCGGCCATAGTGTTCAGTGGATATGCCACGGGGATGAGAGCCATGATCTTTAACAGTGGCTGTACGGCGCACATGTTGCTGTACCGAGACCTATTCACCTCCTACACACCCATCAACCCCATCCCAATATCAGCCGCAAACAAGACGAACTTTGCAGTGGTTGGCTGTGGAGACGTTGAATTGTCATTACCAAACGGTAGTGAAGTCAATCAGCTAATACTCAGAAATGTCCTACATTGCCCCAGCACTGCATTCACACTTGTGTCGATGTTGGCAATGAATTGCATGCAATTCACCTTCAGCCTAAGGGGTGGCCACCTTCTCGTTAAAGTGCCGAAAGGAGAGCAGATAGCAGATGTAAGTGTTGACAATGGGCTCTACTGGATCCCCATGCAGGGGCCGGTCGCCACAGCCACTTCCAGGGGGGAACTAGTCATGTGGATCGATGAGTTGCACTGCTGACTGGGTCACGTAGGAGTTGAGGCATGCCACGAGGTGGTGTGCTGCGGGTTGATTGACAGGGTGCGGCTTGTAGACGTGACAGCACACGCTGCCCTGTGCGATCCCTGCAAGAGAGCAAAGATGGCTGAAAGGCCCTTCCTAAGTGAGAGTGGGACACCACGCACAACAGAGTACAGCAGGCAGGTCCACTCTAACATCTGGGGGCCTGCGCCAATCAGAAGCCTCAAAGGACGAGAATACATGCTCACCTTCACAGACGAGCACACATGTGAAGTATCCCTATTCTTCCTGGCGGCCAAGAGCGATGCCTTCATGGCCTACAAGCAATTTGAATCATGGGTCAAAACGCAGCAACAGGCAGCGGTCAAAATACTATGTACCAACCACGGCGGCGAATACATGTTGTGCACCTTTGAAAGCCACTTGTCGTTGGAAGGCACAAGGCATGAACTGACTGTGCATGATTCCCCATCCCAGAATGGTGTTGTGGAGCGCCTCAACAGGATGCTGGTGTTGCGCGCACATATGTGCATGTTGGCCACCACCCTCCCTAAGTCCCTCTGGGCAGAGGCCCTCCAATACACAGCATGGACGAAAAATTGTACCCCAATGCGAGCACTGGCGAACAAGACCCCGCATGAGGCGGCAACGGGCATGAAGCCTGACCTGTGCGATGCGCACACTTGGGGCACACAGGCATTCGTCCTGATCCATGGGCATAGCAAGCTTGAGGTGCAGGCAGACGTTGCCTTCCTCGTGGGATATGATGGGCAGTCGAAGGGATACTGCATGTACTGGCCTGGAAAACAGTCCGTCAGCTGTGAGCGCAACATCCGATGGTGGACGGGGTGGGGGCAAGGGTATCTGTAACTAGAGTGGGGGCAGGGGTATAGGTAGGTGGAGGGGGGTTGGGGGTATTGGCAGCCACAGTGTGCGCGGGGGGATCGGCAGCTGGAGTAGGGCTGAGGTGCTCCACAGCTGGAGCAAGATTGGGGCACTCTGCAGCTGGGGTGGGAGAGGGAGCAGGGGATTGGGAAGCTGGGGAAGGGGAGGGGGACTGTGCAGCTGGAGAAGGCACAGAGGATTGTGTCACTGTGGTGGTGGCAGGAATGGGGGCAGGGTGATCAGAGGTAGCCACAGGAGAACTACCATGAGATGAACCGCTCGCCAAGTTTAGGTGCAAAAGGATCGAGGAGGGAGAAGTCCCTGACCCTGATGCCTGTGGTTTCCTCTGGTGTCCACCCGCCTTTTGCTTCCCTGAGCGCATCTTGGCCTGATTGATATGGAATTGAAGTACTTCCACTGCTGATAGCGGGCGCCGATTGGTCTTGCCTGTCTTGCTGTTGATGGGCAGCAGGCTGCACCCTTGCTTGTTGTCTCTGCAAGCTTTGCAGGGATGTGTCAGGTCTGGCTTGCACATGCAGCCAACTTTGAGACACCTGTCGCACTGTCATTATATTTTATCAGCTGTGAGGCAATGAAATGGCCAACTATGCACCTCAAATTTGTAGTCCACCCATTTGGGACTAGGGGTTTCTCCCTGGTCTGACCCCTCCTCCACAGATTTGGGTGGCATCTGCAAAGGCCCAGCGTGGTGCTTCATCAATTCACGCCTTAACAGTGAAGCACCCTTGTGCTTCCTTGAATTGGCAGCTTGTTTGGAAGCTGCTTTGGCAGCCTTCCTGCTCGCTTTGCATTTCCGAGAGGGCCTAGATGGCTGGTGAAAAGTTCAGAAAAGTAAAAATAAGTGGAGGAGTTCATAAGCACTTTTGCCAGTTCATCCTCCTCCTCGAGCTCATCCACCTCCTCAAGCTCATCTGACTCCTCATCCACCTCCATTTCCTCATCCTTGGCGGGCTGTTTTGGCCATGGTGGAAGGATAAGCCTAAGCTTTGGCAGCAGAGGAGCAGGAGCAGCAGTGTTACGGTCGCACCGGCCATCTAGTTCGACTTGAACTGGGTTTCTTCAGAACGCTTGTATTGCACATGACAACCAAGGCAAAACCACTGCAATAGTGGTTGCAACTGAGAGACGAAGGGAAAACCAAAGGGAAACGGCTCGCTAAGAAGCGGCACAACAAGACAACGTCTAAGGGTTTGGTAGAGAAGACCAACTAAGGCCCTTAGGAAACAGGAGGGAACTGTGATGCGGATTGTTGAAAAACTCAAGATGCGGAATACATGCGAAGACAAGCTAGTACTTATACTACTAGTAGATAAGGTTTGGACTCAGCACAAACCTTAAGTCCTTATCTCTAGCCAATAGCCATAAGGGCTCCAGCTCCACAAGCTGAAACACGAAGGAGAAACATAATTGGACCGGCCTATAAAGGCACCGACATCCATCAGACACGAGGTTGCGCCTGTACAGTACACGAGGCGTCCATCAGAAAGTCCATCAGAAAGCAGGCACGAAGGCCTAGTCCATGTCGTCACCAACCAGGTAACCGGCTGCGGCATACCCGAGGCACACACGCTCAGGTGATGCCTCAGGTGATGAGTCACGTGACTCTGGGCTATCACGCCCGTAGAAGTGCGCGTACATGGCGTGCATGTGAGCTTCATCTTGCTCGTAGGGATCATCAGCTTCTCCGTCGCTGCTCTCATCAGGAGTGTAGGACTTAGCTGGTCCGGGACGCAATGTCCACATGCTCATATCGCCTTTTCTCATTAAGGCCTCTCTCAATGCCTCGGAGTCGAGGTCTTTCTCGTAGTTGTCCAACGTGGGCCGGCTCGGGCAGCTTGGCGGCGTGCTTTCTCAGGAACTCAGGATCTCGGCCATAACAAGCAGGAGGCCCTCCCCCCTGGCAAGACTTGGTGGCTGTGCAAGGATTGTAAGGAAGCAAAAGATATAGATAATTATTACTTACCAAGAATATCCCACCAGTGACCCCCGCCTGGAGGCACTAGGCTTGAAATGTCCAAGGGGAACTTGGCCTTAGGATCATAGTTGTCACAGGGTGCAGGGCATGGGGTAGTAGATAGGCAAGAAGGCACCCTTGAGATAACAAGGAAGCGCGTAAGGTTTTGGAGTCCTGATTACTGACGTGGCAATAGGGCATTGAGGCCATATATAGAGACCAACTGTAACAAGTAGTAGCCCTTATCTGAGTCTCTTGTCTGTTCCCTTTTGTGTGATCTCCCTCTTAGCTCCTTCAAGATAGCCCTCTTCTTCCCTCAGAACTTCAAGAACGCAGTCTCAGTGTCACCCAGTGACACTAGACTCAGATCTATTACATCCAAGATGGATCGTTTTTACTTACTCTACTTTGGTCTTGGTGAGGAGACCCAGCAGCCGCAGAATCCAACACTGCATATTTCCAAACAAGGGGAATTCATGTATCTTCCCACGCCTCACTACGTGTCAGAGGATGACACAGCCATATACAACGACAAAGGGACGTTGTACGACATCTTGCTAGACACCACCTGAGTACCTGCAGCACCCTATTGAGGGTGTCATCGCACTGACATAGAACTGTGTAATGCACTTACACCAGAAGAAGAAAATCAGCGAGGATGCTTCCCCTTGACCCACTTTATCGAAACTAGTGACTCTGAGCCAGAAGAAGCTCCGGTAGACTGGACTCTTCCCCTACCCATTGACATTCACCTAGCTGAGGCTGTGAGAATGGCAACAGCTACCACTACAGAATCTAGCTGAGTACTAACAATGTTCTTTGGGCGACATGGTGAATCCATCGGCTGATTGCTAGCCAATAACGAAGCCGTTCCTCCACCCTACAATGGGCCGCCAAGTGGGGGCCCTCCAGCAGGAAGCAGTAGCGGAAGTGGAGGAAGCAGTGGTGGAGGAGGAGGTGGAGGAGGAGGAGGAGGAGGCAGTGGAAGGGGACCTCCTGGAGGACCTCCCGCAGCCCTCCCAGCAGCCCTTCCACTTCCAGGACTACCTGCCACGCATACCGATAAAATGTACAGTGTAAGGGCAGCTCAGCCCTTAGCCATGAATTTTCCTATTTCGCTCAGTCTCAGACCAATTTCCTATTTCGCTCAGCCTCAGACTGACTGGCCTCCCGGAGCAACAACCACTCATCCTAGCCATCAGTCCCCACGCCACCAACTCACCCTTTTCCATACCCACTCTCGTATTGATTTGCCTCGCCTCA